>OU342483.1:8812193-10068860 GCA_910589355.1 Parapoynx stratiotata | reverse complement strand
GGAGGTCATTAACAACAAAACATCATCACGCCTGGATCCCCGAAGGGGTAGGCAGAGGCAGATTTCACCTTAGCTCTTGTAACAGGGAAAAAGCCTTACCATGCACAGGGCACAGAAAATTAAAAAAAAATCAAATTTACTTATGTTAAGCACCAACTCAGTAATGCAAAGTCTATAGTAGTCTGTCAGTCCTCGGCCTATATACGTCCCACTGCTGGGCACAGGCCTTGTTATGGAGAAACACATGAGGATTATGAGTATGGGCCGTACACCATGCAGGCCCAATGCGGGTTAGTGGGTAAAAACGGCTGGAAGGAGCTCGAGATCGCAAACTTTTGGTCACCCATCCACGGACTGACCATGGCAAAGGTAGCTTTGTTTTTGACCGAAACCCCTAACCACTACGCTACCCCAGTCATGTCAGTCATGTCAATTATAATATTTTTTTAATACAGCTATGCCATTATTCCCTCTATAAATTCCGACTCGCACTTGCCCGTAAAGCTACCCACGTGATGCAAGCCACGGGGTTGTGAGAGTAACTATTAAGTTATTGAGCACCAATTGTGTCTCTGTATGTTCTAATTGATGAATTGATGTGGGCGTCTCCATTACTCGGATCGAGGTAACTAACAATGTTTTCTATGTGAAGCTTAATGTTAAGAATGCTCAGGGTGATCTTCAATGACTTTATTTTCCGAAGAATTTCGTTTATTTCGAAGTTTAACGTTTACAAGCAAAATAAATATTTAAATGAGACACATGTATGTGTCGGTAGGCATTTGCGAGTTGAGTTATGTGCTTCCGTAGACCTCTTCGATGGGCGCGCGTCGCGGTGCGCGGGGGGAGGTCTAGTCACTGAACAATTAAAGCTTTTTTTAAACTTTTAGTCCAGTCAAAATAATTTAAAAGTCACATTAAATCCTACACACAAAATTTATTTTTCTGAGCATTCTTTGCGGAATTTGGAAGTCCACCTTGCAGTTTTCCCCCCTCCTCCTGTTGAGCGTTGTAAGGAAACGGGCCCAAAACCCTCGTTCCCTATAACTCCTGCTGATAAAATTCTACAGTGGAGATTTAAGTAGGATTTAATTTGTTTAACTATCCTTAGCTTTAGACTCAAAAATCACCATAAAATTTTTGGAGCTTTCGGAGAAAAACAATTTTGAACGTTTTTTTTTCTTTAAGCTCCTAAAATGCAAGTTAAAAAATCGTACTTTTGGTGAAAATTTCAGAATATATTCCTAATGTATATCCGAATGCCTTAGTAAGTTTTCACCCCGGTGACTAAAGAAAAACTAATTAATTTTATGTTTTTTCTCTTTTTTATGCTGTACATAATTGGTACATTAATTCTACACAAATTTTTTTTGGGTTTCTACAATTATCACCTTAATAAGCATGCGCCACAAAAAAGTCACCATTTTTTATGAAGAGCTTTCCATGAAATTTTACTTTATGCAAATTTCATAGGTTGTTACTCGTTCCCCGTCGCCCGCATCTCACTGAGTTTGAATATGTTATAAATATCGCTTGCCTCTCAATGCGCTCTTTGCATGCAAAAGTCTCGCCCTTGTTAATATTTTTGGCGAAATGTGAGTGACACCTCTTCCTATCCCCTCGGGGATAGAGGCCTGATGGTTTGTGAATTGCTTAGAATTATTTAAAAATACTTCGATTACGCGAACTCAGAGTAAATCAAGTAAAAACGACTATCCAGACAATATTTTTAAAGTATTTTTAAAAATTATTTTTATTATTTTATTACTTACTACTTATTTTCGCACTTCTTAAGTAAAAAATGGGTATAAAGACAAAAATCTGATCGTTACCGATTACTGGTGTTGACTGAAAATGCCCTGTATAATATATATATTTGCCTGTGCATAATTTTAAATACAATTTTAATTTTAGTTTATGAAATTTTACAATAAATAAAACTTCGAAAATTAAATTTGAAGATATTGCAATTTACGAGTACGCTACAATCATTTGAATTAATATTCTATCTTAGGGCAATAAGAGCGAAGCCAACCGCAGTCATAAAATGCAACAATATGACATAAAAGTTTATGCACAAGATTTCAGTGAGTCGCCTACAAGCTAATTTTTTTTATTATATTGAATTTAATGTATTGGTCATTAGTTTCTTTATCGCAATCACGTATACAAGGCCGTGTCAATAAACACGTTTATTGTATAAAAAAAACAATAAAACTAACAACAAATTATATAACGATAGAACTATACATACATACATACAATCACGCCAGTAATCCCCCCCGCCTGTATCTATATTACGGCTTTATCCATCTTACTGCGACATATATACAGCAACGATATTCATGTCTTAATAATGATTCCTGCCCGTTTTGTAAAAATAGTATTTTAAACAATTGCAAACAAATTCGGAAATCTTAAAGCTCTTTGATTCTGATAAACCCGTTTGTTATAATTTGGAGAATCTACTTTGAAATATAGGTGTTTCGTTTTTTTTATTATACACATTAAAGTATCTTATATTGTCAACAATTGAGAAAATATAGAAAAAAAAAAAAATTTTCATGTTCCATAAAAATTCTAAATCGTAATAAATATGGATTATAAAACGCTGGTAATATCGACACTGTACCAGTAACCGTATTTTTTTAGAAAACAATGTACATATTTTTTTCTTCCAATAACAAAATTTTTTATTTTTAATATTTACTTATAATATTGGGTCCTTACCTATGAAATTGGTGTTTTTATTCTGTCTTAACAATTTGTCCGTAACTATTAAGTTTCAGAACATTCTTATAAAATAATTGCCTCTTCTAAAAATATACCATATATTTGAGCTCGTATTATTTAATTTGATATTTTTTTATAAGTTTAATTGTGTTAAAATTAGACACAAAGACAATTATTTTTAACTGGCTCCCGAATACATCATTTGATTTGCATTAACATAAAAACAATGAATAATTTTTATCAAGCGTGTTCACACACATATTGCTAAAGCTTGTCTAATGATACATGCCAAATATTATTATCTCTGGATTTGTCGTTGTGAAGAAAACTGATAAAATGTTAGTATGTAAAATGCAGACATCCCCAAAATCTCCATACAAAGCACCAATTTCATAGGTAAGGACCTAATATTATAGGTACGAACTTTTAATATAAAAATAATAAAATAAAACTTGAAGCGGCTTTTGCTTGATTTTGATTGATGACCATAAAAAATAGGTAATTTGAATATTTATTATATGGCAATAGTAACATAGTTAGAAATGTTCAAAGTATTTCCAGTTTATTAATTCTATAATCTACAATGACGGACTTATAAACTGCATCAAAGTTCAGGATTACTTTGAAATGAATTTTTATAATAAGTATACAAACTTTTTAGATTAAATTATATAAATATGGAAAGACTGGCTCTTAATCTCAAAAAAAAAGGAAAATTTTAAAATTGAACTGCAGTAAAACAAATGAATATACGTGGGAAAAGAAAATTTACTTGTAGTATCAGATTTGCGTGTTATTTATAGCAAAGTTTTAAATTGATTCTCATTGATTTTTTTATTCTGTTGTCAATTGAATTATTGTTACCAGCAGAATTATTTGGTTTGTTTTTAACTCATCGAGAGTTTTTGAATCATAATATGGATGCTTCGTCCGAACAAGCGGCTCAAATTGTAGCATTGGTGCGGGAGGGCTTGGATCAACGAACGATTGGTAGAAATTTAAATTTAAACCAGTCTAAGGTTTCTAGAATATACAGAAGGTTTGTGGAGACAGGTTCTTACAGAAGGAGACGTGGTACAGGCAGGACTCGCGCAACCACAGGTCGTGATGACCGATTTATTGTTATAACTTCCCTGCGAAATCGTTTCCTCACATCAGTTTAAATAAAAAACAGAGTTTAATGAAGTGCGTGGAGTAAACGTGAGTGCACGAGCAATAAGAAGAAGGTTAAAGGAAGCGGATATCACCCCTTTTAGACCAGCAAATGGTCCAAAGTTGTCTGTAGTTGACAGACAAGGTCGCTTAAGATTTGCGCATGATCACCTGAATTAGACAGAAGAGCAATGGGCCTCCGTATTGTTCACGGATGAGTGTAGAATATGTTTATATGGTGCAGATGGTCGCAGAAGAGTCTATCGTCGACGCGGGGAGCGATATGCTCAAAGTTGCATTGAGGAGCGTGTTCCTTTTGGAGGCGGTTCCTGTATGGTCTGGGGTGGCATATCGATGAACGGGCAACCAGAACTTGTGTTCATAGACATGGTCCGTCAAAACGGTAATAGAGGGGGTTTGACTGCTAGATAACAGAGATCTTAGAAGATCACGTGGTGCCTTACATGGGATTCATAGGCGAAAATTTTGCTTTAATGCAGGATAATGCCCGGCCGCACGGTGCTGCACAAGTTCAACAATATTGCGAATAGGTTGGGATACGTACAATGAATTGGCCAGCACGCAGTTCGGATCTTAATCTCATTGAGCATGTTTGGGACAATTTGAAAAGAGCTGTATATGCGAGAAACCCTTTGTCCACGACAGACAGCACTTTCAGAAGATTGGGACAATATTCCGCAAGATCTTTTAATAACCCTTATAAAATCTATGCGGAACCGATAAGAATCCGTAATAAGGGCACGTGAAGGTAATACACCTTATTTAAACACAAATAAACCCTTCCATAAACTTTGTGTTTATTGTTAAAACCAATTTCCAAAAAAAAAAATCTTTAAATTTTTGTATTTTCTTCAAAAAGTCTTAAGGTCCTTTCCAGTACCCAAACTTAAACTTAAGGATATGACCCTACGCTGTTTTAAAGTTCACGAACCAATCTAGAGCTTTCAATTTAAATCTGTATAGAAAGTTTGCATACATGGGAAAAAATAGTTATTTCAAAGTCGTCTATTACATTGATGCAGTTCATGTGTCCGTCAGTTTATATTGAAAACTTCCAAAGTTGCTGGTAATTTTGGAAGTTATTAAGAAAACTTCCGATAGTTTTCCTGACATATTTAAAAAATTAGGAAACATTCCAATGTTTTCACATCTAATTATAATCGTCATTATAAGAATATTGTTTTCATAATAATAATAATAAAATCTTTAAACTGCTCCATTCATCCTGTGTGATTTTCATGATGTGAAATGAAAAGTATGAGCGCAAAATACTAAATGTGTAGAAATATATTAAAATTGTCACAATACTTTTTTGAAGTATTCGGTGTAGTAGGCGGGGGCCATCTAAAAAGATTTTTTTGACAGCCGGGTCTTAAGAAATCGGTTCGACCCTAGATGTGTGTATCAGCTTTCGATGTTTTTGTATTAAGCTTGTAATTTCTCGGTAAAATTATTAATTAATTCCTGTTACTAAGATATACACACTTACTTTACCTTAAACTGAAAAAATATTTTATATTTATCCACTAAGCTAAATATCTAACTCATTTTGAGAAAAAATAAATTTATTTGTACATACAAAATTCTTTATTTCGTAATTTTTTTTTGAAATAATGCACACATAAACCTGGTTATTGGATCCGCAACAATATTTACATTTTATCACATGTCTTATAAGTAGTCGCGGCATTCCCCGCCCACCCATTGAATTTTGCATATTAGAAAAAATGCTCCAATAATTCCTTGGGGATTTTTAAAAATTTAATATCTAATAAATTAAGACAATACATGCCGAAAAACTCTTTAGTGTAGAATTAATGCGCGGGGTCCAAAAACACAAAAATGTTCATAAAAAAAAAACTATTGAAGTCACCATGGTGAATATTTCTATTAATACTTGTAGACATATAAGTCATATTATAATGTAAAATCACCCTTTGTTTATTTTTTGTTTTGTTGTTATTCTTGTTTTTTCTTTACCTTTTTTTTTTCCAAACCCTTTGCCACCACGGGGGTGACTTTTTAAATATCGTGTTTATTGAATAAAAGGAACACTTATATAAAAAATCACCCATGTAGAATTTAATGTTTTTATGATAGACGTGCTATAAGTTTAAAACCTTTTTTTTTTAATAAGCTCCAATAAAATTTTGGGGAAAACTAAAAAATTATTATTGCATTCTTATTTCTAATCAATAATTAAAATAAATTTAACTGTAGGAATTAATGTGATTTTTTCGAACAAACGAATTTTCCTTGCCTAGACTATTTGGCATTTTGCGTCTTTCAGTATTAATGTTTTATTTATCTATTAAATTTTTGTCCAAAAAAGAATTTTGTACTTATGTACGGTGGACTTAACGACAATACATCGTTATTACTTAACATTAATACATCTCTCTCTCGCAGTCAACCTTTGGGCCAAGCAGAGATTCAGAGTGGAAGCACTAAAATCTAACCGTATATAAAAAACAATATAAATAAAAAAACCTTCTTTAAAAACAACCTATTACTTAATTGCGCTAAAAAAAAATAACTTTTACACTAAGACTTTACGGTTAACTTATAACGTCATTTCAAATTTAACACATTTGACACAATTTATATGTTATAAAAGCTTGTCGCGAGATTTAAGTACTCGTATTTTCTTAGTTTGAAAATTTTAATAGGCAGCAAGTAAAAAGAGAACTTAAGGTTCCTGCGTTGTCTGATGTATAGCCAACCCAGACAGCGATATTCAGAGATGTGTTCATATTTACGAACACCGATAAAGAATGGGTTGCCGTTGTTTTGAAGTCGTTCCATCCTGTTGAGTTGGTCTTTGCGTAATTCTGAGCAGCACACGTTGTAGTCAAGAAGTGGTAAAACAACGGTTTGTACTAAAAGTGTATATTCAAAATTGGTTAAAAGTTTTTAAAACGGTAAAGAGCATTAAGGTTCGAAGTAACTCGACGACCACTTACCGCGTCATGAAAGTCTTGCCGATGTTAGTATGAAGATCGTTGTGCTGGGCACAATCGCTTGACACTTATCGGGGTTGACCGCCACTCTATAGCGCTCAGAACATTCCGAAATATATTCAAGGTTTTTATATATTGAGCTAAAAACTTCGGCTAAACTGTCACGTTCTGATTGAGCATATAACTGCAGGTCGTCAGCATACAAATGGTAAGGGCGCTCAAGTTCAAATCTTATGTATTGAATAAATATCGAGAAGAGTAAAGGAGACACTATTGTTTCCTTTACTCTTCTCGAGGACTTTTTCTCACACATAGATACATGACAATAGATAATGACATAACAAACAATATAGGTTAAGGCACTGAATAGGAGTCGTACTCAGCATATGTCGGGCGTAGAACACCACGACGCTGGTTTTCCGTTGACACCAAGATAATATCGCTCATCCAAAAGAATATTGATGTAATTACGTTTTTGCGATTTTTCAGGAGAGCGTTTTAAAAGTTTGACATCGAAAATATTGTGTATTTCCAATCATTCTATTGATATATTTTAATAGTTATGTTGTGTTACTTTACTACCAATAATATAACATAAAAAGTTTGCGAGAAAACTTAAGATAACTATTTGAAAAAACTAAATAAAACAAACCAGACGTACATTTATGACATTTTATACATCAAATAATACAATTATGACATTAAACTAGGTTTGGATATGGGAATAAATCATGAATTTAAACAACATTATATTTAATTTTAGTTTTATTTTTATAAATCTGTCTACATTTTAAAAACTTTGTCGATGTTTCCGCGTATCCTTTCGAAGTATAGGCCAACACCATGACGGCAATGACTCTCTCTGTCGCAAACTAATGGAACAACAATTCTGTCGTTTTTTACCGTTGATAAAACGTGCAAAACTTGAAGTTATGGCATCAAAAACTCATTTTCGACTTTTTGGTAATTATGTCATTATTCTATTGGATGTGCGATATATTCTCAGTACAAATAGTTCACATTTAACACATTTTTACTATTTCGAGCTCATATCACAATTAATAAAAATTTTTTATATTAAAAATCACGGAGCTAATGTTAACATGGCTTTGGCGCCGTCACGTAAGTATACATATTTTTGAACTCCGCTGTAAGACTAAAAGAAGTTCTACAGTGCGAGATTTCTTACCCTGGTCTTTATTACATACATACATAAAATCACGCCTGTAATTCCCGAAGGGGTAGGCAGAGTCCAAGGAGCACTGTGTTCCTTAAGATCACATTTAGCCATACAAAAATTGGGTTTTGTCAGATGAAAAATCCTGAAAGAGTAGTAACAAGTGGCTAACTCATCGCCAACACAATCACAGACCCAGTATCCAATACGCCCTTAGTATTGTTCGTACAATCTTTTTGTGTCCCGGACCAACACGGGACAGGTCTTTATACGAGTATTAGCTGGTCTAATAAAGACCAGAGGCCTTAGTGTAAGTTTTTAAGTATAAAATACGTTACTATTGTAGTTGCGTTAAGAGCTCAATTTGTATGAGAAACTTAGTATGCGTTACGTTCCGCTAGAGGCGCTATTCAAGTTTCCTATACAAATTGGACTCTTAACGCAACTACAATAGTAACGTATTTTATACTCAAAAACTTACACTAAAGCCTCAGTACACACCAGACCTCTTATGACTGCGTCTATCAGTCGAAGGTTTTAATTCAACTACTCGTTAATTCTCATCACATAGTCCCGAATCATAGGATTCCAATGCATACCGCCATCCCCAAGTCACCATATTAATATTATATTATATCTGAATTCGACAATCGCGTGGGCGGATATCGGTGACGCACTTAAAATGTATGGGGGAAGATAAAAAAAATTATAGGACACGTAAATATCGGTCTTTAGCAATGAAATTGGCGTTTTTCTCTCTCTTAGTATTTTGTCTGTAACTATAAAGTTTTAGAATATTCTTATAAAATAATTACATCCTCTAAAAATAGACCATATTTTGAGCTCTTTTGATTTGTTTTGATAATTTTTTGTTGTAAGTTTAATTGTGTTAAAATTAGAAGACAACTCTTTTTAAGTGCCTCCCGAATACATCATTTGATTTGCACTTAAAAACGATAAATAATTTATATGAAGAGTGATATCACACATATTGCTAAAGCTTGTCTTATGATACACGCCAAAACTCTTTGGATTTGTCGCTGTGGAGAAATCTGAAAAATTGTTAGTATGGAAAATACAGACTTCCCCAAAATCTCCATACAAAACGGAAATTTCATAGGTAAAGACCTATTATTATTGGCCTTATAAGATAGAACAAAAAAAATATTTAATTTCAATTTCTTTTAAATAGAATAATTAAGAAACAATTATTTCAACTGGTGAGTTTTTGGATACATACATAGAATCACACTTTTTTCTCACAGGGGTAGGCAGAGATTAATCTTTCCACTTGCTACGATTCTTGCATATTTATTTCGCTTCATCAACTCTCATTACAGTCCTCATTCAACTTTGGCAATTTTTAGATGCTTTTGACCTGGGTCCTATTTAATAAACGTTACAATTCTACAATTTACAATTGTACTATGAAGATATAGAACATATTTTTGTAGCCTACCGTTAACACGACTAATTACACACACACGCACGCACACGCACACACGCGCACACACACACACGCGCGCACACACACACACACACACGCACACGCGCACACACGCACACACACGCACACACACACGCACACACACACACACACAAACACACAAACACACACACACACACACACACACACACACACACACACACACACATACGGCACAGGTGTAAAATTTATTACCTACTTATAGTGTTTCTTTACCAGTATTGTCACTTGCCTTTCAATTTTAATTTATTATTGTAATTTAATTCATTATTTTTGTATACTCCGAACCAGCCGGAAACAGTGGTTTTGAAAACAATGTTGGTGCCTGCGATACAGGCCTAGAGTCTAGTGCAGTGGCCGCTATTAAATCTTTAAAAGGTTCCTCTGCATGTTATAATCAGACACATAATTTTGTAAAAAAAAATCAAATTTATAAGGTTTTTTAAGGAGCTCGGTGGTGAAGTGCCCTGGCCCTGCCTTTCATCAGCACGTTATCGATTTTGTCGAAAAATGTTCGCCTAGGTCTTTCGATTTCGACTCATGGGTTAAATTTGCACTGTGGAAAACCTGATCCATTGTAGATCTCATCTCAGCTGTTGTTTAGATTTAGGTAATTATAACAAAAAATATACAATATTATTTTCAGACAAAACGTCGGGATTGGCCCCTGTTAACTTGTCTGCGCGTTGCATGGATGCAGTCTATGCCAACTCAGATATGTGTGTTACTGTAAAAGCTCGTAGATTACTAAGTTTTTGTTAAAATTAGCCTTTACTCGCGACTACGTTCGCGTGGAATAGTGACTTTAAGATAATGGTGTTATATAGCCTAGCCTTCCTCAATAAATGGGCTATGGCAGCGGTAGCCGAGTTGGGACGGACGGGGCACTACTCGTTCGAGAGGCCGCGGGAATCGCGGGTTCGGTCCCACCGCCTGCACCACTGAGTTTGAATAAAACTTATGTACATTGAGAATATCGCTTGCCTCACATTGTGCCCGGTGCATGGCAACAGCCTCGCCACCTGTTACATGGGGACCTAACATATCTGGCGAAATGTGGGTGTTTAACACCTCTGCCTACCCCTTCGGGGAAAGAGACGCGATGATATGTTATGTTATGTAACATGGAAAGACCAGTAGTTCCTGAGATTAGCGCGGTCAAAGAAACAAACAAACTCTTCAGCTTTATAATATTAGGTTTTTATTTGTATGGAGATTTTGGGGATGTCTGCATTTTACATAGTAAAATTTTATCAGTTTTCTTCACAACGACAAATCCAGAGATAAAAATATTTGGCATGTATCATTAGACAAGCTTTAGCAATATGTGTGTGAACACGCTTGATAAAAATTATTCATCGTTTTTATGTTAATGCAAATCAAATGATGTATTCGGGAGGCAGTTAAAAATAATTGTCTTTGTGTCTAATTTTAACACAATTAAACATACAAAACATTATAAAATTAAATAATACGAGCTCAAATATATTGTCTTTACGATAATTCATAAAAAACAATTCATTGTATGTGTTTCATTAACAATTAATTCTTATATTTTTAACATTTGGAATGAAATAGTTTCTATGCTTTAATTGTTTATTACCGGAAAACTCCTTAGGTATACAACATTTTTGTTAGTTATTTCTAAGATTTACTTGTATTTTGAGAGAGTCAGAAGTTATATTATATTGAGATGAGTTTTTTCAGAAGAACGAGCATCAAAATGCATAATTTGAATAAAAATCATAAAGATTCAATAAAATTTTATGAGTAGTATCATCAATCACATTATTTTCGTGCACTGTTGTCACTTCTGTCACAGCACGAGATCTCACACACCTGTGACGGGTTGGCTGGCAGAGATCTCTGCTAGAGATAAGATCCCGAGTAATGTTTTTTTTTGTATAAAATTATGCCAATAAGAGGAGCTCGGTGGCGTAGTAGTTGTACGTTTTGGCTTTCGATTAAAAACAAAGCTACCTTCGCCTTGGTCAAACCGTGGATGGGTGACCAAAACTTTGTGATCTCGAGCTCCTCCGTGCTTCGGAAATCACGTTAAGCCATTGTTCCCGGTCGCTATTGCGACTGTTTCTACCCACCAACCCACGGCCAGCGTGGTGGTGTTACGGCCCATACTCTCAAGTACATCTCTAGTTAGGAAAGCCAGTAGAACATAACATATGTAAACTGATGCCGACTGAACAATACTATTTGTGTACATTATATAGGAAAATATTTTAATACATAGTTGTGTATATAGGCTGAGGACAGGATTATGCCAATAAACTTTAATACAATACAACAAAAACCACACAACAAACAACAAAAAAAACACTCAACAAACAATAAAATACAAAGAAATAAAAAATCAACAACAACAACTACTACAACAACAGCAACAACAATATAAACAATATAAATTATTTTTGCAACTAAAAAATGTATCACATAAGTTTTCATAATAAAGCGTAATGTTTATGCCGACCGGCCGACATTTTTTTCCAGCTTTTCCAGGTCAAACGTTTTTTTTTATTTTTCCTAAGGTTTTTAGGCCATATTAAAATATATCACAAAAAAATCGTAACATAATACGACATTAATAGTTTTAGGCTTATCTGGGTACCGAACCCCCATGCATAGAGATTCCGCCATGTTGATAACCAATTCACGGAATTGTATGACGTGCCCTACATGCAGACAGATTTGATAAAATTACTAAAAAAAAATGATTCGTAGAATGATATATTAAGACCTTGAGAAAATTCTTTGATATATTACCGACTAGCTGTTGCCCACGACTTCGTCCGCGGTACCTGGTTGTTTAACTATCTCACGGGGACCCTTTAATTTTCTGGAATAAAAAGTATCTAAAATTTTGACCATATAATGTATCACCGTGCAAAATTTCATTGATATCGGTCCACCCATTTCGGAAATTAGCCCGTACAAACAGATAAACAGACGAATAGGCAGGGAAAATAATAAAAAAAAATATTTTTGGTCATTTTTTACATCCCTGACTAATTGATTTTAAGATTTTTTTTCTTAGTACAGTTGATCTCTACAGTTTTATTATATCTACACGCCTGTAATCCCCGAAGGGGTAGACAGAGCAATTTTTTTTCTTAAGACCACATTTAGCCATACAAAAATTAGGTTTGGTTAGATGAAAAATCGTGAAAGAGTAGTAACAAGTGGCTAGCTCATCGCCTACACAATCACAGACCCAGTACCCAATACGCCCTTAGTCGTCTTTTACGACATGCTAGCCATTAAAACAGTATGGTACATTCTTTTTGTGTCCGGACCAACACGGGACCTACCTTTTTACGTAATAACTGAAACTTAAATCATAAAAGATATATGTAATCAAATAATCCCTAACTATTATATTAAAAATCAAAACAAAATCTAGAAATCAAAACTGTTGTATACCTCAACTATAGAACCTCATTTAATCTGTACTTTTTAGTGATGTTTATCTTATCTGTGTTTGAAGTTGTCACTTTTTGATTTCGAGAATGGTTGTTTGAATAAATATTGCTAAAGTGTTAATTAGTGTATTAATTAATTATTCTAATACATATTTTACAATAATATAAAAATATAACAATTTGGCGACGAGGATTAAAGTGGAAATTTAAAAAAATATCGTAATACCTATCTACCTTCAGTTTTTTCTTAGAGAAAAAAAAACAAATATGAGTGGGAAATAAAATAAGAAGAAATTTGTTTTTTACATTAATAAGAAATACAAATGTTATTACACAAATACAGAGAAGAAATTTACGCAAAGAAAACCACTTGGATTCAAAATCTTAACAAGGAGGGGTTGATTGAAATATTTAAAGATTTGAATTTAGATTGTGAGTATTTAACATTAGATAATCTAAGAAAAAAGCTTCGAAATATAGTACAAAGTGGAGAAATTGTGTCTATTTTTGAACAGTCGGTACAGTCAGTAAGAAAAATGAATGCCGTATATGGACATATCGAACCTTTCAATGGAAATAATTTCGAACTTTTTGAGCAGCAATTGGAATGTGTTATATTATTAAATGATGTGCCGAAATCGAAACAAACTGCGTTATTGCTAACGAATTTGACTCCTAAAGTTCTGGACACACTGAACCACTTATGTTCACCTGAAAAACCATTAAAAAAAGACTATAGTGAGCTTTTACAACTGCTGGAAGCTAGATTTACAAAATCAACGTCATCTGCCTTGGATAGGGCAGCGTTTCGTTCACGCAATCAAAAAGATAGTGAAAATATTGAGGAATATGTTATAGAATTAAAAAAGTTAGCAAAACGGTGCCAATTTAAGGATATTGATGATCAAGTCAAAGAAAAATTTATAGATGGCGTCAATAGACCATTGATTAAATTTGAGCTACTAAAGAATGGCGACTGGAACCTGGAAAAACTAGTCGTTCTAGCGAGAACAGTAGAGGTTGCATTACAGCAATCCAACTTAAACGAGCAATCCCCAGTAGAAACTACTTCATTTTCAGGAACCAAAGAAATGTTTCAAGTAGTTGATCGAGAGAGTTTACCCGTGTTGTACAATAAATCGAATAAAGAAATGCAAAAGCCCACAGTAAATAGACAAGTAAATGACAAGAACAAAAGTACATGTTATGTTTGTGGGAAAAACAATCATCTAAGATCAGATTGCAGTTTAAAAAATAAGTACTGTTCTGAATGTGGCAAACAAGGGCATATTTTTAAAATGTGTCGTGCCAGGCAAACGAAAAAAGTTGACATTAATTTTCAGGCAGAAGCAGAAGCCGTGGAGAGTGATATTCAACAGTTATTTATTGACGAAGACAGTTCAAATATGTACAGTATGTATTTAAATAACAAGTTGACTGGACAAAAGATTCCACCTCAATACATTACATTATCTATAGAAGGTAAAAATATAAACTTTGAACTAGACACTGGTTCAGAGGTGAGTACACTAACTCTAAATGATAAAACTAGATTGTTTCCTAATAAAATTATAGAGGACAGTAATATAACTTTTAAAAATTTTGATCAAAGTGTATCTAAACCAATTGGGATAATAAGAAATTTGAATGTGTCTTGGCTTAATTTACAAAAATATCTCGATGTTTACATCGTTAGTGATAACAAACCTAGAATATTAGGTAGAGATTGGCTTAAAATGTTTAATAGGTGGCCTTTAAACTTAGAAAATCATACATATAGGAGAGATTTAAATATTAATGAAACATGTAACCCAGTAGACTTAGTAAAAACAAAGTTCAAAGAAGTATTCACACCGGGATGGGGCAATTTTGTAGGAGAATTTATTACATTGAAACTTAAGCCTGAAGCGAAACCAAAATTTTTACCAATTCGTCAAGTACCATTCGCGTTAAAAATTAAAGTAAAACAAGAAATAAATAGACTTTTAGAAAATAAAAGAATAGAGATTGTTAAATTTAGTGAGTGGGGTACACCGGTGGTACCAGTCCTAAAACCTGACGGTAGTGTTAGGCTTTGTGGGGACTACAAAGTTACTTTAAATCCTTACTTGGAAATTGATCATTACCCTCTTCCACATATAGAGGATATTTTTCAAATGCTCAAAGGTGGTGAATACTACTGTGAACTTGATTTAAAGGAAGCATACCTTCAAGCTCCTTTAGATCCAAGGTCTCAAGAGCTCACAGTAATAAATACAGAATTTGGAATTTTTAAATATTTATATTTGCCCTATGGCGTTAGCACCGGTCCAGGATCTTTCCAAAGACTTATGTGTAAAAAATTAGAACATGCCAAAGGTACTATTGTTTTTATTGATAATATTTACATTTGTGGAAATAATTTTAAAGATATGTCAGAAAAACTAGAGCATGTATTAACAATTTTAAAAAATTCAGGGTTAAAATTAAAAGTTGAAAAATGTAAATTCTTTAGAAATAATATCACAGTGTTTGGTTACAATATAAATAAGAATAGCATAAGTATTTTAAAAGATAATATTACACCAATAATTAATTTGCCTCCACCTGAGAATATAACAATGCTAAGATCATTTCTAGGAAAAATTAATTATTATTCCCGTTTTCTTAAAGATATGGCAATCATCATAGCTCCTTTGTATGAGCTCACTAAATGTAAGAAATTTATGTGGACACAAGAGTGTCAAAAAGCATTTGTTGCTATAAAGAAAAAATTAATTTCAGCTCAAAGTTTAAAACATTATGATCCAGATATGCCTTTGATTTTGACTTGTGATGCATCAGCTGTGGGGGTAAGTGCAATTTTATCGAATCGGGGATTAAATCAAATAGTAACGCCTATTGCATTTGCAAGTAAAAAACTCAATGATAGGGAAAAAAAGTACTGTGCATTAGATAGAGAGGCAATGGCTATTATTTTTGGTATTACAAAATTTTACAATTATCTTTATGGTAGAGAATTTGAATTGGAAACCGATAGTGCGGCACTAGTGCGGATCTTTGGTCCAAATAAAGGTATACCTAAAATGGCCGCAAAACGTTTACAACACTATGCTATTTTTCTGTCCGCTTTTTCATACAAAATTAAACATATTAAATCCGAAAGAAATCCAGCGGATTATTTATCCAGAGTACCAATGGAAGACACAACGTGTAGTGATAATTTTAAGTTACAAGTATGTACTAATTATTTAGAGCATTCTGATTTGAATATTATAAATTGGCAAGTTATCCAAAAAGAAACTAATAAAGATAGGCTATTATTGCAAATAATTAGATATTGTTATGATGGTTGGCCTGATACAAAATTAATAGACGAAAAAATTAAACCATACTATATTAAAAGAAATGAAATTAGCATTGATAGAAGTTGTTTATTTTGGGGTCACAGAATTATTGTACCAGAGGCAGTTAGGAGTGATGTACTTATGGAATTACACAAAAGTCATTTTGGTAGTACCAGGATGATTGAGTTGGCCAAATCATATTTCTGGTGGCCTAAACTAAATGAAGAGATAATTAATTTAACAAAACAATGTTTGAATTGTTTAGCTTTTAGAAATTTACCCACAAAGACACCTTTGAAAACATGGCCTGTACCACCATCTCCATGGTATCGTCTTCACGCTGATTTTTTAGGTCCTTTCTTTGGAAAAATGTTTTTAGTGGTTATAGATAGTTATAGTAAATGGCCAGAAGTATTTCAAATGAGTAATATTGGAAGTGGTCTAACAATTCAGAAATTTAAAGAATTATTCTTAAGATATGGCTTTCCCATTCATCTAGTGACTGACAACGGGACTTCATTTACTAGCACTGAATTTAAAAGTTTTTGTGAAATTATAAATTTAAAACATACTTTTACGCCACCATATCATCCCGCTACTAACGGGGCGGCGGAAAGATTCGTAGAAACATTCAAAAATAATGTAAACAAAATTGTTGACAGTGGAAAATCACTTAATTATGCAATTAGCATATTTCTAGCGGACTATAGGGTAACTCCTCATAAATCAACTGGAGTGTCTCCAGCGCGCCTAATGTTTGGGAGAGAAATAAGAAATCGATTTACTCTACTTAGACCAACTCCAATATACCAGGATTTACTAATTAAACAAAACATGGTTGAGAAAAGCTATAAAGGTAATAGGCATGTTACTTTTCTAGTAGGTCAGAAAGTAATGACCCGGGATTATCGGAAAAATTGTAGACCATGGATTCTTGGTACAATTTTAGAGGAATCGGTCCCAGGTATTACTTATATAATAGATGTAGAAGGCATGAAATGGAAAAGACATGTAAACCAAATGAATCCATGTGACCAGTCAATTGAATAGTTATATATTACCTACTATGTAGTTTTAAGTACTTATATATGACAAGATTTTTTTTTGTAAGCGGGGAAGAGTGTTGTATACCTCAACTATAGAACCTCATTTAATCTGTACTTTTTAGTGATGTTTATCTTATCTGTGTTTGAAGTTGTCACTTTTTGATTTCGAGAATGGTTGTTTGAATAAATATTGCTAAAGTGTTAATTAGTGTATTAATTAATTATTCTAATACATATTTTACAATAATATAAAAATATAACAAAAACAAAAACAATTCTAACCCACAATTCAATTATTTGCTGTGTTTTTCTTTGATATATTCTTGTTACGGCATATCAATATAAAAATTTAATTAATAATTATTCAGGCTCAGGCTTACGAAATTAATAAAAGGGCAGGCGTCAGTTAAACAAGAAAAAAAATCCCATTGGACCGATTGGTCGACATTTTCATATCAGGATAGGGTTTTTTATACTATGACGGTGGAAATAAGCATACGGTCCACCTGTTGGTAAGCGGTTAACGTAGCCTATGGACGCTGGCAACACCAGTGGCATCGCACGCGCATAACCGATCCTTTAAAACCTATTCACTTCCTTTTTGAAGAACCCCATACTATAGTCCTTTGGGAAAACCTTTGCAGTGAACTCATTCCACAGCTGCGTTCGCGGACAGAAATTTAGTATTAATTCAGTTATTTAATTTAATTTTTATTATGTTAGAACAGCAAGAGCCGTGTGGTAGGGGCTCATTAAAAGAATACTACCAACTAATCTCTTCCCTTGGGTGTCGTAAAAGGCGACTAATGGACATAGAACTGCACAACATCCAATAGCTTATAGCGGCGACGGGCTCACCACCTGTCACGCTGAGTGCAGTCACTGCTTGGTGAAGCTCGAACTATAGCAATGGTCTGCTTTTGCGGTGCTTTTGCCTAGTCTCTACTTACACTTAGGGGATAATAGTCATGATTATATGTATGTATGTAAAACAGCAAAATATGTGAAATTGATTGACATAATGTAAAGACTTGCAGGAAATTTTAAACCTAGTTTAACTCTCGATTTTGTAAAATTTGGACATAAAAGCCATAGTAGAATTGTCAAAAAATTACTAAATCTAGTTTTGAATCTCGATTTAAAAATCCTGCAAGAGGCCCTTAGAAATTAATGGATTCTATTCTATTCTAACATATTTAATCGAACCGAAGATAACAGTAAACTAGCGACACGTGTGAGCAAGTTTTGACATGTTTGGGAAATTCGCAAACATCGAACATCCGTTGAGGCTATGACCTACCACTAGCCTACGATTATAAATGGGTTGAATTATATCAATGCTTTTGTTAAGTGGTATTAGATCCTTACCTATGAAATTGGTGTTTTGTATGGAGATTTTGGGGAATTCTGCATTTTCGATACTAAATTAATTTTTTAGTTTTCTTCACAACGACAAATCCAAAGATAATAATATTTGGCATCTATCATTGGACAAGCTTTAGTAATATGTGTAATATCACACTTCATAAAAATTATTTATCGTTTTTAAGTGAATGCAAATAAAATGATGTATTCGGGAGGCACTTAAAAAGAGTTGTCTCCGTGTCCAATTTTAACACAATTAAACTTACAACAAATTATCAAAACAAATCAAAAGAGCTCAAAAATATAGTCTATTTTTAGACGAGGTAATTATTTTTTAGGAATACTCTGAATCTTAATAGTTACAGACAAAATACTAAGAGAGAAAAAAAACACCAATTTCATAGGTAAGGACCCAACAGCCTTCCGAATACATAATTTGATTTGCATTCACATAAAAAAGATAAATAATTTTTAAGGAGTGTGATATCACACATATAGCTAAAGCTTGTCTAATGATACATGCCAAATATTATTATCTTTGGATTTGTCGTTGTGAAGAAAACTGAAAAAAATTTAGTATGGAAAATGCAGATTCCCCAAAATCTCCATACAAAACGCCAATTTCGTATGTAAGGACCTAATATATAAACTAAAACGATAATTGTTCAAAGGTTTCAAATAACTTTTCCAGGGCACTATTGTAAGTAAGCTGATAATATCTTTAAGTTTTAAGTACAGTGATTTGTGAAATTTGCCTTTTGATAAATTGTGTCAGTGTGCCTTAAGTTTTATAAATAACGACGACGACGACGTTTTACTATAAGTGACGACACGGAGGTTTTATTCATCATCGACATCCACCTCGTCACACTGTTAGTAGTAAGTTACATGTGGCAAGCACATCACTAGCCATTTTGGGACAGAAATTTAATATTCTAACTACTATAGACTTCAATAGTCTAAGTTATCATATTAAATTTCTTTATCAGCTTAATATTGCCAGTGGTCTACCTACCTCCGTGGACGAGTGGTCTGTATATATATATATCTATTAAGTATATTTACCCGTCATCTAGTGTCCGTAACACATAGCATTAGTTGCTTAAAATGGGGCTAGTTGAAAGGTGTGAATATCTGAAGATATTTATTTATTTATTTAACGTGGAAAAAACTCTGCACTGCTGTAGTCAAAAGCAAAATTTTCTTCTTAAGTTTAATTCAGAAGATAGAAATAATTAACAAAATACAGAACGTGTTCGGTTTCGATATTCCAAGGCAATTCGTTTCGGCTACGGACTGTTAAAAATTACAATCATCTATAAACGTTAGCCGAGTTGGGACGGACGGGGCACTACTCGTTCGAGAGGCCGCGGGAAACGCGGGATCGATTCCACCGCCGCCACCACTGAGTTTTTATAAAGCTTATGTTCATTGTGAATATCGCTTGCCTCACATTGTGCCCGGTGCATGGCAACAAGCTCGCCACCTGTTACATGGGGACCTAACATATCTGGCGAAATGTGGGTGTTTAACACCTCTGCCTACCCCTTCGAAAGAGGCGTGATAATATGTTATGTATATAAATGTGGCAAAAAAAAAATTAACATATAATTAAGAAGACTTACCTTTTATGCAGATATGCAAACATCTAAATACAGCGGAGACAGCATCGCCTAGTTCCATCAAATTAATGAAAAATTTGAGTGACACAAAGCGAGACTGCGCCCTTAAGTGTGAATACGCTCTTTACTTGAAGGTTTTCATATCGTAATAGACCGGAAATACCGCAGGCGACAATTCATTCATTTATTATTTTTAACTTAAAAATGATTTATTTTCCTTAAATTCTTTGTTTCATTTTATCCGTTTACTACATATCCCAAGACAAACCAGCAGTGCGAGCATAGAACTCTCGACAAGCTTTTGACAGTCAAAATCGACAAAACTGACATTTTTCGACAATTTATCGATGTCGGTAGCATAGACCTTGATTTATCGATCTGTAGACAAGGATCGACAAAGTTATCGAATTTAGTTCGACAAAACATAGCATCGATCTTTTTTTGACTAGATAAAATATCGTTTTATTTGTCGAATTTTTATCGTTTCTTCAATCGGCTTCGATAAAGTTATGTCGACAAATTTTATTGATCAATATGATGAATTTCGGCTTTATTCATTAGTTAGGATGGGAGTATTGTTTGTATTATGCATTTATTTTATCATAAAATGTATCTAAGATCATGAAACTGATAATTACTACTTACTATAGTTACGTAAAGATTTTGTAAACCTTTTATTTGCTGTTCTAGTCTTTATCTTATTGTTGATTTTAGAATAGAATATAAAAATTCTTCTGATGCTGTCAGTTTTGTATGGTGTTTTTATTATTAATTTCGCTTTTGACATTGTTGGCTTGATTTGTTTCTTTTCTACTTATTTTATTTCTAATTAGCATTCGCTATTTTCAACAGAGGTAAAATAAATAAAAAAGAAGGTATAGTCAAGCTAAAATTTTAGGAATACATGGAAAAAGGGAAACAATAATTTTTTTCATGCCAACATCTTTCTTAACAACACACGATCACTGCATTGTTAAATGTTTATTGAATGATTTACTATATTTAGCTTTGTCAATTCTTTTGTTTTTACTGGATTACATAAAGATTTTTAAAAACACTAGTTATAAATTTTATAAAATAGAACAATCTTTATATTCAAGATCCCTTTGCCGAAGTTTTTATTTTTAATATGTCCTATTAAAGAAAATAAGAATGAATGAAGAACGAATTATCGACATAATTTGACACTTGTTATCGAGTCGATAAAATTATCAATTCTTTGTCGTCCGACCTCTATGCTAGTGGTTATCGACTCGATTCGGTAAGTTATAAGCGTTTGTCGATCGACAAATTTGTCGACTGTAAAGTTCTATGCTCGCACTGCAGCTATGCTCAGGTCAATTGTATTGCTCGGAATATATTACTCCGCCTACTCACTATTCCTAATGAAAAGGTCCCGTATTGCGAGTGTTCCTAGAAATCTATGGGCAAATGATTTAGCAGGAAAATGTTGACGACTTTTGAGATTACATCTTTATTAATTACAAGCTGTAATATTCTGATGCAAGAACAGGGAAAATAGAGCTTCGTGGCGTGGGTGTACGCTTTGGTTTTCGTTATTGATAGGGCTTCGCCATGGTTAGGACTTGGATGGTTGGACAAAACTTGATGTCAATCTTCGCCGTGCTTTGGAACCCACAGTTTCTACCCACCAACCCGCATTGGGCCAGCGTGGTGTTGTTGCGGCCCATACCCCTAATGTGTTCCTCCATAAGGAAGGCCTGTCATGTGGGACGTATATAGGCTGAGGACTACATCAATTCTCTTTCTTACCGTTGAAATTATCTATCCCTATTACAAGTTCATGCCATATAAGCTGCTTTTCTTTTAATATTATTCTTTGAAATAATAGATAATTTTCAAACAATCAAAAGGCATGAGACATGAGAATTGAGCTATTTGCGATACTAACTGTAGCGCGGACCGGGAAACTTATCATGTTAAATAGAATCTTGAAGAAGTTTTGGAACTTCTCGCATATTTATTAGTTTATTACAGCGCAAGTTAGCTGGTTCGGTATCAAAGGTATGAGAGGGACTAGAACTTGATTAGAAGAGTTTTTTACCTATTAAATATTCTTGAGTGGGTTATGGATAAATTGCAGATTATCTCAAAAAACCACAGAATTTTTTTTTAATTAAAAAATAATTGTATACTTATGAACGTCAAAATCATATAAAACATATAGCGTCTATCCCGAAGGAGTGGGTGGGTGTAAGCACCAATATATCGCCGGTCTCAAGGTGTCGCCATCTCGAGAGTTGTGGGTTCGATCCCCGGTGTTTGTTCTCCAGTCTTATCTGTTAATATATATATTCAGAATATTTATATGTATTTATCAATTTAATATGTTTATCCGTCATCTAGTGTCTGTAACATAAGCAGCATTAGCTTATAATGGAGCTGTGTAGTTGACAGGTGTGAATGTTTGAGGAAATTTATTTATTTATTATATATTGCCTGATATGTTAGATCCCCATGTAACAGAAGCGTCATGCTACGAAATAACTATCACGATTCTGAGAAAATGGACAAGAAATTCAGCAAGATTTCATAATATTTTATAACATTAAGTTTGGTGAGCTGTAGATGAAGTCTTTTTCTTTTGACATTTGTGAACGTGATCTTTAAGGATGCATAAATCTAATTTAGGATATGATTTTTTTGAATTTATTGCAAAATATGTTATTGAAGAACACATTAGTTCCTTATTTTTTAACTTAAAATAATATAATAATCCAAGTAAGCGAGCCACTATAAAATAAATACCCAAATCACTTCAAGTGTGTTAAGTATTTCAAACAAAAAAGTATTTTTCAAATAGTTCAGGCGTCTTTGAGTAAGTAATCGGGGAGCATACATAAAAAAATATATATTCAGTCAAATTGAGAACCTCCTCCGTATTATGAAGTCGATTAAAAATGGTGTATGAATATAATTCCCCTTTCTTTCTCAAAGACAAAATTCATTTACGGACCTACCAACCGCTGGCTAGGCGTTAGACGTGTGTGGGACTCCCTCGGCGGCGGCTGAGAATACCCACTGAAAACCCCCGTACCCTTCCGTGGGAGCGACCCGGGGTCTGCCGAAGCAATTCTCTAAACCGTTCTTGGCATCAATATGATACCCTAGTAAGTTATCATTGTATAAAAACATAACTTTTTACTTTGCGTTAAGAGGCTCAATTTCTATGGGAAACGTGAAAAGCGCCTCTAGCGGAAATTATCAGTAAGAGAAATGTACGTGTCTGAATTTCGAGAACTTTTCCCCCAACGATCGATATTGATCTTATAAATCGTTAATTGTAAAATCTTCAGATTAATGATTAAAAAATGGTATATAATGCTATTGATGGTCTTCTGAGACTACGACATGACCCGACGAACTGGCGAAGGTCGAATGAACTCGCTGGACGCGGGCGGCGCGGGCGGGGGAGGCCTATGTCCAGCAGTGGACTTCTATAGGCTGAAATAAGATGTTGAGAATTCTGAATATATTATAATATATTTAAATATGTTATTCACTTCCTATTTGACTCATACTTTGGCGCCACAGCCAAGTGCTTGTTCTACGAAAAAACTTTTCTTCCTGTATTTTATCTAACATCTTATGTACATACTGATAAGAACCTTATTTCAATGCGGCATTCTTATATGTAATCTGATATATCAAACAACATTATTACATAATGAACTCGATAATGTGATTTATGGTATCATTCATTGTAGTAGGTTGGATTTTTTAAATGTTTATTTTAACTAGATTTTTTACGCGTCTTTACTCGTGCATTTTGTATATGAAATGTTTTTTTTTAATTTTCTACTTATACAGTGATGTCGAGAAGGTTCAGGGTTTACATATATAGAGTTATTTGAGAAAAAATGAATATTAAACATTGCGTCTATTTTTGACGACCGTGGTCGAGTGGTCTGTATGCCGGTCTCATCTCGAGAGGTTCTGGGTTCGACCCCCGGTGGGGGCAAATGTTTGGGTGATGAATTTTCAGGCATTTGTTCTCCAGTCTTGGATGTTTATATATATTTATATATATTCAGGATATTATATATATTTATCTATTAAATATATTTATCCGTCATCTAGTGTCCGTTACACAAGCAGAATTAGTTGTTGAAATGGGACTAGTTGATATAGGTGTGAATGTTTGAAGAAGATGTTCGAAGATATATTTTGTAATATTATGGAATTGATGATGAGTAAGGGAGAAGTGTGATGCTGGAAGGCAAACGAGAAAGTTAAAAACAATAAAATTATACTTTCAGATTAAAAATTAGGAATCTAAAAGACAGGGGACTTCTGGAAAGGGGCATTTTTGGGAGGGAACATTTCGGGGAAGGGACATTATGAATCTAAACAGTTTTTAAGAGGGTTAAATAGAAAAACCCTTACGTCCCTACGGTCAAATGTCTTGAAAAAAATAACCCTACGGGGCCTTACGACGGGGTCATTCAAGACGAGGGTGTGCATCTTTGCAACTTACACCTACGATCTATGCACGCCATGTAGGTATTCCATTAAAATAAAAGGAATATTAAAGGCATGTCATAAAAGGTTTTCTCGCCTAGCAAGTCGTAAAAGGCTACTAAGGGCATTTTGGGTACTGGCTCTGTGATTGTGTAGGCGATGAGCTAGCCACTTGTTACTACTCTTTCACGATTTTTCGTCTGACCAAACCCAATTTTTGTATGGCTAAATGTGGTCTTAATGAACACAGTGCTTCTGGGACTCTGCCTACCCCTTCGGGGATTACAGACGTGATTGTATGTATTAATGCTTATACATCGTGCTAATAAAATAAAGCCCAAAGCAACGAACGTGTATTGGCTGCGGTAACCGTTTACCATCAGGTGACCATTAAGTAATATTTTGCATAAAAAATTTAAGAAAAGTTATTATTTTACTTAATTTAAAATGCAACTCTTTTGAGTATATAACTTTTAAGTCGGTTAATGCAAATTCAACACCATAATTATATTTGACATTATTAATCAAATATGACACACAATTTTAGGTTTTCATTAATTTAAACGTAACCTTAGTGTAATTAATAATTTTCTATGACTTAGGAAACGTTTATAATATCTTTTGGTTACATAAATAATGAGTCACATATATTAATTTGCACACCTACTTCGTAAAGGTGTGTTGAATCATATTTTTAAGTTAGGTCTTGAAAGTGGTAGTACTATGTCATATTCTAAACCAAAATTGTTATAATATAGTATCATTTACATAAATGAAATAAATAATAATGCATCCCCTAGTGCTTGGCCGAGGCGTATCTTCGACATTTCAACCCCTTGAAATACATACATACATATAATCACGACTATTATCCCATAAGGGTTAGTCAGAGACTAGGCAAAAGCACCGCAAAAGCGGTCCACTGCCATAGTCCGCGCTTCACCATGCAGAGACTGCACTCAGCGTGACAGGTGGTGAGCTAGTCGCCGCTATAAGGTATTGGATAGTTGTTTGAGCAGTTCTAAGTCCATTAGTCGCCTTTTACGACACCCAAGGGAAGAGGTGGGTTGGTAGTATCCTTTTAATGACCACACGACTCTTAAAATGAAATCTCCTTAAAATGAATATCGTATTATGATGTGCCTATATTATGATGGTTTTTTTTATAAAAAGTACAGCAATTGACTCAACACCGCTTGATGGTAAGCAGCGGGAGAGTCCGTTTGTGGAAATATCGGGACAGAGAGAACATCACCTTGCTGGCGCATGAGGTTTTACGAGTATCAACGTACTATGGAATTTTACTATTCAGCCTAATAAAGATGTGATAAATATCACATCCCGCAGATATTTAAATTCCTATATAATAGGGAAGATGGCCTCAGTCTGAGGCAAGCGATATTCATAATAAGTTCAACGGGGGTTAAATATACGAATAGAGTTTTTCTAAATGGGCTCATTAACTTACTATTTACTAGTGGTTTATAGTCCGTCCTCAGCCTACATACGTCCCACTCCTGCGCACAAGCCTTCCTCATGGACAAACGAGTGTGGCGAGGTGGCGAGGTGGTTGGTACGCTTTGACTTTTCCATGATGATGATTTCCAAATTTATGATCTCGAACGTCAAAGACTAAAAGACGCTGTCACCCTTGTTTCTTATAGGTATTTTCAATAAGGATTTGTATTTTGTTTAAATCTTCTCCAAACCCTATTACGCCACTGACTTATATCACTGCCCATCCTTTAAATTTTCATGACAACAAGAATTCGTGCATGTCGCCTAAACAACACATTGATTGCATAATAACATCAAAAAAACAGGAGACCTTGACTTTTGTATCAATTTTAGATTCATTTATTTCTTTTCAAGTGAAAACACACATGTTTATCAGATTTTTGTTTGTTTTTTTTCACATATTTGGTATTCAGTCTCCGTTGAGGCACGTTTAGGTTTGACTGACCAATATGTCCTGATGAATTTTTACGCGCCTCCCTGGTAAACAAACTGCCAATATGCTGGTTATTTATGGAAAGCAATAAATAATTTGAATTTCGTGGGTGGCTGCTCAGTCGCCTAGAAGACATGTGATGCTAGTAACGACTACAGGATCGCAGTGCATCTTGCTGATCTCTTCTTCTTTCTGCCCTTGTCCCACGCTGAGTAGGTCCGCACAACATGTCTTCCTCTTCCATTCTCTCGTCTACGCATTCAATCCATCGCTGCTTTGGTCTTTCTCTAATGTTCAGCACTCTCACTATCACATGTACCCCTCTCTCTGGGTATACCCAGCATTGCAACACTCACCGAAAGCAGGATGGACAGAAAAATAATCAATTCTGTGACAATTCACTGATGTTGATACGGCTCGCATAGTTTATTTTTGTTACTTTCACAGTATAATGTCTTATGGCATTCTACTTTGGGGCAATGCCGCAGACATTTTAACTATCTTTATTCTACAAAAGCGTGCTATAAGATACATCTATAAACTTAAACCTAGAACTACACTTAGAGAGACTTTCAAGAAAATTGGTATCCTTACTGTCTCCTCTTAATACATTTATAGTTCCATAATGTACATTCATCAAAATCAATTTCCTAAGAATAAAGACCTGCACGACAGAAACACACAAAGCAAAAATAAAACTGCTATCACCAGGTTTAGGCTCCGAAAAGTAGCTCGTTCTTTTATGGGACTGGCTGTAAGCTTCTATAACAATTCCGCCAGAGTTTTAAAAATTACCTTATACTAAATTCAAAAATGTTGTTAATGGTACCCTAATGAAGAAAGGCTATTACATTATTAACAAGTGATAATACAGTTTGGAAGTAATGAAGCCAGTATGGAGTGCTTTAGAATAAGAATAAGAATCGTTTATTTGTCTGAATATGGTTACAATAATGAGGTGTTGTGTTATAATTTAATTCCATTCATATTCAATCGATCATAGTCGATGTACAAATATAAAATTATGGCTGATATGTAATAATACAATTATCTTTTAATAAAAAATAAAAATAAAAACAAATTTCTAAATAAGAATTAATAAGTAGGTAATGTCAATAAAAAAATAATACAATAAATCAAATGCTATTAATGTCACATAAAATGTCAAAAACTAAAACAAAATTATGTCAATACTTATTATTAATCTTTATTGATTAAGGCTTATCAATAATTAATTGTACCTAAATAAATATACAGTGTGTTTATAATTTGTTTAATTAATTGCTTTTATATTGTATTTTTTTATTAATTTAATTAATTGACGATTTATAAGTGCATCATTGATGCCTACATAAATAAAGAGTTTTTTTATTTGTTTTGATTGATTCACATGGCTTATACTGGTAGGTAGGTACAGACAAGTTCAAAAATATGTACGTTTAACAGCCAAAAGTGTGTCAATGTGTATACTCGTAGATACTTTTGAGCTTGATTGTATACACCACTCAATAAGATTATGCTACAGAATGGGAAATGTGTTTGTTTAAACCTCTGCCTACCCCTTTAGGGACAGTTTATGGCAGAGAGTACAACTTACAATTTCTAAATCTGCCAATGGAGACAGGCGAAGCATTATTTCCATACATACATACATACAAGCACGCCTGTAATCCCCGAATGGGTCGGCAGAGTCCAAGGAGCACTGTGTTGCTTAAGACCACATTTAACCATACAAAAATTAGGTTTGGTCAGATGGAAAATCGCGAAAAAGTAGTAACAAGTGGCTAGCTCATCGCCTACTCAACCACAGACCCAGTTCCAAATACGCCCTTAGTCGCCTTTTACGACATGCTAGGCAAGAAAAACAGTTAGTAGATTCTTTTTGTGTCCCGGATCAACACGTTCACACATTTGCAAATGTTTTATATATGTCCACACACTTACATCTATCAACTAGCCAGATTTCAAGCAACTAATGCTGCTTGTCTTACGGATACTAGATGACGGATAAATAAATGTAATAGAATACATATATAAAGATCCAGGACTGGAGCACAAACGCCTGTATTCGTCACACAAACATTGTTCCACCGGGATCGAACCCAGAACCTCTCGAGATGGCGACGCCTGGAGCCCGGCGTACAGACCACGCGACCACGGAGGACCATCAAATGAATATGATTTATAACACCTGTATTAACTAGGTCATTAGTTCTCAAATACTTTCTCAACTTACTCAGAACTCAACCATGCAAGACTAAAGGAAAATGTAAATTCTTACAGAGTTTCGTCAGAATAACAAGAAATTACTAACGAATAATCTTACGGTTATTACGATAATCACCGATTATTATGGCCATATATTTGTGGTCCCTTCGATTCAATCGGAAATGCCCATAAAATTTTATGCGCCAATTAAATGTGATCGGTAATTTTTCTAGGAAAAAAATTGTAGGTGTTGCTTTGTATTTGCATCGTTTTATTAAAATGAGGTTACATGTGTAGCGGTTAAAAATAATGAAGGTTAAGAAGGTTAGGATAATGAATTATGTATATATTATTATAATATATATATTCATTTATTTGTTGCACCCCCACATGTTTTTTTTTTTTGCTATTGTCTCTCAAACAGGTTGCCTGGCAGAGATTGCTGTTCAGCAATAAGGCCGCCAATTGCTTTTTTGTTATCGTACAAGTTCTTTGTATTATTATGTGCAATAAAGTATATATAAATAAATAAATAAGGTTCTGGTTCTATTGTAAGCAAATAGAAGCTTTATGTATAAACTTGTTGATATAAATGAATCGTTATTTGTGTGTACATATTGTGGTATTAAATAAGTGAATTGGTTATTATTTGTCCAGTTTTTATTCAACATCCCCTTCTGGTTAATTATTATAAGGATGCTATTTAAAAAGAATCTCACATTCTGAGTGAAGTTAATAACCTGTATTTCTATTCGCTTAATACCTATGAATCATACCGTTCAAAGATTATAGTTTTTGCCTGCCTCTCGCTCTCGAGTTTCTGAAGCAAAAGATAGTATTTTTCCTTTATACTTTTAGAACCTGAAGATCTGCTATGAAAATTTTCTTCCGCTATTGCGAATGACCCGATAAGGCCCGATTATATGACGAACTTCGTCGGCTGTATAAATAACGGCTTTCGTTGAAAGGCAACCAACATATGAGATTTTGCTTTTTAAAGGTGTTTATAGACCGATCGACCGATCGATCGATCGTCGATCGATGACATGGATCTATGGTAAAATGAATTAGTCGACATCTATCGATAGATTCTACATAACATACCATAACATGCCATCGCGCCTCTTTTCCCGAAGGGGTAGGCAGAGGTGTTAAACACCCACATTTCTCCAGATATGTTAGATCCCCATGTAACAGGTGGCGAGCCTATTGCCATGCACCGGGCACAATGTGAGGCGAGCGATATTCACAATGAACATAAGTTTTATTCAAACTCAGTGGTGGCGGCGGTGATATCGAACCCGCGTTTCCCGCGGCCTCTCGATCAAGTAATGCCCCGTTCGTCCTAACTCGGCTACCGCTTTCTGCCATGCGATTCGAATCGACTCTACCATCGATCGATTCTCTCGATCGACATTTGGGATTAGATTTACAATGGGCCATCCTGTAAACTAGAACCCTCCGCTGCAGTGATTTAACTTCTACTTTTAGTACCGACGCAACTTAACGAGCAGTTTAAGTTGATAGGAATGATTTTAGTTCTCAGAACAAGGCCTCCTGGTAGTTTTGTGAACGGATGGCGTAGTATTTGATATTTATAAGCATGCGCTAAGACGAATCTAAGCTAATTTAATTGTATCATGTTCTCTATTTATTGAAAGTAATAATTTTACATTTATTTATACTAATACTTAGTTTATCGTTTACACAATAGTAGAAAAACGGTCTAAATCCGATTGAAATTTAATTTGATCTTCACTATTTTCTATAATTCTATAAATATTTAGATCATCTGCGTAGGTATAACAGAAAATTTCAAAACTTAAACCTCTGATGATGATGATGAATGTCATTAATAAATAAATAATTTTTTAGATGTTGATTTTTTAAAGAATCATTTTTATAATAAAAAAATATTCACCACGAATTTTAAAATTCGAGAGGCTACTTGCAAACCACAACTCCAAGACACGATAATGAATATTCAAGTCTACATATATGTTTGACATCAATCCAATTGATGGCCATATGACGTCACTGCCATGGGTACCACAATGGTCTGACGTAGTTTCCACCATAATAATTATGGTGGACGTCACTCATTCATTCTACGAGCGGATTTAATTGGTACCTAACTTTCATTAGCCTATATTCTTATTTAGAATACATACATACATACATAAATATAGCAGTGGTAAGCTTTGGCTTTCGATCGAAGACAAAGCTACCTTCGCCATGGTCAGGCCGTGGATGGGTGACCAAAACTTGGGATCACGAGCTCCTCCGTGCTTGGGAAGGCACTTTAAGCCGTTCGTTGGTCCCGTTCGCTATTGCGACCCGTTTCTACCTACCATCCTGCATTGGGCCAGCGTGGTGGTGTTACGGCCCATACTCCTCATTTGTTTCTCAATGAGGAAGGCCTGTGCCCAGCAATGGTCACTCAAAGGGCAATGAAGAGGGCTATGCTTGGAGTTTATTTGATCGAATCAGAAACGAGGAGATTCGTAGGAGAACCAAGGTCAGCGACATAGCCCGCAGAATTGCGAACCTTAAGTGGCAGTGGGCAGGGCCCATTGCTCGTAGAACTGGCGGCCGTTGGGGCGGTAAGGTTCTCGAGTGCTGACCACGTACTGGGAGGCGCAACATAGTGAGGTCCCCAACGAGGTGGACCGACGATCTGGTGAAGGTCGCAGGAAGTCGCTGGATGCGGGCGGCGCAGGACCGCTCGTTGTGGAGATCATTGGGGGGGCCTATGTCCAGCAGTGGACGACAATAGGCTGATAGATAGATAGACTTACACTTATTCAGCCGTATACAGCGTGTGTCCATTTAAAACGCCAGTTTTGTAGGGGCTTGTTCAGCTTTCCGCGTCTGTTCAGTTGCGTATACATCTCATATAAAATCGTCGCTTTACATAGAAAAACGCTGAATGTGTGACGTTGGGTATGCCGGAGATAAATAGTTCCTATCACGTTGGACCAACACCAAAGTTACTGCAATGTGTGGATGTGTAATTCACGTTTGTCTAACCCTTCGGGGTTAAATGCATGACAATTGTATGTCCATACATACATACATACATATAATCACGACTATTGTCCCCTAAGGGTTAATCAGAAACTAGGCAAAAGCATTGCTATAGTACGCGCTTCACCAAGCAGTGACTCCACTCAGCGTGACAGGTGGTGAGCCCGTCGCCGCTATAAGCTAATAGATTGTTGTGCAGTTCTGAAAGTCCATTAGTCACCTTTTACGACACCCAAGGGAAGAGATAGGCTGGTAGTATTCTTTTAATGAGCCGCTACCATACGGCTCAAGGCTCACGGCTTATGAGGAGTATGGGCTGTAACAGCACCACGCTGGCTCAATGCGAGTTGATGTGTAGAATTGTAACCGCCTCTCTGGTCTAGTGGTTCACACCACCGGGAGGGAGGTTCGGGTTCGATTCAACATGGGGACAGAAGAGTTTCTGCTCGGTTTGCTTGGTCGTAGAGCTTCCAAGCCCGCCTGGCTAGCTACCACCGTCTTACCTAAATTTGTCGCCATAATAACAATGTTAAAATAAAATAAATAAATAAATATCTTCACACATGCACACCTATCAACTGGCCCCATTTTAGGCAACTAATTCTGCTTGTGTTACGGACAGTAGATGACGGATAAATATATTTAATAGATAAATACATATAAATATCCTGAATATAAATAAATATATATAAACATCCAAGACTGGAGAACAAATGCCTGAAAATTCATCACCCAAACATTTGCCCCCACCGGGGATCGAACCCAGAACCTCTCGAGATGGCGACGCCTTGAGACCGGCATACAGACCACTCGACCACGGAGGTCGGAATGTTTTAAGCATTTGTTGTGTTCCGACAATCAGAGGTAAGCTATCCAGTTCTACAGTTGTTGAGGATTTACAGGTGAAGCTTGCTCTGAGATGAAGACCAAGAGCTTACTTGCCATATGTAAAAAAAAGAAACGATTGCAATAGAAACCGAGATCAACAATGGCTTAACGTGCTTTCCGAAGCACGGACGAGATTAAGACGACCCCAGCAAAGTTAACATTGTTTTCGATATCGAACGACGAAGCGTCTAACTAGTACTCGACCAATCTCTGCAGGAGATTGAAATGTAAATGAATGAAAATATTTATACAAATTATAATAATTCTCACGGTGAATATATATAAGTATGAATTCCAACTCAAAACAATTGAGGCGCTTGACACAATTTCGAGCGTTGCGTCACTTAGGGCTAAATCACGTGATGGTCGAACGATGCACGCATTGGGCGACACTATTATTCTACATAATTCTATGATCTCTATTGACCTGTGACGGGTTAGTTAGATAGGCGGAGTTTCTGAGTAAAAGAGGGTTTTTCGAATAAGTTGTTGAGAAAAAAAGAGAAATTGGTGCATTCTTACGGGCCTCTTGCAGGAAATTTAAATCGAGATTTAATGGACCGAGATCCGATCGATCGAGATCGAATCGAGATTTTTACTAGATTTAGTAATTTTGTAACAATTATAGTATGGCTCAAATGTTAAAACAATTCTAAAACTAGAGTTAGTAATGTTTTGTCAATTAAGCCATAGTAAAATTGACAAAAAATAAAAAAATCGAATTTTAAACTAGGTTTAAAAATTCCTGCAAGTGGCCCTTAGGCCCACTTGCGCAGTCTAGAGTTAGCACCTAACCATGGGGCAAATATATGGACAAACCCTGGGTTAGGCGCTAACTCTTGATCGTGCAATTGGGCCTTAGTGTTTAAAATTTAAATCGAGATACCGCCTCTCTGGTCTAGTGGGTCACACCACCGGGTGTTGATTGGGAGGTGCGTGTTCGATTCCCCATGGGGGCAAAAGTTTTTCTGCTTGGTTTGGTTGGTGGTAGGGCTTCTAAGCTTGCCTGGCTAGCTACCACCACCTTATCTTAAATTGTCGCGCTAATGACAATGTTTTAAGCATGTTGTGTTCCGGCAATCAGAGGTAAGATAGCTAGTTCCTCAGTTGTTGAGGATTACAGGTGAAGCTCGCTTCCACCTTCTGCCTTATCGTCACTTACCATCAGGTGTCTTATGTAAAAAAAAAACTTTATTTTGTAACTATGTTGTAATGTTTAACTATGGCTATTTTACTATGGCAATTTTACTATGGTTTATATGACAAAAAATTACAATTGGTCAAATCCACCCGTAACCGCCGAGTCGCCGAGTATGACGAAGACTGTTATGAGTAGGGCTTCCAATCCCGCAATACCATCGGTATTCCAGCGGAATAAATAACAAAATACACAAAGAAAATAATTAAAGTCTGTCCCGTAAGATTGAATATTTTTATTTTGTTTGTGTATTTTTAAAGAAGATACTTTGTATTCAGTATTTGTTACTGTTTGTAACAACTTCTGAATTTACTTGGGAGAAAGCTGTCATTTTATGTATGTATGTAACATCAATTTACTCGTCTGCGTCACAAACTTCGGCGACAGTGATTTTTTAACAGTAATGTTCAATTTATCTTTAGTTTGTCCATCCTTACAAATCGATGTGTCTTCCAATGGCGATCGTGGTAATAGAAGTCATTTATTGTTCTGCACATCTGCTTTTGAGGAAAATATGGAGCCAAATATTATTGTGGGTTCTGTACATTACTTTTGTTATAGTAGTTTATTAAAAGGCATTTATACTCATTCATTATTTCGAACAACTTGAGACGCAAATTTTTTTTTTTTTTAAATCCTGAGATAATAGTAGCAAATGCGTAATCATCTATTATAACGCCAAACCTAACTTAAAGATAGGCGAATAAATACCCTAAAAATAAATAAATATAAAAAATAAATTATAAAAAAAATATTAATATTTTTGGTGATGTCAAGAAGGTGGTTGGTGGTTGTGGCCAAGTTAAAACGAGAGAGTGTGGAAACTCTGATATCAAACGTAATTATTAACATTGTATTCCATTCACTATATAGTTTTATTAGGTAAAAAAATACTAGTTCAGTTCAGTAGAGTGTTAAGTCAAAAACTATTGATTTCGGCTTTCGGAGAAGATCACATCGTATGTTCCACAGCGGAAATGGTCGAAATAGCACTGTGGTGCTTTTTCTTGTGGTCGCATATAAATAATCTAACGCTTATGACGCAGAAAACGTACGAATTAATCGAGATTTTAATTTAATAATTTTATACAGAATTCTAGGAAATCTGTATTTTTCCCCTAAAAAAATATTATAATTCATGTATTACATTTTATTTGTTTAGTAGGAGGGTTTTTTTTTTCTTTATGTAATATGATTATCTCTGGATTTGTCGTTGTGAAGAAAACTGATAAAATGTTAGTATGGAAAATGCAGAATTCCCCGAAATCTCCATATAAAACACCAATTTCATAGAAAAGCTTGCTTATTTGCCATGGATGTTGGCAAATAAGCAAGCTGCACGCCTGATGAAAAGTGGCCACAGTTTCATATCATTATGAATCTATCCCCGAAGGGCTAGGCACAGGTGATTACACATCCACACATTATCTTTGGATTTTGATTACACATCCACAGATTATCTTTGGATTTGTCGTTGTGAAGAAAACTGAAAAAATGTTTGTATGGAAAATGCAGAATTCCCCAAAATCTCCATACAAAACACCAATTTCATAGGTAAGGACCTAATATTAAAACAAATTTTGTTTTTTTTTTGTGCTCTGGCGTCGTTTCTGTCACTCACACACATGTGACTTGTTGGCTGGATGGCATATCTATCGGAGATAAGTCCTCCCTTTACTTTTGTTTTATATGTTTGTACTCTTATTTTTCTGTGCAATGTGGGCCGCAACACCACCACGCTGGCCCAATGTGGGTCGGTAAGTAACAACGGTTGCAATAGCGCCTGTTCTAAGATTTCTGTGCAATTAAGAGTGTACAAACTTGGTCTGATGTAATGGAAAAGGTTCTAAATGAAAGATGCCTTAAACCATACAAAAAGAATTCATTACATTTTTTTTTTCGAGCCTCTGAAGGAGGACTCTTTACCTTCCCATGCGGGAGAAGGAGGTGGTGAACTCCTCATTGGATACCCACCGGCCGGCCGGGGGTTATGTCGGACTCCTACTGACTAAACACCACCTTGCTTTAAGCCTGTTTTACAGGCCCTGGTAAAGCATAACCTGAATGGCACCCCCTCCCTCAGGAAAGGGAAAGTGGGCCGATCGTATGGGAGATATTAGTCTGTACGTGCGAGCAGAAGGCTACGCGTACAGGGCGGGAGGGAGCTACGGCGCGGATGCCGCAGCTTGCAGGGCCTCTAAGGCCCGCGACAATGGATCGAGAGCGTCTGTGATGACGTGTCGGGGTCTGCGTTATCTGTACCGCGGGATCTCATTACATATTAGGTCCTTACCTATGAAATTGGTGCTTTGTATGGAGATTTGGGGAATTCTGCATTTTCCATACTAATTTTTTTCAGTTTTCTTCACAACGACAAATCCAAAGATAATAATATTTGGCATCTATCATTAGACAAGCTTTAGTAATATGTGTAATATCACACTTCATAAAAATTATTTATCGTTTTTAAGTGAATGCAAATAAAATGATGTATTCGGGAGGCACTTAAAAAGAGTTGTCTCCGTGTCCAATTTTAACACAATTAAACTTACAACAAATTATCAAAACAAATCAAAAGAGCTCAAAAATATAGTCTATTTTTAGACGAGGTAATTATTTTTTAGAAATACTCTGAATCTTAATAGTTACAGACAAAATACTAAGAGAGAAAAAAAAAACACCAATTTCATAGGTAAGGACCCAATATAACAAATCTGAGCCTATATACATTCGGTGAAAAAACTAAATAGCGCGATTCAAAAATGCCGTCATTAGGAGCAGCGCCATCTAGTGGCCAAATTACGAAGCAACACTTAGCAATGGTTTGTACAAATAGTTTAAAAATAAAATACCCCATAAGCTTGATCTACTGACAGTATCTAGTCCAGTTTCTACCCCAAATCACCCCTACGCCTATAATTATGAGTAATAAGGCTTCACTGACGTCAAACCAGCGTTTATTAAAGAACAAATTGGTTACCTAATTATAGGGAGCGGGTTCGATTACGGGTCGACACACCAGGCGATGTTTTGTCCCTTAATTTAGGGGTTTTCGGGATTTATTGGTGTTTTAAGGATTAGTAGAATGAGTAAGGTCCTATCAATGGTATTTATTTTATCTAAGATTAACGAAATGTGAATTTTTCAGTAGATTTAGTATGACCACCAAAATAATTTTCATATTTACTTAAAAATATATTATTATTACTACGAGAAGCTTGGTGGCGTAGTGGTATGAACCTTTTGGCTTTCAATATTAAATTCAAAGCTATCTTCGCCATGGTCAGGCCGTAGATGGGTGATCAAATCTTTATGATCACGAACTGCACCGTGCTTCAGAAGTACGTTAAGCCGTTAATCACGGACGCTATTGCTACCGTTTCTATCCACCAACCCACATTGGGCCAGCGTGGCCCATACTCCTCAAGTGTTTCTCGTTGTGGGAAAGCTTGTACCCATAGGGTGAGGAGAAGGTTAAGATTTTTTTTAAGTGGTAGGTATATCTATATCTCATCATGGATCTCCAAAGAGACCACACTTAAGATGCACAACATATTTTTTTCCGCGAACCAGACTCCGATTGACTTATCGTCTAGACGCTGAATACATTTAAAGAGGGCTTATTGAAATTTAAAACTGTACGAATAATATTTCATGTATATTAGCTGAATCAGGAGTGACCTTTGCTTAGCTGAATATTGTATCAATATAACTATATCATTATACTTTTTTATTTATATTTAGTCTTAAAGTTCTGAGTAGAGGCTGCGACTCGGGAAGCAGTGTGGAACGCCCTGTGACAAGATGGGATGCTGATTTTCGTAGGTTGGCTGGAGTGCGCTGGATGAGAACGGCCGAGAATTGAGAGCGGCGGCGTGCATTAGGGGAGGCCTATGTCCAACAGTGGACAGAAGTAGGCTCATGATTTGTTTTAATATGTCAGGTGAGCTCCTGGTCTATCTCACCTGATGGTGACGATAAGGCCGAAGGTGGAAGCGAGCTTCACATGTATTCCTCAACAACTGAAGAACTGACTATCTTATCTCTGATTGCCGGAACACAACAATGCTTAAAAAATTTTTTATTTTGGCGACAAATTTAGGTAAGACGGTGGTAGCTAGCCAGGTGGGCTTGACACCCTACCACCAACCAAACCGAGCAGAAAATCCCCTGCCCCCGTGGGGAAGCGAACCCTGGACCTGCCGATCTACACCCGGTGGTGTCAACCACTAGACCAGAGAGGCGGTAGATCATGATGATATTATTGATTCTACTATATGGAAATGCTGGTTTAACGTTGTCGGTCCCCACGAGTTGAACCGACGATCTGGTGAAGGTCGCGGGAAGTCGCTGGATGCGGGCGGCGCTGGACTGGTCGGTGTAAAGATTCTTGGGGGAGGGCTATGTCCAACAGTGGACGTCCAGCTTAATGATGATGACTCTGATTTTACATCTTATGTCACAAGGTAGCAATGTACACTATGATCTCATTAGGAATTGCGAGCAGATGCAAAACGGGTCTCCCATGTGTTGGCAACATAAAAATTTAATAATATTATTTGTAATATTAGTGATGGCAACACCGCGGCCATTCTCTCTTTCTCTCTCTCTCTCTCATTACAACGGTGACGTGTAACATGTAACTTTGAATTTGAGTTTGTAATTTGAGTAAGCGCTTTTTTTATTGTGGACAACATATACAGAAAAATCCAGCATCTTCGCCCAACGTGTGTGTTTTTTATTTAATATAAAAAACCGACTCCAAAAAAACAATGTAATTAAGTGACTTTGCTGTTGGTACAGTAAATTACAGTGATTTGACCACAGAACAATAAAAAAGGTTAGAATGATAAAGTGGGCGTGGTTGACGAGCCGCTCATATAAGCAAACGGGCATATGAACGTCAAAAGTGCTCGCAGTGTATTGCACAATAGCGTAGCTGTCAGACGTGTATTCGGCGCAGTACAAAACCCAAAAAGATGCCGAGTTGTGCTATTATTTCGTGCCCTTTGCGAAGTGAAAAGGTGAATCTGGAAAAAGGAGGAATTATATTTCATCGGTAAGTAATAATATTTGGAAATAACTGAATATGGAAGCATAATCAATCACGAAAATAATTCGTACCAAATTCTGTGCAATCATAGGGCTTGCATGTTATCGATAGTTTTATCGATAGAGTTTTTTTGTTCCTTGTGCTCAGACATTATGATGTGGTGATTTATGGACATAATATCAAATCTAAGTTTTAAATATCTCTTTAATTTTTAAATAAGACATAAATATTCTGTTTATAAAGATTTACATATTTCAGTTTTCCTACAAATCCGGATATAAAAAAAAAATGGATATCCGCAACTGGCAGGAAAGATCAATGGTTTCCTACTAAAAGCAGTAGCATTTACTCGTAGCATTTTACGGAAGATGACTTCCTACAAGTTTCAAAAAAAGGCATTTGAAATCTTCTGCAGTACCTCACATAGATATTTGCGTACAGGTAATGTTATGCATATTTTATCTGTCTACAGTGAAAACAAAATATTATTATAAAATTATACATTTGTCTTGTTCGGGAATCGAACCCGTGATGTCTGCCACAGAAGGCAGTTATCCTTACCCTTGTGCCAAATCAGTCGTTTCGATTATACAGGGTAGAAATATTGCGCATGTGATTGAGTGACGATTGAATAAAATTAGTAGGGACTTTAATTTGTTGATTATTTTCTATTTTTTTTTTATCTAAAAAGAAATTTATTTCATGATGTCAAATATCTCATAAGCGAGAATTTTGAAATCATTTACTTTTGTTTGCAGGAAAATCAAGTTCGCCTTCCTGTTCAAATGCCAGTTCACAAAGAAAGCGATAACTCAAAATTATAATAGGCAATAAAGACAGTGCCCTCCGAGCATAGCCCATTCCATAGTTCGCTGGGCGACTTTAAACTGGTGGACTAGTCGAGCAGTGAGTGTCCACGTCTTAGCGCCGTAGGTCAGGACCGGGAGGACGCACTAGTCGAAGACTTTCGACTTTATTTGATAGACTTAAGACATTGAGGGATGGGTGACGAGAAAAATGTGATCAACCAGTATTAATGTTAATTAATTAAAAAGTGTATGTTGGTAACCGCTGTTTCTTTACTGAGAGCAACCCCAGCTCATAACATTACCAATTATTTTATTTATTATTCACTGGTGGAAAACTGGCAAGGCAGTTTTTTCTTTATTGTTGTTCTCATTGCCAAGCCAACTATAGCGATAGTGTATCTTTTGTTATAGTCAGTGACCTATTCCTAGAAACATCCACCTGAAACTGTTACCTCTTGTCTTTTTAGTATTTATTCAGTAGAAAACTAAATCACAGACTACAAAATATTTATCTTCATTAAATTTGTATAGTATTGAAATTGGTTGGAATTTCTTTAGGAGCCCAAGAGGGGATGTACATTAAATAAATAAAATATTTTAATTTCCACAAAGGAAACGAACTTTTATTTTAAAAAGAAGCAACTGCATTTTCATTTTTCTCAAATAAAATTTACCCAAACCGGGAATAGAACCAGCTAAAAATTTTTTAGTTATTTTTTTATTCTATTAACCAATACAATGTGAAACACTCGTATTTCATACAAGATATCCATCTCTACTTCTGCATTCCACCGGCTGCTACAGATTTTCCAAATGTGCCCGGAAAAAATAAATTAATGTACGGTTTCATTATGTCTTACATGCGTAAGACCTAATGTTTCATAGAGAAATAGTATTTTTAGCCATAACTAAATCAATTAGTGAAATAAAATAAATATCCTCAGACATTCACACCTATCAACTAGTCCCATTTTAAGCAACTAAATGCTGCTTGTGTAGCGACCAAAACCACCACGAAATAGAATTATTTGAGGTGGTTTGATTCCCTGTTTGGGTAAGCTTTTTGAAAAAGTGTGAAATCAGTTTTGTTTCTATTTGAAAATAATAGTGTGTTTCCTTTGTGGAGTTAAAAAAACCAACCTGTATATTAATATTCTCCTTAATTACGAAGTTGGATACATAAATAAAATACATAATTTTGTTACTTAATACTTGAATAATACTTGATTATCGACATCAAATTGTGCACTACACTAGTCCAGTGCTGTCATGATAGTGTACATGTTTTTCCACAATAATTCGAAAAAGATATTTAACGTGTCTCATTATACGTATTATAGATTATAATATTTAAAAACGTATTTCAAATGATTGTATATAAATGATCTTACCAGTCCGTGCTTGAACTGTAAAATTTCGAAGTAACAAAATGCATTGTGCCAACATAAATGGTACCGTACAACAGCTGGTAACACATACCTGTGTATTGCAGTAAAATAACCCTTATTATTTAGGTGCAATTCGCTACTTTTGCTTGAATTTTTTTAGCCAATGAATACATTGCGCTCTCTGTGTGTTGAATAACTATTAATTCTTGTATGTGTGAGAACTGGCTCGCGCGGTCCTAGTACTAATGTGGATGCGTTATCATTCTAACCTTTTTTATTGTTCTGTGGATTTGACAAATATATGAAGGCGGTGTCCAGCCAATATAAACAAAATAAAGTCAAAATGAGAACCCTCCTTTTTTTAAGTTAATCAATAAATTCTTAAACATATATTCATATTTGAGGAAATCGGTGGCGTAGTGGTTAGTACTCTTTGGCTTTCGATATAATAATAATTTTAATAATAATATTTTTTATTGTTTCAAATTATGCAATACAACATACAATTAATACTTATATTTAACTATAGAACAAATACTAAATGGATACCTAAACTAGGTTGACATAACAACCTGTATCTTAGGTGAAGAGAAGGTGCTGACTTAACTAGTTACTATACAAAAACATTACAAAGCAAATAAACGACAATAGTATTATTACAATATCTATACATAACTGAATAAATTATTTGACTTTGACTTTATGTTTTATATCGTTATAATATCTTTTCAAGAATTGCCACATTAGAAGTTATGTGTACTATGAGCTTAAAATGAAATAGGAGTTAAAAAGAAGTTTATAATAATTATCAAGGTCATTATTTCCAGATACTAATTAATTCCTCCGTCTCAGCATAGGTTAAACTATTTAAATAACTAATTAATAAAAATTTACAAGAACTATATTTTAACTCGTATATATCAAGTTTTGCATTTAACCTATTGTATAATAATGGGCCCAAAAACTTGAAGTATCTATGTGTAAATATCGCAAAACAAAGCTACCTTCGCCATGGTCAGGCCTTGGATCGGTGACTAAAACTTTGTGATCTCAAACTCCTCCGTGCTTCGGAATTACGTTAAGCCGTTGCTATTACAATCGTTTCTACCCACCAACCCGCGCTGGGCCAGCGTGGTGGTGTGACGGCCCATACTCTACAATTGTGTTCCAGTTTCCATAGCACAATTGGCAAGCCATTTATTTTATTTACTTACTTTATTTAAAATAATAATTGGCAAAGCTGACAGTATATTTTTAAACAAGTACTGTGGTATGACGTAGTCCTAAATTAATTTGTTGACCTCCCAGCAAACAACTATTACCAAGTAATCATTGGCCACCGCTGTGAGTGGGGCCAGCAAATAATTTAGACAATATTTTCCTTGTGGGGGGCAATTACAAGTAATAAAAATACTAATTTATCAATAGACCACGTGTGGTTAGTGAAAAAGTAAATAAAATTATTATCTGGTATGGTATATAAGCTTGAAGTTTTGCTAAGGGTTAATGGGTTTTAATAGGTTTGCAAAAGTAGGAACAAGTGGCTAGCTCATCGCCTACATAATCACAGACACAGTACCCAATACGCCCTTAGTCGCCTTTTACGACATGCTTGGCAAGAAAAGCAGTTGGCACACTCTTTTTGCGTCGCGGACCAACACGGGACATATTGGGTGTGAAATGAAATTGGTGTTTTTATTCTGTCTTAGCAATTTGTCCGTAACTATTAAGTTTCAGAACATTCTTATAAAATAATTGGCTCTACCATATATTTGCGCTCGTATTATTTAATTTGATAATTTTTTGTAAGTTTAATTGTGTTAAAATCAGACACAAAGACAATTATTTTTAACTGCCTCCCGAATACATCATTTGATTTGCATTAACATAAAAACGATGAATAATTTTTATCAAGCGTGTTCACACACATATTGCTAAAGCTTGTCTAATGATACATGCCAAATATTATTATTTCTGGATTTGTCGTTGTGAAGAAAACTGATAAAATGTTAGTATGTAAAATGCAGACATCCCCAAAATCTCCATACAAAACCCCAATTTCATAGGTAAGAACCTAATATTAACCATACTCTCGCAAACGCACTGACAAGCTATTAAATTTCAACCTGAACGTGATGATGATTGCAGATTCTGGGACCATCTTATAATTTCTAGCCAGCACCCAGTAGATGGAGCTACTGTATAGCTCTAGTATGTATTAGCTGTTGCCCGCGACTTCGTCCGCGGTCCGCGGGGAATAAAAAGTATCTAAGATGTTGTCATGGGATATCAGGTAACCCCATGCAAAATTTCATTGAAATCGGTCCAGCCTTTTCGGAGATTAGCCCGTACAAACAAACGAACAGACAGAGAAAAAAAAATCTTTTGGTAATTTTCCTCTTTTTACATGCCTCTGACTGGATTTTAAGATTTTTGTACAGACATTCGGCCATTATTATATGTATAGATTAGAACTCACTGAGGTTGGTCTCAATAGTTCGCAGTGACGCGAAACAACCCTGAATAACCAAAAAACCAGGCCTCCACCTTGTTGTCTTGAAGTACATACAATTGAAGTACATATATTAGGTTGGGGAAAAAGTCTTTTCGCATTATAGTACGTATAAACTTGTAATAAAATCTCTTTGGCTATACTATTTGTATCTGGCTGGTTTTGGTATTATTGAAAGTTTAAATTTTAAAGAACACAATTCCAAATTCAAATTAGGAAAATGTGTTATTTTCATTTGTTTTTCGTACCGCCAAGATGAGTGAATCTAATGAAGAAATTCGATACATTTTATAATTTTACTACAAAAAAGGTAAAAATGCAACGCAAGCCGCGAAAAAAATTTGCGATGTTTATGGACCTAGTGCAGTGTCTGTGAGAGTAGCACAAATTTGGTTTAAGCGTTTTCAATCCGGAAATTTCGATGTCAAAGATGCACGTCGCTCTGGTCGCCCTATTACAGATAAAATGGATGCCATTTTTGAAAAAGTGGAGCAAGATCGGCATGTCAGTAGTTATGACGTAGCTGAAGAACTGGGAATTGACCACAAAACAGTTTTGGCGCATTTGAAAAAAACTGGGTACACAAAAAAGCTCGACATTTGGGTACCTCACGAGCTCACTGAAAGAAACCTAATGAACCGTGTACTCATTTGTGATTCTTTTTTACGACGTAATGAAACCGAACCATTTTTGAAGAAGCTGATAACTGGTGATGAAAAGTGGATCACGTACGACAAGAACGTGCGAAAATGGTCGTGGTCAAAGGCCGGTCAGGCTTCACAGACTGTGGCGAAACCCGGGTTAACTCGCAACAAGGTGATGCTGTGTGTGTGGTAGGATTGGAAGGGCATTATTCATTATGAGCTGTTACCACCAGGCAGGACCATCGATTCTGAACTCTACTGCGAACAACTGATGAGATTAAAGCAAGAAGTTGAGAGAAAGCGGCCGGAATTAATCAACAGAAGGGGTGTGGTTTTTCATCATGATAACGCTAGACCTCACTCATCTTTAGCCACTCAGCAAAAATTAAGAGAGTTTGGCTGGGAGGTGTTAATGCATCCGCCGTATAGTCCTGACCTTGCACCTTCAGATTTCATGACATTCATGACTTCAGACTTCATGTTTCGGTCTCTTCAGAATTCTTTAGGCAGTGTCAGGTTAACATCACGAGAGGACTGCCAAAACCACTTGTCGCGGTATTTTGACCAGAAGTCCCAAAATTTCTATAGCAATAGGATCATGTCCCTACCTACAAGATGGCAAAAAGTTATCGAACAAAATGGTACCTACATACTTTAGTTAAATGTAAATAAACTATATTAAAAAATGTTTTGAATTTTCTTAAAAAATGCGAAGAAACTTTTTCCCCAACCTATTATATTTTTTTTTCTTGGCATCTACGGAAGACCAGCGTCGGAGCATTTTTCAGATGCATCGACTATGCTGAGTAGATACCTATTAAGTATCGTGATGTATACAACATGTCGAATCTATTATTATATTCAGTGTATCATGGTTCTTAATAAAGTTTATTTCTTGCTTTCTTTCTTACTCTTGAACGTAATCACAATTAAAACTCAATAATGACACCATCCAATATCTCAATATACGGAGACGAGAGGGTACGAGAGTACCGATTTTAGCAAAACTCAATGTCATTTATGTCACTCAATATCTGCATAATTGAATTCATTTATGGCGCTAGTGTAAACTTTTAACCGCTAGTGTAATTTTTAACCGCCTCTCTGGTCTAGTGGTTCAAACCACAGGGTGTTGATCGGGAGGTCCGGGTTCGATTCCCCATGGAGGCAGAAGTTTTTCTGCTCGGTTTGGTTGGTGGTAGGGCTTCTCAGCCCGCCTGGCTAGCGACCACCGTCTTACCTAAATTTGTCGCCATAATAACAATGTTTTAAGCATTGTTGTGTTCCGGCAATCAGAGGTAAGATAGCCAGTTCCTCAGTTGTTGAGGATTACAGGTGAAGCTCGCTTCCACCTTCGGCCTTATCGTCACTTGCCATCAGGTGAGATGAAGGTCAAGAGCTTACCTGTTGTATGTAAAAAAAAAAGTGTCCCAACTGAAGAGTAAGAAACATCACAATCTCAATGTCGATTGATCGGGATTGTGTTCAATAGTAGGCTCGCTGATGAGCTGACATCTTCGTCGGCACAGGCCTTCCTTATAGAGCTTATAGAGACAGGCCCAGTGTGGGTTGTCTGAGCCTCGTGAAATTAGCTTCACGTGTTAACAATTTTATTGAAACACTTTTAGAGTTCAATGCCTCCTTTATACTTTTTGATCTAAAGTACTTATATTATAGGGCTGTGTTTATTTGGTACTTAAATTTTATGAGTCATAAAATTTTTAATTAAAAAAAAGGTTCGGCAACCTTTAAAAAAATTTAAAGAGCCGTTATTATGTCTATTGTATATATGCTGTTGTAAGGCACCGCCTACTTTCCCTTGGAAGTGTTATTAAATGTAGAGTACCATAGAGTAATGATAATAATAGACGTTCGAATAAGTCGTCAGTTCGATCCTCACGTATCACTGACTTTTGATAAAACTTAAGTGTTCATTAGACACTATGCGCAGTGAATGGAAGCAGGCTCATCCCCTGTTACATGAGAAAAAATCTGTGTCACCTCTACCTATTTCTTGAGGTTATTTTGTGTTCAAGTTTCTCAGTTCAGCAACATACTAAGGAATTACATGTTTGAGTAACCACATGGTGGATGTTTTAAGAACCTGGAACAAGATGTGCTTATTCATTTATATCCGAATAAGTAGGCACAACAAATAGATAAACACGAAGAAAGAGGTAAAAACAAGGAAAAAACGAAACGGAACTCGTTGCCCATGTCAGTATCTTAAATCAGCCTCTCTGTTCTAGTGGTTGACACCACCGGGTGTAGATCGGGAGGTTCTGGGTTCGATTTCCCACGGGGGCAGAGGCTTTTCTGCTCGGTTTGGTTGGTGGCAGGCTGGCTACCACCGTCTTACCTAAATAATTGTCGCCATAATTACAATATTTTGTATCACATTGTTGTGTTTCGGCAATTAGAGGTAAGATAGCAAGTTGTTGAGGATTACAGGCGAAGCTCGCTTCCACCTTCGGCCTTATCGTCACTTACCATCAGGTGAAATAAAGGCCTAGAGCTTACCTGTCATATTAAAAAAAAATCCCAGATAGAATTTATATAACCTTTTGAAAACCCCCCGAGGGTTTTCAAATCGCTCCACTTTGAAGAGGCCCTACACTAGAAGTTGTCATGAATGATATGATTATAAATATTTCAACTACGTATGTTCAATATTTAGGAAGAGGAAAGTAAATTTATTATACCGGCTGGTTTTTTTTTGCGAGTAACACCTATCCTAACCTATAAGGTCTACGTTCCTTACCTATCATGATAGATCTATATCCATGATTTTCAAGATTTCGACATAATTTTGACTACATAGTTTAGTAAAATAGCCAAAGGAAGTATAATTGGGCAGCCATTTAATTATTTGGTCAGCAACAAAAAGGTCAGCCGAAAAATCTTTTGGGGAGCAAACAAATATTTTGTCAGCAATATAATTATTTGGGAAGGAACATAATTATTTGGTCAGCAGAATAATTATTTGGTCAACATAGTAATTAATTGGGCAGCAAGATAATTATTCGGGCTGCAATATATATGTTACCGGAAATGTATAAAATCTAGGAAAAGGATCAATTATTCTGATAGATATTGAAAAAAAAAAAATAATAATAATATTATTTTGCCGACAAAACATTTAAGCTGCTGCCCAATTAGTTATTTTGCTGAGAAATTATAATTCTCTGCTGCCCATAAGTTGCTGACCAATTATTTTGCTGATCCAATGTATTTTTTTGCTGACCAAAATTCGAATATTTTGCTAACCGTTTAAATGACACCCTTAAACCAATAGAAGACTTCATCAGAGGCATTCATCTCTCGCTAAAATTGTATGATAATTTTACAATAATAATTGTTTGATCATCGAAACGTCAAGTTGATGTGTACTGATAAAAATGTCTCTGTGTAGGAATACACCTGTGTGGGGAGGTAGTAAATGAAATGAAAACTCCGTCACTATTCGTCACTATTTTTATTTGTAAATTAAGGCACAACTGGAACAATTATATAAAAGGTAAATTTCACAGAATACACAAAAGCAAGTTCACATTTAACACTAAAAGATATTATAAAAGGTAGGGCTATTTGCAAAAGTGCCTTAAAGAAACTTTAGAAATTGGGTGAAACTTATACCCCAAAAGTCTTGTGATCTTGTAACATATTTAGGATAAGCTTATAACTTGATTAATACTGTATTAAATACATTAAGTAATATTTTAAATTAATTACGGTTAGTCAACCGCTCTACACGCTGAGTCTTGTAAGAATGAATTTGGAGAACAAAACAAATAAAAAGAGACAGACAATAAATTTAAAAACGGAAACCAAGAGAAAAATAGTCAGAGAAGAGCGCAATGACAGCAACGAGTCCCTAATATAGCTATAGCTCCTCGTTACATACCTGTGTACATTGTTATGGGAGTGTGTAGCGACGTGAGTCAATTATGTCTCCGCTAGAACTGGCAGCATTTTTGTTACAGAAATAATAGCGTGTGATGTGTATGTTTCTTATTTCAATACTTAAATACAGGAGCTTTTAATTCAAGCGATTAGATCTACCTCGATTATTTGAAGAAAATAATGTTCAGAAAGAAGATCTAGAATCTTCACAAATTTTACTTAGGAATCAGTAAGTGGCAGTTTCGGGTTAGTCCCGTTGGACCAGTCCCATTATATTAGGTCCTTACCTATGAAATTGGTATTTTGTATGGAGATTTTGGGGATGTCTGCATTTTACATACTAACATTTTATCAGTTTTCTTCACAACGACAAATCCAGAGATAATAATATTTGGCATGTATCATTAGAAAAGCTTTAGCAATATGTGTGTGAACACGCTTGATAAAAATTATTCATCGTTTTTATGTTAATGCAAATCAAAAGATGTATTCGGGAGGCAGTTAAAAATAATTGTCTGACACTCAGTTGCACAAAGATGCTTAAGGACGACATTTGTTAATGAGACATTAAAACTTTAAAGTTCATTAAAGTTAAGGTTGTCACACAAAGTAGTTCTAGCTAAATGTCTCTTTAGCATTGACAGGGTGCTAATGTCAGTTTTTGCAACGTAAAACTACGCTAAGGTTGTCTTTTGACACTTCAATAAATAAATTTAATGGAGCATTAGAGATAATGCTGACATTAATTTTTCGTTAAAGTTCGTTTCTGCAACTGGGTGTTTGTGTCTAATTTTAACACAATTAAACTTACAAAAAAATATCAAATTAAATAATACGAGCTCAAATATATGGTATATTTTTAGAAGAGGCAATTATTTTATAAGAAAGTTCTGAAACTTAATTGTTACGGACAAATTGCTAAGACAGAATAAAAACACCAATTTCATAGGTAAGGACCCAATATTTGAATAATCTAGTACCAGACGAGTAGGCAGGCAGTAAAAGGCAGCGTGTAGCGGTAGCTTTGTTGGGATGGACGGAGCACTCACTACTCGTTCGAGAGGCCGCGGGAATCGCGGGTTCGATCCTACCGCCTGTTTAAATAGAACTTATGTACAGTTCATTGTGAGTATCTCTTCGCTTGCTCCAAAATTTCATATTGTGCCCGGTGCATGGCACCTGTTACATGGAGTCTTAACATATCTGGCGAAATGTGGATGTTAACACCTCTGCCTTCCCCTTGGGAAAAAAAGGCGTCATGATATGTTATGTTAAAACAATTAATTTAATAATACTATTAGAATGTATCATACTAACTCTCCTTCTTCTTGCCCTTTTCCCACTCTAGGTGGGGTCGGCATAACATGTCTTCTTCTTCCATTCCTCTATGTCACTCGTCAGCTCAGCATCCACTTCTTTTATTCTCATATCATTCTTCACGCATTCAATCCGTCGCTTCTTTGGTCTTCCTCTAACTCTAGGTCCGTCCACATCCATGCTCAGCATCCTTCTTGTAATGTCACATTCATCCGTCCTCAACACATGTCCATACCACGCTTACCTATTGCTCCTAATCTTTTCTGTCACTGGTGCTACTTTCAAACTTCCTCTAATATATTCATTCCTGATCTTATCCATTCTTGTAACTTCACACATCCATCGCAACATGTATCATACTAACTATAGTTAGGATATCAAGACGAAATAAGAAATGCAAAAAAACAATCAGGGATTTAAAACAATTTTGACAAAATATGTCATTTTGATTTTCCGAAAGGAAAGAAGTAGTCATTCTTTCACAAAATGTTAACAACTGCGGCTCTAACAGCTACCTGTGCCACCTGTACCATGAGTCACGCAACGACAGCAGTCGCAGAAAATTGGCGCCTTTATTGAGTAAGACATAAGGAGGGAGATAGTAATCGCTCGGTATCGCAATGTAACTCAGTAAAGGTCCGATTGCTTACATTCTTTATCTCGTCTCGTTGGCCGTACTAGACCTAAGTAATTTTTCTCTTAATATTCGGACGTATTCCATCTTTTACATTAAGTAGGAATGATTGTACTCACTTCTAAGTAAAAGCTAGTCCGTGCTTAATAATTGTATGGATTGAAAAAGTAAGTAAAATTTTCTTGGTTGATCATCTTTCTAGAGTCATAAAACACGAAGTATTTTACACAATTCAATTGCTGTTATCTTCATTGAATATTACCTTAAAGTTAAGGCATTCAAAAAGAACACATTACGAAATGAAATATCCACACGGAAAGAACCCACAAACTCATAATACCTTCATTCCATTTTTCCTATCGGTTTCACACGACGCAGAATACAATAAACACAAAATCCATACGAAATATATATTCGAACATCCCTAGTGATTCTCTATAAATGAATTTAGAAATATTATCAAATAAATTCTGTTGGTTCTTCTGGCTCATCTCGAGCATGTATGATTTTCGATTTCAATAAGATTCTTAGCAAAAATTTGAAAGTAGTTTGAAATGTGTATCGGGCAATGAAATCAATTTTTCTTCATGAATTACCTTATACTGCTCAGAATCATCTATTCGGTTTAACTATTAGAAAATGTTGACACGTTACGTTATGAAAAATTGTACAGATATAAAAAATATATCAAAGTGAACAATGACAGCCAAGGTGGAAAAAGGCCTAATTCCCCACGGGGCAGAAGTTTTTCAGCTCGATTTGGTTGGTGGTAGGGTCTGACAGCCTGGCTAGCTTCCACCGTCTAACCTAAATCTGTCGCCATAATAACAATGTTTTAAGCATTGTTGTGTTCCGGCAATTAGAGGTAAGGAATACATGTGAAGCTCGCTTCCACCTTCGGCCTTATCATCACTTACCATCAGGTGAGATGAAAGCCATGGAATGTTCTGAAGAGCTTTTTAACCTTATCCCACTCGCCCGTTTCCTGCTAAGGAGCACGCGTGCCGGATAAAGCAGCCACGCATATACGGTGATCTCTTTGCCAGGGCGTACTAAAAGGTTTAGGGAATCATACTTTGCTCGGAATTCTCTACCGTGAATTCTCTGGATGTACGTGCTCCCTCCTTCCTACAGCATGGGTTCCTTCGTGTATGCATCTTATGAGCTAGCGAGGTGGAGGTCGCTAGGCCTGCATCCTTTAGTGCTGCCCTAGCATCCTTCGCAAAAGGACTTATCTACTGCTTACCATCAGTTAGTGTTGAGTCATTTGCCGGGCTGATAATAAAAAAACTTTAATAACTCCCGAACTAAAAATACTGAGGAGTGATGTGACTTTATCCCTTCAGTAAGTAATCTATAAAGTACAAAGGGCGGTAACACGTGTGTGAAATCTATTGCGGAGTACACAAGCGTGTTCATACAGTTCGTTTATCCTAACTTAATAAACAATCTTGAACTTCGATGTGTTCTTCTCGGAACAAGGACTCCTGGTAGCTAGTGAACGGTTGGCATAATTTGACATTCATAAGAGTGTGTAAATACCTAAACTGAATGAATTATTTGACTACTAGCTTTAGCCCGCGACTTTGTCCACGTAGAATAGTTACTTTGAGATAGTGTGATGGTATGTAGTCTATAGCCTTCCTCAATAAATAGGCTATTCAACACTGAAAGGTTTTTTCAAATTGGAACAGTAGCCACAATGGTGGAATTGAAAATTTACTCCTACTCTATTATTAGAAGCAAAGTTCATAGTGGCGTAAATCAGTCCTTCATTTTTCTGGGAGGCTTTATTCATATGTTTTTGACACTCACCCGCATCGGACCTGCTCCCATGGGAATATCGGGATAAAAGGTAGCCTATGTCTTTTCTCAGGATCTAGACTATCTGTGTACCAAATTTCGGTTAATTAAGTAGTAGTTTTGACGTGAAAGCGAGACAGACAGACAGACAGAGGTACATTCATATTTATAATGTTGTAGTATGGATTGACAGGTTATTAACAAAAACAACCATTGAATAGTAATATAAAAATAATGCTGTTGGAATTACCCTGTGAATTACAGAGTGGTTATGGATTTTCTATAGTCCCGGTAACGGCAATAGCGCTGACTCCCTATTACACGGGACAAGTGTGGATGTTCCACCTCTCTCTTCCCCTCTAAGAGTACAAACGTGATAATATGTTTATTATGTAGTCTTGACAGTTTTTAACAAATTTATTTAAACACATATAATCACGACTATTATTTCCTAGGGGTTAGACAGAGACTAGGCAAATGCACCGCAAAAGCAGTCCAATGCCATAGTCCGCGCTTCACCAAGCAATGAGCACTCAGCGTGACAGGTGGTGAGCCCGTCGCCGCTATAAGCTATTGGAAGTTGTGCAGTTCTAAGTCCATTAGTCGCCTTTTACGACACCCAATTAAAGAGATGGGTTGGTAGTATTCATTTAATGAGCCGCTACCACACGGCTCAACTTATTTAAAAGTTATTTTTTTATTTTATGATATGGGAGTAAAATAGCGGGCGTGTCATCTGATGATGAGTAACGACCGCCACCCACTTGCAGCACCAAAGGAGTCACATGTGCGTTGCCGGCCTTTTACGGTTTCTACTCACGTCAGAGGAGCTCGGTGGCGTTATGGTCAGTGTGCTTTGGCTTCGATCGAAAACAAGATACCTTCGCCATGGTCAGGCCGTGGGTGACCAAGACTTTGTGATCTCGAGCTCCAGCGTGCTTCGGGAGGCACGTTAAGCCGTTGGTCCCGGTCGCAACTGCGACCACTACGCCACCGAGCTCCTCGCTAATCTGTACATTTTATCTAAATCTGTGAATGACATCTGTGAATGTCGGTCATCACTCAAAAAGTTGGAAAAGGTTCTGTTGAAAACTCTTTTGTATATCTATGTTTTTTATTACTTCTTTATATTACGTCATGTTTTTTGTTATGTCAGATTACAATAAAAAGTGATTTGTAACGTTTGCTTGCGCTCTTATTTCTTAGCTTAGCTATCGATTTTGCACATAATTTGGTCCTTCGAGAGTGTTAAAATGCAAACCAGAGCCGCAAGTAAGCGCTTGGCTCCAGAGTCACGTAATTTTTCCGAATCTCGGCCGATTTCAGACACGCCAATGGGTGAGCTCGACCAGTCCACAGCGCAGGGCTACAGCGATGTCGAGGCTCCAGTACCTACGGCACATGGGTCTAATCCAGGAGAAGGTTTAGTTTGTGAAACACGCGTGATAGCCAAGAACGTCACTAATTCCCGTACAAGTTCCAGGTCCCGTCTGTCACAATTGTCACGGTCAACGGCCACAGTGAAGGCACGAAGGTTGGCCGCGATGGCGCAGGAAGCTGAATTAGAACTTCAACGAGAACAAATTTTGCTAGAGGAACGTAAGCTTTCTTTGAAACAGAAGCAGCTTGCAGACCTGAAGATGAAGGCCCATCTAGCCACTATAGAAGCCGAAGAACGTCGTTCGGTTAGTCAGTCTTTGTCTCGTACTGCATCATGGGTAAATGATACTCAAAATTATAATTCTAAGTCCGTATCACATACTGAACCATTGGTACAGAACACGTCAGCTGCCAATGACAGGTACGTACACCCCAGTACTCATGATAGTCATGCCATTACATCACATATTTCCCCTGATTTCAATGTTTCATCACAACCTGAAAAACATTTTTTACAAAATTTTCATCAACCTTCTGTCAAATTTGATTTTCCGTCTATGACAAATAACAAGACGTCAGTCATGCAGCCAACTATATGCGAACAATCCAAAGAGTTTTCCTTTCCGCAATCGAATACTCACGACTCGCACTGCGACACTAATCGTAGTCATAGACGTATGGCAAAGTATATTGAACTTATGCCTTTTACAGGAAAAGCAACTGAATGGCTTATGTTTAAGCGTATTTACCTTGACACACAACATTTATTTTCGCCTACAGAAAATCTTACTCGTTTACGGTGTGCGCTTCGTGGCCGTGCGCTGGAGAGCGTCTCTTCGTTGCTGTATACGGCGGACAGACCGGACGAAGTGATGCAGATGCTGGAGCAGACGTTCGCGATGCCTGAGACTATCGTATTACACGAGATAGCTCTCGTGCGAAATTTGCCCAAGATAAGTCACGATCTAAAAGAACTTAATTCATTTGCCTGTAGATTGCGTAATTCAATTGCCGTAATCAACAGTTTGAATCAAAAAGAATATTTATACTCAATTGAAATCTTCCACACTGTTTTAAGTAAACTGACACCTATACTTTACAGTCTATGGAAAGACTTTGCTTATCGTAGTGAACGCTCAATTCCAAAGCTGCAACTGTTGTCGCGTTTTTTAGACATAGAGGCAGATAAGCATAATAGATTTGGTTTAGTTTTTGATTATGCTAGACGACCAGGCTCCATGTCTTCGAATAATGTTGTGGCTCGCCGCGAAAACATTCACGTAACTGCTACTCATACCATCAGCTGTCGTTACTGTAAAAAAAATCACGAGCTCTCTGAATGTAAGCAATTTAAGGCACTTACCTTTGAAAATAAATGGAACTGGCTGCGTCAAGCTAAAATTTGTTATAAATGTCTCAAGTCCAAAGCACATCGTTGGAAGACCTGTAAAATTAGTCGCTGTGGCGTTGACGGCTGTGAACGTTTTCATCATCCTCTTCTCCACTCACCATCGCCGCCGTCAGCACCCCTTGTTACAAACACTGTAGGTAGTTTATGCACAGCGCCTGCGGCCCCGTCCTGTAACATTGAGTCTGAAGAAACTAAGGACTGTATCACTATATCCAACACTACGGAATCTATGTCATGGGATCAAAGATTACCTGCACAACCGCGTGTGTTTTTGAAGATTGTTCCTGTGGTAGTCAGTGGTCCTCATGGCTCCTACAATACCTACGCCCTACTTGACGATGGCTCGACGGCAACTTTGATCGACTCCGAGGTGGCTCATCGTATAGGTGCCACAGGTCCCACGGACTCAATCAAAGTTAACGGTGTTGCCGGAATGTCTTGTAGTAAACCTATTCAATATGTTAATTTTTCTATTAGAGGCAAATACTGTACAAAAGCTTTCTCTGTAAATAATGCTAAGGCTATGGACTCTCTTTCTTTATACACACAGACAATCACACGGGATGATATTTCTCAATATGAATATCTCTCAGACTTGTTTGATCAACTTACTCATGTCGATGTTTCACCCAAGATACTTTTAGGCGCTGAACATTGGTACTTGGTCATTGCTCGTGAAATAAGGCACGGAACGAACCAACAACCCGTTGCAGCCCGCACAGATTTAGGTTGGGTTTTACACGGCAAAACAAGTGGTAAGTCTAGACTTTTACATTTCGTCAATCACATTTCATTTCATAAAAATAATGACATAGATAATAGCATGGATCAATTGATTAAAGATTACTTTTCTATAGATTCCATAGGTATTTCAAACATTGAAAAATTTTACAACAACGATAATAAGCATGCTATAGAAACGTTAGAGACTACAATTAAATATCTTCCTTCTGCTCGTTATGAGGTAGGGTTACTTTGGCGAAAAGAATTGCCTGATATACCTGATAGTTATCCTCATGCTTTATCTCGGTTCATTGGTTTAGAAAAACGCATGAGTAAAGATTTAGAACTTAAGATAGGGTACTCTTCCTTTATTCGCGGTATGATAGAGAAGGGTTATTGTGAAGAATGTGAAACCAACACCTTTCATGACTCTATCGATTTATCAAAACGGCAACAAATCCGTTGGTATCTACCACATTTTCCAGTTATTCACCCTCAGAAAAAGAAGTTGCGAGTGGTTCACGATGCGGCCGCGAAGACTTCAGGAATTAGCTTAAATTCTCTTCTGCTTCCAGGGCCTGACCACTTGCAATCTTTGCTTGACATTTTATTTAGATTTCGGGAAGGTAGAGTAGCGGCAACTTTGATCGACTCCGAGGTGGCTCATCGTATAGGTGCCACAGGTCCCACGGACTCAATCAAAGTTAACGGTGTTGCCGGAATGTCTTGTAGTAAACCTATTCAATATGTTAATTTTTCTATTAGAGGCAAATACTGTACAAAAGCTTTCTCTGTAAATAATGCTAAGGCTATGGACTCTCTTTCTTTATACACACAGACAATCACACGGGATGATATTTCTCAATATGAATATCTCTCAGACTTGTTTGATCAACTTACTCATGTCGATGTTTCACCCAAGATACTTTTAGGCGCTGAACATTGGTACTTGGTCATTGCTCGTGAAATAAGGCACGGAACGAACCAACAACCCGTTGCAGCCCGCACAGATTTAGGTTGGGTTTTACACGGCAAAACAAGTGGTAAGTCTAGACTTTTACATTTCGTCAATCACATTTCATTTCATAAAAATAATGACATAGATAATAGCATGGATCAATTGATTAAAGATTACTTTTCTATAGATTCCATAGGTATTTCAAACATTGAAAAATTTTACAACAACGATAATAAGCATGCTATAGAAACGTTAGAGACTACAATTAAATATCTTCCTTCTGCTCGTTATGAGGTAGGGTTACTTTGGCGAAAAGAATTGCCTGATATACCTGATAGTTATCCTCATGCTTTATCTCGGTTCATTGGTTTAGAAAAACGCATGAGTAAAGATTTAGAACTTAAGATAGGGTACTCTTCCTTTATTCGCGGTATGATAGAGAAGGGTTATTGTGAAGAATGTGAAACCAACACCTTTCATGACTCTATCGATTTATCAAAACGGCAACAAATCCGTTGGTATCTACCACATTTTCCAGTTATTCACCCTCAGAAAAAGAAGTTGCGAGTGGTTCACGATGCGGCCGCGAAGACTTCAGGAATTAGCTTAAATTCTCTTCTGCTTCCAGGGCCTGACCACTTGCAATCTTTGCTTGACATTTTATTTAGATTTCGGGAAGGTAGAGTAGCTTTGACAGCTGACGTGAGGGAAATGTTCCCACAGATAAAAATAAGGGAAGAGGACCGTGATGCTCTTAGGTTTTTATGGAGGGAAGACCCTAACAGTGAACTTAAGGAGTACAGAATGACTTCCGTTGTCTTTGGTGCCGCATGTAGTCCTTGTATAGCGCTTTTCGTTAAAAACTGGAACGCACAAAGACTTCAGAATGCATTCCCTGCTGCATCTCAAGCTGTGATCCAAGATCATTATATGGATGATTATTTGGGCAGCACAGATGACGAGCAAGAAGCTTGTCAGCTAGCTTCTGATATAGTCACGGTACATAAGGCAGCTGGAATGGAGATGCGTGGTTGGGTGTCAAATATTCCGTCCGCTCTTTCTGCTGTCCCAAAGGAACTGAGAGCTGACTTGTCTGATAATGTTCACCTTGGTCCTGAAGCCTTTGTACGCACTTTAGGGCTTATTTGGCATCCATTTAGTGACACATTTAGTTTTCGTACAGGACTTCAAGTATATGATAACGAGGTGTTTACAAAACGTAAAATTTTATCACGATTAATGTCCATATATGACCCATTAGGTCTTCTCACTCCACTAGTCATACAGGGTCGAATATTGTTCCAACAAACATGGAAAACTGGTGTTGAATGGGATGTTGAGCTACAACCAATCATTGTTAAAAAATGGCTTGCGTGGTGTAAGCGTTTGTCCAATATATCAAGTTTTAAAATACCTCGTTGGTACAGGAATGAATATGCTGGCAAAATAGTTGTCGAACGACAGCTACACGTATTATCAGATGCCAGTGAGCAAGCATACGCATGCGTCGCTTATTGGCGTTTTGCTTTCTCTGATGGCTCTATTAAGCTTGCACTGATCGGTGGGAAAGCTCGACTTGCACCACTCAAACCCATTTCTATTCCGCGTCTAGAGCTTCAGGCAGCACTGATCGCAGCGCGGTTTGCTAACACAATTCGCTCGGCACATAGGGTCCACATAGACGCGACATATTTTTGGACAGACTCTACGACAGTTTTGAGTTGGATACGCAGTGATGCGCAATTATTCAAGCCTTTTGTTGCAAATCGCATCGGCGAGGTAATTGAAATTACCGATATTAGTAGCTGGAAATATGTAACAACTGTTTTGAATATTGCTGATCATGCGACCCGATACAAAAATCAAGATATTGATTGGGTGCGATGGTTTTCTGGCCCAGAGTTTCTTTCATTGCCGGCCTCTCAATGGCCCAAAGAGCCATCTGCATCAGGACCTACGAACATGTTAGAGGAACGAAAATCGTCTAATATGTTAGTAGGACTTACTAATCTGGTAAGCGTGCCTTCACCGGTAGCTCCAGATCCTTCACGTTTTAGTGAATGGTTACGCTTCGTACGCGCGACGATGCGCTTTTACAAGTGCGTGGAAAAGTTTCGGTTTATTTTGGCGAAGTTTCGAAATCAAAATTCTAATTCTGTAGTTAATATTTCTTCTCCTTCAACTACATTCCCTACTGGCCAAGATGTAGAAAAGACTGAATTTATATTATTTAGATTTTCGCAAATTGATTCCTTTAGTCAAGAGATAGCTTGTTTGCGTGACTCCAAACCATTGCCCAGATCAAGCAAGTTGTATTCATTGTCCCCAATGCTAGATGAAGATGGATTGCTTAGACTGGACAGTCGCTTGAAGTATATGAAGGACATTGATTACCAGACAGCGTCGCCAATTATACTCGATGGTCGACATCCGGTGGTTCGTCTTCTTATTCGCCATCATCATAAAGGAGCTGCCCACGGGAGTAACGAGATGGTTTACAATGAGCTGAAGCAGCGGTTCTGGATTCTGAGGTGTCGTAGCACAATAAAGCTGATTTCCAAGCAGTGCCAATTTTGTTTGAAACGAAAGACGAAGCCACAGATTCCACCAATGGGCAACTTGCCTCCAGTTCGTCTCGAGCACAGCCACCGACCCTTTACCAACGTAGGACTGGACTACTTTGGCCCACTTGAAGTCACCGTTGGTCGTCACCGTGAAAAGCGATACGTGGCGTTGTTCACTTGCATGACAGTTAGAGCTGTACACTTGGAAATAGTTTCATCTCTCTCATCCGACTCTGCCGTATCATGTCTGCGAAGATTTGTAGCGCGCCGTGGCATTCCTAAGAAGATCATATCTGACAATGGCACTGCGTTTGTGGGAGCCAATCGCCAGCTTAAAGAGTTTTACGGCAGAGCTATCGAAGATTTTGCGGCGAATTCCAAGATAGAGTGGTCGTTTATACCCCCTGCGTCACCTTTCATGGGAGGCTGCTGGGAGCGGCTTATTCGCTCTGTCAAGAACGCTCTCGCAGTTACCCTAAGAGATCGAGCTCCAAAGGAGGAGTCGCTTCTTACTTTGCTGCAAGAGGTCGAAGCGTTACTTAATTCCAGACCTCTCACTTATGTTACTGAAAACAATGAGCTACAGAGTCTCACCCCTTTTCACTTTTTAATCGGGGCTTCTTCAAACCAGCAACTGCCAGCGCCATTAGGAGATGAAGTACTTTGTTTGAGAAAAGAATGGCAGAAAGTGCTGCGACTCTCGGAGCACTTTTGGAGTAGGTGGCTTAAAGAATATTTACCCTGCCTCAGGACCAGACGCCCTCAAAATGGATCGTTCCAAAACTTCAAAATTGGTGACGTAGTCCTTATTGTGGATTCAGATGTTCCAAGAGGAGTTTGGCCAATGGGCCGTGTGACTAAGCTGTACCCTGGTACCGATGGAGTCACGCGAGTGGTAGATGTTCATACCAAGGGAGGGGTTTTGAAGAGGCCAGTACGGAAGTTAGCTCTTTTAGGTCAGGATACAATTGTGTAGCCTAGGCTACACGGGTGGGACGATGTTGAAAACTCTTTTGTATATCTATGTTTTTTATTACTTCTTTATATTACGTCATGTTTTTTGTTATGTCAGATTACAATAAAAAGTGATTTGTAACGTTTGCTTGCGCTCTTATTTCTTAGCTTAGCTATCGATTTTGCACAGGTTCCCTAAGGCATCTGGTAGCTGCCCTTAGTGCCCCAGCTCAACTTTCCACCCTGTAGAGTTAAAACATTACACAGACTGAAAAAACGTGTTTTTTTTCAACTACGGACCGAACCCTTACAAGAAAAAAAATTACAGTCTTAACTTCACTCTGTGACGTCCCAGCGCTAGACACTGGCCTTAATAGATATATCTTTGATCTTAAACAGAGAAGACTAAGATGAATAAAAAAAAAATATTTCATCCAAGGTTCTACCATTTATTTTATTTATTTATTTACCAAAAACCACAGCACTTACAAATTATGATAGTCGTACAATTATTGAACTGAACAAATTGCCAATGAAAGGTTTTTCTTTATTTAGTTATTTATAAGCAAAGACAAAAGACATAAAGAAAAAATTATAGATAATGTTATACAATGTGATAATATTTACCTTACACATAAACCACATTAGTTAGAATCACCGAGGTAAAAGATATCACTCGGATTTACATAAAAAATAACAGAGTACACCACAAAATATTTATAACACTTATATGCATAAAAAACAAAAGATAATTATTATTATATCAAGCCCATGCAAGTTGGTGGATTTGTGTCGTGTGTGTGTGTGTGTGTGTGTGCTTGATTTTCAATAATAAAAAAATTGCTTCAAATGACCTGTTTAGTTATTTCTATTATTCAATAAAACACATGTGGAATTTAGTAGTTTCTTTTCTGTTCTCTTTTTATAACTGTCAAGCAGCCTAGCCTGAAACGTCAAAACTGACGTGTTAGTGACTGACGTGCTACACTACAATATTATCATATCATCACACCTCTTTCCCCAAAGGGGTAGGCAGAGGTGTTGTCCCCCACACATACTACTCTATCCATTACATAATACTACCGAGCTCCGAATATATTTATCGCGAGGCAGAAATTACTACGTGAAGATAAGTTCGCCTCTTTTTTATATATTTCAACATTATTAAAATCGTTTTATTTTATTACTACATTCATGAATATTGTATAGTTTCACAGTTTAATTATTATTTGTGTTGTTCTGAGCTGACCTATATATAAATGTTATCGTTCTTTTATATTGTCTTTATTTAAAATACAATACATTTTAAAATTATAACCTTTAAAACACGCTCTATTTCAGTTTGCTAATAATTCTTAAGTAGTGCGCAATATTAAATCAAATACTGAAAGTAAACAATAACAAAAACTTTATTCGTCAACTCAGTTTCCCACGGAGCCAATAAAATTTCTCATAACGCGAAATCATCGAAAATCGATACATCGCGGCAGGCAGCACTAGAATGAACTGTGTTAACTCCGCAACTGATAAGTACTTACCTTCCACGTACAATCCCAGGCATTCCTCAGAGCGCAAGCGCGAATTCAAGACGTGTATACCGTTTATCGATAAAATAAATCGACTCGGGACATCACTAGACCGTTCAGTGTTTTTTATATGCGAGTGGGTGGTGACTTTATTCGGACTTTTACCGCAAAATGTTTAATGTTTTCTACAAAATACATTTTCTTATGTATTTTACGATAAAGTAACAACAAGAAGGTAAGTGCGATTTTGTATAAGTATTTTAATCGTGAAGCGTATCAGTGGTTTTATCAGGCGATTGTCGTCTTTACTGATATAAAAATAAGGTGTACGATAAGAACAGTGCGGAACCACGTGTGGATCGGTTGATCAATAATCGAGATTATAATCGATTGTACACATGAGTTCTCGGGTTACGAGCTGTCCAAATTCGTACATTTTGCACTTTAAGTTTAAAGCGTTTAGGTTAAGAATGTTTTATTGCATTTTGATTTTTGTTGAGTTGTATGTGTATTTGATTTTCCATATTTTGTGATCGAAAAGATTGAGTGGCGTTATATAATAAATATTAAATATACCTTATTTTAATTGAGTATCGTATGTGTGTGAATTATATTCTCTTTTATAAAAAAAAATACTTTTTTAAAACTAATAATTATTAACTTATTAATATTATTGAATTGGCAATTGCCATTAGCAATCCATAAAGATGTTTTACTTTGAAAATCAAGTCGTTAGGTTAAATACATGCATGCAATATTTTTGAATTATACTTATGTATGTTTTATTATTATATATAGAGGAGCTCGGTGGCGTAGTGGTTAGTACGCTTTCGATCGAAAACAAAGCTATCTTCGCCATGGTTAGGCCGTGGATGGGTGACAAAAACTTTGATATCTCGAGCTCGTCCGTGCTTCGGAAGGCAAGCCGTTGGTCCCGGTCGCTATTGCGACCATTTCTACCCACCAATCCACATTGGTCCAGCGTGGTGGTGTTAAGGCCCATACTCCTCATGCGTTTCTTTATGAGGAAGGTCTGTGCCCAGCAGTGGGGCATATATAGGCTTAGGTCGATATTTTATTATTATTATATAAACCCGAATATACATTTCTATTGATAACTCGGGAATAACGATTTTTTTAAATCCATGCGTGTCAACTTTTTATTGTGTACTATGACGTCACTACCGTAATTTTGAGACGGGAGATCCAGGAGATCCAAACTGATTGAAAGATACCGATGCCGCCGATGCTCCTCCGCCAATTATCACACAACGAGGCATTTTAGTGTTTGCAGCCATTTGGGCGCGCGCCGAATTAGCAGCCGGGTTGGCCCCCGACGTTTGGTCGGGGTTTTCTGACATGCGCACTACATAATAGGTTGGGGAAAAAGTTTCTTCGCATTTTTTAAGAAAATTAAAAACATTTTTTAATATAGTTTAGTTACATTTAACTAAAGTATGTAGGTATCATTTTGTTCGATAACTTTTTGCCATCTTGTAGGTAGGGACATGATCCCATTGCTATAGAAATTATGGGACTTTTGGCCAAAATAGCGCGTCAAGTGGTTTTGGCAGTCCTCTCGTGATGTTAACCTGACACTGCCTAAAGAATTCTGAAGAGACCGAAACAGGTGGAAATCTGAAGGTGCATGGTCAGGACTATACGGCAGATGCATTAACACCTCCCAGCCAAACTCTCTTAATTTTTGCTGAGTGGCTAAAGATGTGTGAGGTCTAGCGTTATCATGATGAAAAACCACACCCCTTCTGTTGATTAATTCCGGCCGCTTTCTCTCAACTTCTTGCTTTAATCTCATCAGTTGTTCACAGTAGAGTTCAGAATCGATGGTCCTGCCTGGTGGTAACAGCTCATAATGAATAATGCCCTTCCAATCCCACCACACACACAGCATCACCTTGTTGCGAGTTAACCCGGGTTTCGCCACAGTCTGTGAAGCCTGACCGGCCTTTGACCACGACCTTTTTCGCACGTTCTTGTCGTACGTGATCCACTTTTCATCACCAGTTATCAGCTTCTTCAAAAATGGTTCGGTTTCATTACGTCGTAATAAAGAATCACAAATGAGTACACAGTTCATTAGGTTTCTTTCAGTGAGCTCGTGAGGTACCCAAATGTCGAGCTTTTTTGTGTACCCAGTTTTTTTCAAATGCGCCAAAACTGTTTTGTGGTCAATTCCCAGTTCTTCAGCTACGTCGTAACTACTGACATGCCGATCTTGCTCCACTTTTTCAAAAATGGCATCCATTTTATCTGTAATAGGGCGACCAGAGCGACGTGCATCTTTGACATCAAAATTTCCGGATTGAAAACGCTTAAACCAAATTTGTGCTACTCTCACAGACACTGCACTAGGTCCATAAACATCACAAATTTTTTTCGCGGCTTGCGTTGCATTTTTACCTTTTTTGTAGTAAAATTTTAAAATGTATCGAATTTCTTCATTAGATTCACTCATCTTGGCGGTACGAAAAACAAATGAAAATCACACATTTTCCTAATTTGAATTTGGAATTATGTTCTTTAAAATTTAAACTTTCAATGATACCAAAACCAGCCAGATACAAATAGTATAGCCAAAGAGATTTTATTACAAGTTTATACATACTATAATGCGAAAAGACTTTTTCCCCAACCTAATATATTAGGTATACCTATGAAATTGGTGTTTTGTATAGAGATTTTGGAGATGTCTGCATTTTACATACTAACATTTTATCAGTTTCTTCACAACGACAAATCAAGAGATAATAATATTTGGCATGTATCATTAGACAAGCATCATTAGACAAAAAATATTCATCGTTTTTATGTTAATGCAAATCAAATGATGTATTTGGGAGGCAGTTAAAAATAATTGTCTTTGTGTCTAATTTTAACACAATTAAACTTACAAAAAATTATCAAATTAAATAATACGAGCTCAAATATATGGTCTATTTTTAGAAGAGGCAATTATTTTATAAGAATGTTCCGAAACTTAATAGTTACGGACAAATTGCTAAGACAGAATAAAAACACCAATTTCATAGGTACGGACCCAATGTTTGCCTCATCTATGTAAGTGTATCTGTGGTTACGATCTACCCCTCATGAATTTGTACATGGGGAAGTTCTGTGCCCGCAGTGAGACGTAATAGGTTGAGGAAGGACACTTTATTATTAGAGATGCGCCGAATATTCGTTTTGTATTCGGTATTCGGCGTATTCTGCGTCATTTCCACCGTTTGTATTCGGCCGAATCATTCGGTTTTTGTGCCGAATAAGATGACCAGCTATACCAAAAGACATTACTTCTTATGTTACTCATGTCACAAATGATGAATAATATAAATAAAAATTTTTAAAATAGAGATTTAATAAAACAAGCTTTGACGTTCGACTTCAATCAATTTCATATATATTTAATATTTTTCTTTTTCGGAGTAATGTTAGTTTATAATAAATACAAACTCTTTTGACAGTCACCATAATTATTTCATAGGCTATTGGTAGTTTAGTATAGTCAACTTTTATTTTAACATCTTCTGTAGAACGTATATGTTGTCTAAGTTGTTTCCGTGGCTAAGCAAAATAATTGTAAACCATATAATTCGGCCGAATATCCGGTATTCGGCAGAATACTACCAACCCATCACTTCCCTTGGGTGTCGTAAAAGGCGACTAATGGACTTGGAACTGCACAAGCATCCAATAGCTTATAGCGGCGACGGGCTCACCACCTGTCACGCTGAGTGCAGTCACTGCTTGGTGAAGCGCGGACTATGGCAATGGACTGCTTTTGCGGTGCTTTTGCCGAGTCTCTGACAAACCCTTAGGGGATAATAGTCGTGATTATATGTATGTATGTATGAGTATCTGGTTCGGTAAAGGTTAAGCCGAATAATAATCGGTATTTGGTTATTCGGCGAAACCATTCTTCGGCGCATCTTTATTTATTATTAATGTTTTTTGCTTTACACTGTGCCCGGTGCATGGCAACCGACTCGCCCCCTGTTACATGGAGACTTTGATAAGTGGGCGTTAACACCTCTACCCTCCATGTGGGTATATAGAAGCTCTCGTTCCCAGTTTATATATACCACTGGGCACTGGCCTTCTTCATGAATAAACACATGAGGAGTATGGGCCGCAACATCACCATAACCATGCAGGTTGGTGGGTACAAACTGGGCATTTCAGCGAGATAAAGACGTGTTTTGCTTAGCTCTTCTTCTTCTTGCCCTTTTCCCACTCTAGGTGGGGTCGGCACAACATGTGTTCTTCTTCCATTCTCCTCTGTCACTAGTCAGCTCAGCATCCACTTATTTTATCCTCATATAATTCTTCACGCATTCAATCCATCGCTTCTTTGGTCTTCCTCTAACTCTAGGTCCGTCCACATCCATGCTCAGCATCCTTCTTGTAATGTGACATTCATCCCTCCTCATCACATGTCCATACCACGCTAACCTATTGCTCCTAATCTTTTCTGTCACTGGCGCTGCTTTCAAACTTCCTCTAATATATTCATTCCTGATCTTGTCCATTCTTGTAACTCCACACATCCATCGCAACATTCGCATCTCTGCTGAGTGCAGCTTTCTTTTATTCATCGCTTTCGTTGCCCAACATTCAGATTCATACATTACAACTGGTCTAACGACGGATTTAAAGATCTTCCCCTTAAGCTTGAGGGGTAATCTAGGGTCTCACGTTGCTGAGACCATTTCATCCATCCCGCATTTATTCTATTTCTTACATCCTTGTCAATATCGCCATCGTTTTGAATTAATGATCCGAGGTGGTGCTTAGCTTGCTTGTATGGCTTAGCTTAAAGATATGAAACTAAAATCTTACTTTATTTTTTTCTTAACTAACAAAAAATGCTCTACATATTTCAAAGCATTAACCCAGTACTAAAACATAGACTTTTGTCTAAAAGTTACTCCGCCGTGTAGTTTTGCTTACAATGTAACTTAATTGTGGACAAGAACCGTTTAAATTTATTTAACTGCTGTAATTTTGAAATTCAACGTTATTCTTAGAACTTTTTCAAATTAGGTATATTCTTTAGAATTCGTTTTTGCAACAGTAGTTCAGTTGTTGCTGGAATTGGTTTAATTTTGAACTTGACGGGTATCGTGTAGTTAGTATGTAGTTAGGGTAGTTGTAATAGCAACTCTCGCTAGCACGACCATCGAAACATGCTATGATGTTACGATAACACTTTTTTTATAATGTATAAAAGCCTTAGATATAGCCGCCTCCGTCAATTTACACACATCTAGGCATTTTTATTTAAGTTTTTGCAGCCATTCGGACGCGCGGAGATTAGTCAAAAGCGGCCAACCCCGACGGTTGGTCGAGGTTTTCGAGCATGTACTGCGTACAGCGGTATCTCTGAGCTGATAAATTGGTAGATAGAAAAAGAAGAAGAATTCAAATAAAGGTGACATAGGCATGTTCTAAAGCTCGTATCGTAGACTTCGATTCAGCTGTGAGTAGGATCGAGCCCACACATGGATTTATTAAGGTCCATGGGTCAAAACTATAATTCCAATGTCAACAAAAAACTAATAATTTCAATGTCCATAGTAGACATTAATATGGGAGTTGACGATTCGGACACAAAATATTCTGGCGTTGTGTACAAATTTATAATTCTTTATCTTGGCGAAGATTTTTTTTCATAAACGACAATATTCAAACAAAATTTTTTGAACCACTACCTTCAAGCTACTCAACACCTAAAACTTACAACTTTATTAACGATCGTAAAAATTGTGTTTTACTGCGTCTCAAGAGTATAAAAATTTATTTTTATCTTTTATTTAGTGTCCTTGTAGCTAAGCTAATGATATTAATTTTGTATAAACAGGCCAACAGGATGAGTGACTAGATTTTTTATTTTTAAATAAGTAACGACTAGTGTCAGACTAGGTGTTGACAATGTTTTTTTTTTATAATCTGCCCAGCAAATGACTTAACACCACCTGATGGTAAGCAGTAGATAAGTCCATTTGCGAAGGATGCTAGGGCTGCAAAGGATGCAGGCCTAGCGACCTCCACCTTGCTGGCTCACAAGATGCCTTTTCACGCCTCTTTTGAAGGGACTCATGCTGTAGGAAGGAGGGAACACGTGTGCCGGTAGAGAATTCCATGCTCTGGATGTACGAGCAAAGTATGATTCCCTAAACCTTTTAATACGCGCGGGCAAAGAGGTCACCGTATATGCGTGGCTCCGCAATCCGGCACGCGTGCACTTCTGCTCTCAATGCATACCTACTAATTATAAATTCACGTCAAAACTACTGAATTTAGAATTAATTTGGTACACAGCTAGTCTAGAGCCTGAGGAAGGACATAGGACACTTTTTATCCCGATATTTTCATGGAAACGGGTATGCGCGGGTCAAAAATATTTAACAAAATTCCAGATGACATCAAAATCTTGACATTCAACAATTTCAAATACAAAATGTTTCAATTACTTATAAATAAAATGTATTATTCTGTTGGTGACTTTCTGAATGAGTTAGAATAATGATGGAATTAATTTTGAAATTATGCCTGTGACAGTCAATGATATTTTAATACTGACTTTTTGGAAATTTAAATTTTTTATCTTTTATTTTGACATTCTATAATTTAAATTCATTTGACATTGTATAGATTTTTTTTTCTTTTTCTCCGCATTAATTCCATAATATGACTGATTTTTTAATAAATTAAGACTAAATTATATAATTGTATATTTGAGCATCGAAAACTCGATAGATTATGTTGGGAAATGTTATTTAAGATCAATACTGTAACCATAAACTTGCAAATAAAGAAATTGAATTGAATTGAAAACTAGCTACATATTACATGTATAGATTATTATGAATTCATTTATCTATACATATAATAAAACTGTATAGTTCAAATGTCTGTACATAGAAAAAAATACTTAAAATCAAGTCAGGGGGATGTAAAAAGCGGGAAAATACCAAAAAAAAATTTTTTTTACTTTTTTGTTCTCTGTCTGTTCGTCTGTTTGTACGAGCTAATCTCCGAAATGGCTGGACCGATTTCATTGAAATTTTGCATGGTGATACCTTATATCCCTGGTCAATATCTTAGATACTTTTTATTTTAGGGATCCCGTGGTATAGATAAATAACCAGTAACCGCGGACGATGTCGCGGGCACCAGCTACTTTATAATATTCTTACAAAAGCATCTTTTAAGCCATCATTATTATTGCTTTTGATTTTATTAGTGGCATCAAAGCTTGTCATCGCCGTCAATTATCTTTTCCATGCTCTCGCTATACCGACAATGACTTTCCTAGCCATTGTCTCATTCACAGAATCTGATTGAGGGACTTCTCACACTTATTCAGCTGCATTCAGAGTTTGTCCATAGTAAAACGCTGAATGACCACCAGCTTCTTCAGCTTTCCGCGTCTGTTCAGCCACGTAAGCGTCTCATATAAAATCATTGTTTTACATTAAAAAACGAAGAATGCTGTGTTAGTAGCCCTAGGTCTTCTTCTCTATAATACCATTGTTTCTCACCTTAATACCGTCCTTTTATTGACAAATATTTCTTTGGTCAGTCCTAAACTCACAGAAAAATATAAATAAATAAATAAATATCTTCAAACATTCACACCTATCAACTAGAACCATTTTAAGCAACTAATGCTGCATGTGTTACGGACACTAGATGATGGACACATATATTTAATAGAGAAATACATATAAATATCCGAAATTTATATAAATATGTATAAACATCCAAGACTGGAGAACAAATGCCTGAAAATTCATCACCCAAACATTTGCCCTCACCGGGGATCGAACCCAGAACCTCTCGAGATGGCGACGCCTTGAGACCGGCATACAGACCACTCGACCAAGGAGGTCATCGAAATAAACACAGACGCAGACATTTTGAGATGTTAATCCCGTGCAAACCGCAATAAAAATTAATATAACCGGTTTCTTGCATCCAATGTTTTGGTTATGTCATATGCTAAGTTTGGATTTGGTTTGATTTGAATAATCCTTTTTTGACTACTGATGAGTCAAAATATGTGTTTCTCCATGAGGAAGGCCTATTCCAGCAGTGGGAAGTATATAGGCTGAGGACGGACGGACAGTTTATTGTGAATATCGCTTGCCACACATAGTGCCCGGTGCATGGCAACAGGCTCGCCACCTGTTACTGAGAACTTAACATATCTGGCTAAATCTGTGTGTTACACCTTTGCCTTCGGCGAAAGAGGCGTGATGATCCAGCGTCTGTTCATGGCAGCTTTGTCAATACCCCCTAACTAAAACAACTCACGCATCCCACGAGAATTTTGATAAGATAGACTCGGGTGTCTTACCAAGTAATTCTCTAAGTCGTTCCCAGGGCGCCCAGACTCCACAGATAGGTACCACGAGTAAATCCAAGGAAGAGCCAATGAGGGATTTCCCGAATTTACTTAGGAAATTCTTACTGGGTATGTTACTCCACTTTCCTGGCTCTTAAGGCGCCTTTTTACGCCCCTTTGAAGGTGAAAACCCACATGGTAAACATAGATTTAGGTTTTTTTTGCTACCCCAAAAACATACAAATCCTAATCAAGTTCAAACCGCCCGAGAGAAAAAGAGAAAGTGAATGAATGACAGTCATGTAAGGTTTTCTCGAGTAGTAAGAGGCCATAGCGTCCCCGTTTGTTCTACGAGACGAACAAATTGACATCGTTAAAAGTGTCGTAATATATGGATCTGAATGCTGGGCAACGAAAGCAATATTATGTGAAAGAAAACTGGCGTGAGCTGACGAGTGACAGAGGAGAATGGAAGAAAAGGAAAAGGGCAAGAAGAAGAAGGAGTAGTCTGTCTTTATGGTCTAATATTGGGTCCTTACCTATGAAATTTGTGTTTTTTTTCTCTTAGTATTTTGTCTGTAACTATTAAGATTCAGAGTGTTCCTAAAAAATAATTACCTCGTCTAGAAATAGACTATATTTTTGACCTCTTTTGATTTGTTTTGATAAATTGTTGTAAGTTTAATTGTGTTAAAATTGGGCACGGGGACAACTCTTTTTAAGTGCCTCCCGAATACATCATTATATTTGCATCACTTAAAAACGATAAATAATTTTTATGAAGTGTGATATTACACATATTACTAAAGCTTGTCTAATGATAGATGCCAAATATTATTATCTTTGGATTTGTCGTTGTGAAAAAAATTAAAAAAATGTTAGTATGGAAAATGCAGAATTCCCCAAAATCTCCATACAATACACCAATTTCATAGGTAAGGACCTATTAATATGCAAATGTTCGGCTTCCGATATTTGAAGAGCTGATAAACCGCATAACGCTGATAAGTTATTAAAGATATTCTTATCAGCTGTACAGCAAGCAAAGCAAGTAACAAGATAATTATTGAGTGAGTTTTATTAATTTTTGTATGACCTTACTACTGCTAAAATGTATTAAATATTTCATTGATCTGCAAACTCTACTTTAGTTATATAAGAACATTTTTATGTACTCTTTAGTGCATTTTGAACAAAATGCAAAACATGTAATAAATTTTTGTTTCCTTTTTACCTAATATTTATATTACCGAGCTATTTTCTAAAACATCGTATTGAACCATTATTATTGTAATGAAAGTTCAAAAAGTATTACAGAAATATTAGAAATAGTCAAAATAATTATTTATGAGGACAAGTTGTATTTATCAAACAAACTATTCTGTCCTACCGAGATTCAAACCCGGTACTGTAAGGATAAGGCGTACAAGCCCCTGGGGCAACGTTGCGCGTTGGTCAAATTAAGAGTTATCTTATAACTAGAGATCGCATATTCGGATGCATATTTATCTTTAGTTAAGATGTTAGCTATTGTGGAAAGCACTTTGTTATCGAAAATTAATAAATATTTTGTAATAGTTCAATAAGGAGAACCGAGTTTAATAAAATTTTTTATATAATTTCATATATTTTAAATATTAATTAAAAATATTTTATAACACCATCTTTTCTCTTACACCCTTCATAAAATTTTAACCTACCATTCAAGTATAAATAGTAAAAACAAGTCAAAATAGTTGTACAAACTAAAATTAAACGTGAACTAAATAGGCCTCCGATTAGTTACGCCATCCCGAAATCCCGGGATTTTATTTTTAATAAAAATATTTTGGGAAGCCGCTCCCATAATGTGTTAGCAAAATTTACTTTAGGTAAATATGCATCCGAATATCCGATCTCTACTTATAACCTCATACTACTTTAAAAAAAAAATAGAACATTCCGAAATGATGTAGGTATATAATGTTAGTACTAATAATCAAGCCAGCATCCTTATTTCGATGCAATTACCGGATTCGTATATCAATGCACCTTTCAGTTTGCTCGTCTAGATGTATCGAATTGCAAGGTCATCCCGCAGAGAGGTGAATGACCGAGAAACAAGGCCAAGGCAGAATCCATCTAAACACGGATGGTTTTGATATTAGAAAATCTACGGTTATGACAGTGAATAATTCAAGTGCAGACATGAAATTCTTTGTAAAGAAACTCTTTTTTTAGTCTTATGCAGGTTCACGCTTCATTGTTAATCGCGCAAAGCGAAGCAATACTTATATTTTTCTAAAGTTCAGACATGGAGCTAAGGGAGTCAAGGCAACAGTATTTTACGACAACCTCCGTGGTCGAGTGGTCTGTTCGCCGGTCTCAAGGCGTCGCCATCTCGAAAGGTTCTGGGTTCGATCCCCGGTGGGGGCAAATGTTTGTGTGAACAGGCATTTGTTCTCCAGTCTTGGATGTTTTATATATGTGTATTATATTCTGAATATTTATATGTATTTATCTATTAAATATATTTGTCCGTCATCTGGTATCCATAACACAGGCATTAGTTGTCTAGTATGGGCCAGTTGATAGGTGTGAATGTCTGAAGATATATATTTTTTTTTTTTTTTTTTAAATCATAATTGGACGATAAATAAAAACTGTTAAGGTCCACTTGCAGGAAGCTTAAGTTGAGATTTAAAACTCGATTTGGTAATTTTTTGACAATTTTACTACGGCTCTTATGTCAAAAATTGACAAAACCGCGATTTAGACCCGGTGCACATTATCGACATCGGCACGGCTCAGAATTTTAGGTGATAAATAACAACAGATTCATATATTAACTTCATGGCAACAAAGTAGAAATTTCCATGATATATGGCCGTGTAACGAGGCGCTATATTAGCGACTCTTTGCTATTATTGCGCTCTTCTCTGGCCATTTTCTTTGTTTTTTTTATTTCACTGTCTGTCTTCTCATTGTTTTTTTGGTCTCCAACAGTCCAAGTTTCAAACCAACTATTATAACAATTAATATACCTAAAATAGACCTTCATACCTACCTATATACCTGTAAAGGATCAGTTATTTGAAGTGTCTGAATAACTTTGGTTTCATAGACACTATAAGTGCCTTAGTTTTTGATTAATAAAATATATAATAAAAAAAATTAAATAATAAAAATTAATTATTATTAATATTTTTATAATAAATAATTATAAGTGACGACCCAGCGCCTTTCATTTAACACCGGGTACCACGTCACAGCCGTAGTAACGAAAATACCGCTTCGGTATCCTTGAGGTTGCTGTATCGGTTGCCTTGAGGTTGCTTCGGGATACTTCGGCATCCTTCAGTACGCTGCCGCCCGCCCGCCAAGGCAACACTTGGGGGTAGTTTGGACGGCACGGCATGCTTGCGGCGGCGGCGGTCATCCCTAAGGAATTTGCAGCATGCCAGGGCATAGTTGCCGACAGTGAACAGTGTGCGCTTGCATCAAGGAATGTCGAAGGATTCCTTTCCTTGCCAATGCCGATAATGTGCGCCGAGCCTTAAACTAGGTTTAAACTTTCCTTTAAGTTGCCCTTAATTGTTAAAGTAATCTTGATTTGTAAACTCATACATATAATCACGACTATAATCCCGTAAGGGTTAGTCAGAGACTAGGCAATATCACCGCGAAAGCAGTTCAATGTCATAGTCCGCGCTTCTCCTAGCATTGACTACCCTCAGCGTGACAGGTGGTGAGCCCGTCGCCGCTATAAGCTATTGGATGTTGTGCAGTTCTAAGTCCATTAGTCGCCTTTTACGACACCCAAGGGAAGAGATGGGTTGGTAGTATTCTTTTAATGAGCCGCTACCACACATGTCCGTCTCTGACTACGCTTTTTAAACTCTATTACCCATTTAGAAGAGTATAGAATAGATTGAAATAAATTGAAATCAAAGCAATGGCAAAGATGACATTTTTTAACTATAATTGTGGATAGATTGTGTTTATGAATGGGAGTGAATGTTAATTTGGCGTGTGTTAGAGTGGAGGATTCGTTGCGCCGACCCAAATGAAATTGGGAAAAGGGCAGGCTAATGATGAATTGTAACAAGTGGATGTCTGCAAAATTTTTTTGGTTTTACGTTTGTCTTTGTTTTCTGCCGTGATTTACTGAAGTTTCCTATCAAAAAGCGACTATCTCAGACTCATTTGTTAGAGAAAAAAACTTTGCTCTAAGATCACAGTTAGAGCACAAAAAATTGTTCACATTTCGAGCCTAAACAAAAAACCCTGTCAAAACCTTTTCAGTTGCAGATCTTCATCATCCATCAGTCTGTCACTCGTGAGATCATCTTTGAGTCATCTGTTAGAAATTCCAATGTTGCCATGAGAGCAGGTCAACGGCTGTCTTCCAAGGTTGAGGAGCAACCTTCACGGCTCGCCGCCTTGCGGTCTCAGAATACATATTAGTCGCGGAAATGCTTCCCGCATAGCTGTGCACATTTCTAATTTACTTTTTGTTGGCATAGTTTTAAAGTCTCTTTTGAAGTGAAATCGAATTTATCAGTTGTTAGCTGTGCGACGTGGTTCGCGTGGAGTGATTGTTGAGCGGAACCTTCAGCTATCATCCGTCGCGAAGTTTTTGCACAAACTTACATACAAGAAAGACAGACAAAACGGTATACATCATAAACAAACATATCATCACGCTTCTTTCCCCGAAGGGGTAGGCAGAGGTATGAAACACAAACATTTCGCCAGATATGTTCGGTCTCCATGTAACAGGTGGTGAGCCTGTTGCTATGCACCGGGCACAATGTGAGGCAAGCGATATTCACAATGAACTGTAATAAGTTTTATTCAAACTCAGTGGTGGCGGCGGTGGGACCGAACCCGCGTTTCCCGCGGCCTCTCGAACGAGTAGTGCCTCGTCCGTCCCAACTCGGCTACCGCTGCCTCCTTTTGTTGTTGTGCGTTATGAAGCTCAATTTCTATGGGAAACGTGATTTCCGATACTTTAGAGGCGCTTTTCAATTTAAGCTTTTTTAAGCAACTAAATCATTTAGGTTTTTACAATGATAACTTACTGTAGGGGTGCAATTTGACTTACAAATCCAATTCGTAAGCCTGTGCTATTAAAAACCCACAAGTGCGTGACGGACACATTTTTGGGTTCAAAACTGAATATAATCCAAACTATTTATTTGTGCGTAAAACTGTTTTATCTAATCTGTTCCTTTATTGTGCTGAATCCTAACGTGTAATGGAAATAATATATTATATTACATGTTAGTTTTATATTTTTGATAAAAAAAACCGAATTAGTAGGAACTAACCCACATATGTCCAATAGACATAACAGCAATTCGAAACAGGAGTCTACGGGTAGGTCAGATATTTTCTGCTTAAATTCAATAGAATTTTATTGCGCTGATACTCAAAGTGCATTACTTGTTGTAGAATGTTATTTTGCTCATTTTTTTAGTACCAAATATCACCAACCCGCATTGGGCCAGCGAGATGGGGTTCGGCCCATACTCCTCATGTGTTTCTCCATGAGGAAGGCCTGTCCCAGCAGTGGGACGTATATAGGCTGATGACGAAGGATATTAATATCTGATCCTATAGAAAATATTATAAATGTAAGAATCGCATTGCTCATTATCTGTGGTTTATTCACAATAATAAGCATTTGCATCCTACCTACTTTAAATTTAAAGAAAAAAATTATAAAAAGAAGAGGAATACCTACCTCGATAAATCCTCAAATACGGAGGCAAAATAAGAAAACACATTAACACAGCAGCCATCCAAAATGTGGAAGGATGTGATCAATCATCTTCTCGTCTTACAAACCGTATTTAAAAAGTAAGCAGAACTGCCACATAATCATGTTTTTCGTAAATATTAAGGACCTCTAAACAGAGATATGATAATATAAGTGCAACTGGAGCGTGTGCGCAGCTCACTTGGTAAAACTCTCTCGACTTAAAATAGTTTGCAGTATTTTTTCCAATCTTTTTATACCAGTCAATGTTATCTTTTTATTATAATAAATTGTTATACTTGTAAGGTGATCGTTATTAAACTAATAAAATCATGAAATATAATAAAAAATATTTTTAGTCAATTTTCGTATATACCTCTTATTTTTCTATGTGTCCATCAAACACTACTATTTAGTTAGTAATGTTACTTAAGCACATTGAGTTGTTTAGGGTTATGTAGAATAAATTAACTAATACTTTTTTTTAAATGCATTCATATAAAGTTTTTGAGGGCATTCCTAAATGCATCTTAAAATGCAAATTGATGTCTCCACTATAAAGTGCGGGTAAAATAAAACGAAATTTATTGCAAAATGCACTAAAGATAATTTATAAATACTGACAACTAAAAACTTAATTATACAACTTTTCTTAGGGTTCCGTGGTCAACTGGGAACCCTTGACGACCTCCGTGGTCGAGTGTTCGAGTCGGTCGAGTGTCGATTTCTGGGTGCGATCTCCGGTAGGGGCCAATGTTTGGATGATGAATTTGCAGGCATTTGTTCTCCAGTCTTGCATGTTTATATATATTTAGGATATTTATATGTATTAATCTATTACATATATTTATCCGTCATCTAGTGTCCGTAACAAAAGCAGCATTAGTTGCTTAAAATGGGGCTAGTTGATAGGTGTGAATGTTTGAAGATATTTATTTATATATCGTTTCGCCAAGTCCGTCTGTCTGTCTGTCCATCCACGGATAATCTCATTGACAGAGCTGAAACTTAATACCAAAATGTACATTGACCATGCCGTCGAAGTGGGATAATAAAAAATGGAATTTATTTTTTTTTTTTTTTTTTTTTTTTCTTTATTTGAGAAACATACAGCATGAGGTTATACATTGTATACAATATGAACTTAAGTATTTCATTAGCCTAATTTGTTTCTACCGCTAGGTTAATCAATTAATCTATCGCGAGAAAACGTGATTACAACATGTAAACAAAACTATTTCAAATAAACACAATTATTATAAACTTATGTATGTAAACAGAATAATTTAAACAAGTGTGCCAAATTATACAAAAATAAAAAAACCATTTGCCATAAAACATAACAAATAAAATAATATGTATATAGAAAAAAAAAAAAAAAATCACACATCAAAGCATCCTCCGATTCTTCTCTCTCAATAATTTTCTATAATATGTTAAATTCTCATGAAATATGTCGATGCCCCCAAAGCTACTATTATGTTTAGTACATGCTCGTATGATAAAGCTGTTGGATCTGTACTTCTTTTTCCATACGGGAACAGAGAATGTCACCTTATGCCGTGCACCAGGTCTAGCGCACCTCAGAGCGAGTCTATTCAAAAGGAAAGGAGAATCAACAAGGTTATTGACAATTTTATATAAAAATAATTGATCCTTAATCTCACGGCGGACAACCAAGGACTCAATTTTGACGGGACTATAACTTTTGAACCTATATTTTAACTGTTTAATAAATTTATTTTGAATTCTTTCAGCCATATCGATATATTTTACGTACATTGGGTTCCACACAGGAGAAGCATATTCTAATTGTGATCTTACGTAAGAATTATATAAAAGAATCATGGTTTTTGGATTTTTAAATTCGGTACTTTGACGCAAAATAAAACCAAGTAATTTATATGCTTTCGCAGTTATAATATTTAAATGTGGTTCAAAGTAAAGGCCACAATCCAGTTGAACGCCCAGATCTCTCACCTCGGTCACTCTGTCTAGTATCTTGTCAGACAGTTTATACCTAAAATTTATAAATTCTTTTTTTCTTGAGAATGTAATAGTATGACATTTGTCTACGTTCAAATTAAGCCCATTACGGGTGCAATAATAACTTAATGTATTTAAATCATTTTGAAGTAACTCGCAGTCGTTTTGAGACTTTATAGTTGCAAATATCTTTGTATCATCGGCGTATAGTAATGGACTTGAGTTCTTAAAGCAATTAACAATATCATTTATAAATATATTGAAAAGCAAGGGACCGATATGAGAACCCTGAGGCACCCCAGAACTGACTGGAGTGAAACTAGAGGTAAAACCTTTGACTGTGACGGCCTGGGTTCTATTTCTGAGATAAGAAGTGAGCCATCGTAGGAGATCGCCATGCACACCAAATGCTCCAAGCTTATAAATTAGCAGTGAGTGCGAAATTCTATCAAATGCCTTAGAGAAATCGGTGTACACAGCATCAACCTGAAACCCATCCTCCATTGACTCAAAAACAACCTCCAAAAATTCGCAAAGGTTGGTCTCAGTTGAACGCTTAGCAAAAAATCCATGTTGGTGAGACGTTAAAAAAGGGCTTACAGAAGGATAAAGAGTGTCATAAACAATCTTCTCAAATAATTTAGGTAGAACTGAGAGCTTAGAAATACCACGGTAATTACGGACATTGTGCTTGTCACCACTTTTATGGATAGGGATAACAAAGGAACGCTTCCAAACCTCTGGCATAATACCACTAGACAGAGATAACTTAAAAACTTGTGCTACTGGGAAGGATAACTGCCTGCAACACCTTCTTAAAAACAAGGGATGCAGACCATCCGGTCCACTACCCTTCGATACGTCTATTTTTGAAAGGTATTTTTCCACCTTTTCTTGCGTTATCTCAATATTACTAATTAATGTAGACTTAGATTCATCGACATCAAGTTTAGGTACCATAAACGAATCACACACAAAAACAGATTGAAACATTTTATTAAATAAATTGCAAATTGACTGACCATCATAAGCCACCTCAAGATCAAGTTTCATCGTTTCAGGGATACTGTTAACATTTTTTTTAGATTTAATGAAGGTCCAGAAGTGCTTTGAACATTTATTAATATTCATCTCTGATCTAGTCATAAATAAATTGTAACAAGAAATTTCAAGCTCTTTAACAGACCGTCTTAATTCAGAAAACTGTTCGTAGTCAGATAATCTACCATATATCTTCCATTTCTTGTGCGTTTTCCTCTTCTTCTTAATCAACTTAATGAGCCCATGAGAAAACCAGATGGGATAATTACTACTATCAGAAGAATGTTTTATTGGAACGAATCTATCGATTATGCTGTTAACTAATGAATAAAATTTATCCAATGCCCCCACAATATCCGTATTACTCAAATGACGCTCCCAATCAACTTTGGCAAGTTCCCCATTAATAGTGTCATAATTCGCAGCATGAAAACGCCGCACAGTTCGAGGTGCCTGCCTCAGCCATGCATGGCTTTGTTTGATTTTATAATAGGGTACCTCCCCTACACGTAGTGGAGAGTGATTTTTGTTTCAATTCTACGCTATAGGTATTTATAAATAAATAGGTTTACTAACATAATTTTTTGATTATTATTTTTTCTCTTATAAAATATGTGTCCCCCTCTAACTTTGAACCATGCGTTAAAAAAATATGAAAAAATCTCAAACGTTGAACATTATAAGAAAATTATAAGATAAATTACTTTTTAAGAAAATTTACTTGTCGGGGTGAATACACTTTGAATTAATTTCTGGACTAAATTTATAATTTAACCGTATATGCAAGCATTTTTGTTATGTTACTTTATACATTCAACTAAACGGAAGTATCTTCTTTCAAATAAAAAAGAATTATTAAAATGGGTTCACGCAATCCAAAATTATCACCGAATATCCAACACCGAGAGATGGCGCTGTACTATAACTCTTATGTGGGGAAAATTGTATGTGACTGTCGGAATTCTACGGAACCCTACACTGAGCGTGACCCAACTTTGCCAGTTTTTTATTTTATTCAAATGAATGTCTTACTTAAATAAGTAATTAGGTTTTACCCATGCTAATTTCGTGTTTAACATTGAATAATAATATTTTCGTATCAAGTATGACCAATGTCAAATTATCATATTAATTTTTATAGCACTAACGTATCAATCAAGCACTCGCTTACCTGAAGTTGACTTGCAAAACCTGTAAGGATAGCACGACCACATAAACATTATTAATTTGATAAAACAATCGTGTTTCGTTGTTCGTGCTTGCTTATAGTGTGGTTAAAAAATTGTATACTTGAAATTGTTTGAGACGGTTACATTGCGATAGGATGAGGAGCTCGATGGCGTAGTGATTAGTATTTTTTGGCTTTCGATTGAAAACCAAGCAGCTTTTGCCATGGTCAAGCCGCGGATGGGTGACCAAATATTTGTGATTTCTAGCTCCGCTGTGCTTCGGAAGGCACGTTAAGCCGTTGGTCCCGGTCGCTATTGCGACCGTTTCTACCCACCATCCCGCATTGGGCCAGCGTGGTGGTGTTACGGCCCATACTCCTCTTGTGTTTCCGTATGAGGAAGGCCTGTGCCCAGTAGTGGGACGTATATAGGCTGAGGACGGACACTGTGATACTGTTTGACACTAGAAAATTTTATAGACAGTATAATGTATTGTGCTTAAGTTTTTGGTATATTTGTAATAATTATATTTAACTTTGTGCTTAAATATAAACGTCTATCAACTCATAAGTGACCGATTCAAGCTATTTCTTTTATACAAATAGCACATTTTACGAGATTATTGTTGCAAATGATATTTCTGAACAAGGCCATATTTAGATCCAACATCCGAATTGCATTTGCTTCAAACTTATAAAAAAAACTCTTTCTTGGCGGTTTAACAGATTCTTTGGTTGTTCGGTATTAATTGCAATTTAACTGTAATATTTAATTTAAATAATAGTTTAATTAAATATATATTTTTTGGATACACTATCGCATTAGTCATGCCTGTAATAGATAGAAGAATTAAATTTAAAAAAAAATTTGCATACATACGCCTTCATTATGCCCTGGACCGACACTAATCATGTTAAGGAAGAGACACAATTGATGTGCTATTGTGTCTACGGACGCATCATATGATGAGTTGTCATTCAGGTTCCCAAATTAAAACGACATGTCTTCCTGTTCTATTCTCTTCTATCTTTTGCTATATCACTAACCAAGTCCTAATTACGTATTATGATTTTTAATATATCAATAGTTTTTTTTTATTTCTGTTGTGTCATACAACAATAGTAATAAATCTAGTTAAATCCTTAAAATCAAATATTTTGCCTCAGCGTTTCTTTTCAAGCCATAGACTAACAAATCTGCACCTAAATAAATGAATAAGCAAATATATTGAATATCGCTATGTCGTGTTTTAATATTGGGTCCTTACCTATGAAATTGGTGTTTTTCATCTGTCTTAGCCATTTGTCCGTAACTATTAAGTTTCAGAACATTCTTATAAAATAATTGCCTCTTCTAAAATTAGACCATATATTTGAGCTCGTATTATGTAATTTTATATTTTTTTGTAAGTTTAATTGTGTTAAAATTAGACACAAAGACAATTATTTTTAACTGCCTCCCGAATACATCATTTGATTTGCATTAACATAAAAACGATGAATATTTTTTATTAAGCGTGTTCACACACATATTGCTAAAGCTTGTCTAATGATACATGCCAAATATTATTATCTCTAGATTTGTCGTTGTGAAGAAAACTGATAAAATGTTTGTATGTAAAATGCAGATATCCCCAAAATCTCCATACAAAACACCAATTTCATAGGTAAGGACCTAATATATTGAATATTGCTATGTCGTGTTTTAATAATAAGAGCAATATTATTATACTACCATTGAGCCCGGAGTAATTTGTAAATATGAGCTGAATCAGGGGCAAGTAAGGTTTGGAATTTGGAATTCTTTATCCCCTTCGACCTACATCACGGGTTCCTTCAAAAAAGATATAATAAGAAACCTTTAAGACCACCAATGTACATGAAGCGAGGGTTACTTTTCTCTATTGCCTAAGATATATTCGACATAAAGACCCATCTACAGCTATCCGTCAGGTGTTAATGACTAATCGGCTAAACTATGTGACAAATTTAATGTATACTTTGACGATATTGTTTAAGTTCAATGACCCTGAGTTTAAAGTCAACAGGTATTAGGTTCGAAACCAAGTGGGAGAATGTTTGTGCAATGAACATGTTTATGAACGTCAAAAGCATATTACAAAATTTTCACAAAGCTACCAGGAGGCCTTGTTCTGAGAAGAACGGGCAAGAAACTCAGCAAGTTTCTATCGTCCCTTTACATCAACATTGTTTACATAAACTACAACGTCATAGAAGTTTTAGGAGTAAAAAATATATATATATATATATATATTTTTTTTTTTTTTTTCCGCTAAGAAGGATTTTGATTAATTCTTCCCCCAAGGGGATAAAATAGGGGATGAAAGTTTGTATGAAACTTTGTCAATTTTAAATCGATCAGGCTGAGACTTTAAAAGAAAATTAAAGGGTGAGATAGTTAAAAAACCACAGTAAACGGGGACGAAGTCGTGGGCAACAGCTAGTTACAAATATAGGTAGTCTAAATATAAAGACAAAGAAAGAAAAAGAAAGAAAATAACATTAAGGTTCCGTTGATAAATTGAAGAAAATTTAAAAAGTAGTATTCACAAAACCAGGTTATACATTCAATAGGTATCTTTACCGCTTGCCGTACCATACACTCCCAAAAAACGCTATTTCAACAAATCAGACAAGCATGTGTTTGACCAGACACCGACAGTGGCACCTGTTGGCGATGAGCTATCCAATCCAATTAAAAGAAACCGATGCCGCAGTTGCCCCTTCGCCAATAATCTATCATACAACAAGGCATTTTCTATTTTTTTAGTTTTTGCAGCCATTGCAGACTAGTTAGTAGCGATCAACCCCGACGTTTGGTCGGGGTTTTCGGACATGCGCAGTAGATGTATTGCGTCATCTATGAAAATGTATATCAGTGGTATCAACCAAATTATCTATTTGTATCTGTTAATTAAATTAAAAAGAGGGTTCTCAGTAGCTCAGCATTTCTATAGAGATGCTCTCTTTGCTCATTTAACAGATACGGGACAAGTTCTAAGTAACGGAAGCATTTATTGGGCAGTGGGCAGGTCCAGATTGATCAACTATGTAGGTCGATAGAGATCGTGCGAACACTAATTATTTCCTTTTCCTTTAGGTATTTTCAGCTGGGAACGAAAATTTCACTTTATTTTTATTATATTATCTTTTACCTACTACCTACTACTAAAATTGTACCCGGCAACAGGCTTACCCCCTATTACATGGGGATTTAAAAACATCTGGCGAAATTAGTAGTTAGTAATTCTGCCTACCCCTTCGGGGTAGAGGCGTATTGATATTTGTGCTATATTCGAGTGGTTGAGTCACTTGTAATTCGATTTCAAGGCGTTGACATCTCAAGAGGTTCTGGGTTTGGCTCTCGGTGTCGCGTTGTGTGAAATTATTTAGAAACTCAGCAGTCTAAACGCCTTTTTAATGTCATATCTACCGTATTTATTTACATGGTGTAATTTTTATAGCGTTACGCTTAAATAATAATATGTTAACAAAGCTTTAATAAAATAAGACGCTCAGAATATTTTAGTAACAATAATTTACAAATCTTTCAATTAAAAAGATAACAACTTTTGTACAGCCTGAGATGTTGTCTATAGTACTCAAAGCATTTTGCGAAAATAGCTTCTTTTTTAGAACATGATGTGCTTATTGCGTTTCAACGAAACCGTTCTAGATTACGCTTTCGTTGTAAGCACATTTCAATGAATTATAAGCGTAGTTAGAATGTCAGCAAAAAATTTGTCAATGGATAGCAATGTATAATGAGCTAATCAGCGAATAGTCAAATATTGGGGTCGTAACGCAGAAATGATGATTGTACTATATTGCTTGGTAGCTCGAATTGGAATTGCGTTGTTCCTTTGAAGTCGTGATTAAAAGGTAAATTGGTATTATCTGCATCAATACATCGTATTTCATCTTTGTTACGATTTTTAAATAGTGATATTCCTCCTTTTCGCCGAAAATAGCTTGACTGATTATCACTCGTCAACGTTTTGTTGATGTTTCACTTTGACAACTAGCGATTACCAAATTTTTTATAACAAATTCATTTGGAAGAATTAATCTTACGCTGAATATAATAATAACACAAAACGTTTGGGACATTTATCGTTTCAAATATTTAACTAGGCCAAACAACTATTAGACGAATAGCGATTCGTCAGTTCAATAGTTCCCATTTTATTAACGTATTAGGTACTTACATATGAAATTGGTGTTTTGTATGGAGATTTTGGGGAATTCTGCATTTTCCATACAAAATTTTTTTCAGTTTTCTTCACAAGGACAAATCCAAAGATAATAATAATATTTGGCATCTATCATTAGACAAGCTTTAGTAATATGTGTAATATCACACTTCATAAAAATTATTTATCGTTTTTAAGTGAATGCAAATAAAATGATGTATTCGGGAGGCACTTAAAAAGAGTTGTCTCCGTGTCCAATTTTAACACAATTAAACTTACAACCAATTATCAAAACAAATCAAAAGAGCTCAAAAATATAGTCTATTTTTAGACAAGGTAATTATTTTTTAGGAATACTCTGAATCCTAATAGTTACGGACAAATTGCTAAGACAGAATAAAAACACCAATTTCATAGGTAAGGACCCATTATAAAATGGGAACTATCGTTTTTGAGAACTATTATTTGTTTATTTTTATCATTCGATGATAAAAATAAACAATTTTTTACATACATACGAGAATCTTTTAGTTGTGCCCGATGACAATCAATTTTCGGCGAAAAGGTAGAGAACCTTTAATCATATTTTTATGAAGTCAAGGCAGTTCGCGGTCGATCAATAGTTTTTTCTAGAAAACTTTGTCTAAACTAAACTACCACGGGTACTTTAAATATCATGTTTTTATTGATCTAATTTAACAAGCTTTTACAAGCTAACTTGCATTGTATATATATATGAAATGAAATCATTTATTCTGCAATTAGATTTACATGAAATTCTTTATTTATTTATTTATTAGGTACACCAACAGCTCACATATTTAACAAGGTAATAAATACATTGGTACAGGGTTTCAGTCCCATATATGGGCCAATTACAGGTGAACACAACTTTTATGAACTGAACATCGTAAATATTCTTAATAAGACAAAAAATAAAACAACTTTTGTACGTCAATATTTTATTTTCCAACAAGCACTTCGACGTGAATGGCCTGTTGAGAAGAAGTGCCGCAAGAAACTCAACAGTTAGCCTATTTAAACAGCCATAATAACAAATGGAATTCAGAACATTTTAAATATTGTAAAATAACTATGTGCAGAGGAGCTATAGTAGCCACAAATTTTTATCTTTAAAATAATCTTCTATCTTATAATACCCCTTTTTCATTAAACAGCTTTTAACAGTTGACTTAAATTTGAAATTTAAGCTTATGCTTATTTCTGATGTTGAGGTTATGGCAGTCAGAATTTTTAAGGAAAGTATTTACGTACATATTTAGTTAGTTTAGTTACGTACATATTTTCTTGTCGGTTCTTCTCAAGATAAGTCTTAAGCCTAATTTACACGTATTAATACGTAACTGTACGTAATTTTTTTATCTGACATGAAAAAATTATCTAATTTATAGTATTGATTATTTACTTATTTTAATTTATTTTAAGCACAGTTAATTTACTTTTAATGTTATTATTTTATATACTTTATTTAAGTGACTGAAGTAATTAATTTTGTCAAAATGACAAGTGGATTGAGATGCCTAAGAAAATGTATTATGAATGTTATAAATGATTAGTTTTGTGCAATATAACACTGGAATGATCAAAAATAAGGATCATTGCTTAAGTTATTTAAGTTATTCATGTAGCAACATACCTACTATTATTGTTGTGATAACAAGGGCCGAAATTGTATAACCACCATCGTAATGGAGGATGGAACCCTTGCAGAGTTTCTTGCCTGTATCTTCTCTAGACAAGGCCTCCCGGTAGTGAACAGGCCGAAAAAAAAGTAGTGGTATTGTCAATTTTAGGATACTTTCATATAATTTATTTTGTTTTGACTTGTCAAAAGTGTATTTGATGATACCAATTTGATTAAATGACTTTGAGTTTGAGATTGAGTAATAATGTTGGAAACAATACAATTATTGAGTATTAAGTAGACAAGTAATTAACAAAATCTTTAGCGACTTAATGCATGTAAACATTTGATTTGTAGTAAGTAACAAATTAAGCTTTTTTGTGCAAGTAGACAAGTAGAATATTATTTTTTCTATTCCTCCGTTATGTACGGGGACGCGATTTACCACGTAACGATTTTTCATGCCCGAATTTAGTGCGAAACGTGTAACGGGCGCTTAAAATTTTGTCGCATTAACTTAAGTAAAAATTTTGTAGTCTCCTTAGATAAGGAGACAACGAAGATACTTAATACGTGAAAACTGCCTTTACATTCAGACTCTTTTTCTCTTCTTCTCTCTCCTCTTCTTTACATTCAGAGGCATATTTCGCGATGCATCTACATTAACAGTCGCAGCGATAGAAATTATTGAATTTATCTGCTATACGAGTGTTAAAGTGCTTAGTGTGTGATTTCTATATAATTATTTATTTGACCTCTTGAAATTAAAATATTTTTGAATTTAAACATATAAATAAAATAAATAAATACCTTCAAACAATCAACCTATCAACTAGCCCCATTTTGAGCAACTAATGCTGCTTGTGTTACGGACACTAGATGACGGATAAATATATTTAACATATAAATATCCTGAATATATGTAAATATACATAAACATCCAAGACTGGAGAACAAATGCCTGAAAATTCATCACTCAAACATTTGCCCCACTGGGTATCTTACCCAGAACGTCTCGAGATGGCGACGCCTTGAGACCGGCATACAGACCACTCACGGAGATCGTCATTTTGAAAAACTTATAGTACATAGGTGACGTAGACGTGACGTATATAAACGTGGTCACTTACTATAGATACTACGCCATATTCTGTACCATTCTATATATAACTAGGTACAATAACAAATGCAGAGGTACTACTCGTAGACTCAGAACTGCGCGTGTTCAGCGACTGCCAAACAGGATGGTATTATTATTAAATTGAGATATTTATGACTGTTGTGACAGAGTTCTACTATGAATAACATGATAGGTTAGATCGGCGTTTAAATACGTCACCAGCGTATATCACGGTCCACTGCTGGGCACAGGTGGAGATGAAGTCTTCGAATCCTAAATTTTGAGCTCGACTGACTCGACACAGTACAATAAGACCCCCAAGACTAATAATATTGGGACCTTACCTATGAAATTGGTGTTTTTTTCCTCTCTTAGTATTTTGTCTGTAACAATTATGTTTCAGAGTATTCTTAAAAAATAATTACCTCCTTTAAAAATAGACCATATATTTGAGCTCGTATTATTTAATTTGATCATTTTTGTAAGTTTAATTGTATTAAAATTAGACACAAAGACAATTATTATTAACTGCCTCCCGAATACATCATTTGATTTACATTTACATAAAAACGATGAATAATTTTTATCAAGCGTGTTTAAACACATATTGCTAAAGCTTGTCTAATGATACAAGCCAAATATTATTATCTCTGGATTTGTTGTTGTGAAGAAAACTGATAAAATGTTAGTATGTAAAATGCAGACATCCCCAAAATCTCCATACAAAAAAACAATTTCATAGGTAAGGACCTAATAATAATAATGACTAGAGAACATTAGTCGTTTTTACGGGATCAGGATCTGTTTTTAAGCGACTTCTTTATTATTATATTATTTATTAGTTTATATATTATATTATTTATTTATTATTATTAGATTATTTATATTATTTATTATTTATTTTAATGAACCGCTACCACACTGCCCAGTTGTATATTCATCTGTTTATATATTTTTTTGTGTATTCCGTTTGGAGTTAGTTTTTAAATCAAGCATAAATAAACACAAAAATGCTACTTTTGATATGAAAAATCATAATTATTCGTAATCACAAGAGTATTTTGAAAAACTTACTAAGAAAAATTATTCATTCAATCATTCATTCTATTCGAACTTTTATAAGACTAACACTCAGTTGTACAAAGATTTTTTAAGGACGACATTAAAACTTTAAAGTTCATTAAAGATAAGGTTGTAACACAAAACAGTTCTAGCTAATGTCTCTAGCATTGACAGGGTGCTAATGTCGTTTTGTGCAACGTAAAACTACGCTAAGGTGTTCTTTTGACACTTCAATAAATAAATTTAATGGAGCATTAGTGATAATGCTGACATTAAATTTTAAAGTTCGTTTCTGCAACTGGGTGTGAATCTTCAATATTGAACCGATAGACTCGGTTCAATAGAAACCAGGACTCAATGACTCGAGTTCATTACATCTAGGCGTAGGCTTTCCTACGTGAAAAAAGTCATGAAAAGTACTGGCCGTTACACCACTGCGTTGGTGAAATGCGATTTATGCGATGCTGTGGGTAACGGTTGCAATTGCATCCGGGATTAACAGTCTAACGTACGATCCGAAGCACGGATGAACTTGACATCACAAAGTTTTGGTCACCCATCCAAGAACAGACCATACTGAAAGTATCTTGGTTTTAAATTTCGATAGTCATATCGTACGAACAACTTCTCCACTGAGCTTCTCGTTATCAAAATTCAATAGTCAAATCAATTTATTCAGTTTTATTTAATTTAAATAAGTCAACCGGTTTTTGAATGGATTTTGTTGCATAAAATCAGTGTAGTTTTATATAATAAGTGTTAATAATGATGTGCAATGTGAAGGATCATTGAAATAAGCGTCAAGTGGTGTGAAAAATGATGAGATTTTTATCGTAGTAATCCACCTCATCGAAGTAACGCCACAGTGTCTGCCATCGATGGTGTGACGCCAAACTCTCCCAAGATGCATAGAAATGTATTACACATGCATTTCAATGCAAATACTGAAGACATAAAGATACCGAAGACTTGGCTGTATGGGCTTAGTTTCGTTTGCCTTCCCAATATTTGAGAATTAAAAAAAAAATGTTCTTAGAAGAACGGGCAAGAAACTCGGCAAGTTATTTTCCTCCCTTTACAAATAAAATATTTGTTTTTTGAAAGATTTTACAGATTTTACGCAAATCGCTTTTATATCTCAAAAATACATTTTTCTGAGTCATTGGTAATGCTAAACAATTTTAAGAAACAAAAGTAAAGTGCCGGCTATTATTTTAAATCACTCGTGGTAAAGGTATCTTGTATATAAAATGTATGTAATAATCGCGTGGTAAGCGTTCCGTGCAATTCGTATACATTGTTGCAAATAAAACGCTTTGGACCTCTTTAGCTTGTTACACTAATAGATAAATGGGTATGGCAGACGATCAGAATCAGCATAGCCAGAAGATATTATTACTTTTTCTCTGTAAGAAAGCAAGGGTCACCACAGTACTAAAATAATTCTGTGAACGTGGAGCTGCTAGGCAATACAGACCTTTCGATTATTGTGGATACATGTAAGATGCGCGCGATTCCGTTAAAATAAAATAAAAGATTTTTTTAAAAACGTACTTCAAATTATGCCAGTTAAATAGCTAGATTAAATACATATTAAGGCCAAGATATTCAAGACAAAGCCCGGTGGGTGACTTGGAGGAGCGGGCGTCTTTTGTTACACAATGAGATTTATATAACAACAACAGCCAAATTAAAAAAAAATGCAACTGAATAATTCAGTAAAACGTCGTTTCCAAATTTTGTACGTATTTTTTTTATTTTAGTGTTATTTATCTTCAAGTAAACTTAAAAATAGTCTTTAACGTTCATTTTTACAAAAATCTTTACATTTTTTTATGATCGAGAAAAGTATCAACTACCTTGTTTTGAGCCTCAGAATAATCAAAAGCAGTTCATTAAGACCAATTATATAAATAAATAAAAAAACAAATATCTTCAAACATTCACACCTATCAACTAGCACCATTTTAAGCAACTAATGCTGCTTGTGTAACGGACACTAGATGACGGATAAATATATTTAATAGATAAAAACATATAAATATCCTGAATATATAAATATATATAAACATCCAAGACTAGAGAACAAATGCCTGAAAATTCAACACCCACCATCATCATGATCATCATTCATTTATCATTTGCCCCCACCGGGGATCGAACCCAGAATCTCTCGAGATGGCGACGCCTTGAGACCGGTATATAGACCACTCGACCACGGAGGTATAATAATATATTTTTTCCAAATAAAATAAAACATTATTTGATGCCTTAAATTTTATCCAAAAACAGATCTATTTAGAAGATCCCGGCTCTAAATATTAATTATTATTTTTAGGAGAATTTTATAAGCAATCAACTGCCATAGATCAAGTAAAATGTTCATATTCATCACTAAAACGCAGTTGCATCCGAACTCGAACACAGTACCCCAGAATTCGCAACATTATGAAATATGCGCGCAATCGACCATCAATATCCCAATCGCGGTATTATTTATTATCCATTAATGCCGTAGATTTTCGAACACCCATCTGAGGTCAAACTGACAAAAAGGTGCTTAGTTTTCAGAGATTTTAAAGAAAAAACTTCCACAGTCCGTTCCTCAATCCAATATACTATATTAATATTAACTACCAGCTGTTCCCCTCGACTTCGTTCGCGGTTACTATGGTTTTTTAACTTTCCTACGGATAAAAGGTATCACCATGCAAAATTTCATTGAAATCGCTCCAGCCATTTCGGAGAATAGCCTGTAAAAATAGACAAACAGACGAACAGACAGAGAAACTTTTCCCTTTTTACATCCTGACTTGGTTTTAAGCATTTTTTTCTATGTACAGACATTCGATTTCTACAGTGTTATGTATAGATGTTGGCTCCTACAATTTCCTGTGTCGTTTAAGCATCTCGATCATTTACTAATAATAGACCATGATATTATTTTCGCGACGATCGTATTTGATTAGCTAATAGTCTCTCTTATTTAAGTGATCTACCAACACTGTGATTGATTGTTTTGGTATACATGATCTGAAACATAAACATACGTAATTATAACGTTTATTAGTTGATTAGGAACCGGAAAACGAACTTCTTCAACCTCAATGATTGTAATAAATGAAATAAAATTTGGTTTTTAATCGACTTTTTGTATTTTATTTACGCTAGCCACAAGGCGTCATCGCCATCACAACAGGTTCTGGGTTCGATCCCCGGGGGCGGCAATGTGTGATGAATCGTAGCAATTGGAAGGATGTAATCTCTGCCTACCCCTGTGGGAAAATCGCGTGACTTATGTATGTATGTATGTATGAATACCGGCATTTGTTCTCCAAGTCCATCGTCTGCGCAGGTCTTTAATATATTTGTCTGACAAATTGCATATTCTTCGAATACCTATGTAATTTGTCACAAATATTTGAAGAATAATAATTAACTATAATGCATTTGACTGGTATTCATATTTCAGAAACCATAAACCTGAAGGTATATCAGATAACAGACGGCTATTTTCTGCGCACTTTATTAGTTGATTGTCCATTAGGTAAAAATAATTAAAATTTATTTACAATCAACGCCCGCATTATAGCGTCGTAGAAAGTAATGAGTTCAAAAATGTTTAAAGCCAAGCAGCTTTTCTGTAGCCACTGTTGGATGGGTGACCGAAAATTTCCGATTGTGAGATGAAAGGGTTCCCTAGATTATAACACCAATTTTCAACTAAATCGAAAGCTAATTCAAAACAGTCCATAATTAACCCGAAAATGCCAAGCACGTATGAAAACAATAATGAATGTATATGAAGCGAAATAATACGATAAGAACATAGCAAGTGGAAGAAAGTTATCTCCACCTATATATTTATTTATTTGCATGTTACATTTAATAAAACACACGCACTAAAATAAATATGCATTAAGACAATGATACACATGTTGGATGGAGACATATAATGAATCATCTTTAAGCATACTGATAGAAATAAGTATTTGTAAATAATTAAGCTTACTCTGTGTTTGGATTAAACTACCTATGTGAATTTGTAAAATTATATATGGTGAGAGACTGGTCGCCTGTAACACAGGGTTTCCTAGTACGGGGCACCAGTCTCACAATATGGTCATTACAGATGTTTCTTTATATTTTATTTTACTTGTTAGATATTAAGCATTGTAGTTGTAGTTGTAATAAAGTACTTAGAACTTAAAATTTAAGAAACCCCGTACCAGAAATAAATATAAACAAAAATCATTGTCTCGTGGGTCCGCTAAGTGCCTTGTTAGGTATAGAGCGGTCCCTAGATGAGAATAAGAGAAGTGTTTGCTTAGCTGTCGAGTGACAGAGGATAATGCAAGAAGAAGACATGTTGTGTCGACCCCACCTAGAATGGGAAATGGGAAAGAAGATGATGACTTTTTTTTTTGATGGCCTTGCATTTAACCTCGGGTATATTTGTAAACATTAGATTTTTAACTGTCACTTTCATTCCTCATAGCTTTCAAATGGAAACCGATTACCATGAAACTTACAGCAAGTTTCATGGTAATCGGTTTCCATTTGTGGTGGCAGGCATCGTGATGTATAAGTTATGAGCTTTCATTTGATACTTTTTGTTATGACCAACTCGAGTATATTTGTAAACTAACTCTACGACTACTACTAACTACTAAAAATTAATTAATTCTAATATAACTGTTAATAAAAAAACAAAGAGCAAATGAGTTAAAAATCAAATTATTCGCCTTTATTCGAATTTTTCAGAAGAGCGGTTCTTCCTAACACAGGCTGTGTTTGCCTATAAGGAAGTTCTCATCATGATTCATGTAATAGACTAAGCTATTAAAAATAAAACATTTTGTATTTGTATTTTTATTTATTAATTATAATTAAGTAGGTATGTAATATATTATTTTTTAAACATTACAAAACAAAGTACAGTGAAGAGTCTTCAGACCAACAGTCCTAATAATATTTTAGAGGTTGTGATTACTATGAGTTTGTTAGTCTCATAAGCTAATAACTTGATTAATGTCAATCTAGCAAAATAAAACAAATAAATATCTTCACACATTCGCACCTATCAACTAGCGCCATTTTAAGAAACTAATGCTGCTTGTGTTACGGACACTAGATGACGGCTAAATATACATATAATAGATAAATACATATAAATATCCTGAATATAAATAAATATATATATACATCCAAGACTGGAGAACAAATGCCTGAAATTCATCACAAAACATTTGCCCCCACCGGGGATCGAACCCAGAACCTCTCGAGATGGCGACGCCTTGAAAGCGGCATACAGACCACTCGACCACGGAGGTCGTCGTAAACAAATTATGATATTGAATGATTTGTAAATAGCGTTTTATTGTAGTATAACGTATGACAAAGGTCAGGAAAGATAATTCTATTCTGTAATACTTATCGGATTAATACGTAACATTGATAAGAATGCTTCGCACCTTAAACAATTATGGTTTTTGTCATTACATTTTTGTTAATGTTCTTTTTAAGGCAGCGGTAGCCAGGTTGGGAAAACGCGATCGACACCGCCTGAACACCGAGAATTACTTTAGTCTAAATTAAAGCGAATTAAATATTGTGCCAAAAGAATATGCTTAAGTTATATTATGCCAAAGTAAATTATGAGTAAAAACATAATGCCATAAAAGAATCCCATTTTGAAATACCAAGATTAAATATAATATGATTCTAGTTCGAATGTTGGGTATGGGCGTCAATAAACGATAAACCAAAGAAGATTAGATCAAAGTTGCGAGTAAAATAAAAGTAAACCACTAGATCATGGTACAAATATTTCTTAAAATTATAATTAACATTTTTTACGAATACGGCTAATCAACGTCACACTTCACTGCTTTATCGAATAAGTGTCCTATATGAAGCGACGTCAATAATGTGACCTCGACATGAATATAATGTATATTAAGTAATTGTAATTTAAATAATGAAATCACTTCGCTGTATGATTGATGCGTAATTACTTATGATCATTAAAATATTAGGGGTTCAAGAATAAATTGTGCTTTTGTATGAAGAATCGATTAAAATTTTTCGGTAATCCCCGAAAACCGGGATGAAAGTTCTTTTCATCTCTTGGGACGAAAAGTAACTGATAGCTAGCTGTCATTCATAACCTGTTTTATTTACATATATCAAGCAACTAGGTGGCGCCACTAAGCCAAGGAGGTTCATCGAGCTAGTACAAAAAAAGTATTAATTTTAATAAAAAAAGGTTAGTTGTGCTGCTCGCTAAATACCTACCTAATTGGTCATATTCATATACCTTATTTGACACTTACTAACTGGTCTTATTCCTGACTCGTCACATTCCTCATTCCTGATTCGTCATTTTCCTAACTCGTCATTGTAAAGTCTAATGAAATCGCGATGCTTATTAATAAGTCTGAGGATGACCAATTAGGAATAGGACGAATCAGGAACAAATAGAATTTTTGATTTCTCCCTATCATTCTCAAACGATGTAAAGATCCATAATATGGCTATGTATAGTCGTTTGAGCTCAAATGATGTTACGACACTCTAATCTCGTGAAGTGGATCTCTCTATTAATACTTCCCCGGTGAAACTACCCACCTTCGGTCTCCTTGGGATAACTCCGGCGCCGTTGCTAACCCGTTCGTTGGATGTCTAGTGACTTGCGGATTGTCGAGTTATTTTTTTTTACTTCTTTCTAACAAACATATAGCCTGTTGCCATGCACCGGATATTTTAATGTAAAACTTAGACATAACAGCCAAATGTGGAGGTTTAACTCATCTGTCTACCCCTTAGGGGATAGGACCAGGCCACAATACTGCTTTGCTGCGTCGTATCGCAAAAACAACATCGCACAGAAACGCGATGCGATGCCGTAACGGAAAAATTTAATCGGATACGACTTCGTACGCATCGGAAATTTCCACGGTGCGTTCTGCGGCGTCGTAGATTTCTACGATACGATGCCGCAACGCAGTGTTGTGGCCTGGCCCATAGAGGCTTGAAGATATGTTATTTTATGTTTATATTAGGTCGTTACCTATGAAATTGGTGTTTTGTATGGAGATTTTGGGGATGTCTGCATTTTACATACTAACATTTTATCAGTTTTCTTCACAACGACAAATCCAGAAATAATAATATTTGGCATGTATCATTAGACAAGCTTTTGCAATATGTGCGAGAACACGCTTGATAAAATAAATTCATCGTATTTATGTTAATGCAAATCAAATGATGTATTCGGGAGCCAGTTCAAAATAATTGTCTTTGTTTAACACAATTAAACTTACAAAAAATTATCAAATTAAATAATACGAGCTCAAATATATGGTCTATTTTTAGAAGAGGCAATTATTTTATAAGAATGTTCTGAAACGAAACTTAATAGTTACGGACAAATTGCTAAGACAGAATAAAAACACCAATTTCATAGGTAAGGACCCAATATTTAATGTTTATATAAAAGATCATTTGGAAATATTTTTGGACCTTTTTAGGTAAAGCTACCTATAAATTATTATTCTTCTGACTGAACACGAAACTTACTTGTACCGTTATGTGGACTTATAAATATTTATATAGACTTATAGTAAAACTTATAAATGAAATACATGGGGTTCTTCAAGAAGGGTGTAATAAAGTTTTTGAAGGGTCGGCAGCGCGCGAATGATCTTGGTATTGCAAGCGTCCATAGGCTACGGTGACCGCTTCCATCAGGTGGACCGTATGCTTGATTGCCACCTTAACGCCATAAAAAAAATACATACATATACATAAAATCACGCCGGTAATCCTCGAAGGGGTAGGCAGAGTCTAGGCTAGCTCATCGCCTACACAATCTCAGACCCAGTACTCAATTCGCCCTTAGTCACATCTACATGCTAGGCAATAAAAGCAGTTGGTACATTCTTTTGTGTCCCGGACCAACACGGGACTGTCCCGGACCAATATGGGACATAAAAAAATGCATAGAGAAAATTCCAATGTAAAAATATGTAAAATAACTACAGATATACCTACCTATGTAATTTTATAACTGGTCATAGTAGTTTTTTTAAATTATTTTGAAGGTAATAATTAGTTTTAATGTTAATTACTACAGAATTTATTGGGGACAACATTAAAGAAGAACATCTGTTTTTAGTAATAACATTAAGTGTACATTTTGTTGCTTACCTATTTAATTTGAATTAGTCACCATTTGAAAATGTGTATCCATTTTGGGTCAGTATTATCTTTCTTGAATAATTATTGATAGAATAGACTTTATTGTCTTAATAACATTTTTGAATGAGTCAGGTAAACGCTAGTATTACCGCGGTAGTTAAAAATCTGCAGTTATTACCGAAGTATCTAATATATTGAATTTTTTAAGCAATTACAGGCAAATTTTATTTAAAAATTCAAACTTTTATGAAATATCGATTTATAACCGTTTGAATGAATCCACGGCGTACTGTACAATAATATTACATACCTCGGTAATACCCGAAGATTATTGAGTACCGCGGTAATACTTGCATTTACATAAATTGAATTTTTTTTCAAAAAAGCATACCAAATGTTGTAGTTTGATCATCTCTCCCCATTAATTCGCAATGGACGACGAATAAATTTTGACAAATCTCTTTTTTACAGGCTATCCAAATAATTCGTTCTAAGGTAAACGCAGGTATTACCGCGGTAATACTTACTGCATATTACTTGCATCGGAAATACCTGCGTTTACCTTATTGATTTTTTTGAATCCCACAACTGGTATAAAAATAAGCATGACACGACGCTTTTCGAAACCAACCCGTGTGCTGGCAATTGACAAGGGGCGGGCGTGTCAATAAATAAAAAAAATGTATGTCCGTAAATCAAAATGACTAGCCATATCGTTTTATTCAATTTTTTTTTCGTAAAGAGATTTGACAAATAAAGCGACTTACCTCACGGTCTGACATCATTTGGAGTACAAAAAAAAATGGGAGCCATTCAACTATGGCGGGCATGATTTTTGTTTCAGTGATTGTAATATTGTTTCGGAGAACAAGATCCACTCTTGTTGCGTAAAATCAGTGTAGTTTTGGGTAGTAAGTGTCTGTGTTGACGAGCAATGTAGAGGATCATTGAAATAATCGTCAACTGGTGTGAAAAGTGATGAGTTTTTTATCGTAGTGATCCTCATCCAACCAGCACCACAGTGTCAACCGTCGAACATTTGGCGCCAAACTCTCCCAACATGCATTGAAATGCATCACACTTGCATTTCAATGCAGAAAAAAAGAAATAAAAATACCGAAGTCTTGGCTGTGTGGGATTCGTTCCCTTTGCCTTCCCTACATGGGAGAATTTTACAAATTATGCTGCTTTTGCCATGCTCTGTACTGGGTTGAGTTAATGTTTGTGGTGTCGAGTTCCTCAGTCTGAGATGGTATGTTAGCCGTTAATCCCGGTCACTATTGCAACCATTCCTACCCAACAGTCGCATTGGGCCAGCGTGGTGGTGTTACGGCCCGTACTCCTGTTTCACCACGAGGAAGGTCTGCTGAGCGCAGTGGAGTGCGACACATGGCTGGTGAAGAATGGCTTGATCTGTGGTATACACAACATCTGCTTCCACGAGGACTCTAACCTGGGACGTGAATGTGTCGCTCAAAACCGACGTACAAGCCACTATGTCACAAAAACCGTTGGCAATTTAAAATTTTAATAATAATAAGTTAGAACTCAAGACATACGTCGGTGAAACTAGTTTTATATCTCATGCTAAAGTTTTTTTATTTCGCGACGACAGTGATTCTAAAAACAATTTGTTTTGTCCTCTGTTGCTTTAATTAAAACAATAACCGTAATATCAGAGTATTAATTATAATCTAGGTATTGACTACCATGTGCCATTAAATTTGAAAAAACATAACTTTATTAAAACAATCAATACTAATATTGTAAATGCGAAAGTAACTCTGTCTGCCTGTGTCACTTTCACGTCAAAACTACTGAACTAATTTAACCGAATTTTGGTACACAGATAGTCTAGAGTCGAAGAAAGGACATAGGCTACCTTTTGTTCCGATATTCCCATGGGAACGTGTACCGCGCGGGTGAAACCGCGGTTATCAATATCTGCTCGACCGAGTATTAAGTGACATATTCCGTCAAAATGTAATTTCATTTCGAATTTTAAAATTTCTCGGCATTGTTAAATAATAACGCGACAACAGACATTTTCATAATTTTAGACTTTAGTGGTTTAAGTTCAACTATTAATAGTCAACATTTTACTAAATAAGAGGGAGGAATGTTATGTTAAGCATTTTGTAAAAAAACAATGCTGTGTTAATTATACCAACAAAAACTTTTTGTCAACTTTTTATAACCATATTAAGCGCTAAATCAATAGCCACGCGAACGACGTCGCGGGCACAGCTAGTATTTTAATAAAAAAACTTATGAAACAGTTCCCAGTAAGTAATTAGCCATTACGCTAAGTCGCACGTGCGCGGGGGCCTTACAACCAAAGTCCATCAACTGATTGCGTCGACCAATGCGCTGTCGCCATGCAGTCTGAACTGCAACCAGGGCTGTCACGAGATTTTTTTTTTTATTGAATTATTTTTCCTCGAGCTTAGTTCGACGTTTTTTAATATATAGAAACTACTCGTTGATTCAAAACGTGACTCATTTCTGTCCGGGCTAGGATAATTTCATTAATATCGTTATAAAATGGAAGAAGAAACACGTGGCGTATTTTATTTATTTATATTTCAAGGTATACATATCAGATTACATATAATAATAACGCTGTATACAATAGCACTTATTCCACACATGTAACCCAAAAACGTGTACACACAGCATGATATAATTTTAGCACAAGTCGTCAGTAAAATAATTGAAAAGGTTATTATTAGTATGTGATATCTGGCCGGAGACGAACGATAAAAAAAAAGTATACTTAATGAAGAATGCCATTTCAAGCATTTTCAGTATATAAACGAATACAAGTCGGCATTCATAAAATTTTCACATAATGCACTGAGACGTTTCGGATATAAGGGGTCCGTTGGATTCATTTATTGTCAATCCATGCATTTACTGGGAGAATTCATGATCGATAGCCAAGCTGAGTGAACGGCACTATTCGTGTAAGGTCGCCGGTTCGATTCACATTACTACAGAGATTACATAAAAACTACTCGTTCGAGACGCCGCGGAACTCGCGGGTTCAATCCCACCGCCACCACTGCCTCACATTGTGCCCGGTGCATGGCAACAGACTCGCCACCATGGAGACTTAACATGTCAGGCGAAACATGGGTGTGTAACAAGGCGCTATATCAGTCTTAGCGACTCTTTGCAGTTATTGCGCTCTTCTCTGGCCATTTTTTCTTTGTTTCTGTTTTTAAACTAACCATGTCATTTCATTGTTTTGGTCTCCAATTCATTCCTATCAGAGTCAGCGACTTTAGCGGTTGTCTCGACGCAAATAAATTTATATAAATAATTTTAATTGTTGATATTGAAATAATTATATATATTATAGTTAATTAAACTATAAAGTTCAAATAACTTTTCCAAGGCACTATTGTACGTAGTATAATATAAGTGACATCATCAAGCAGTTTTAATTTTACATCGGCATCCCCATCGTCACAGATGTTAACTCTTCTGCCTACCCCTTCGGGGAAAAAGTCTGTATGTGTAAAAATAAGGAGCTAAATTTACGTGACAACACTCTACATCTCTTTTGGATAAGTAATAGTAAGGTCTCGGTGGCGTTTCTCTAATTTAAAAAAAGTCCTACTTTTAAAAATATAATATTCAAATGTAGCAAGTGCAGACCCTACACCGAGTTGATCCTTTGACACCGTCGATTGTCAGTAAGTGCATCTTGTTTAGCTGGCTCTCGGTTGCTAGCCAAATAATTGACTGCATCGGCACAATTTAGATTATCAGAATCTGCCGCACGTCAATGACGAACAGATTCTTAGAGCTCACAATTGGTCAACGTCACTTTGGTCTGAGTCATTTTTGCAGTTTCCTTCCTCAGCATATATACGTCCCACAGCTGGGCACAGGCCTTCCTCATGGCCCAACGCTCAATGCGTGTTGGTTGATAGAATCTGTAGCAATAGCGACTAGAACCAACGGCTTAACGAACGTTCCAAAGCACGGAGGAGTTCGAGATCACACCGATCCAAGGCCTGACTATGGGCGAAGGTAGCTTTGTTTTTGATATCAGAAACCAAACCGTAACCACTACACCACCGAGCTATGAAAAACATGAATGAAAATAGATTGCATGTGGCCGAAATGCGTATGTAAAGATGGATTGATAGAGTGAGAAATAAAAAGGCCTTAGGTCGTCACTTATGGGTATATATCTATATATAAAAACTAAGGCTCTCTGGAACAGATTATAAAAGGTAAATAACAAAAACATGGAACATAAAAACATAGAGATAATTATAAAACATAGGGCTACTTACAATAGTGCCTTGACAAAGTTAATTTATGTACTTTAAAACTGCTCAGATATAATCAGATTAGATATAAGCTTTACCGCGATAGTTTTACAAGTTATAAATGTAGTATGTTAATTTTAATAATATATTTAAGGATAGAAAGTTGGAGACCAAAGAAGATGACAACACAAACAGGAAATTAAAAAAAACAGAAACAAAGAGAAAATGGCCAGTAAAGAGCTCAGTAATAGCAAAGAGTCGCCAACACTAGTATAGCGCCTCGTTACAAGGGAATGGAAGTTGCTCCAGTGGACATGGACATATTTAGAGCAGAGAGAATGAGCATATAACGAAAAGAGTTATGAATATGAGAGTGGATAATAATGCAGAGGAAGACCGCATAAGAGATGGATAGATTGTGTAAATGAGGACATGGCTAGAATGGGAGTGAATGTTAATATGACGATAGAGTGGAGGAGAAAGACTCGTTGCGACGACCCCAAATGAAATTGGGCACAGGGCAGGCTAATGATCCCTAACGTGTTAAAAAACGCGAAACTGCACCCATAAATTGACCCTGACTCAGCTTCAAATAAAAAGTTTCATGTCCACCATATTATTATTATGTGAGCAATGCATTTTTCCTAATAATATTTCGATTCAGTGTACTGCACGACGAAAGTTTGGAGAAACTGATTATAATAAAAAAACTCAGCGCTCAGGGAAAATGTAACCTTCTTAAAGTGACAAAATTTTGTAAATCAGTCAAACTCACATGTGTAACATGATAGTATATTAATCACGTTTTTATCACGGTCGATTGCCAAATTCCATAGTACTTTGACTGTTGTATGTGATAAAAACCCGATATATATCATATTACGGTGATCATGCTAAGAGGTCTGGTCTGGTAAGATACGGAAATTATTATTGATTATATACCCGATTATATTAACACCTATATATCCGAATCACTTAACCAATTTATATATTTATCTACACTCATGTTATAATGTTCGAATTATGAACTCAGACTCGAAATCATAATGACATAGTTTTTAACACACGATAAAAACGAAATTTCCATTTAAAAATGGAAACTGTAACATAATGACAATTATACAACAGGTTGGACTCATTATGCAACACTTATTTTTCTTAAAAACGCACAAAACTATGGCAAATGTTTTTCAGACAGCCAAAAAGAAATGAAATAAATTATTTTTTTTGTTATATTTCTTTGAATAATGAGTGTAGATAAAGTAGTGTATGTAACTGCACATAACTCGGTATTACAACACTCGCGTGATACTAATGAACAAATCGCCAAAGCTCGTTTTTTAAGACCACGCTCGTGTTTTAATAACCTATATTATGTGAAAGTTACATAAACTACTATAAAATAGATATAATGATTAATTAAAGTGATGTAACTACTTCCCCATTGGATCGTTAAATAATTATTTCCTTGCTATCAACAAGGAAATGCGGATTCGATATTTGCATAAAACTAATAAATTATATTTTATCTTTAGCCCTAAAGAACAATACATGACATCAATAAAATATAGTCATTCGAAGAAATAATTACGAGAAATTATTTATGATTTATAATTAAGAATTGTAAACTTAATATACGAGTAGCTAAGTAGAGACTCGTAAACTTCTAAAATAAAACGACCTACTTTTGCTTCTACCTGGCCTAGTGGTTCACACCACCGGATGTTGATCGGCAGGTCCGGGGTTCGATTCCCCATGAGGGTAGAAGTTTTTCTGCTGTTTGATTGGTGGTAGAGCTACGAAGTCCGCCTGGCTAGCCACCGTCTTCCCTAAATTTGTCGCAAAATTTGGGGCAAATGTTTGGGTCATGAATTTTCAAGCATTTGTTAGTCTTGGATGTTTATATATGATTTTTGTATAACTTGTAATAACACGAATAAAGATTATTATTATTATTATTAAATATATTACAATTATTGTTAGCAGTGAGTCAACCGCTCTACGAGCTGACTCTGGCAAGAATGAACTTCGAGAACAAAACGAATAAAAGGAGACAGACAGCAAATTTAAAAACGGAAACCAAGAGAAAAATGGCCAGAGAAGAGCGCAATGACAACAACGACTATTTTAGCGACTAAAATATCTACGGCGCCTCGTTACAGTGTGAATGTTTAAAAAAAAAGATATAACCGATTCAATCCACCGTGTACTTAACTCAACTAATGATCCTATGACGCACTGTACTCTAAACTACAATAATATTACATACTTCAGTAATACCAGCAGATTTTTGACTACCGCGGTAATACCTGCATTTACCTTATTATGAAACCGGCATAAAATTTATTGACCGAAATGTGCTTGCAACACCTCTGCCGACCCCTAACTAGTTCATGAATGTAAAAAATAACCGTATTTTCTTTTTTTTTTTCAGGTACGTAATCTTGTCGTAGTATATGTAAGTATTTAGGCTAATTACTATTTTGTATTTTATTTATAACATTGCCAAAACATACATAACACATGTTTTGTAATCAAATATTATTATTTTATTATTTATATGACACATCTTTAGCGCGATGATGTGGGATTTTGGTATTAGGAAAACCATACAAAATCTGAAAGTACTCGTCGGAAGTTGAAAGTAGTTGCAAGTTGCATTATCACCGGGTTCTGAACAATTCCCAAAGTTTAAGCCCGATATCTGGTTAGGAAGCTCCTCAAAATTGACTTACGAATCCATCCGGACAAACAAAGAGATAAACAAGAGAGTGAGTGAAAAAAATATCACATCCCGTCTCGCTCAGGTCCGCCGCAATAAAAATTGACAAGTGAAGAGACAGTTTCTATGATTCGTTTGTTTTTCAACAGCCAAGAACTTGTGATTACCCTCTCACTCACTAATCAACCGCAAACTTCTTCGACTATGCGAAGCAATAGCCTAGTTGACCCAATTACTGATAGCTATCACCATAAAAAATCATATTTTTTTTTCTGAAGCCTATAACACAATAAATTTTAAATTATAAATTACGTTTTTGCTTAAATGTCATAAACGCCTTCGGTCCTGATGGTCTATGAATTATCTGTACCGTAGCGTCACGATTACTGTAAACAATTCAATATGCATGAGTGAGATAGCCGACAGTTATGTTTGATTGGTTGAGACTGGCGTGTGACGAATTTTGACCATGCGTAGTAATTGTATACATGAAGCGTTACTCAACTAATTTCACGAACATGGTGGATTGCGTTTTTGCCAGATGAAAAAAAAGTTAAAATAAAACATATCAATTGAATTTCTACAGCAATCCCTTATTTTTTGACGACCTCCGTGGTCGAGTGGTCTGTGCGCTAGTCTCAAGCCGTCGCCATCTCGAGAGGTTCTGGGTTCGATCCCCGGTGGGGGCAAATGTTTGGGTGATGAATTTTCAGGCATTTGTTCTCCAGTCTTGGATGTTTATATATATTTATATATATAGGATATTTATATGTATTTATCTATTAAATATATTTATCCATCATCTAGTGTCCGTAACACAAGCAGCATTAGTTGCTTAAAATGGGGCTAGTTGATAAGTGTGAATGTCTAAAGATATTTATTTATTTATATTTAAATTTATCGAACTTGGTATATTTCGGATCCTTATACTAAATACTATGTGAATGACACATTATTTTCATTACTTTTGATATGAGTCAACTAGCCTATTTCACTGACTATCTTAAGGTGTGTACAGACTGGTGAAACGTAACATGTAATGTAACAGTCTATCTTTCCTTGCATGTTGGGCGCAAGCGTGGACGCTCTTGCCCCGACAACACTGTCGGATCGCGGCACGCGGCTTTTAAAATAATAAGAAACGGATGCTTATTTATTAGGTACGCTTTGGCTTTCGATATCGAAAAGAAAAGCTGGGTGACCAAAACTTTGTAATCTCGACTTCCTCCATGCTTCAAAAAGAACGTTAAGCTGTTGGTCCCGGTCGCAATTGCAAACGTTTCTCCCCACCAATCTACAATGGGCCAGAGCGTAGTGGCGTTAAGGCCCATACTCCTCAAGTGTTTCTCCATGTTGGCTGGTAACATAACTTATCATGATCAACGTGCTCCTGAAAATAAACTCTTAAATTATTAATGTTTTACTTTTATCATAACTTTTCGCAGTGACCTGAATTTAAAATAATAAAGGCAATAATAAAAAAAAAGTAGAAAATCTCTTAGTTTTAATGAAGCCAAAACTCCCGTTCAGGATAAAGATATTAAATCTTAATTAAATCATGAAATCGGAGCATTTACATTGAAAATGCTTACTAACAAGATCGTACAACGTATTAATAAATTTTACAATACTTCGCGTGGGACAAGATAGAAGAGACAGCGATTATGAATTAAAATTAACGATGACAATGTTGTTTTACACAATTTTTTCAGGGAAAGAAGATGAATGCTCTGCTGAGTTCTTGCTTCTTCTTTCTTAGTTTTGTGCACGAATGGCGTAGTTTCTCTTTCGCAAATTTTATAATATATTTTGAATCTAACCTCAATAAGCATTTAGGAATTTATATTTCACACTCTTAGTTTTATAGTGAATTCTAAGCCAGAGGGAACTCATTAGATATAAAATCTAATAAAGTATTTATGTAATGTTGCATTACCATAATCAGTTGGTTTAGTTGAATACCAACTGTCAACTCGCCCTTTACATCACTCGCCGATTCAATATGTACTTATTATGCTTTTTTTACAAAAACACTAATTTGTAAAATGTAATTTTAATAAAATGAATAACACATAGACCTAAGCTTTCTCCATGAACTTTAGGCATTTGAGCTCATCCAACCAAGAGTAGTATAATTTTAGGAAAAAAAAAGGATTGAGTTCTTAATACCTTGAAATGAGTTCGTTGTTAATGGTTATTTCTTCTTCCTTGTACATGTGGCTTAAACTTAAGGGGCATGAATAAAAACGATAAACGTCTGCGTTAACAATTTTGCAACATTATATAAATTTGCAAATAGCTTGTTCACATTATTATTTTATTTATCGCCTTTATTGAAGGCAAGGTGGAAACTATCATCTTGATGGGATGTTGCTGCAGTTGTTTAAAAATAATTGAATAATTATAATTTTAGATATACCAAGGAGTATATCTTTTATTCCAGCAGACATTAATCACTCCTACTAAAATGCTTGAGTGATGACGATAGGAAAATTCCAATCATAAAATGGTTATACTTGGCTATAAAATTTTAAATATTCGTTTTTAATTTGCATGTAAATATGCTATTAAATTATGATTTTCGCTTTTTCTAATTGAAATTCTTTCGTGAAAGTAGCAAATTAAGAAATAATCTTAGTAAACCGTAATTTGTATAAAAGGATTCGTAATTAACGATTATTTAAATAAATTCTTTTACGTATAAATTTATCTCAAAATAGAAATAGATAAAAATTTTATTGCTTTATTAGCGTAATTAAACAAACAACATTCTTGTTGTTAGTAAAATACCTAATAACTACCAGTTTAAATTTTTATATTGCAAAAAAGTAAATTGGAATGTGTGTCATAATAATCTTATTCACGTAGAGACAAGTGATGATCACATATGTATAGATTATGTAGTTAAGGTCAATATAAACATTTATTCCTCTAAAAACTCCTTATATTTTTATGGCCACAAAAACACAACTTAAATTCCCAAAAAAAACCGCTGCGGAATGACTGTTATTAAAAAAATTTACTTCCTTATACCATGTATAAACAATTTTTTTTTCATTGTTTTATGAAAAAAGCCTATGACTTGTACCACTTAGCCAGGTGTTACGTTACGCCGATAAACATAAACATATTCATTTGACGGTATCGCTTGTGTTATTGAAGGTGCGATGACCCCGAATTCTGAGAAACATAGGCTGAATACGCCTATATCCCAACTAAATAGAACACACTCACATAAGACACAGAAAAAATTGTATAGGGTTGTCAACGCGCGAGGGAAATCCCGTGTTTCGAGTGTATGTTGTGTACCTACAATACCAACTTCAACTTGGACAGTAGCCATATTATTAATTTAAATTTTATAAAAGAATTGTCGATTAAAAGAAAATCGACAAATGCATCCGTCCTTTTCACTCGTTGTCAAATTTACCGATTTTCATCGAATTTGTCGATCTTAGACTGTTTTAGTCTAATTTTTCTTTAAGTTAAGCGCCCTGGAGACTCTTTCCTGATCGATGGATCTCTTATTGATATGCTAGTGCAATACATTTCAATGCGTCTTTGGAGAGTTTGGTGTCAAACGATCGATGGCAGACGCTGTGGTGTTACTTCGATGAGGTGGATTACCACGATGAAAATCCCATCGTTTTTCACACCACTTGACGATTATTTCAAAGATCCTCCATATTGTTCATCATTATTGGCACTTACTACACAAAACAACACTGATTTTCGCAACAAGATCCAGTCCGAAACAATATTACAATCACTGAAAATAAAATCACGTCCGCCATAGTTGAATGCCGCTAGAAACTCCTATTCTTTTTTTTGTGACATTAATTTATTCCCATACCAATGTAAATGTTCCATAAAGCTCATTTGTCAACATGCTCCTATTAAATTATTCAGACTTTAGCTCACAGATGTGAATAGTAAAAGATATTTATATATTCCACTTCTTTCAAGTCGTTCTTGTTGGCACGCCATTCACACCAATTATCCCTAATTCGTTGATAGCACACTTATTATTCTTAAAAAAATTCGCTTCTTGCTAACTCGAAGCCTACACCCTACACGTGCCTCCAATTGGTTGATAATGGATCCCACACGTGGAACCTCACGGGCCCATCATTATCTAAATATTCACGTACATACTCCCTTTAAGCGCAGACCACATTGCAAGGACGAGCGGACGAGCCGGCAAGCATAGCGATTGAAACTATGACAAACCAAGTGGACTTATATTTATTATATTTACCAAGTAAATATATGATGTCGTGACATTCCAGCTAGATCAATACCCCAATTTTCAGTAATTACTATAGTCATATATAATAATAGACAATTTAACGACAACACGATGCCGCGTTTAGTAAAATGGCGGCTGGAGGCAGAGCTGATGTAAATTTCTTAGAATTTTTGTCGCAATTACCATTGGTCAAGCTGACGTTGACATTTTGGTGTTTCCGTTTACGGCAACTGTCTAGATTTTAACCGTTTGGGAGAGCTATTATATACTAGGCCTAGTCCTTGTCGTTGACGGTGTGAACCAAAGCATGAGAAGATATCCTATTGAGCAACATAGGTGAGAACATATCACCTATGTTGCTCAATAGGCTAGTTGACTCATATCAAAAGTAATGAAAATAATGTGTCATTCAAATAATAATAGTACTACTACATACATACTAGTGATAGCAGTACAAGGGTCCGAAATATACCAAGTTCGATAAATATAAATAAGGGACTGCTGTTGTATTTTTTCGTCTGCCAAAAACGCTATCCACCATGTTCGTGGAATTAGTTGAATAACGCTTCATGTAAACAATTACAACGCATGGTCAAAATCCGTTATACGTCAGTTGCAACCAATCAAGCATAACTGTCGGATATGTCACGCATGCGTATTGAATTTTTTACAATAATCGTGACGCTACGGCACAGATAATTCATAGACCATCAGGACCGAAGGCGTTTTTGACATTTAAGCAAAAACGTAATTTATAATTTAAAATTTATTGTTTTATAGGCTTCAGAAAAAAATTGTATTATTTTTTATGGTGATGGCTATCATTAAACATTTAGGGCCCAATAAAAAAAGGGTCAACTAGCCTATTGTTTCGCTCGGCGGGCGATTCCAGCGATTAAACGTTTTCCCTTGTTCCCCAAATATTCGCTTAGTTTGTCTTTGTTCTCATCACTCTGCTTCGTCCGTCCGCTCGCCTTGGCAATGTGACCTGGGCTTTACAACGATCAAATCGTTTAAACTATTAGCATAGCATGATTGAGAGATCCGGTTTTAATTATAACGGAATTATCAATAAAAACTATTAAAGATTATATATTTTTTATAATGGGAGGGGCTCGATAACGTAGATTTGGTTTCGATATTAAAAGTCAAGCAACTTTCGGTCTGGTTGGTTTCCAGATGGGTGACCAAATTTTTTTGAAAGGCACGTTGTTCTGCTTGTTGTCGCAATTGTTTCTACAGTCAAAATTTAAATATGGTGGCGGTACCTACATGTTGGTTGTTCTACGTAGAAAAGTACGCATTAATCGGTGGGATCTCGTGCACAGCCTATACATGTAAGTCCCACAGCTGAGCGAAGACCTTTCTCCATGGAGAAACACATCAAGTAAGACTCTTTTATTTTGGTCACACTTCCTTAAGACCAACTATAGCGAAGAATGCTTTGATTTTAACATTGTATTCAAACTGTTTAACACCCAGTTGCAGAAACGAACTTTAAGATTTAATGTCGGCATTATCTCTAATGCTCCATTAAATAAAAATTTGCACAAAACAACATTAGCACCCTGTCAATGCTAAAGAGACATTAGCTAGAACTGTTTTGTGTTACAACCATAATTTTAATGAACTTTAAAGTTTTAATGTCTCATAAACAAATGTCGTCCTTAAAAAATCTTTGTGCAACTGAGCGTATATCTTTCATTAGTAACTCTACCTTGGTTAAATTGGTTAGGTACCCATCTAAAAACTAACCATGACCAAAGTTGCTCTGATTTTACAAAAGCCAAAGCGATGGAAATATTGTCATCCCCAATCCGGGTCCATATTTTTTTTATAACCAATATAAATAGCTCGGTGGCATAGTAGTATGATTTAGCTTTCGATTTCGAAAACAAAGCTACCTTCGCCGTGGTCAGGCCTTGGATGGGTGACCAAAACATTGTGATCTCGAACTCTTCCGTGATTTTGAAGGCCCGTTATGCCGTTGGTCCCGGTCACACTTGCAACCGTTTTTTCCCACCTACCCGCTTTGGGCCAGCGTGGTGGATACGGCCCAAACTCCGTTTCAGTGCATTGGGGTTGATATAAACTGAAGACTAACCAATTGATGTATACATATGGAGTGCAATAAATGATTTATTGAATTGGATCAAGCTCATCGACCTCCATGGTCGAGTGGTCTGTATGCCGGTCTCAAGGCGTCACCATCTCGAGAGGTTCTGGGTTCGATCCCCGGTGGGGGCAAATGTTTGGTTGATGAATTTTCAGGCATTCGTTCTCCATGTTTATATATATTTAGGATATTTATATGTATTAATATATTTATCCGTCATCTAGAGTCCGTAACACAAGCAGCATTAGTTGTTTAAAATGGGGCTAGTTGATAGGTGTGAATGACTGAGGATATTTATTATTATTATTTATCTTTATAAAGTCCAAATTGCTGTATTTTACAAAGCATGGTCACGTAAAGCAAAGTCATGGTATTCATACTGCTAAATATGCTAGACCTTGTACTATCAATCTTAAGATAACGGGTAAAGAAAGTGAAGCAATGAATTTCAGTAATGTATTCGGTCAACCTGCTTCAGAATGGTTATACGTCTTAACGGGCCCTTTAGGAGATAAAACGACCTATGTGAGTGTGGACTTGTCTAATATTTTGTCCTTACCTATGAAAATGGTGTTTTTATTCTGTCTTAGTATTTTGTCTGTAACCATTAAGATTCAGAGTATTCCTAAAAAATAATTACCTCGTCTAAAAATAGACTATATTTTTGAGCTCTTTTGAATTGTTTTGATAATTTGTTGTAAGTTTAATTGTGTTAAAATTGGACACGGAGACAACTCTATTTAAGTGCCTCCCGAATACATCATTTTATTTGCATTCACTTAAAAACGATAAATAATTTTTATGAACACATATTACTAAAGCTTGTCTAAATAGCAACCGGGACCATCGGTTTAAGGTGCCTTCTGAAGCACTCAGGAATTCCAGATCAAAGTTATGGTCTCATAAGGCCTGAGCATGGCGAAGGTAGCTTTGTATCGATATCGAAAGGTAAAGCTTACTAACCACTAACCACAGAGCTCTTCAATCGTACATACAAACATTTTATCAAGCCTATAACCACTAAGGGGTAGGCAGAGGCCTATTAGACATCCACACCCTGCATATAAACATACATACATACAATCACGCCTGCAATCCCCGTAGGGGTAGGCAGAGTCCAAGGAACACTGTGTTCCTTAAGACCACAATTAGCCATACAAAAATTGGGTTTGGTCAGATGAAAGTTCGTTCAATACGCCCTTACTCGCCTTTTACGACATGCTAGGCAAGAAAGGCGGTTGGTACATTCTTTTTGCATATAAAACTTAAAGATATTACTGTTACTTGATGTAGGGCTACTTACAATAGTGCCTTTGTTTTTTTTCGAGCCTCTGAAGGAGGTCTCTTTACCTTCCCATGCGGGAGAAGGAGGTGGTGAATCCCTCATTGGATACCCGCCGGCCGGGGGTTATGTCGGACTCCTACCGACTAAACACCACCTTGCCTTAAGCCGTTTTACGGGCCTTGGTAAAGCGTAACCTGAGTGCGCCCTCTCCCCCAGGAAAGAGAGAGGTGCCGCGCTGCCCTAGCTGCTGCACGCTGCGCTGCACGAGCGACCACCGCAAGTGGGCCGATCGTATCGGACTAGTGCCTTAGAAAACAATTCTCTTCGAATACAAAAATATTTATTCAATTATAACAACAAGTTTTCTTTTAGTCTAATATATCTAGATTTCGATTTATAAAATAACATAATATTCGAGACCAAATCAATGAAAAAGACAGATGGTTGGTTTTTAAAAGAAACAAAGAAGGAAATGGTCAGAGAAGAGCGCAATAACAACAAAGAGTCGCTAATATTGCTATAACGCCTCGTTACAAGTTTGAAGACGCTACGTTGTTTGATATTTATTTGGCAGCCATTTTTATGTTGACATTGTTTATTTTTATGCGACACAATACTTTTATTGAAGACTTAGAACCGACATAGAAGTAGTTAAATAGGTACTTTTTCGTGCAACCAGGATACCCCAGCCCGTACAGCCCGTCCAATGGTAAGCGGTAACCGAAGCCTATAGACGATCGTTCTACGCGCGTCTATAAAGTTCCACGTGTGGCAGCTATTAATGACGGATCTCAGAGAACCACTGGAAGTTTAGTGGGGGATCCGTTCGAGATCCGTTAAACATAGGAGCTTGTTCGTTCTCTAGTTATAAGTTCATTTTACCAGCGTTTACTCGGGCGACCACCTCATGTGTTTTTCAGTAAGGAAGGCCTGTGCCCAGCAGTGAGACGTAGGCTCGAGCGTTACTTACCCTCTTAAAGTCAAGAGAAAGATCATGACGGCAAAGGACGACTCATGATCCCAACAAACGCCCTCTCAACGAGCTCTGACCTCAGTATCGCTGGAACACAACACTGCAAAGTAGTATTACTAAGCTACGATCTTCTGTAAGGTGGTGCTACCTCGATCCTACGGATAAGATTAGTGTGGGAAACACATTGCTAGTACTACTCTATTCCTTTTTAATACTAGCATATGTAACGTCTCGTTCAGTTCGCCAATATATCAAGCCAACTAATTGATCGCGCACATAAATTGAGAACTGACTCGCCAACGAATTAGGGATTATAGGTATATGCCCAAGAATTTTGTACTCTATGATGGATGCCAAACTCCCATACAATAACAAGAGGCAATGTTTTGTCGCGATCAATGATAGAATGAGTGGGAACACCCCACTCATTCTATCATTATTTATGAATGATGGCTATCCGTGGGTAAATATGACAGGTGAGACAGAAACTATGGATTGAAAGAGAGGAAGAGGATATCCCACGGATAGCCGTCATTCATAAATAGTGATAGAATGAGAAGGAACAGCTACTGATAACCTAAAAAGGCTCTATTGATACAAGTAATTATAATACTCGAACGCCCAAAAGAACGTTCCAAAATGAAAAATCCGCTCAATAAATTGCACTAAAAATACTGTTGCTAAGAGCTCCGTAATGAGGATTCAAATAAAAAGTACAGACCTCTTTGGCTAATTTCGGATGAATATTCATGAGGCATAAAAATCGAATTATAAATTTTATTGAATTTTTTCCCTAAGTCCGCACTTGGCAGGTCTAACTGGACATGGTAAGGCACCACGTGATTCGTTGACGTAGATGCAAATGGTCCCTTTTAATGCAGTCGCTAACCGACCCACAGTCCTCTGGCAATCCATATTTAGACTGGTGCTGTGACGTCAGCATATTCCTGCATTCAGAAGATATTGCATTTGAAGATTTTGCTTGGGGACCGAAGACCTTATAACACAGTTTTGGAATCAAAATATGGAATTCTGTGAATATAAAACTGCGATTTTATTTACTTTATTCTTTAAACATAATTTTCGAAATGTTTGAGTATTAATTTTGCGTTTTCAACCAATACACGTTCCACTGCTGGGCACAGGCCTTCCTCGTAAAAAAACACATGAGGAGTGTGGGCCATAACACCACCACGCTGGCCCAATGCGGATTGGTGGGTAGAAACAGTTGGAATAGTCACGGGGACCGACGGATTAACGTGCCTTCCAAAGCACGGAGGAGTTAAAGATCTCAATGTGTTGGTCACCCATGCAAAGACAAAACGTACTAATCACGGCGCCACTGAGCTCCACAGTTATAAATTTACTTATTTAATTTTAATGGCAATAGATCGGTAGTTTTGGAAAGAGAATATCTTAGAGATATTGGGAGCAGTTCCAGTGATAGAAAAGATATGGATATATCGACAGCATGGAATAGTCAGCTGATGAGGAGTGTTAGGTATCGGAGATAAATAAGTAGCCGAGCTTCCGTCTAACAGTTTTAACAATTAGTAATAAAAAGACAACGTCAAAAAATGGCAAGTAAAAATAAAGGTCAAAAATGAAAGAAAACATGAATATTAGGTCCTTACCTATGAAATTAGTGTTTTGTATGGAGATTTTGGGGATGTCTGCATTTTACATACTAACATTTTATCAGTTTTCTTCACAACGACAAATCCAGTGATAATAAAATTTGGCATGTATCATTAGACAAGCTTTAGAAATATGTTTGTGAACACGCTTGATAAAAAATATTCATCGTTTTTATGTTAATGCAAATCAAATGATGTATTCGGGAGGCAGTTAAAAATTATTGTCTTTGTGTCTAATTTTAACACAATTAAACTTACAAAAAATAATACGAGCTCAAATATATGGTCTATTTGAATGTTCTGAAACTTAAAAGTTACGGACAAATTGCTAAGACAGAATAAAAACACCAATTTCATAGGTAAGGACCTAATATATCAAAAAGTATGCTACCTACAATGTGTCTATGGCCAGAAATGTAGCCAACAAGGAGGGTTAACGTAAGGTGTCGACCCAAGAAGAAAAGCATGGAGGTGAAGGAGCCTAGACTAAGAGGAAAACCAAAAGCGATGGATCCGATCCGGTTATGAGAAGATAATAAGTGGATGTTGAGCTGAAGAGTGACAGATAAGAATAAAAGAAGGCTTGTCGAGTCGACGTTAAAATGGAAAAAAAAGGAATAAGAAGAGGTTATGGCATTTGGATTGGAGAAGCTCGGTGGTGTAGTGGTAAGTACGCTTTGGCTTACGATGGAAAACAAAGCAACCTTCGCCATGGCCACGCCATGGATGGGTGACCAAAAATTTGTAATCTCGAACTCCTCTGTGCTTCGCAAACCACGTTGCCGTTTGTTCGCCGTTGGTTCTGATCGCTATTGCAACCGTTTCTACTCACCCCTATTGGGCCACCGTGGTGGTGTTACGACCCAAACTCCTCATGTGCCCAGCAGTAGGAGGACGAGGACGAATGTTGATGTCCTGGAATGTGCTCATCAACTCTATTATTTAGTTGTATATATAGGAATAAAGTGACACCCTCCAAACCATCATTCCTATTCAAATTTATAAAGAGAATATTAGATATTGGGAGCATTGAACAAGTTCAATAACATTTATAATTATGTTACAGTAAGAGAACGAATGTAGGAAAATGTTAAAATGATAATTAAAAAAAGAAAGAAAAAAAGAAATGAAATGAAATGATTATTTATTTGTGAATATAGGTAATACATTTAAGTTAGTATACAAATTTTTGATCGCTATATTCGACCCATTGGGTATACAAATATCTTCAAATTAGGATTATAAAGAGTGAGAAACATTCTTGGAATTACAATTAAAATAGTAAAAATTACACATTCATTTGAAAATAATGTCAACTTTTAAATTTTTACAATACCATTTATATGTCAAAGTGTAAAATAATAAATGTCACAATTAAGGAAGCCAAAATATAGAATTAGTACTTATAACGATTCGTCCAAAAGGTATTCGGTTATACTGTAATATGCTTTTTCCAGCAGCAGCTGCGTCAACTTTTTTTTGAACAAATGTGGACTCGCTATTTTTATTAATTCACTAGGTAATTTATTATAAATTTGAGGACCTTTACAAAACACGCTGTTTGTATAAAGCTAGGTATTGTGTGGTGGTATACAGAAGGAAAAAATTTATTCGTCAACAGACACTTTACGAGAAATAACAATGATACGAATTTAAGTAAACATCTCGTGACTGCAGACGAACAGGTTGCCAGTTCAGCATAATGCCAGGCTTGCAAGCCTGCCGCTTGTTTTCTAGTGGCACCTTTTGTTGTTACGGGAGCCAACAAGTGAACTAAAAAAATAAGCAAATAAATATGACATTCAGACCTATCAACCAGCCCTATACTAAGCTCATGCTTGCGTTACAGATATTAGCAACACTATCACGCTGTGTTACAGATATTAACAACACTATCACGCTGTTCCAATGTAGATTGGTGAGCTGAAATGGTTATAATAACGATAGGTACCAAATTAACGTGTCTTCCGAAGCACAAAGGAACTCGTGATCAAAAGGTTTTGGTGTCCCATCCAAGGACAAACCATGGCGAAAGTAGCTTTGTTTTCAATATGGAAAGCCAATGCGTATGAAATACCACGCCACGTTTGCATTTGCCTATAAATAAATAAAATACTTAAATGTCAAAAACGGTTGCTTTTCTGTTAGCATACAATATTCGCAAAATCATATTAATACTTACATTATGAGCTTGATTTGAACAAAGTTTACGCCGAAATGATAATAGCCAAAAATAATATTAGTTTAAAAATCTATAAATACCGCTTTTATAAAAAGTGCTTTGTTTTTATTATTTCGCTCTTTTTAAAAACGTGATATTTTTAGATTTTTAATCTAATATCATTGTTTTATTCTTTTTAACTACGCACAGCGCCATCACATCGCCATCTGTCAATTGGAGATTGAACTCTCCATACAAAACAGAAAGTTGAAATTTCGTCCTGAAAGTGCTCGTAGAAAGTTGAATAGTTGCAAGTTGCATTATCACCGGGTTCTGAACTATTCCCAAAGTTTCAGCCCGATAGCTAGTCCGGAAGTGCCTCAAAATTGAGTTACAAAATCCAACCGGACAAACAAAGCGACATAGGGTAAAAGACAAAAAGACAAACAAGAAAGTAAGAAAAAGTTGTAAAAAAGCGACATAGGGACAAAGAGACAAAAAGACAAACAAGAAAGTCAGATTTTTTTTAAAAAAATAGTTATATCTGAACAACTCTGAAAGACGACTAGTACTGTAACTTGTACTAAAATTTATTCTTTTTTCCTCAACAAAAACGAAATACGAGTTCATATACTTTTCTATAAATAGACGGAGAAAAGGAATATTTTATGTCTATGCTCGTTGAAGAATTTAGGGCATAGATTTTCAGAACAAAACGTATTGTTTACATACTACGAGTATAACCTCCGAAGAATTATGTGTATTCTTTAATATATATAAAGTTTTGGATTGGTTCTCGTTGAACTAAAACTTTTTTTTTATTTATTAATTTTAAGTTTTCTCCTTTCAATGTATCTATTAATATATCAAGTGTTATAAGACTATCAAAATTAATACTAAAAGAAAAAAAAAACTTTACAAAGAGAACAGCTTATCTCCTAGCGAAAACAAAAAAAAAACTAAATCTAACAGTAAATTTAAAGATAACAAAAAAATATATAATTTATTATTAGTTTTGTTATTTTTTTTTTATTAATTCGTTCTTACGTGTAATCATTAAATGTTCCAAATCGCTGGGCAATGCGTTACGCATACACCTATGCCTGGGAGGGCATAAGGTTATCCCACCACCAACCCATGGTCTTACCAGCCTTACGGCATACAGACTGAATCACGGGAGAGCGCGGGGTACTTGCGAATGCTCTTCTCCACACCGCGCTTGTTCTGGCATAGGGCTATGTGGGACTCTCCCTACAGAGTGCAGGGCCTACCCACTAAAAACCAACGACGTTCCTCTTGTCACCACGCGCACGGCCGACGCGCCGCCATCGTCCTCTTCGGACGAAGACGACGCGCCGGGCGCAAGCGTGTCGCTGCCAGACGAGGTCGTGGAACCCTTTCGGAAACATCCACAACCCGGCTGGCGAGCCCCTCTCACAGCCCCACATACCCCTGCAGCGCTCTCCACAGTGCTGTATGGAATGCGTACAGTTTTCATGCAAATGCAAGAAGAAAAAAACCGGCCAAGAGCGTGTCGGGCCACTCTTAGTGTAAGGTTCCGTAGTTTCCCATCCGTCACATTGGCATGAATATTTTGGTCATGGTGACTTCATTTCCTTTCTTTCGGATAGCACAACAAGAGTATTCCACTAATTACAGCTATTTTAATATAAAAATAATAATAGTTTCCCTTCAGAGTTACAATAGCCCAAAGTACAGCGCCATCTCTCGATACAAACTAGACGGTTTATATATGTTGGGTTGTCGGTGGTCATTTTGGATTGCGTGAACCGATTTTAATAATTCTCTTTATATTAGAAAGAAATTACGCCCCGTATAATAAAGTATGTTAATAAAATAAAAAAAGCTTACATAAACGGTACAATAACAAACTTAGTACAGAAATAATTTTGTAAAATTTTTCAAAAATTCTTCAACTCATCTGAAAACATTTTTCCTAAACTTTATAAAGTTCTACTTTCGAGATTTTTTCATATTTTTTAAACTTATTTTACTTTTGGAGCCGTATTTACGAAACTATTACCTTAATCAAAAATGATTTTAGTAAACCCCTATTTATTTTTAAATACATCACACGTTAGGGCTGAGAAGAAAAAAAAATACTCTTAACTTTACGTGTCGGGGAGGTTATCCTAATAAAACAATTTTTTCCATTTTTTATTTTTCTACTTTATCGCCATGAATGATATACATATTGGTACCAAATTTTAGCTTTCCAGTGGTAAACGTCACGGAGATTGTCCGCGGACGGACATACAGACAGACGGACTTGGCAAAACTATAAGGGTTCCTAGTAGACTACGGATCCCTAAAAATGGTACCTTTTCTTAGCTAATTTAACCGACTTCTGAATAAAAGGAGATTCTCTGTTTGAACTGTATGTACTCGTATATATACTCGCGATTGTCTCGCTTCTGGCTGAACCGATTTTGATGCGGTTTTCATAAAAGTATTTATTTGTTAGTATTTACACTTAATACCTTTTTAATACCCACCACTAAAAAGTATGATTTTTTTTTTTATAATAAACGAACGAACTGTAAAAATCTGAAGCACTGAAAAGCACAAAAAACTTTTATATCGCTACTTAATTTTTGAAGTCGGTGCCAAAGTTGGTGCCGATTGGTTTATTGGGTTGACACCGACTTCAAAAACTAAGTATTTTATGCGTACGCGATACAAAAGTTATTTTGTGTTTTTCAGTAGTTCAGTTTTTAAATAGGTATAACATGATTAGAAAACTTAACAAATTCTTTCAAAGTCAGACCGACGTCCCACTTACGGCCGAAAGATGATATCATCTATGGAAATAATGCTCTAAAACCCTCAGCTGCGCATTGGCAATATCATTTTTTTGGTAGCATATTATTTAAATACATCAAATAGCATGACTTAAGGCAAAATTTTATCTTATATTCCATGTACTATGGACAATCATGTAATCTTTTTATTTAACTTTAAAATTGTTTCTGCTTGTGTACATTTTCTTATATTTCGTACGATACTTAATATCATTTTTTTGACAGTGGAATAGTAATTGTATGGTGGACTTTAGACTCCGAGCCCGTTACAAATTCTTACACATTTTTTTTTACTTACACACTCCGTAACATTTTTAGAAAAAAACTCTCATAATTGGGAAACACGTGAGGAGAATGAACCATAAAACCACACCTCCTAAAATCCTTTTAAAATGAACACTGCATTTTGATATATCTTGGTTACATTTAACGGTCAAAGTACATAATATGGAATTTGACATTGGATTGTGATAAAAACGTGATAAATATAGCGGTGCTCATGCTATTTAAGGTGGCTCAATTTGGATTGGTTGGTAGACAGGCTTTCCGAAGATTACTAGATTACAACGTTTTGGTGACCCATCCAACTTTCATCTATGGCAAAGTTGCTTGATTTTCAATATCTATAGAGCTCCGCATTAAAAACTGTACAAAAGGTTTTTTTTATATTAAGTAGGTAACACCAGATTAAGAATCCAAGCTCTAATATTTAAGGTCTTTATGGTAGGGAAATTTTCTGGAAATAAAAAAGTTGGTCGTAAGAAAACATTTTGGATGTGGATTATACGAAAAAAAATATCAAGCGCTGCATATTTATTTAATTACTCCCACATATCTATCTTTTCCCAGTGCTTCGGAAGGGAGGTATATAGGCCGAGGACGATAGACCAGTATAGATCAACTGAAACAGGGAGTAATATTAGTTTATGTAACTGTCTCATAATATAGGTTATTATAACACGAGCGAGGTTTCAAAAAACGAGCCTTGGCGAGTTTTTTAATAATGTCACGCGAATGTTTTAATACCGAGTCATGCGCAGTTACATACACTTTATCAACACTCATTATTCAAAGAAATAAAACAAAAATAAAATATTATCCATTGTTTGCTGTCTGGAAAACATTTGCCATAGTTTTGTGCGTTTTTAAGAAAAATAAGTGTTGCATAATGAGTCCAACCTGTGGCATAACGGTCATTATGTTACAGTTTCCATTTTTAAATTTTCGTTTTTATTATCTGTGTTAAGAAGTATGTTATTAAGAGTTCGAGTCTGAGTTTATAATTCGAACATATAACATGAGTGTAGATAAATGTATAAAGCGCTTTTTTCAATTTATAATTCAAACTATATTCTTTCTGCGCCTCTTGCCTAGGGAACGCCCCTACAAGGCCTCCCGACATACATATGACAAAGGCCGACATCAATAAATATGTTGTAGAATATCTAGGAATTATTGAGAAAATATGTGACGCAGATGTGGTCTTTATGAAACCAAAGCAACCTTCGCTACGGTTATAACTTGGATGGGTGTCGTGATCTCTTGTAGACTTTTGGACCCGGTTGGTTATGTTTTAAACTTCCTCGCTTTTAAGCTTAAATATTAGTTGGGGAAGCTTTTCTTATCACATTTCATGTAATATATTTTTCATCCCTAATGCTTGGTGGGTCGGTAATTAATCCCGATCCCGTCTCATCACGAGACAAAAATAACCCATCGCTATGCCAAACCCCGCCTCGGAAGTAAATAAGTTACTTTCAACCCTTGTTGAAAAATGTTTTTTATTTAAAAAAATGACAATTTCATAAAAATATAAAAAAAACGCCAATTTCATACATAATTACCGTTAGTGTCTAACAAAATTTTAGAAAACCAGAAAATTTACACAGTAAAATAAAATATTCAAAGTTGAAGCTTTTGGACACCTGTCATAAAATTTGAAAAAATTAGGAGTTACAACATGAAACATAAAAACACCATATTGCAAAGCCATAAAGACGGGGCTCCCGCTGTTTTTTTTTAATAAACCTCCATAAAGATGCTATGAAAATTTCCTTACCGTATAATCAAGAATATAGGTTAAGTTCGCTTAATTTTGCTAGAACTTTCTAAAACTTATTAAGGTTTAAAATTTCATTGAAATATCTGATATTTTGTGCGTTATTTTAGTACTGACAAAAGCAATTAATGTTCAGAGCTATTTTAAGTTAAACTAAAATTTTAATCCACTTTTCAATTAATTTGGGCGGAAATAGCCTTGTTATTATTGAGGCTATTATTAAACTTTGATTTTACTCAAACATAAAACTGATTTTACCCACGTGTAGGTACTACGTCTATCTATCTATGTGCAAAGATTTTACTCGAGTCAATATTTAGATGTGTGTTTTTTACATACATAAGCCAGGCAAGCCCTTAGCCTTCATCTCACCTGATGGTAAGTGACGCTAAGGCCGAAGGTGGAAGCGAGCTTCATCTGCATTCCTCAACAACTGAGAACTGGCTATCTTACCTCTAATTGACGGAACACAACAATGATTAAAAAATTGTTATTATGGCGACAGACTTAGTTAAGACTGTGGCAACTAACCAGGCAGGCTTACCACCAAACAAATTGCTCTTTATAGCATTTGAAAAACTATACATACCATATAATTAGTAAACTTGTTTACAATGGCGGACTTCTCCCTAAAATATATGTCTTACAGTCAACCCATGAATGATCATTATAGTATTGTATTGGGACGCAAATGCAAAAAGAAGACGTTAATAGATACACATCAAATATATAAATGAAAATTAAAAAAAAAAGAAATAAAATATAGCAAACTACATCATTGCCTTTACTTATACTAAAATAAATACATACATACACACATATTTAAATACACAATAAACATGATTAGTAAAGTAATGTATCAATAAAAAAAGTAAGTAATGTATCAAATCGAGCATAAAAATTCCTGTCCCCGTGGGAAAATCGAACCTTGGACCTCAAAATCAACACCAGGTTCTGTGGCCCGGTGGCGTCAACCCTAGACCAGGCGTTTGTTAAAAGTCATATGACATAACTTAAATAAAAACATACGCAAGACATTTCTATCGACGTCACGGTATAGTGTAATTTGGCATGACCTCTTCTGTGGTCAAGTAACAAAGCAGGTTTCTAGAGGTTCTAGGTTCTAATCCCGATGGGGCAAATGTTTGCATGATGAATACAGGCATTTGTTCTATATGAGAGGATATATTAAGTATTGAGTATAAATTTGCAAATTTTTTTCCGCCATTATGTCATAAGTGTCAATACGCATGAGGATATTGTTTATTTATCACAAGATGTGGTATGAGTCGGTGGCATGAGTCGTGTGGTAGCGGCTCATTAAAAGAATACTACCAACCCATCTCTTCCCTTGGGTGTCGTAGAATGCGACTAATGGACTTAGAACTGCACAACCTCCAATAGTTTATTCGACGGGCTTGCCACCTGTCACGCTGAACGCAGTCACTGCTTGGTGAAACGCGGACTATGACAGTCGACTGGTTTTGCGGTGCTTTTGCTTACTCTCTGACTAACCCTTTAGTCGTGATTATATGTATGTATGTATCAGATGGTATAATTATCAGCCTTCGTTCCCGCTTAGGAGACCGAGTTGTTAAAAAACACATTTCACCTGATGTGTAACAGAGGTCGAATCTTAACCACACGTCGAAACCTTTTTGCGAGTATTACGTTACCATAAAAATTTAAAAGGTCAAAATCAAGGTTACCATATAACACCACAGTGGAAGGAGACACGGTAAACTTTTTGCCATAACCCCATGGTCTTAGGGATTTAGTTAACGAAGGGAACGTGTTGCGAATCCAACCTCTTTGTAGGTTTATTATAATTTTATATTCTTTTTAATATTTGATTGATGGTTTTGATATAACGTTGTCTCTTTTTTTCCATAGTTCTGCGAATACATCTTTTTGTGCAAATATTGGGTCCTTACCTATGAAATTGGTGTTTTTCTTCTCTCTTAGTATTTTGTTCGTAACTATTAAATTTCAGAGTATTCTTAAAAAATAATTACCTCCTCTAAAAATAGACCATATTTTCGAACTCTTTTGATTTGTTGTAAGTTTCATTGTGTTAAAATTGGACACGAAGACAACTCCTTTTCAGTGCCTTCCGAATACATAATTTGATTTGCATTCACATAAAAAAGATAAATAATTTTTAAGAAGTGTGATATCACACATAATGCTAAAGCTTGTCTAATGATACATGCCAAATATTATTATCTTTGAATTTGTCGTTGTGAAGAAAACTGAAAAAAATTTAGTATGGAAAATGCAGAGTTCCCCAAAATATCCATACAAAACGCCAATTTCATATGTAAGGACCTAATATTAGTTTATTTTAATAACTAGCCATACAGTCCACTAGTTTCCTGCAGAACGAATGGTCTTAGTTTAACGATTTGTACAGAAACGTGTCAACTTATTAACATCTACGTACTGTGACGTCACAGCCGTAATTTTGGCGATGGGAGATTCAAACTGATTGAAAAAAACCGATGCCGCCGATGCGCCGAACTCCGCCAATTATCACACAACGAGGCATTTTTTTGTTTGGTTTTTGCAGCCATTCGGACGCGCGCTAACTAGTTAGCAGCAGACAACCTCGACATTTGGTCGGGGTTTTCGGACACGCGCCGTACATGCATTTGCGTTTTCTATGTATATTTTTTACACGCTTTTATTTAACTCACACTGTTTGTATGTCTGCGTCAAAATTTGGAATCTTAATTTGACCAACTTCCCGGTCTTCGATTAGGATGAAATTTTACAAACGGTCTGAGTTCTGATGACAATACATGATTAGCTTAGAAACGTCATTACAAATCCAATATGGCGGCCTCCCCAAGATGGCGGACTGGCTGTTTTAAATCCGCCCCCATGATATGGATATCAAATGAAAGGGTTTGCTGTCGAAAAATAGAATACGAAAAAAATAGTCACATGACTTAAATCCAACATGGCGGACATCCAAGATTGCGGATTGGCTATTTGAAGTGCACCCCCATGATATGAGTATTAAATGAAAGGGTTTGCTGAATGGGATACGAAAAAAATTATCACGTGACCTAAATCCAACATGGCGGCCGTTACAAGTAGTTAACTAAGTTTAATAAATAAGAAGATTAAAAAGTATAAAAAAAAAATAATAGTTTAAAAAACTAAAAAACACGCATTTAGCACGCACTTAAAATTACAAAAAGAAAGCGTGGAGCGTTTTGTCCAAAAAAGTAAGATTACATAAACTCTCCACGCTTTCTTTTTGTAAATTGTAATGCGTGCTAAAAGCGTGTTTTTTAGTTTTTTAAACTATTATTTTTATATCTGTAAGGTCAGTAATAGCGACTTACAAGTGCGATTATAAATGTGGATGGAACAAGAATGAGAGGAAGACCAAAGAAGTCTAAAGAAGAAAGGTCACAATAACTTCTGCCAACTACTTAAGCTAGGAAAAAGGCAGAAAGAAGAAGAAGATATTGTTATAATGTTAAGCGTCAGTTCTTCACACCTCTGCCAACATCTTCGGGGATAGAAGCGTGTTTTTCTTTTGTAAAGCGTCAAAATTTATCAACTGGAGAAAAATCCCTCTCAATCGATATTAAATCAATCAATAGTAACATCCGTTGGCTGCTGAACATAAGAACCTCCTGCATATCGTTCCACGACATTTGGATCTGACCTTGCCTAATTCAGATTCTAGAAGCACGCGTAACATTCGCGGAATCAGTCCCATTTGATGCAGCCTTTGCTGTTCGGATCTTGATTGAGGAACTCAGTGGCGTAGTGGCTAGTACGCTTTGGCTTTTGATATCGAAAACAAGGCTCCCCTAACCATGGTCTCGCCTTGGATATCCTTGTAATCTCGAAATCCTCCATGCTACAAAAGGCACTTTAAACCGTTAAAGCCCATACTCCTTATGTGCAATGTAGGAAGGTCTGAGCCCAGCAGTGGGATCTTATAGGCTGGTAAGTGTCAGCTCTATTGGGGTCAGGACAGCTTGAGACATGTTTTTTCCAATGATTATCAAAATGAGTATAAGAAGAATGATAACTACTGTCACTTTCATTCCTAGCTATATTGGATACAATTATTTCTTAAATTGAACTGATTCTTTTATTGGGTTTTTACCTATGAAATTGGTGTTTTTTTCTCTCTTTGTATTTTGTCTGTAACTATTAAGATTCAGAGTATTCCTAAAAAATAATTACCTCGTCTAAAAATAGACTATATTTTTGAGCTCTTTTGATTTGTTTTGATAATTTGTTGTAAGTTTAATTGTGTGTTAAAATTGGACACGGAGACAACTCTTTTTAAGTGCCTCCCGAATACATCATTTTATTTGCATTCACTTAAAAACAATAAATAATTTTTATGAAGTGTGATATTACACATATTACTTCAGCTTGTCTCATGATAGATGCCTAATATTATTATCTTTGGATTTGTCATTGTGAAGAAAACTGAAAAAATTTTAGTATGGAAAATGCAGAATTCCCCAAAATCTCCATACAAAACACCGATTTCATAGGTAAGGACCTAATATAATCAACATTTTTTCATTGCCAGAGCGAAATTATCTTAATATACTGACAGATTATTTTAATCCATAATATGAAAACCAGTCCAAACCAGTTTTTAAAGGCATCTTCCATATTACACGTCGCAAGCTTTTTGCGTTTGCGTCACTGCGCGGTTGTAAAGAAATGCTTTTATATTATTTTTTGTTTGATCTTCTTATACAAAAATAAGTCTTGCAACGATAGCCAGTGGTTCCTTATATTTAAAACTTGAAGTTCTAAATAACTGCATCAATTTGCCTCGACAAATATCAAAGAAATCTAAAGGAAGAGTTTATTTTTGACCCCAAAAATTTACATAAAGATTTACATTGACGTCATAAATATTCCATAAAACCTTTTAACAATCAATATCTAATGAATTTTATTAAAACAAACCTCTATTATAAGCAATGATTTATTGTCATACTTCTTAAAAGAGTTTCCACTCACTCAGAAAAGTACCTGTCCTGTAAAAACCCGAAAGATTTGAACAAAATTAAAAATGAAAACTATACATATAATAAAACTGTAGAGGTCGAATGTCTGTACATAGAAAAAAAATACTTAAAATCATGTCAGGAGGATATAATTTTTTTTTTCTCTGTCTGTTCGTATGTTTGTTTGTTTGTATTATCTCCGAAATGGCTGGACCGATTTCAATGAAATTTTGCATGGTGATACCTAATATCCCTGGTCAACATCTTAGATACTTTTTGTCTCGTGGGATAGTTAAAAAACCATAGTAACCGCGGCCGAAATCGCGGACAACAAATAGTTATCAATAAAAATACAGGATAATATTGAAAATAACTTGCATATTTTTTACATACTGCGTATTACCGTCGCTTCCAAAATTATAAAATCCGTTAAAAGTCATAATACTGTGGTTATCTTCGAAAGTATAAGAATCTACGTGTTGATGAGCACAATACTTGCTTGGGCAACTATCTTCTATTGAACTGTAAAATACAAATGTAAAATAAAAAAACTACATTTATTTTAATATACAAAAGTATGAAGATGTCACTAGAATTTGGAGGTTTTATTTGGCTAAAAGGAAAGAGTTTGTCGCTAACACTTTGTTCCTCCTAAAAGGCAAGAAAAAGCTCGTAGAAAACCATCAACCGCTGGGTGGGTTTTTCAATATCGTCTTCTTTATGCATTTGTATCCCCTATAATCTATTTTCTTAACTTGCTTTCATGGGTTGACAGGCAGAGATCTCTGTTAGGGATATGTCCGCCCTTGCAAACATATGTTAACAACCTGTTTTATGTTTTTGTTTTTGAATTGCAATAAAGAGTAAATTAAATATAAGCCCGCGTCGGACTCCCATTAATACTGATACTAACAAAAACATTGCGTTTAAGTCCCGGTCAGCATATGCTGAGACTGGGTCCTATTTTGACCACTTTGTGTATTTGTTCTTTTTTTATTAATTTTATGCAACTCTCCTGTTCCATTTTTCACTGTCAATTTGTTTATGGAGTGTTGTTTACGTTAATGTTTATGGTTTGGACCCGTGTGGTAGTAACGTAGCGGCTCATTAAAAGAATACTACCAACCCATCTCTTCCCTTGGGTGTCGTAAAAGGCGACTAATAAACGTAGAACTACACAATATGCAATAGCTTATAGCGGCGACGGGCTCACCGCCTGTCACGCTGAGTGCAGTCACTGCTTGGTGGAGCGCGGATTATGGCAATCGATTACTTTTGCGGTGCCTTTGCCTAGTCTCGGGATAATAGTCGTGATTATATGAATGTTGACGACCTCCGTGGTCGAGTGGTCTGTATGCCGGTCTCTAGGCGTCGCCATCTCGAGAGGTTCTGGGTTCGATCCCCGGTGGGGGCAAATGTTTGGGTGATGAATTTTCAGGCATTTGTTCTCCAGTCTTGGATGTTTATATATTTCAATATATTCAGGTTATTTATATGTATTTATCTATAAAATATATTTATCCATCATCTAGTGTCCGTAACACAAGCAGCATTAGTTGCTTAAAATGGGGCTAGTTGATAGGTGTGAATGTCTGAGGATATTATTATTATTATGTATAAATGTTAACTTATCTTTCTTTTTTCTCTCTATACACATTCTAACCCTGCCCCGGTATTGACGGATCTATGGCTCAGATGTGAATAAGCCTTAATTTCTTTACAGCTGTGGGTGTTTGACTCTGCCTAGCCCTTCGGGGATAGAGCCGTGATGATATGGTAGGTCTGTGTAGCTCTGGCTATTTTAAAAGTTGTGAGAGTGATGATCAGTTAAAAAAAACTATCAGACATTACGAGCTTAAGACAGAAAGAAGTCATTATTCATAAATCAATTTTACTATGGTTAAACAATTACATATAACTTAAACTCTTAGCCAAGTCCTCGGCAACATGAAAAATTAAGAAGAAACAATTGTTTATATGCTTAAAATATATAGCACTTTATTTGTTTAGAAATAGAATTAATATATTTTTTAATTATTTTTTTATATTGGGTCCTTACCTATGAAATTGGTGTTTTTATTCTGTCTTAGCAATTTGTCCGTAACTATTAAGTTTCAGAACATTCTTATGTAATTGCCTCTTCTAAAAATAGACCATATATTTCAGCTCGTATTATTTAATTTGATAATTTTTTGTAAGTTTAATTGTGTTAAAATTAGACACAAAGACAATTATTTTTAACTGCCTCCCGAATACATCATTTGATTTGCATTAACATAAAAACGATGAATAATTTTAATCAAGCGTGTTCACACACATATTGCAACAGCTTGTCTAATAAAACATGCCAAACATTATTATCTCTGGATTTGTCGTTGTGAAGAAAACTGATAAAATGTTAGTATGTAAAATGCAGACATCCCCTAAATCTCCATACAAAACACCAATTTCATAGGTAAGGACCTAATATATATTTTTGCATATATTTCTGTTTCGTCTTGTGCACTGGTGTCGCTTCTCTCACATCTTGAGATCTCACACACCTGTGACGGGTTGACTGGAAGGTATCCCTGTTGGAGATAAGTCCTCCCTTGTATACTTTTGTTTTTTTATTTACTGTTTTGGTTTATGTGCAATAAAGAGTTAAAAAATCTTAAATTCGGTGTAAATTTCTAAACTCCAGTCCAAGTCAATAACCAGCAACATAATCATCCTGAATGTGTGTTATTACATGATGGATATAGAGTTTTAATGTCTGCAAAACGCTTGGAAACCTAACATTTGTCTGTATTTCTTCACTAATATCTTTATAATGGCACTACTGACTACTGACTGTTACTGTTGATTTATAAGAAATTGCTGTAAGTAGACTTTTAGTACATTACAAATAGGCGACGCGATTTGCTTAGGTTTTATAAAAACTTAGAATAGAAAGAAACTTAGTGTTAGGTTATTATAGAGCGGTTTTTCGACATTTTATTTACTTCTCTGATAATCAGAAAAATAATCCATTAAAAGTGTTCTCAGGCTTAACATTTTACTTAACTGCTTATGGAATTTAATCGTATTTGTCAAACTTCTCTGCAACTTCTGCAAGACACGACAGTGAAAATATTTGGATGACTTCGGTACTGTAGTTACCTTATCGTACACTATAACTCGACATAGAATTAAACGTGGTTTTTCCAAATATCGAAGTATTTTTTCAAGTACCGATGTAGTTAAGTCAAAGTTCGCCGTATTGTTGACTTTGAATGGATGACGGAAAACATTCAAAAACGTGCTTTGGCATGTAAAGCCGTTGGTTTTTGCAATCTTAACCGTACCAGTCTCATAAAGATTGCAGGTTAGACGTAAAGGAAATTTAAATCGAGATTGAAATCTCGATTTCGTAATTTTATTTTGACAATTTTACTCTAACTCTTATGTCAAAAATTTACAATATCGAGATTATTAAACTAGGTTTAAAATATAAGGATTTGTTGGACAACAAGTTATCCTTAATGTATTTCTACACTCACTAAAGAGTCTTGTCTTGGACCACTCCCAGCCAAAGTGACGAAACCCTATAAAAAGTGTAAAAAAATCCAATTAAAGTTATCAAGCGAGGGATCTCTAACTTCATAAACTACGTCGAACTTTCTTAGTATCCTCCACGCCACCTGTTGCCATTTTTTCTGTTCCTTTTTCATCCGGCCATCTTTTTTGTTTTTTGCACCTGAACTCTGAGTCATTTGAAGCAATGCTTTCTTATAGTTATTACGTAAGTCTCAATCATCTGTGATTTTTTGTTTGTGAGCTTTCTGCTCGATGTCGTAATTTAGCGATAAGTGGTTTGAGTGGCAGTTTGTTGGGTTAGCTGTGGAAAATTTGGAAATTGTACATTGAAGATTCGAAATACCAGGTAAGTATTCAAATTATTGTCTAATTTACCTTTCGAAGGATTCTTGAAAATGTCTTCACCAATGCTCGTCTAGCAGTGACGGCAGCGGTAGCCGAGTTGGGACGTTTAGGGCACTACTCGTTCGAGAGGCGCGGGAAACGCGGGTTTGATCCTACCGCCTGTACCACTGAGTTTGAATAAAATTTATGTACAATTCATTGTGAATATCGCTTGCCTCACATTGTGCCCGGTGCATGGCAACAGCCTCGCCATCTGTTACATGGGGACCTAATATCTGGCGAAATGTGGGTATTTAACACCTCTGTCTACCCCTTCGGGGAAAGCGGCGTGTTTTCAATTCTTGTCCACTGCTGGATATAGGTCTCCCCTAAAGCACGCCGCTCTCGATTCTCGGCCATTCTCCTCCCACTCCAGCCAGCCTACGAATATCGTCATCCCATCTTGTCACAGGGCGTCCCGCAATACGTTTGCAATCTTAAGTACGAATAAAAAGGACGGTAATTTCCACTACACAACATATCATCACGCCTCTTCTCCCCGAAGGGGTAGGCAGAGGTGTAATAGACTATCTTTGTCTTTATATTAGGTCCTTACCTATGAAATTGGTGTTTTGTATGGAGACTTTGGGGAATTCTGCATTTTCCATACTAATATTTTTTCAGTTTTCTTCACAACGACAAATCCAAAGATAATAATATTTGGCATCTATCATTAGACAAGCTTTAGTAATATGTGTAATATCACACTTCATAAAAATTATTTATCGTTTTTAAGTGAATGCAAATAAAATGATGTATTCGGGAGGCACTTAAAAAGAGATGTCTCCGTGTCCAATTTTAGCACAATTAAACTTACACCAAATTATCAAAACAAATCAAAAGAGCTCAAAAATATAGTCTATTTTTAGACGAGGTAATTATTTTTTAAGAATACTCTGAATCTTAATAGTTACAGACAAAATACTAAGAGAGAAAAAAAACACCAATTTCATAGGTAAGGACCCAATATAAAATTTGTTTATCTACAACCTTTTCTTATATGTAAAGAATCCCTTGCTGACTTTTAACCCGTTCCTCTGAAATCATTTCTCTTGTTTTACGAACATTATGAAAACGTTTCCAAGTGTGCTACTTATATAAATACATACTTATATTGATAAATTTATTTTTGCTTTTCTTTAAATCATTTTTTCCATTGTTTCTTTTGCCTTTTTGCCTTTCAATTTTTAATTAATGGGAGCTCTTCTACGATATGAATGATAGTGTACAGTCAGCGTCATAAGTCGATGGTCATATAAATAGGTACCTAGTCAAATTAAGTGTTCGAAGCAAAAGACAAAATGTCTCTAGGAAAATATCGCAAATGGATAATGTGACACAGTACAAAAGTGATGAGCTACTTATGATGCTGACTGTACATTGTTACTAGGCAGATCTGCCTCTTTTACTATAGTTATGTTATAGATAGTTTTATAGGTTCCAAAGCCAAAGGCTTAAATTACCACGGAACCCTAAAACAGTGGTCATTATTATTTTAATGGTTCTGTACCTGGAATCGAAGTCGCAACCATCTGGTAAGAAACAGCCTTATTATTATCAGGTCAATGACTCATATTGTTCACCGATTTTTATGACGACAAAAAACCGGACAAAAAAGTTTTCGGTACCTTCGTACCTTTAATGAGTAACGACTAGTGTAAGGAATTTCGGATAATCGTAAGCGAATTTTTTGCTCGACCTAAAAAAGATTCCACTTTAGGCAGTATTCATCAAGAACCAATTATAATTTATCTATGAGTACCAAATTTTTTCCGTGCTCTCGGAATAAAGAAAAGGTATGAAGACGAAAGAATAATGATTGATATCACAGATATACATTTACATAAATAACGCAGGTTCAAAGATTTGTATTGATAGGAGACGCGCAGTACATGCATTCGTATCATCTATGTAATGTATATAAATATAAATAAATATTGTAGGACATCTAACACACAACGCCGTCTAGCCTCAAACTAAGCAGAGCTTGTAATATGAGAGCTAGATTAACTGATATCTGTGGTTAACACACATCTAAACTGAATAAACGTATTTGAATTTTGAAAGACCTGAGCCCAACAGTAGAGTGTATATGACAGATTTTTCTATATCATAACCAAAACCTCTCTTTCAGACTGTCCAGCAATTTAATACCTTCTGAATATTTCATGAGTCAAAGCTTTGAATCCTTTTAAGTGGAACCTAAAGCTTCATCTTAACAGTAAATAAAATGATCGTTACCAAATCATTCTATTAAATGCTCTGCAAATTGCATCGAGCATAAAAACCTTACTCTTGACTGCTTAGCAACAATAAAAAGGTTATAGTGATGTGCGGATTATTGCATTTTAGCTGTCGACATTTTAATATTTTTATGAAAATTAGGAAAATAGGATTTACAAGCGTTCGAGTCGTGTACGAACATACATACATACATATAATCATGACTATTACCCCTAAGGGTTAGTCAGAGACCTCAAAATCACTCCATCGCCATAGTCCGCGCTTCACCAAGTAGTAACTGCACATGCGCTCTGCGTGACAGGTGGTGAGCCCATGGCCGGTATAAGCTATTGGATGGTTGTGCAATTCTAAGTTCATTAGTCGCTCTTTAACGACACCCAAGGGGAGAGATGGGTTGGTAGTATTCTTGAGTATTCTGGGTTTGAGTCGTGTGTCAGTATAAATTTTAAATTAATAGATATAGAAACGTATACGATGGAATTTTCTGATTTGATGCACATGGCTACCGTAAATCATACTCTTGCACACATGATGATCGCATTTTTATGCTCCTAATGGGGTTCCTTAAAAAGTGCATGAAATTTTTCAAAGGTTGACAACGCGCGCGCATGCGCCCGGTGTAGCAATCTACCATAAGCTACGATAATCACTTAAAATTCAATGGGATGTATGCTCAATTGTCACCTTAATGTATTAACAGGATCTATAAAAACTCAAAAAGTTTATGGAAAAATATCAAACGGAATGTCGCTGACTTCAATAACAAACCTGTCTCCTTGCCCTCTAATATTAATAATTCGGATCAAATTAATAAGCATTTCACTACTGTCCCTGGAATTAATACTGTCCCTCTTGTTAATCATTAATGTTAATTATTATTATCATTGTTATTTTTATTTATATGTGTCGGGCATGTCAGGTAAAGTTGATGTTGCTACTGATATCTAGTGCAAGCAGCAGGTGTGTGTGCGTGCTGTGTGCACTGTGTCACTCGAGGAACCTACGGAAGACCAGCGTTGGGTTGTCTTATGATCTCCTGACATATTCTGAGTAAGTGTCTGGTGATCTAAGGCATTATGTTTAGATTTATATAGATTCCATTGTATTTGATCACTGAATAAATAATTTCATTTTTCATATCGGTATAAAAACACCATTTTACCGCCTTTTACCGCTCTGATCTAGTCATTCACACTGGATGTTGATCGGGAGGTCCTGGTTTGATCCCCACGGGGGCTGCTCGGTTTTGTTGGTGGTATTGCTTCCAAGCCCGCCTGGCTAGCTAACATCATCTTACCTAAATTTGTCGCCATAATAACAATGTTATGCAATCAGAGGTAAATTAGTCCAGTTGTTGAGGATTACAGGTGTAGCTCGCTTCCACCTTCGGCCTTACCGTCACTTACCATCAGGTAAGATAAGGGCCAAGAGCTTACCTGTCTGCCCAAGAACTGGGACGTCGGTAGTCATGTTCTTCGACTACAAATAACACCCTACTTGCATCTACTGAGATAAAAAATAATCGTTCGGGTTTTTTTCCTGTACATTTACTAAACACAGCTTATGAGTACCAAGGTAAAACAGAATCTTTAGTACAATTTATATTGTGAATCATGAATCACACATGTGTCGATATATTAAAATTATGTAATCGATAACATACCCCATCCTTGGTAGACAGAATAAATTGATAATTCACACGTTATAATACAACGAATTACATTTGAGATTTCAGTAACTACCGTAGTTTATTACCAAAAAAGGACCATAAATTATACAATCTCATTTCTCAACTATGCAAAACCCAGCTCTGTGTAATAAGCAATGGAACTCAAATTGGCTTGTGCAAGAAACCTCGTAAATTACACTACGTGTAGACAAGACAGTTTTTATGATTTTAATGACCGGTCTAAAAGAAGGCGTTTAGTTTTAGGCGATTTTTTGTTTGAAAACAATCTTAAGCCTTGAAAGAACGGTTTTGTTGGCAAAAAGTTTCTTACTTCTAGTTCGAATAGCATTTCACCGACAGCGAGGGTAAATACTTATTAGCTACGACACAGTTGCAAAACTAATGTGGCTCTTATCGTACACTCATTGTTATTATACCCAGTTAAAGTTCCAAATAAATGTTTTTGTTTATTATTATTATTATTTATACTCAAAAGCTTTTTCCCGAATCGCACTATCTCTTTTCCACTATTGAACCGAGCCGTCGATTGTCGCATGTTTCTTTATTGTAAAATCCGTCAGTGTTTTTTTTTAATGGTGATAAAGTATTTTCATTCATTAACAAACACACTTATCCCAGGCGGATTAAAAAATCAGTTGCTTATTTCCATATCACGCCATCTTTATATGGATTTCGCTAACAGCATTGTGTTACATTTTCTATAATCCCGCGTACTTTAAAACGGTGTGAAAAAGCGTTATAAATTGTAAGCACAATGTGATGGTGGGTGAGGCGATATTATTTTGTTTCGATCCATACTCTTACTTGACATACAGGAAAGATGAAGAAATATGTCTGGCTTGCCCCTGCATACATAGTATAACCAACATGTAAATCATTTTGACCCATCGAAGTGAATCTTCGAGGTATAAATATCGAGCAAATGATTATCGGCGAAATGCCATTCGAGATAGAGTAGGAAACTCGTTAGCAACAGCGGTTCTCAAACGGTAACTTAAAATAGAAGCTTTTTCTTTTTAAAATAGACAATTTATTCCACGCCCCCACGCGGCCCAATTCTAAAGCAAATTAAATTATCAATTCGAATTGAGCCGCGAAATAGTAATTCCAATTTTGGACTGAAAATCGGAAACAGTTTTCACGGAAAATTCTCTTTTTATAACTATGTCCTTCATCACACTCTATAGTCCATTTTTTAAATAATCAAAGTGATTTGACAGTTCGAAATGTCAATTAGCGATACATAAATTGAATTAACATAAGTTATATAGTATTTGAAGCTGAACATTTATCTTTGAAAACTTTAAAAAATTATTTGATTTAACATTTTATTAATATTAGTACAAATAACTATAGATATTTTATATGAGTTTGACTAATTCAAAAATTGACTACTCGTATACACTATCTGTATATCAAATTTCGATTAAATCGGTTCAGTAGTTTTGACGTGAAAGCGAGTCAGACTGATAAAATTTCCTTTCGCTTTTGTAATATTAGTATGATGTTTGTGAGTGCATAGTTTGATTCGACAATGGACTGTATCCTTTAATTTTTAGTAGGTGATTGTATATTAACATGCCTGAATTTTTGAAGGTTTGACACAAACATTTATCCCTCTTTATTTCTATTTCATTGTCATCTTCTCCGAATTCTACACTTAGGACAGCCAGATTACTAACAGACAGCCAGATTTCTGCCAAATAAAACTACAAAGCATACGAAATACAACGGGGATTTTAACACGAACAATAATTATTAAAAATAAGTATTCAAATTTAAGTTATAATTTTACAAATTTTATATATAAAGATAGATGTGATAATAATAATAAAGAAAAGATCTTACAGAGTCCCGACATTAGAAACATGCACAAGCGAAATATTAGGTCCTTACCTATGAAATTGGTGTTTTGTATGGAGATTTTGGGGAATTCTGCATTTTCCATACTAAAATTTTATCAGTTTTCTTCACAACGACAAATCCAAAGATAATAATATTTGGCATCTATCATAAGACAAGCTTTAGTAATATGTGTAATATCACACTTCATAAAAATTATTTATCGTTTTTAAGTGAATGCAAATAAAATGATGTATTCGGGAGGCACTTAAAATGAGTTGTCTCCGTGTCCAATTTTAACACAATTAAACTTACAACAAATTATCAAAACAAATCAAAAGAGCTCAAAAATATAGTCTATTTTTAGACGAGGTTATTATTTTTTAAGGAATACTCTGAATCTTAATAGTGTATAAATATCTTACAACTACATCACATTCTTTACCACCGACAAACCACAAATTTTCTCGTAAAATTCACCGTAAAAATTAACCGAACCTTAAACTGCCAAGATGAGTGGAAGTCCCTTATTACAACAGTGTCGTCACCGAGTCTATGTGCCAACCTTCACCATGAACTCGAAGGTTGAACCTTAAGTAGGTAATGAGGTACAAACAGCCAGGAGTCTTGGCACCTCTGCCTACCACTTCGGGGATATAGGAGTGATACATGTATGATTGTTTATATAAATATTATATATGCTATTTACCAACTTATGTTCAGTTCATTGTGAATATCGCTTGCCTCACATTGTGCCCGGTGCATGGCAACAGGTTCGCCACCTGTTACATGGGGACCTAACATATGTGGCGAAAACTGGGTGTTTAAAACCTCTGCCTACCCCTTCACGGTAAGAGGCGTGATAATTTATGTTATGTGTGTGTGTGTTATGCTATTTAACAACGACCCTCTACAAAGAAACCTGTCCACTGACAAAAAAAAAACCAAAAACCTGTAAAAAAACCGACTCAAAAACTAATCCAAAACAATAATGCACTATACGAGTAAAATGTAAAGTAATTTCTGCCTTCGTAAATTATAATTGATTAAATTATTTATAGACAATTAAGAAAAATATTATATTCAAACAATTTATGAAGTGTGTGAGGCATTAACCAAACTCGTAACGCATTAAAGGGCGTTTAGTGGAGGCTATAATAAAACAAAGTTAACAAAGATAACATGTTAGAGGTAACAAGTTGATGACATTGTTATTGCACTGTTATTTAAATGTGCACAATGTTATATACATGCAATATCATTTTTGACTCATCATTAAGATTTTGGGGAATTCTGCATTTTCCATACTAAATTTTTTTCAGATTTCTCCACAACGACAAATCCAGAGATAATAATTTTTGGCGTGTATCATAGACACGCTTTAGCAATATGTGACATATCACTCTTCATAAAAATATTTTTCGTTTTTATGTGAATGCAAATAAAATGATGTATTCGGGAGGCACTTAAAAAGAGTTGTCTCCGTGTCCAATTTTAACACAATTAAACTTACAACAAATTATCAAAACAAATCAAAAGAGCTCAAAAATATAGTCTATTTTTAGACGAGGTAATTATTTTTTAGGAATACTCTGAATCTTAATAGTGTATAAATATCTTACAACTACATCACATTCTTTACCACCGACAAACCACAAATTTTCTCGTAAAATTCACCGTAAAAATTAACCGAACCTTAAACTGCCAAGATGAGTGGAAGTCCCTTATTACAACAGAGTGTCGTCACCGAGTTCATGTGCCAACCTTCACCATGAAGTCGAAGGTTGAACCTTAAGTAGGTAATGAGGTACAAACAGCCAGGAGTCTTGGCACCTCTGCCTACCACTTCGGGGATATAGGAGTGATACATGTATGATTGTTTATATAAATATTAGGTCCTTACCTATAAAATTGGTGTTTTGTATGGAGATTTTGGGGAATTCTGCATTTTCCATAGTAACATTTTATCAGTTTTCTTCACAACGACAAATCCAGAGATAATAATATTTGGCATCTATCATTAGACAAGCTTTAGTAATATGTGTAATATTACACTTCATAAAAATTATTTATCGTTTTTAAGTGAATGCAAATAAAATTATGTATTCGGGAGGCACTTAAAAAGAGTTGTCTCCGTGTCCAATTTTAACACAATTAAAATTACAACAAATTATCAAAACAAATCAAAAGAGCTCCAAAATATAGTTTATTTTTAGACGAGGTTATTATTTTTTAGGAATACTCTGAATCTTAATAGTTACAGACAAAATACTAAGAGAGAAAAAAACACTAATTTCATAGGTAAGGACCCAATATTTACTCGTCATGACATTCGTCTTGTATAAGAATCAACCTGCAGGTGAATACTCGTCGAGAGGCGTGGTAAAGGTATCAGTTGGGACAAGAAATATTTTGGTTTTAGTTACTGACACGTGTTACATAATCATGGGCACTGTAAGTGATAACACCTCTGCCTACCCCTTCGGGGAAAGAGGCGTGGTGAAATGTTATGTTGTTATCTTATATTTATTAATGAATGTAATTTTTTAAAAGCTATCTCGTGTATGTTTGCGTGTTATAAAAGTACAAAATATTAGGTCCTTACCTATGAAATTGGTGTTTTGTATGGAGATTTGGGATGTCTGCATTTTACATACTAACATTTTATCAGTTTATTTCACAACGACAAATCCAGAGATAATAATATTTGGCATGTATCATTAGACAAGCTTTAGCAATATGTGTGTGAACGCGCTTGATAAAAATTATTCATCGTTTTTATGTTAATGCAAATCAAATGATGTATTCGGGAGGCAGTTAAAAATAATTGTCTTTGTGTCTAATTTTAACACAATTAATGTTACAAAAAATTATCAAATTAAATAATACGAGCTCAAATATATGGTCTATTTTTAGAAGAGGCAATTATTTTATAAGAATGTTCTGAAACTTAATAGTTACGGACAAATTGCTAAGACAGAATAAAAACACCAATTTCATAGGTAAGGACCCAATATAAAAAGTGCTATTATTATAACGTCAGTGCTTGAGCACCTCGTGCCATCGTTTTCAACTTAGCGGAACTTTCAAATAATTTTACTTTCAATATATTGTAGTTGTATAAACTTTTCCTCGATGCGATCTCGGTTTTGTACCACTTGCCCGAGATCGGAAGGAATGCAGGTAATTATAAATAATATTCAATTTCTCTCTGAACGCGCGGTTTTAAACAATCCGTATGAGCATGGTAAATATTAGTCGTGTGGTGCAAGTGTTAAGCGGCGTGCATAGTGCTGACTTTTGGCGTTGAAAACTGTAAAAAAATACAAATGTCAACGCATTCTAATTTACATTTTTTCCGCGTATTTTATTTTAAAATTAGCTATCACCGATTTAGTGTGCTTTAGAACAAAATTAAACAGAATTAATTTTAAAAGTAAAACACGTTTTAAGACCTTTAAATCATGCATTTATTTTCGTTTTAAACATAAAATTTAAATCAATATGCATTAATTAGAAGTAATTACAATAAAGTTCATAAGCATTGAAGACGTTATAAAAACTTTGTCGTATTAATTATACTGAGTATTTCAATACTTACAAATAAACTAAGAGATGAAACTTAGTATTGCGACGTTTCAATATAAAAAAAATATGTCTAACCAATTTTTATTGGCTAAGCGCTAATTGAATTTTACATAACTAGCCAATTCATAATTTAAACATATAATTTTTATTAGGCATATATTTACATATAAACTTTTAGTCATTATTTCATTACATAGGTATAAAATATAGACAAGCTAAAATTTAATTAAATATAATTAAATACTGTGCCTCATAATGCAACCGGAATTATGAAAACACGCACAAAATTGCGTAAGCTTTGAAGATAGCCACAAATCGCTCTCAACACGTGTTTGCAGTTTATCATAATATCTTTAGTTTCCTTCCAACCGCCAACATGTCGTGACTTGTCCCATACATTTAACCCGTTATAACGTTTGAGCTCCGTGCGTATGACTCACATCTGTGAAACACATATAAAAGTCAAGTAATGTAGTCTTATCTTAATCAAATTTTAGTTATTCGAGTTAAATAAAAAGTGAGACACCGTGACTGACAGTGAGTGATGTAATAAATTAGTGATTTTTTTTAGAGAAGTGACGTGTGGAAAGTGATAGGAGGTTATGTAAGTACCTAAGTTATTTTAGTTTAGGAATAAGTGAAGCGACAGTGGTAGTGGTCAACGCAAAATGGGTGACCGAAGACAGTATATGTATGTACATTTTGAATAGATATTTCTACTTAATAACGATATTCTCAATATTTTTAACATTACCAAAAAAAATAAATTTCTCTAAAACTACTAGACATTAACATAGGGCGCGGTATGGAAAGTCACATACTACCCCCCTCCCTTTCCCTCTATTTCAAGGTTCTATATATATATATATATATACGAAATCTAACTAAAGTCTAATCATCCAAAGTTAGTTAGTAAAAAAACACTTTTTATTATAGAAATGTGTATGTTAACTAATAACTAGGATATAAAAAAAATCGTGTGACATTATTTTTGGATGGCCCTTTATTTTTATAAAAGGTTCCAAGTCTTTACAAATAGCGAAAAAACATGTCGCTTCCCGCATTCATGTTCCTATGTGCATAACATACATAACGTATCATGACGCCTCTTTCCCCGAAGGGGTAGGCAGAGGTGTTAAGCAACCACATTCGTTAAGCACCATCATATTAGGTCTCCATGTAACAGGTGGCGAGCCTGTTGTCATGCACCGGGCACAATTTGAGGCAAGCGATATTCACATTGAACTGTACAACATAAGATTTATTCAAACTCAGTGGTGCAGGCGGTGGGGTTTCCCGCGTTTCCCGCGTTTCCCGCGGCCTCTCGAAGGAGTAGTGCTCCGTCCGTCCAACTCGGCTACCGCTGCCTAAAACTGTGAAACAGTTATAAATGCAGTTTTTTAATACTCAGTGGCAATTAGGAAGTTTTCCATGATAATTGCAACCGTGCAAAATCGGGGTGGGTCGCTAGTGTACTATATTACTTGAGTATTTTTTTTTGGCATTGCTCTATGACTAATACTACCTACATATAAATTTCTTAATAATTAACAAGGAAATCAATCGTAAAGTAATTACGTAAAATGAAATTCAAAAATAATTATGTCTTATAAGTACTAACATAAAATGGATTATTGCTTGACTATTATTAGCAATAATTTTTTATGTCTATCTCTATGTAAAATCTTTAGAATGAAGGAAATCGGGGGGAATCTTTATCTTCGACTTATTTAAGATTCAATTAATTATGTAAATAGACATTTTAATATAAACACGTTCTTAATGGTGCAGTAATTTGTACGTCGAATCCTTCAAAATTCGATTCCCTGTTAGGGCAAATATCTGTGTGTATAGTCTTGTAGACAACGAAGTGTCCCAGGTTCGAGCCCATCGGAGGCAGCTTGTGCGATGAATACATGCTGACAGCTGGTATATCTATACATATAATAAAACTGTTGAGGTCGAATGTCTGTACATAGAAAAAAAATGCTTAAAACCAAGTCAGGGGGATGTAAACAGAGGGAAAATACCTTATATTCCGGATAATTAAAGGGTTCCCGTGGGATAGATAAAAAACCATAGTAACAGCGGACGAAGTCGCGGCAACTGCCAGTTGTAAATATTAATCAAGTATCTATAACACATAGCATTATCTGCGGAATCTGGGTTAGTTAATTTATCATTAATGATTCATTGAATACATTATTATAATAAACTGTTATTAATGTAATACACTTTAGATTACGTGACACGCGCGCGCGCGTTTACGGGATTTATTTATCTTACAACTCGTCTCGACTCATCTCGTCTCGACTCATCTCGTCTCGTCTTCTTATGAGTCTTTTGAGGGATGACAAATTCAAATAAATATCATGTCAGTCTGTTTGAAATTTACTGAAAGAATATTGAATTTATTTATGACTTTGAGTCCACAATACAATTTGCAACCAAAATTTCTACCCACCAACCCGCATTGGGCCATCGTGCTGGTGTTACGGCCCATAGTCCTCATGTGTCTCTCCATGAGGAAGGCCTGTGCCCAGCAAGGGGACGTAAATAAGCTGAGGACAATACTGCGTTATAAAATCTCGGCAACAGGCTTTTTTCTAGCGCACATATAGATATATATATATTGTATTTATATTAAAGTATTTTTGTTTTCTTTTTTGGTAATAGTTAATAGTCTCTCATTCACAATAATGGACTAGTCACACTTATACAGCTCCATTCATCGTCTACTATGTAAAACGTCATTTTGATTATGAGACGCTTATGCGGCTGAACGGTCGCGACCCGCAAAACTGTAAAATTGTGTACTTTCGTGATGTACTGATCTGATTTCTACATTGTCGCGAAACCTCTGTGGTTTATGTCAATGTATTATTTTCAACTTTATGTATTATTTTGTAAACTATAATAAATGAAAAAAAAAGTGTGAGTAGTCCCTAAGGGTGCGGTCAAACGAGCGCAAATATGTGGGTCGCGTAATTTTAGGCAACAGAGCTGTTTCTGAAGAGTATGGCATAGAACACTATAATAACTAAACATTTGTAGCTGCAGTAAACTAAATAGTTCAAACGATTTTTTTTTAACACTACGGTACAACTCAAAACTGATCTAGTTTGACCTGTACCTTAAGCTGAAATAAGACGGTTCATCAAATTTGATTTATTTTTGCAATAAATTGTGAATAATGAACAGTAAATTACTGTGTTTGTATAGACGCTTCACTTCTGATGAAAGCATTTGCAGGTGAACTTCAACTGTATCCAGTGATTTAAGTACCTAAATAATTTGTATGAAATCGTGGAAACAATTTAATTAAAATGTACTTCATTGATTCTATACCATTTACTACGAGAGTTATACAAGATATAGCAAAGAAAACACCGAAATGATAAACTGTGAATGAGCTGTCAATGTGTAGACATTTCATTTGTCGTTTATTTCTTGCTATGAACGATGAATGTTGAACGATGTGACTGAAAACAATCGCGAGCCGAAAGCTTTCATCGCGATGGTTCACTGAGATGTCAATCTACACCAAAAAAACATATATAAGGTGCCAATCGAAAACCAGCGTCAGGACTCAAAAACCTGACATCATGCTCAATTGGCTACCTGTTTTGGCACAGCCGTGAGACAGTTTCAAATAGATATTTACTATATATTCCTGTATTTTTCTTTGTTTGTGTGTAATACAGCTATGTATAAATTCTTTATGTCCGTATAATGTCTCGAGTCTGTGTCGGAATAAATGTTTTTCTTCCTTTTGTTTTCTTTACACATTTCATTTTCGGAGTTTCATCGATGAAGCATCTAAAATGAACGCAAAAGTGAACCTTCTTAGTTTAGCTTTAGTAGCCAATGTCTTGTAATTGTCATAAAAAATAGTTGTACAATTAAATTTAACCCTAGCCTTCACTGCCAGACGTTCGGCAGACTAGATTCTCGTCAAAGTCTTGCCGATGTTGCGTCAGCTGCATTAGAAAGGGAGAGGTGCCGTGTGTCCTTGTCGCACTGTGAATGCAACGTCAACTGAATCTGATGGACAAGTTTAACTATTTCTTGAAAAGGCTTAGTCATTTGAATTAACCGCGGGGGAAAAATTGAGGAATTTACTTTAGAGACGGTACTTATATTTCTACTAGCTTTTGCTCGCGACTTAGTCCGCGTAGAATAGTTACTTTGATAATTCCTCTTTAAGCGAACGTCTTCATCATACTAGCTCCAATCTTTAATTTCAGTTCAATCAGTCGAAAATCGAAGAAGATTTATACAAATTTCATCCCCTATTTATTCCCCTTAGGGGTGGAATATATCAAAATCCTTTCTTAAGGGATGCATACTCATAGTAGCTTTATGCATGCAAAGTCTCAGCCCGATCGGTTTAAAATTGACAAAGTTTCATACAAACTTTCATCCCCTATTTTATCCCCTTAGAGGCGGAATTTATCAAAATTCTATCTTAGGGAATGCCTACGCCATGACATCTACCTGCATGCCAAATTTCAGCCCGATCCGTCCAGTGGTTTGGGCTGTGCGTTGATACATCACTATCGCTCAGTTGCACAAAGATTTTTTAAAGACGACATTTAGTAATGAGACATTAAAACTTTAAAGTTCATTAAATTTAAAATTGGAACACAAAATAGTTCTAGCTAATGTCCCTTTAGCATTGATAGGGTGCTAATGTCGTTTTGTGCAACGTAAAAACTACGCTAAGGTGTTCTTTTGACACTTCAATCAATAAATTTAATGGAGCATTAGGGATAATGCCGACATTAAATTTTAAAGTTCGTTTCTGCAACTGGGTGTATGTCAGTCAGTCACCCTTGAGTTTTATGTATGATAGATAAGCAGTTAAAATAATTATAATTATGGTTTGCACTGCCACATATTATTAAACAACAACATATCATCACGCCTTTCAACACCAACTTTTAGCCAGATATGTTAGGTCCCCATGTAACATGTGGCGAGCCTGTTGCCATGCACCGGACACAATGTGAGGCAAGCGATATTTACAATGAACTGTACTTAAATTTTAATCAAACTCGGTGGTACAGGTGGTGGGATCGAACCCGCGATTACCGCGGCCTCTCGAACGAGTAATTCCCCCCCGTCCGTCCCCAACTCGGCTACGATTACCATACATACCCATATTATTAGTTTACACATAAAATATGTATAACCTTTTTGCACAAGTGCCGTTCAACCTTCTTGACATCGCTATTTTTACATAAATGCCTGATATATTTATTTGTTCGTATGCTGTGGCTTTCGATATCGAAAGCAAAGCTACTTTCGCCATGCTCTGAGATCTTGAACTCCTCCGTGCTTCGGAAGGCACGTTAAGCCGTTGGTCCCGGTCGCTATTGCAATCGTCTCTACTCACCAACCCGCATTGGGCCAGCGTGGTAGTGTTACGACCCATATTACTTATGTGTTTCACCATGAGGAAGACCTGAGCCCAGCAGTGGGACATCTACAGGCTGAGGACGATGTTTATTAATCATCTATCATCTAACAAGGAGCAAATCTCATTTAACCAACACGGTAAATGATGCCTTGAACATCTTTATACATTTAATAATTCTCAAAAAAATTATTAAATAAATATATTTTAATAAAAATGTAAATGAAGTAGTAAAAATCACTTTAGAAGTTGAATAAACAAGTAAAGAAGCGTCCATTTTAATTAGTATTCAATGTTGGTTTTAACATTTCGCATAAACTAGCTGTCAAATTGATTGTTGACACTATAATGATACATCATCTCTATATAATTATCTGTACATAGAAAAAAAATGCTTAAAATCAAGTCAGGTAAAGAGAGGAAAACCAAAAAAAATTAAAAATTTTTGTTCGTCTGTTTGTACGGGTAATCTCCGAAATGGCTGGACCGATTTCATTGAAATTTTGCATGGTGATACCTTATATCCCTGGTCAACTTCTTAGATACTTTTTATTTCGGAAAATCAAAGGGTTCCCGTGGGATGGTAAAAAAACATAGTTACCGCGAACGAAGTCGCGGGCAACAGCTTGTGTTCAGTAAACAGAATTGCATTTTTTTTATGTTTGGTCTAAAAATATAAGCCCGTTTTTTATATTAGAAAATTATAATATTATCATATAATTATTGAATAGGCTAGTTGACTCCTATCAAAAGTAATGAAAATAATGTTTAATTCACAGTATATAGTACAAGGGTCTGAAATATACCAAGTTCAATGAATATAAATAAGGGTTTGCTGTAGAAATTCAATTTAAACATGTTCTATTTTTACTTTTTTTTTCATCTACCAAAAACTTTCCACCATTTTTATGAAATTCAGTTTTTACAGTTAAGCAAAAACGTAATTTAAATTTAAAATTTATTGTGATAAAGCCCTCAAAAAAAAAAAATATATTACTTTTAATGGTGATGGCTAACAGTAAGGATTCAATGGAGGCCCAATAAAAAAGGATGGTCGATGTGAGCTAAGCAATATTCGCAATGAACTGTATTTTAGTTTTTATTCAAACTTAGTGGTACAGGCGGTGGGAACGGACCCGCGCCAGATTCCCGCGGCGTCACGAAGGAGAGGCCGTTGTAAAGGGGATTTGTAAAAATATCAAAAAATGACAAAACATTCGTCAAAAGAACTACTCCATTCGATCACAACACTATTCTGAGAAGAGCGGGCAAGAACAACTCAGCATGCTTCTCCTTTACGCAAGTCAATACTGCGGAAACTGAATTAAAACATATTAACTACTTAATTGATATAAGTACCTCTTGATTTTCTTAGCATCTCAATACAATCAGTTACATATTTCTACCGATAACACGAACTTTGCCCGATTATAGAATACACGCGAAGCGTAAACCGGATAAAGCAGTTAGGCCGTGCGCACGCGACGCGTATCGTTACTACGCGCATCCAACGAGAGCTATACGACATTTCCAAGCCATTACGCCTACATTTTCCAAGAAGTCCGCACACGAAGTGGGCTTGCAGCGAATCGTAGGACACTATGATTGCCGTAGCGTATTAGCTTAAAAAATCAGGCTTCTTACCAGCCTGTAACCATAGAGGTTGCATACCTGCGAAAAAAAGAAAAGGTTCGCCGCGCGGCGAAGAAAAAACAATTGACGAAAGTTTTTGGCGGCATTCAACTATGGCGGACGTGACTTTTATTTCAGTGATTGTAATATTATTTCGGAGTGGAGCTTGTTGCGTAAAATCAATGTAGTTTTGTGTAATAAGTGTCAATAATGATGAGCAATATGGAGAATCATTGAAATAATCGTCAAGTGGTGTGAAAAACGATGGGATTTTTATCGTGGTAATCCACCTCATCGAAGTAACACCACAGTGTCCGCCATCGATTATTTGACGCCAAACTCTCCCAACACGCATTGAAATGTATTACACTTGCATTACAATGTAAATAAAGAAGACAAAAATACCGAAGACATTGTTCGTTACATGGCTTCGTTTCCTTTGCCTTCCGTACATAGGAGAATTTTACAGAGTTTTTATTTTACAAAATGAATCCTGCACGATAAAATGGTTAAACACACACTTTCAAATACAATCCACATCTTTAACCATTCTCATAATTTTGTGTGACAACCAGATTCCAATAAATTTAATTAAAATGCGTGGCATAGTCACGATACGATTGCGATTCGCCTACACTAACGCCTCGAGTGCCAAGAGCCTAACTCGACAAAGTTCTCTTGATATTCTCAATCTGCAAATCATCTAAGCGAAACAATGAAGACCTTTAGACCTATGAAACTGAGATAAAAGACGTGTGCGTGTTTCAGTGCTTCATTCATAAGTTTGTTATTGAGTTGGGTTTCAAATAGCTTGCTGTCTTTTACGGCTTATAGGAAACTTATTTTAAAAAATGGGGCTAAGTACTTTTTTAAGAATATTTTGTAGATGGCCTAGAATGAGAAAAATACCAAAGAAGATAGATAAAATAGATGAGTTCTGTTTTTTTTATGGTTCACCTGATGGTAAATTGACCGTCTCCCATTGACACTCGCAACACCAAAAGAGTTGTTGGGGTCTTATTATAAGTGGACTGTTGATCCATAGGTCGATGGTTCATATCAGCTCGAAGGACCAAATGTTGGGGTCTTATAAGTGGACTGTATATTGCTGGTATGACAATACTGAGTTAAAACACGAGATAGCGCGATAAATTAGGGGGACAAATTAAACCACCATGTTGTATAGAGAGAGTTTATTACTTTTAATTGTTGCAGACAATAATGTTAATGTTGCCATTAATAATATATAATTGCGTGCAACAAGAGTTACAAGAGCGTTGTTGGCCTTTAATGATGATATATTGATCTGACGAGTGACAGAGGAGAATTCTACTTGGAGTGGAAAAGGGGCAAGAAGAAGATTTAGTTAATCTATATAATATAAAACTCAAAGGTGACTGACTGACACCTTTGACCACCACCAGTAAAGTTGCATCTGGACCGGATGATCTGTCCTGGCTGTTGGAACTTTGGTTGGAATTACAGAGTGGTTATGGATTTACAAAAATACCCGGCAACGGCATTACGTTTTCTAATCACGTGGGACTAACGAAATGCCTGGCAATGTGTGGGTATGTCCCACCTCGGCTTATCTTTCGGGGAATAAGGCGTGTTAAGAATCTGCCTACTGTCTGAATGCTCACTTCCATACCTACTATTTAACATATAATAGATAAATATTGTTGATTATAAGGATGAGGAGCTCGGTGGCTGCCGATCAAAAAAAACTACCTTCGCCATGGTCAGTCCGAGGATGGGTGACCAAAAACGTTGCTTCGGAAGGCACGTTAAGCCGTTGCTGGTCGCCAGCGTGGTGGAGTGGCGGCGAAACGATTAAAAGGTTGAAAATCTATAAAGAAATTGCATCACTTCATCAATTCCTATCAAATTGTCATAAAACGGAAACTCCCATTCGATAACCGTTAAGGCTTCAAGGAAAAATGTCTTATCTTAAAAAATTACACACTTGTACTCGGAATGGACGGAAGAAGACATTATCACTCGATAAATGTGACGTATGATCTCAAATATGGCGTACTACCTTATTACAGTTAGCTGCGCCATTTCCTACCTTATTGGTAAGGTCTTTAGGAATATCTCTGTGCAATAATGTAAGCTGGCATGCGCTGGAGTTCCGTGCAAGCCGACGCAACGACATTCTTTGAGTTTATGAATGAATTAGTGACACCATGATTAGGTTTGTTGTAGGAATTTTCAAGAATTATTAGTAGGTAATTAGTACGAGTAGGATCGATTATTTTGTTGTTGTTTATTTATCACATACAAAGATGTTGTGTATATGCTTCTGCCTGAAACTAAGAAAATAGAATTAAAAAATATCTAGAAAAGTTGATATTTTGATTAAAATACATCGATTACCACTAATTTCGATTCCTTGGAATTTTAGCGTGTACACATATCGGCATATATAAAAAAATAGTATTGATTTGCTCTAATACTTCCTTATTTTTTCAATATGCATAATGAACAAATCGATCCTCGCCAGATCGACAGTTCTCCTCGTGGGATATGATAAAATGAATTTTGATTTATTTTTAACAGTTTTATTATGTACAGATGTAAATATGTACTTATCTTTCTGTAATTACATAAATAAAATTCAAATATTTAACGATGGAAGTACCAGTTATAACACTGATAATAAGACAAGGTACTTCATTCAAGTATGATAAAGAAATAGAGTCGCTTTAATCTTCCCTATACGGTTCATTTGCAAGTAGATAATAGGGTTAATACTTAATTTAATTACGATTCATTCGGATCTTTTGCCATCCCTCTCATCTCGTAAACTAATATTAAACGTGAGAGAGACAAAATTAGCTTGGTTGCTATTACAATTGTTTATACTTATCAATACCTCTCCAGGCATAGTGTGATGATGTTATTCATTTATTGGAAACTAACGTTGATATGTTATACCAAAAATATATTTTCTTCCAGGACACCATCTATGGAGAAAACGAAGTTAATTTAAGTATTCCCTGTATGCAATTTCTTCTTACAATCATTACATGATTTTTACGCAAAGGAATTTTGTAACGAGCCTGACCCAATGTTTGATCTAAAGGTCAATCCATCGAACGATAAGTTGACGTATTATTAATTATTTACCAATTACTAACTGTTAATCAAGAATTCCACCGCGTACTAAATTATAATTTTTTATCCCATTAAAGTGTAATCAAGAATGTGACCCACATGTTGGAACGTGGAGAGATCGCTGGGATTATATTGATTATTATAAACAGAGCACTGTCGCCATGGTAAGACCAGGGATGGATATCCAAGCTATGGGCTGCTATGGTCCCCATATCTTCTCACCGATTTGCATGTTGAGAGAATTTGCGGAGCTTTGTGAAACGGTTTTGATTTGGTAAGCAAAGCAAATTTTGCTATGGCATAGCCTCAGATGGGTGACCAAACTAGATGATTTCGAGTTCTTTTACCTCTAGACCTTCATGAAGCGAACGCCGGCGATCGCGAATAATTTTGGATTCTATTTTATTGTGACTATTTAGAGGTTAAGAGATAATATTGATTATTATATTATAACAGTAACTATCCACAAAAACGCATAAGATCGGCACTGCGGCACTAGACCTAGCGTGTTTCGTTCTTGTAGGCAAGCCTGTGTTCAGAAGTGGTAGTTATACGCATTGCTTTCTTATATAAACATATTAAATATATCATAAACTTTTCAAATCACTCATCAGGCACATCCTGGTGCCTAGTAATTCGTGAAAGTTAGAATACCAGTTACTACTAGGATTAGGTTATATTTAAATTTAAATTTTATTGCAATACTTAGCTTCAAGTGGTCGTAAAAAATTACCTTGAACCCATCAATAAGGCGGATAGTTCAACCTTCCAATTTAATTAACTGTCCGTACTTATAGATTTACCTAATTTGCAAACGGCCTTCGATTTGAATACTTAAAGTTAATGACAGATTAAAAATTTTAACCCTAACACGTCACCGTGTTTTGCAGCTGTTAAGTAGAAACGCGTTTATTGTATATCTGTTGAGTATTGAACCTAAAAGAAACTCAGCCGGACCCTAATAAAATAAAAATGGCAATAAAGTAATTTATATTAAAATGCATTCAATATTTATTGAAGACATAGCGCCAAGTAAAAATAGGTCACAGAAGGGAAACTCCTTTGATGATAGATGAAGCCGCGACTGTCCTAAAATAGTTGACTGTATAAGTTGGCTATAAGGTCCATTTCTGCATGGGGTCTAAGCCGTAAAACCAGCGCGACATTTCAATGGAAACATAAACGGTGAGACATTAACTCCCAGGACCGACTTCTTAACTTACCTTCCGAAGCACAGAGGAGTCACCAACCTAAATTCGTCTTACTGCTGGGGACAGGCCTTCCTACATGGATAATCGATAGATATCCCTGTTAGAGATATTTGTTTTATTGACTGTATTTCTGTTTCATTATAGTGCAATAAAGAGTTTAATAAACTCGAGATCACAATTTATTGGTTACCCATCCAATGACTAACCATTGCGAAAGCAATCAAATCAATCTCAAAGGCCAAAGCATATTGACGACTACACCACCGAGTTCCTAATATTTTTTATCATCACAACCAATGCGTACTCCGCGTACTCCGACAATACAATTATGATCACCAAATCACTTCTAAGAAACATGATAGCGTACCACTCTATCAGCGTCGAGAGCCGTGGTCGTGATAAAGGCACACCCACATTCTTATCGCGTACCGACATTGTCAGTGACCAGAAGACGGAGATTAAAAACGGACCTCCTAGAATCTTATCGGAGCTTCTATGACGTCAATACTAGCAAGATACCAGCTTTTAGCAGTACCTTACTGTTACAAAGTACAAATTTAGCTTGATAATTTTAAGAGTTAATAACGGGCTTGAGACCTTGCAAAGTGCAAATATTAATCTAACTAAATTAATGCCTATCTCATTATCTTTAATTATTGTCTGGAATAATTTTCACGTGGCTTATTTTTATGAGATATACGAGATAAGAATCGATAATGTGAGTTTTTTACGCGATCTTCTCACACCTACTGACTAACGCACAGTTGACATAATTGAGACTATTGCGAAATTCCGACCTAAAATAAAAGGTAAAATACCCGTAACGTGGATTTCATGGTCACTTATAAACAGTTAATTTTCAACACTTAAAAACCTCAATTTCATAGTATGACTTATCAAAAAATATCAAGTTAGTCCACCGATACTTTGGAAAATCAATTGCCATCCACCTTTATACTACGTAACTCTTTTGTGCTTGAGGCAACGGGCAAACAATTTACTTAAGAAAAGTGATCACCGTCTATGGACTTCTGCCACACCAGAAGATTCACAAATACTTTGCGGACTTTGATGTAATATTTATATTCTTTTCTTTAATTCTGTTTATATGTTTGCACTGACATTATCTAACCGGGAAGAATTTATTTTTAAACTATCGCATAAACCATAGATAAAATAATTGTAGATAATGTAGAACAGCGCAGTCATAACAAATTAATAAAGGTGCAATAAGATAAAATAAAGATAAATTAGAATAATATTATTCACTGCTGATAACAATAAGTTATTATTAATAATAAATTATTATCAGCAGATATTATAAAGAACCAGTTTTATTCAATAAACACCACCTACTCCTAATATCTGAATATACAAAATGCAACTGTTGCACACTTATGTATCTATAGGTAGGTATTATACACACCGTTACACTTCCATAAATCAAATCGAATCAATATTTATTGTATGACATGTGGTAACATTACATAGATACATACCGACAGTAGTTTGCGAGTTGGTTTAAAAATTTACTGAACCGATTACGAAAACTTGCTGCTTAAAAATCATAGTCAAATAATTTTTTGCAGTTAGATAATTATCTTATGAATGTCAAATTATGCCAACCGTTCACTAGCTACCGGGAAGCCTTGTTCTGAGAAGAGCGGGCACAAAACCCAGCAAACTGTTTCCTCCCTTTACAACAAAGTTGTTGTTATTTGAAACATTTGAACAGTGTTTGTGTGTTTTTTCAAAGAGTGTGCATAATATTATACCTGAGTGTTTGAATTTTAGAAAATAATGTAACACTGAACATTACACACGTGCAAAGGTTTTTAGTTTAATGAGGTATGTAAATAAAAGATCCTCGCTCTGATCTAGAACTGAGTTGACATGACTTTCACACATTTTTTATCTCTATCCAAACATTCTTGTGCGATAAGGACCGAGGTGAAAGCATTAACAGACAAATGTCAGACACGTGATTCACACCCCACACAGTTATCAAAGCCCTGATATCTTATCTGCCAGATAATATTAAAAGTCGGTAACGTTTGACGATACAATTATTAAATTTAACAAGCCTACTTTTGCGTTCTTATTAATAGTCAGTCTATGCGGTACTATCATTTTAAAACTATTTAGTTCAAAATCTATATGTATCCACGCCTCATACACGCATATGCACACGCAATCAAACTTCTTTCTCTTCTCATATTTTTACTACTTTAACGTTGCCTATTTTGTGTGAATGGAATTTTTTTCACCTATTCTTGCCGAGCTCATTTATGCATCTGAGCAGGTTTTTGACCTAACATTTCACTAAGTTATATTATTGTCGAAACATTTCTTATTGAAAACTAAATTTATACATAAGATTTCTTTTACATTTATTGAAAGCCGCGAAAAATTACTTATGAGTAAAGATCGGATATTCGGATGCATATTTAATATATTATAAAATACATTTTTGGCTATCATATTATGGAAGCGACTTCTTAAAATATTTTATTAAGAATAAAATCCCGGGATTTCATGATTGCAAAACTAATCAGATGCATATTTAGTTAGCGTAAAATTTTATGTTAACTAAATGTGCATCTGATTAGTTATGTTATGTTATAATAGTATAAGTATGTCTTACGAAAATAATAATTGAGGTTAGCAAAAACATAGGCGTTTTTCCTTGCTTTTGGCATAAACTAGGACTTTTATCAGAGGCAGCAACAAAACAAGTTTGATTCCTTTCCTTTTTAATTTTTCATAAACTAAGGACTGTCCGAAGTAGTGCCAACACCATGGTCCCCCTACACACGTGGCTCCCGTAACGTATAACCACGGTCGTATGACGCAACAACCACAGCCGAGGTTGCCACGCCTATTGTGACCTCTGGTACGGTCGACAGCACGTCAGGGTGTACAAAATGGAAAATTCAGAAACAAATCAACCTTAATGTGTTACTTAAAAAAGAGTAAATATAATTGGATATTTGTCAGATGAATTGTACAATGGACTAACAACCACAAAAATTTTTACAGCTCCTACAACTTTTTCATAAGCTTTTACATTTGTCGAGCATACATAATTATTAGTGACTCGAAGGTCCTTTAAACATTTATAACTAACTCTTTCAAGATCTACGACCTTGAAACCCTGACAAATTAAAAGACAAAGATAGTTCAATATATTTCAATTTGCCTCAGTCTATTTGGAGTACTATGAGTATAAGTCAAAAAGTACCTTATTTCTTCGTTCTCAGCCTATATACGTCTCACTGCTGAGCACAGGCCTTCCTCATGGAACACCACCACGTTGGCCAATGCGAGTAGAGACGGTTTGAATAACGACCGGGACCAACCCTGACCAATGCCTTCCGAATCACGGAGAAATTCGAGATCACAAGGTTTTGGTCACCCATCCATGGCCTCCGCCATGAAGGTAGCTTTGTTTTCGATATCGAAAGCCAAAGCGTACGAATCAATACGCAACCGAGCCCCCGAACTGCCTTATTTATTCAAGGAAAACGAATCTCATGATCTTTTGTTGTATTTAAATGAGTTGAAATTGTATTGGTCGTAAAAAGTCGTAATCGTTCACCTGTGGTTGTAATCGTTCACCCATATTATTTTGGTCACGCCTAGGAACGTGTTTCCGTTCGTCAAAAAAATGTTTATGGGCCGATCGCGATGAGGATAAGTCATGCAGAGGTTTGATTGAGGTTTTGAGTTTATCTAAATTTTATATACAAAATTAAATTATATAATTGACGTGTTGTCATTATTAAAAGAATACTACCAACTCATCTCTTATTTTGGGCGTAAAAAGCGACTAATGGCCTTAGAACTGCACAATCATCCAACGGCGACGAGCTCACCACCTGCCACGCTGCATTTGCAGTAACTGCTTGGTGAAGCGCGGACTATAGCAGTGGGCTGCTTTTCCCTAGTCTCTGACAAACCCGTCAAGTATAATAGTCGTGATTATATGCATGTATGTAAGAAACCGCAGGCAAGTTATTAAAAAAAATCCAGTGGGAAAAATTGGAATAGTTTGAGTTTTGTGTGGGGAGGGTTTGGTGTAATGTGGGCAGTCCCCCAATGAGATGGACCGATGATCTGGCGAAAGTCGGTGGAGGTCACTGGATGCGGGCGCTGGAGTTGTGGAGGCCGATGTCCAGCAATGGATGTCTCTTAGCTGAGATTATGATAATGAGTTTTGTGTCAAAAATAAGCACAGTATATTGGGTCCTTACCTATGAAATTGGTGTTTTTATTCTGTCTTAGCAATTTGTCCGTAACTATTAAGTTTCAGAACATTCTTATAAAATAATTGCCTCTTCTAAAAATATACCATATATTTGAGCTCGTATTATTTAATTTGATAATATTTTGTAAGTTTAATTGTGTTAAAATTAGTCACGAAGACAATTATTTTTAACAGCCTCCCGAATACATCATTTGATTTGCATTAACATAAAAACGATGAATAATTTTTATCAAGCGTGTTCACACACATATTGCTAAAGCTTGTCTAATGATACATGCCAAATATTATTATCTCTGGATTTGTCGTTGTGAAGAAAACTGATAAAATGTTAGTATGTAAAATGCAGAACTGCCCAAAACTGATAAAATGTTAGTATGTAAAATGCAGAATTCCCCAAAATCTCCATACAAAACACCAATTTCATAGGTAAGGACCTAATATTTTGGTTACTGCTGGAACGTAGAATCCAAAATGTATATAATATAAATTTGATCTATGGTCAATAAATTTACCGCCTTCTCTTCAAACCTATTTACTAAGAAACAAGAGTTTTATTATTAGATAGATAAAATTCTTTATTGCAACTTATAAAAACACAGAAATATAGTAAAGAAAAAATACAATGCAACACAGGCGGCCTTATAGCTAATAGCAATATCTTCCAGGCAACCTTTGGGCAGAGAGAGAATTAAAGAAAAGGTAGGTGTAATATACTTACATATATAAGGTGCATATATAAACTACTATATTTAAATTACATAATATATTATATACATATACATAAATAAAATTACATAATATATCATAAATGCTATAAAACAGTTTAAATATTTTATTTAGCAATATATTCTTACATTAAAAGCAACATTCATAAATATTATATTCTTAAAACCTATTCGTTAGCTCAAAACCCATACTAATTGAAAAAGGGTGCAACATGTCTATTTGAAAATTAAAAAAAAAACTTTCCACATCACGTCGCTTACCTATAAATGTGCCACTGCCGAAGCAGCCCTGCCTACTCGGAAAAACATTTATGAGGAGCATGGGACACAACCAATCACCATACCTCCCAGATACGGATTATCCGGTTGAAACGGCTTATACTAATGTCGACTTATCCTCAGCCTATATACGTCCCACTACTGGGCACAGGCCTTCCTCATGGAGAAACACAATTAAAGACTAAAGCCGTGACACCACAGCACATGGCGATGGTAGCCGACTTGCACTAATTATAATATTGTATGAAGCTCGAAGTAACTCTATACCGAATAAAATCCATCAAATTCATCGCAATATCCACTCCTGCCATAAATCTCATTCAGTGGGGACAAACGCCTATGTTGAAAAAATTACATAATTTTCAAAAAATCACACCAATTAAATCTCAACCGATGGGAAAGTCGCTTTGTTTTCAATCCAAACCAAAGCGTACGCGCCACTACGCCTTACCTTTCCTCGTCTGAATTCGCCGAAGTAAGGAGTGTCGCCAAGGTCAAGAAGATTACATAGCAACGAACTATGAGATATGTCATCTTTAATATTCTTGTGACAGTACCCGTCACGTGGATCCGAACACGCGGCATTGTCTATTAGATGATTGGGTCGAATTGCTTAATGACACGTTTAGTTATCATCGTGACATAATGATTTATGAGGAAAGCGGGTGAGACTAGATCAGAAGGCCTAGCACGGGCCGGAGAGAAAAAATCCGGAGAGACAAAATTACCCATTGCCTCTCGCTTCTGCGCGAACGAAGAAGCGAGAGGCAATGACGATTTATGTCTCTGGGGACATTTTCTCTCCAGCCCGTGCTAGGCCTACAGTCCACTTCGTTATTTCTTCCTTCGCATCTCGTGGATAGCTCGATGGCGTGTGGCTACCCCAAACCCAAACTCGTGATCTGAAACTCCTCCGTGCTTCAGAAGGCACGTTAAGCCGTTACTACCCACCAAGCCGCATTGGGCCAGCGTGGTGGTGTTACGGCCCATACTCCTCATGTGTATCACAATGAGGAAGGCCTGTGCACAACAGTGGGAGGTATAATCGTAGGACGAACGAATCAGAGGCCGCGATAGTCAGGTTGGGATAACACTACTCATGCAATGGTCGCGGGATCCATTCCAGACTGAGTGGTGCGTTTGCATACAACTTATGAGAGCCTCCAAGACACTCAAGCCGGAAGTGAGATAAGATCTCTCTACGTAAAGTCACTTAAGAGTACTTAAAATGCATCACGTATTGCATCTAGCACGAGTTGCAATGAGTCACAATTTTGTATGTCACTCTACATCTCAAGTGCAGTAATTAAGGAAATTAAACTCTCCCTTCAAATTCTAACCCAACTGCAAACACTTAGAGTTCTTATTCTATTGTAGTTTCAGATTTAAGAGGCTTACAAAGAGGTTTTTTGATTCTAGACGTTAAAGCTTCTGAGTTAAAGTCTAATTTTCGTTGTCGAATGTTCCTTGTTAAAATTGGTTCGACGACAGAATGTCTGTTGCCGTGCGCGCGGTCACGTCATCATATGCACTTCTATTTTATTTCCAGATTGCAGTTGAATTGGTAAATTGAATCTACCCCATTAGTAGGGTTAGTGAGCTATGCATAGGGCATTTTGCTAGAACTGCGGGCCATTGCCACTCTAGTGTTCGTTCCGGCTAACCTTATCGTGACGGACCGTGAAGAAAAATGTAGGCTGCATTATATGGAAGATCTCAAAAACCATCATACACTGTTGTTTTTTTAAGGACGACATTTGCTAATGAGACATTAAAACTTTAAAGTTCATTAAAGTTAAGGTTGTCACACAAAACAGTTTTAGCTAATGTCTCTTTAGCATTGACAGGGTGCTGATGTCGTTTTGTGCAACGTAAAACTACGCTAAGGTGTTCTCTTGACACTTCAATAAATAAATTTAATGGAGCACTAGAGATAATGCTGACATTAAATTTTAAAGTTCGTTACTGCAACTGGGTGTTAAAGGTACCCTCATTTACACGTAAACAGACGAATGTTTGATATAATGTACTCGTATATTAATTGACATTCACATCTGAGATGTATGATATGTCGTAATTGGGACATTTCAATCCAAAACCATTACTCATTAAAGAATCCGATGGCGTATGTGGACTTTCACCTTGATATTTGAGTGTGACAAAAATTGTAATTGCTTGTAAATTTTGCACAGTAGCTAATCATTACATTAAAAATTTTATGAATAAGAAAATTTATGTTTTATTAAATTTCTGTTTTAACTTTTTTTCGATAACTCACGATTAGTCACGAAAGACCATGTTTGATGTATGGAAGCCCCTTAATATTTGTTTAATTCTGTTTTTTTATTATTTTAAGTACCGTTAAGGTCTTCACATGCTAGGGCAACGCTACCAGCTAACGCCAATGCCTATTACCGCGGTAAACAACGCGTTAGGTGATCTTTATTTTTAACGCCAAAAATTGAGTGGTCACTCTAATGTCAATACCTATTCTTGCCGTTAAAATTGGTGGTGATGTCCTTGTCCATATTGGCTCGCCTAAAGTTGCGTCTCCGAAATTGTTATTCATACCGATTATGTTGTCCGAATGATTAAAAAATTTTCCGAAAATTTTTCTTTCTAAACTTTTGATTCATAAAATTTATAGTGCTACAGACGATGTTCATTCATACTAGATATTTTTAAGAAAATTTTATTTCATATATCAAATGAAAATGTAGGTATTTGACCTCCTAATGTTTTTTGTCAAAAAGTTTTTATTCCTTACCAATATTTTCATATTTTAGTTTAGATACTGTTGATTTGAGTGAAAAGAAGAAGACGACCTTATAGTTAGTTGCTTTTGCCATTTTTATGACACTAATTGTGTTTTAAGGGTCATAAAAAATCACCTTAAATCTAGTTTAAAATTTTAACTTTAAGGCCCACTTGCGGGAAATTTTTAATCCAGATTTAAAATTTGATTTTGACATTTTAGCCATAGTAAAAATGTCAAAACTTTTTGGTTTTTAATTTTTTTTTAATTTTTTGGCATTTTAGCCAAAATGACAAAAATTGACTTAATCTAGTTTTAAAACTCGATTTAAAATTCCTGCAAATGGCCCTAAGAGCATCTCAAACGAAGATCTCAAATATCTCTACTAAGAAATTGTTTTATCCTTAGTATTTGTGGAGTAACATCTGCAATTAATTTTAGCAAGAAGCGAGGTTATCGCGGAGCTAAACTTATCTATTTTTGAATCGAAGGTAATTGTTTCATGTTTGCCAAATATAGGAATGATTTTTTCATATAATTATATATGAAAAAATCATGTTAATATAAGCTTTGATATAAGCTTCTCATTCCTATGAATCTTATTTACGTGTAAATAAAAATATATCTGATGAATAAGATAATGAGATAAGAACGTGACTGTAATGAAACTCCATTTGTCATCGACAAAAGAAATTGAACAATTTACATTTCTAAAAACATTGAAATGCTTCTGAGGACACCTCAGAAGCTTCAGTAAAATGATATGATTTTGCCACATTATCGTTTGACGTCAATCTCTCCAAAGTCCAAAGCTTCCATGGAAATTTCATCACTAACCTATAGGTACACGCACCAGCGCTGGGGATTGGTCCCTCATCATTCCACATGGACAAAAAAATTAAGAATTTTGACCCTAAACCCAACTGCACTGCCCAATGCGGATTGGTGCAAAAATATAGCGACCGGGACCAGGTTTTGAATTTAAAAACCTAACCACTACCTCACCGAAGCTCCTCCCTTGAAATCAAAATACTATTGAATGTACGTTTATTCAAAAGTCCATTCAAGGTAAAAATAATTGCATGGAGCAGAGTCCGTTGAAACATGATACAATTCATTGAGTCCTAATTTATGATAACGGTCACATTCAGAAAATTTTAAACTTAGTTTAAAACTTTCAGCCTTTCAGCCATTTAAAAATTGTCAAAAATTTCGATTTAATTTTCCTGCAAGACGCACTTAGTGATTTTTTGACATTTCAGTCATAGGGAAATTGTCAAAAAATCCCAAAATCGAGTTTTGAATCTCGATTTAAATTTCCTGCCAAACGCTCTTAGGGCCACTTGCAGGAAATTTTGACATTTCAGCCATGTAAGAATTGTCAAAAAATTACTAGATCTAGTTTTAAATCTCGATTTAAAATTCCTGCAAGACGTCCTTAAAGTTGAAATTTATTTGATGCAGGTTATGTCAACATGTGTGTGTTTTCCGTTCAAGCTATCTTAAGATACGAATGGACTCTTCAATTTGATCGTACGTAAATGATAAACCAAGATTATCAACTTCACGGTACCTATGAACTAGGAGAAATAACCCATATCATTACTTCCCTACCTTTTTCCCAGTTTTATTTCTGTCCGCTTCTATTTCTCTTCAATCACTCGCAATATCAATACTAGCTTTCCTAAGGCATGTCCTCGTTCACACATTCAATTCATTTTTAAGGTATACAGATAAAAAGCATTAATTAATCCAACCAGTACCATTAAGATTGTTTGTAAACATATCGTTCAAGCCGAGACACACCCCCACGTAGTTAAGGAAGACATACTCGACACGAATCTAAACATTGCTGGCCAGTTGAAAACATGAAAAAAGCTTGTAAAATATTGTTTTAAACCCGTGATTTGAGGATCTACGTGACTGGAAGCACAGAGTCTGTCACAGGCCATTAAGAATTATGTGGTCACAGAGAAAAGATAAAATATGACGTTTCTTTTGTGTCTTTGTAAATCTTTTTTTTTTGGAGTTTTGTGGGTGTGTTTGTTGTTGTTGCTAAGCGACCGAGATCTTCCGTACACAAATTAAAATTGTGCATTACCACAAAATTTGTAGGAAAATGTTATACTTAGACCACTTAAAAGATTTGATTGGTCGGCGGGACCAACGGCTTGGTCACCCATCCGCCACCTGACCATGGCGAAAGCAGCTGTGATTTCGATCGAAAGCCGAACCACTACGCCACCGAGCTCCTCCCAAAGTATATAAATAATATAAATATATTAATATCTTTAAACATTCACACCTATCAACTAGCCCCATTTTAAGCAACTAATGCTGCTTGTGTTACGGACACTAGATGACGGATAAATATATTTAATAGATAAATACATATAAATATTCTGAATATATATAAACATTCAAGACTGGAGAACAAATGCCTGAAAATTCATCACCCAAATATTGCCCCCACCGGGGATCGAACCCAGAACCTCTCCAGATGGCGACGCCTAGACCGGCGTACAGACCACTCGACCACGGAGATCGTCAAATTATATCCAATCATGACTAAATGCATGCTATTTTACCTCTAAATGCAGTAAGCATCGTAACGAATTATGATTCACACTCCATCAGGCATTCGCAAACATACCAAAATAGCAGTCTTAGAAAGTTCGGAATGCGCTATTTCCAAAACATTACTGACTTAATCCGAATTAGCGCAAATCAAGATTTCAATCAAATAGTTCTCTGTAACACCTACATTGTATTAGCCTGAGTTACTTTGGGAGTTGTTCCATAACAGGAACAGGTCGTTGCTGCAACGAAACTCAATCTTTTTGGTCTTCGAAACCTAATTAGAAATGGAAAAGAACAAAGTAAAGGTGAAAAGAGGTAGAAAGCTCGCGAGGAATGAAATAATGATAATAAATATCTTCACATATCGACTAGCCCATTTTAAGCAACTAATGCTACTTGTTTCACAGATACTAGATAACGGATACTTACAAACCTCTAAACTGGACAGAAAATGCCTATATTCATCACCCAAACATTCGGCCCACCGAGGATCGAACCCAGAACTTCTGGAGATGGTTTTAAGTCTGGCCTACAGATCACTCTACCTGATCGGCATGTCCCTAAGATTTTTTTAGGGACATGCCTAAAACAATCTGATAAAAGATAGCAATCCGCAAAAAATATGCATTTTTGAATCCAGAATCGAAGAATCGAGTGGGAAATACAGGAAAATCTTTGTAATTCGCATCTGGAGAACGTAACGTAAAAAGACAAAAACAATGTTTGATAGGATATGGCGAACGCCTTATCGCCGTTTTCTTTCCACATGTACTGAGCTCAATATCTTTACTACGCGACAATCGTATTAGGTACAGTCGAGTACAAAAACATAGAAACATTTACTGTCAAAAATGTTTACATACTTGTATTTGGAGGCGACTACTTCAAGTGTCTGTCTTACTACGTAAGATTCTTTGTTTTGTTTGTTTATTGTGTCTACCTGTGTGATAGCCTTTAGCTTAGATTGCTTATCACTCGAAATTAGGTATGCCGTAAGTGTATCACGTTCTTCCATTGATAAAAAAAATGTCGTGTGATTGCTGACATTTGTGCGCTTGCGTCATCCTGATATGCATCAATATTTATCGGTCGCTATTGCAAGCGGCCCATTTTCCTCTTGTGTTTTCCATGAAGGAACGTCTGTGCCCAGCAGTGGGATGTATATAGGCTGGTGACGAATATTATCACTTAGTAGATTGTTACGTGCGGTTTAATGTGACAATAAGGCCGAAAGTGCAAGCAAGCTTCACCTGTATTCCTCAACAAATTAGGAACTGGCTATCGTACTCTAATTGCCAGAACACAACAATGCTTACAATATTGATATTATGGCGACAGATTTAAGTAAGACCAAAAGAGGTCCCAAAACACTACCTTGTGGAACACCAAAAAACTGATCAGGTTCAACTGATCAGAAAAGCGCGCAATTGGGAATGTTTAGACTTAATATGAACGCACGACACCATTTTGCGTAATTTATCGAACCTATAGAGTAGTATTTATTTCATGATATTCATTATTTTCTTACGTTATATCACACGTAAAAATCTCAGCAACTCTGGAATATATTTTTTTCTGCCATTACAAAAAATGTCATATTATGTTCACTGCATATCTGCAACACATTTGGACCAGCATCCATAGTAAAACTGACATTCTCCTTTCATTACACATGTTTGCTCTAAGCTGTACTTATCTACGGTACTATCCATCACTTTCCACCTAAAGCCAATAAATTGCAACGGTATTTACATACTTTTCATCGGGCATCTCGTATATTCGCGGTAATGCAAACATCATCGATGTATTTGTTTTTACAGCCATAAAATAGCTGTGAACCGTTGAAAGATCTGCAATGTATCTGAGAACGATTTGTTTATTTTACTCTATTAAATGGGATGCACTGAAGGATTTTGAACTTTCTACCTCTAGAATGTTAAATTGTCTAACGGGAAAAAGATTTAAAATGTGTATAGGTAGCAAAAGCTCAGAGGAGCTCTTTGGCGTAGGGATTCGAACTCCTTGGCTTTCAGTATAGAAAACAAAGCTACCTTCGCCATGGTCAGGACTTGGATAAGTCACCAAAACTTTGTAATTTCCGGTCCTGGTCGCAATTGCAACCGTTTCTACCCACCAACCCGCATTGGGCCAGCGTGGTGATGCTGTTTGGCAATTAACCTTACCTACTTACCTATTTACCGCATTTTTTTTTTTTTTTTAAACTCAGCAAATGACTCCACACTACCTGATGATAAGCAGTAGAGGAGTCCATTGTAAAGATAGTGCAGCATGCTGACATACTGCCCTAGCCACCCTCACCTTTCCGGCCCAAAAATGCTTTTTCACACCTCTTTTGAAGGAACCCATATTGTAAGAAGGAGGGAATACGTGTACCGGTGTGCGTTTTTGTAATTCATGAACAATTCCATTCTTCACAACATAGCTATGGCTACAAATGGACTTTAATAATTGTAAATTTTCCAAACACGCGGAATAATTTCCAATCTATCCAATCTCACCCGGATGTTTTCCAAATAGTCAAAACAATGTAAATTTTTATATATCTAATGTATTTGTAATGAATGACGTCGGAAACACATGTGACCTCTTATGAAGTAGACTTGTTACACAGATTTTGTACATGTGCTTTGTATCGACTGATAAAGTATTGTCTTAATTAATAAACAATCACATTTAAGTCCTGGTGAACATAGATCTGGTGGTGGTGCCATAAAACTACCAGATTTTACTAGTCACGTAAAATCGGCAGTGCAGGGGGAGTTAGAAAACTCTTCCTACTGCTTTCATTGCTGTACCGTTTGAAGGGTTGAAAATAAGATTGGCAGTGAAATTAGTAGGCACAGATTCTATACAAGTTGTTTTAAACCCCACTAACGAAAGGGGGTTGTAGGGTCCCTTAGAGCCTTAGGACGGAACCAAACTCAAGCGTAGATCTCTGCTTGAGCACTGTTAGAGAGGGATGGCGCTATTGATCCCACAGAGCGCCATCCCTTTTTAACTGCGCTCAAGCAGAGATCTACGCTTGAGTTTGGTTCTGTAATACGGGCCTTAGAGCTCACTGGCGCAAACCCCGACCTAGTGTCTGTCTAGGTCGGGAAGCCCTGGGAACGGCTCCGAGAGTTGCTCCGGCAGACCCCGGGTCGCTCCAACAGAAGGACAGGAACGGGTATATCGGGGAGTTTTAGTGGGTAGTGCCAATATGTCAGGTGAGTTCCACACTCGCCTACCAGCCACCGGTAGGTACGGTCCGTAAATGGATTCATCCTCGTAAATAAAGGGTCCCTTAGAGCTCATTGCCAAAATATGAGAAATATGAGGCCAAAAATCTAAATAGTAAATAAAATAATATTAAATTCGATATACATACGTCATAAGTAACGGATTCTCGAAAGTACATCTTACTACATACATTTAAAATATAATTTGGTTTGTATATTAGTCCTTATACTTGCTGACGTTCACTTACTGATCCAATTGCGACATAATATTTCAATAAAACATGGTTCTTATCCTCAACATTCGTATATTATAATACAACCTTGATAATTTAACGTTAAAAATATAAGGATGTCTCTAACACACCATAAAAAAGACTTAGAAAGGTATACCTCAATTTGTACCCCAGAGAACTTAAAATTAAATTTAAAAGGAAAACCAAATTGGAAATAAATTGTTTAAATCTTATCATACTCGTACATTTATTCTGCATTCATAAAAATGATTCAAATACAATATATTTGTTCATTTACTAATTGTTCATTAGAGAAAAACAACTGATCACTAATCATAACTTAAACGCCCTTAGTTTAGTCAGTGTGTCTACACGTTTACAATCTCACCCTTACCATACCACCAAGGATTTAAAAAAAAAATCAATAAATTCAGAACCTTGCTACGAATACATTGTGTAGATATTTGCATAAATTTTAAGGGCATACAGATTTGGTTTACACGAGCCATATTGTCATGGAAAATGAGCCTCTCAAATATCATTTACATATTTGAAGGAACTACGTGTTGCCTCATGAATTTTGGCTGAAAATGTAATATAATACAGAAGATAACTGCAGAGACGGTTAACAGAGATTCTCGTCATCAGCCTATATACGTCCCACTGCTGGGACAGGCCTTCCTCATGGAGAAACATATGAGGAGTATGGGCCGTAACACCACCACGCTGGCCAATGCGGGTTGGTGGGTAGAAACGGTTGCAATACTGACCGGGACCAACAGCTTTACGTGCCTTCCGAAGCACGGAACAGACGGAACAGATAACGGCGATTCTATTAGAGAGATAACGGCGAATCACATTTATGATTCGTATATTCAACCAATTGTTAAGTTCTTATATGGCTAAATGTAGTCATAAGGAACACAGAGCTCCTTGGAGTCTTCCTACACCTTCTGGGATTACAGGCGTGATTGTATGTTGTATGTGTAAAATTCTATACCATTAGCTCCCAATGTGGTCCAGGTCGACCCCTATGGGTCCACGGGAGACTCGACGGGGCTCTTGTTCAACTCATCATCATCATCATATCTTCATATTTTTGTCGAGTTTTGGGAATATGGTAGAAATGTAACTGCAGGGGGTCCACCGGAACCAAATTCATAATGAAAGTGGTCGATGAGAATACTAAGTATGGGAACCTCTGTTCAAGACCAATGGTTTCAATGGAAACAGCAAAATGTGTTGACCAATGGTTTTTGCGACACTTTTTCAAAGCTTCATTACATCAGCTGTGTCATTTATTTATTTATTCAGTCTACCAGCAATTGTTACACTGTAGGTAGTGTGCCTATGGTTGTAGATGGTAAAACGTTTAACCACACACCTGACTCCCATTCCCCCACAGCCAAGAGACGAGCACGATCTGCAGTGCTGGTTGACGTATCAAGTAGCTCATTCCGCACCAGACTGCAAAGCGGCTCGGCCCACCCATTGTCTCTGAGCATAAAGATTTTTCGGTAAATCTGTGTTCGGGCAAGCCAATAGCCAAGCATTCTTGGCCTCAGCTAGATATGAATTTTGAAACGAATTTATTTGTGGGTTTAAAATTTTACAAATTAAATCATTCGCACAATAAACTGAAGACAAAAAAAAAAAAAATTGAATTTCTACAGCAATCCCTTATTTAAATGTATTGAACCTGGTATATTTCGGACCCTTGTACTATATACTATGTGAATTAAACATTATTTTCATTACTTTTGATATGAGTCAACTAGCCTATTTGGTTATTGGCCAAGCTGACATATTACGATATCACGTTTTTTTTTATTACGCGGTTGGTCAATATTTTGACCAACTAGTCAACCTGACCAACGGATCAAAAAACCGAAGCGGTGTTTTTTTTTTAATATCATAGTAACATAATACAAAACCTTACATATAAATCTGCCAAACTGTGCAACAGTTTGTCGGCAGAGTCCCCATACATGTTCACAATAACCTTAGATTACGTATTTATGAAAAATCACGTCTGTCCTGACTGTTGGTCTATCCTAGAGGATATAGACATGATAAAACCACAAATATACATTTACATAGATAACACAAGTATAACGATTTGTATTGAAACCAAGCGTGTCTACTTTTTTTTTTTTTTTTTTTTTATACTACCAGGGTGGCAAACAAGCATACGGCCCACACAGATGGGCAGTGGTCACCGTAGCCTATGGACGCCTGCAACACCGAGGGTATCACCAGCGCGTTGCCGACCCTTAAAAAACCTTTTCACGCCCTTTTTGAAGGACTCCATGCTGTAGTCTCTCGGGAAAGCCTCACCAGGGAGTTCATTCCACAGCCTAAGCGTACGAGGAAGGAAATTCCTCCTAAAACGCACGGTGCGCGACCATTTTGGTTCTAACGTGTGAGGATGAATTCCCTGGCGATGGCGAGCGGTGCGGTGATAAAAAGAAGCTGTTGGCATCATGTCAAATAGCTCCTCAGAACAGACCCCATTGTACAAGCGGTAGATCACACACAAGGAAGCAAAATCTCTCCTCAAACTTAAGGGCTCAATACCGCTTGTGAGCTCGGGATCGCCGACAATTCTCATGGCTCGTCTTTGAACCGCGTCAAGAGGTCCAAGTTGGTATGCTGGTGCCGCCCAAAGATGACAGCAGTACTCCATATGGGGCCTTACTTGCGACTTATAAAGAAGCAGACGCTGCCCCGGAGAGAAGTACCGCTTCGCACGATTGAGCACACCAAGCTTTTTAGATGCCAACTTGACCTTATCCTCTAAGTGACTGCGGTACTGGACGTCACTGGAAATGTCGACACCAAGGATACCCAAACTGTTGGAGATTTGAAGAGGTGTATTGAGGAACCGTGAAGCCACAGTGAATGGAGTTTTTTTAGCGGTGAACGAGCAGACTTGTGTCTTAGTGGGGTTAAACTGGACTAAATTTAGTCGTCCCTTTTAACGTCTCCTGTGACGTCACAGCCGTAATTTTGAGACAGGAGATCCAAACGTCACAGCCCTAATTTTTAGGACCCAACATTTTGAAAAATACAGATGCCGTGATGTCATTCTACCAATTATCACACAACGAGACTTTTTTTTAATTTTTGCAGCCATTCGGACGTACGGAGACTAGTTAGTAGTGACCAGCCTCGACGTTCGGTCGGGGTTTTCCAACACGCGCAGTACGTGCATGCGTCTTCTAATTAAACGTATATCTTTGAAGAAAACCTTATAGGTAAATGGTAACAATAAATTCGGACCGTATTAAATCCTTTTTCAAATCAGCATGCAATGATGAATTATTGATGCGCCGAATGAAAGCAATTGCAAAAAACGGTTACCCAATTCCGAGACTTAAAGCGAATTGTGTTGTAAATCCGTTTTAGAATACGGTCACGTGTTCGTTCCTTACACGTGACAATACGGTTGTTTTTTAAACAGGACTTGTAAACAATTGCCTGTGGATTACCTTCGATTGCCAGATTTTGGTATAATTCACTCCAAAAATATGCGACCACTTTTGACAGTAAATTACTCTTATTTGAAGGAAATAAAGATTGTCACCTCTAAAATGTGTATCACGTAGAACACAATATAATATTAATATTTTTAAATTGTGTCGTCCTCAGCCTACATACGTCCCACTGCTGGGCACAGGCCTTACTCATGGAGAAACACATGAAGGGTATGGGCCGTAACACCATCACACTGTCCCAATGCGGGTTGGTGGGTAGAATCGGTTGCAATAGTGACCGGGACCAACGGCTTAACGTGCCTTCCGTAGCACGGAGGAGTGCAAGATCTCAAAGTTTTCGGTCACCCATCCAAAACCTGACTACAGCAAAGGTAGCTTGGTTTTCGATATCGAAAGCCAAAGCTTATTAACCACTAGCTCCTCCGTTCTCCATATCAAGTAGGTATATAAGGTGAGATAGTGTAATTTATCAGATTCTTTATAAAAAATATATTTTCTATTCACTGTACTGTAGACACAAAGACTTTAATTCTATGTAAGTCTGACACGTACGCATTATATGTATGTTATACATTTCTGGTATGACTCGCTCGAGAAATAACTAAATCATTCGCCAATCACTTGATCGATGAATTAAAATGCAGAAGCAATTGTCGGACCAACCGCAGAAAGTCGGCTCATTTGAACTCATTCCCGATCCATCATTCATTCAGTCAATGACACCATCTAAGTGAGATGCTGACAATTACTTATACGAGCAAGTAGAACTTTCTTAGGTGATATGGCTTGTCTCTTCAAGACTTTTAAAATAGCGAATTACTATTTAATTATTCATTTATTTGGATTAAACTTAAGTAAAGTTGCTTGTGAATATCACTTGCCTCACATTGTGCCCGGTGCATGGCAACAGGTTCGCGTATTATCTTATATTACTAAAATATGGTATTTAGTTCTCGCCTGAAGATCTACTACGACATTTTTCTTCCGCAACAAACTGGCAAATAGAATAACTGACGAATGAACATATTATCGGATTTGCCTGGGTGTAGCCTTTGTGGTGATGAAGGACGAAAAAAACCACAAACCTTGCTACCAAGAGCAAATATTTTGGTGTACCATTTTCCGCGAAATGATTCATTTAGTATCTTCATTAATTCATCGCACTTACAAAGTCCACGACGTGGGTAGGAGATAGTCAAACAACTCAAAATCAAAATAGAATCGCGGCTCCTTTCATTTGATTGTATTAGGTGCTTACCTATGAAATTGGTGTTTTGTATGGAGATTTTGGGGAATTCTGCATTTTCCATACAAAATTTTTTTCAATTTTCTTCACAACGACAAATCCAAAGATAATAATATTTGGCATCTATCATTAGACATGCTTTAGTAATATGTGTAATATCACACTTCATAAAAATTATTTATCGTTTTTAAGTGAATGCAAATAAAATTATGTATTCGGGAGGCACTTAAAAAGAGTTGTCTCCGTGTCCAATTTTAACACAATTAAACTTACAACAAATTATCAAAACAAATCAAAAGAGCTCAAAAATATAGTCTATTTTTAGACGAGGTAATTATTTTTTAGGAATACTCTGAATCTTAATAGTTACAGATAAAATACTAAGAGAGAAAAAAAACACCAATTTCATAGGTAAGGACCCAATATTAGGAGGTCTTAATGGGACGAAAGAGCACAATGGTGTTGAGTGATGTTTTGACGCCGTTCGCATACACGTGTTGCGAACCCTGAATTTATAGACCACAAATGTTAAACAGAACTAACACGATTGACGTGGATAAAATGAAAAGTATAAAACAGGAAAAAATTTCTTTAAACTCAAAGGAGGCTATTTGCGTTTTGGAACAGAGGTGTACAAGGGATTTTGTTTTATTCAATATGTTGGCAAAAGAGCCGACTGCATGATAGTGCCGTTACTTCATGATGCAAGAATTGCATCTCCCAAGTTACATTTTGGAATAAATGAATAAATAAATATCTTCAGACATTCACACCTATCAACTAGCCCCATTTTAAGCAACTAATGCTGCTTGTGTTACGGATACTAATGGATAACAGTAAAACACGAGCCTGGGCGAGTTTTTTAATAGTATCACGCGAGTGTTTTAATACCGAGTTATGGGCATGGACATGCACTACTTAATCTACACTCATTATTCAAAAAATAAAATAAAAAATTCAATTAATTTTATTTATTGTTGTCTGGAAAACATTTACCATAGTTTTGTGCGTTTTTAAGAAAAATAAGTGATGCATAATTAGTCCAACCTGTTGCATAATGGTCATTATGTTACAGTGTCCATTTTAAAAATCGTTTTTATCATTTGTGTTAAAATGTATGTCATTATGAGTTCGAGTCTGAGTTCATAATTCGAACATTATAACATACCATCAGATAAGCCGTCTGTCCGTTTGCCCGCTTGCCGTTTGCTTTTAAATAAAAGAAAACTCCTAGTGATAAAGCGAACTAACTCCCTTTGACCGAAAATTTTAGAGCTTAGATATACAATGTGATGCCTAAAACTGATATTTGCTAATATTATATAATTTCCTCTTTATGGTGTACCTCTATCATACCTAAGAATTTTATCGATCTATCTATACCTTTATCATAGCATGTAAAGTCAAGCAAGTCACGAAATCCAATAATATCATTGCATTACCCTTACTCTTCAAACCGAAACACAGCAATGCATGCAATTTAGACCACTCAATCGTCCTTAGCCTATATAGGTCCACTGCTAGGCACAGACATTCCCCATAGAGAAATACATGAGGAGTATGGGCCACCACCATACTGGCCCAATGCGAGTTGGTGGAAAACGGTTGCAATAGCGTAAAGTGCCGAAGCACGGAGGAGTTTCGGTCACCCATCCAAGGCCTGGCTATGGCGAAGGTAGCTTTGTTTTCGATATCAAAAGCCAAACCTCCTCCTCCGCTGTTCAGAGCCCCTCAGCAAAGACGACTTAATAGTGGGCTTGACGCTTTTTATAAGAAGACCATAAAATCTTAGGTGAATTATGTCCATAACCCCGAAAGGACATGATGGTAATGTTATGAATACATCAATGTTGTATTCATTGCCATAGGCGGAGAGACTATGAGGTCTCAGTGACCTCAATCTTTTCAGAATAATCTTTGTAAGTATCAAAATCGCAGCTAAATCTGGTATATTGCGACCGCTCTTCGTTTTGATAGGTCAACCAAGTTCCTCGACGAATACGAAGTTGCAAACTTTTTGGTAGACCGGCTACATTTTACACACGACATATACGACAAGCTATTAGGTCCTTTCCTATGAAATTGGTGTTTTGTATGGAGATTTTAGGGAATTCTGCATTTTCCATAGTAACAATTTAACAGTTTTCTTTACAACGACAAATCCAGAGATAAAAATATTTGGCATGTATCATTAGACAAGCTTTAGTAATATGTGTAATATCACACTTCATAAAAATTATTTATCGTTTTTAAGTGAATGCAAATAAAATGATGTATTCGGGAGGCACTTAAAAAGAGTTGTCTCCGTGTCCAATTTAACACAATTAAACTTACAACAAATTATAATTATTTAATTATTTTTTAGGAATACTCTGAATCTTAGTAGTTACAGACAAAATACTAAGAGAGAAAAAAACGCCAATTTCATAGGTAAGGACCCAATATATTTTACTGCCAGAAACAGATTTTTCATTAGAGTGACGCGTAAAATGTACGGACCGATACACCTTACGACCGATCAACTGGGACTAACCAGGAATAGGCTTTCTTTGATGTAGAAAGGTGCGTGCCTGACATAAGATATGGGTTATAGATACATAAGATACTTACATATAATCACGACTACCATCCCCTAAGGGTAAGTCAGAGCAAAAGCAAAAGCACCGCAAAAGCAGTCCACTGTCATAGTCCGCGCTTCACCAAGCAGTGACTGCACATGTGCTCCGCGTGACAGGTGGAGAGCCCGTCGCCGCTATAAGTTGATGGTTGTGCAGTTCAACGGCCTTTACCTTTTACCACACCCAAGGGAAGAGATTGGTTGGTAGTATTTTTTAATGAGCCGCTACCACACGACTGAGAGACCGACGATGAGATACAATAGGTTGAAATAAAAGTACACCTCTTTTTTATATACTTTAAAATAAAACATGTGTACACTCATTCTAAAATTATAGTTAATATAAAAAATGCTAATCCAATCCTGAAAATAAAATTTGAGATTGCTAAAAAAAAGTAGTCCGAAATTCTCTTGCATTTTTTTCTTTTTTTTTCCTAATTACTTTGTGCTCATTCTTTTATACCACTTAAGCCTTATCCTAATTTTAATTTCAACGTTAATTTTATAGTCCGTAGCTGGAATATTCTACAACAAATTTCGTCCACCATTAGACTAAAATGTACAAGTATACTGAAACGAGAGTGGACCGTTTTAATTTATTTGAAATTCATGAAAGCGCGTACGACTTTCGACAGGGACGGATCCAGGCGTCGTGTTTGATTAATTCAAAAACGTTTCAGGAGAGTTTTCAGTTGATTTGAATATTAATAAGCTTAGTTATTGATGAGAATTGTTGTGACAAATATTTGTTTTGCTATCATCATTAGCCTACCCTTTTCCCAATATAGAATATATTTTATCCTTTGTGAAATTTTTCCCCGGAATACTTAAAAACTACCCTATCTTTTCAGATTTTCCTTCCATCCATATACAGCCGAACTGTATTTCTCAGCTTCTAACATAAATCTTTATTTTATGACCTTTTCCTAACATTATATAGTTTTTTCCTTATCTGCTGACACTAGTTATTTCTTTATGAGAAGAGAAAATATTCGTTTTTTTTACGAATTTTATAATAATAAGTGCCACTATTTGTGGTTGATATTAATCACATGTGAGTGTGTATTGGAGTGTGTTCATTCAAAATAAAATGTATTAAACTTTATCATGATTTGACAACTCCTCGTCACTTATTCTAATTTTCAATTCAATTCAAACATATCTAAGGTTCTTCGAGTCAACAAAAATTTATTATAATCTATTTAGGAAAAACATTATTATTGTACAAATTAAGTTACGGTTACTTTAGAATTAAGATATGGTATAAATTAATTATTATACTTTTCACACGTCCCACTGCTGGGACAGGCCTTGCTCATGGAGAAACACATGAGGAGTATGGGCCGTAACACCACCACGCTTGCCGAATGCAGGTTGGTGGGTAGAAACTGTCACAAATGCGACCTAGCACGGAGGAGCTCGAGATCACAAAGTCTTGGTCACCCATCCACGGCCTGACCATGGCGAAGGTAGCTTTGTTTTCGATCAAAGCCAAAACGCACTAACCACTACGCCACACAATCTCTACTTCTTTGTTTTTATAATAAATAACAATAGATTAAATAGAATCTTTTTTGATATGATATGGAAAGTGACGCGTAATTGACGGGGACATTTATATTAAACCCTTGGCGCGCATCGCGATCACCGGTGTTCGTAATCAATAGATGTTTTCTATTTTATCTCGTTTTGTGTCCGTTGACTAGTTTAGAGATAAGTGAGGATTATCACATGAATTTAATTTTGTCATTTCCTATCTTTTGCCGAAAGCAATGAATGACGAGTTTAACTAGTTAAGGTAAATTACAATAGTATAGGCAAAAAGAAAGTGATGTCACTATTCAGCCAATTATTTATAGAAATTCTGAAGTGGAAATTAATAATAAGAAATTACTGATTTATATGGAATACGCTTCTTATTGATATCTATTGTTGCGTCTAAAAGCTATCAAGAGCTTTTCACGATTCGTTTAACTAAACCAATTATCATGAAGACTCAAATGTCATTATAACCTAATAATACAAATATAAAGAAATATAATTCTAATTTACAACTTACTGTTGACTTTACTGCTTACCTCAGTTGCTTGATACCTTTGACGGTAACTGAGGTACAGTCCACAACTCCTAAACAAGAACAGTCTAAACTCTTAAATGGTTTTTTAATTGTAATATCTGAAACTTCAATGTCCAAATATGAATAAAGAAATCGAGACAACCTGGCGATCTATAATCTGCAGCCTAAGAACAGTTATAAACTCTAAATATACATATTTGTGACAAAAACATAAAATATTATATCTAATCATTAACAAGAAATTTTACATTATCAATGACAAGTGCTATAATTTGTGAAACCTTGTTTTACCTTGTAAAAAGTCCCGTTAAGATACAAAAAATTGTGTACCTAGAATGTAAGACGATAGAAGATGGAGTAAATGACAGGTTTGAAGTAAATTTTAAACTCATTATTATAGATAAGATACTGTACGAGGAAAATGTTCTCTACGTTTTTTTAATGACACAAACTTTTTGAAATAGGTTCTTTAGAGCTCGAGTGTAAAACTTTGATACAATTTTAATGAGTGTTATTATAACAGTTAGCAAAATGTCCGATTTCGGATCAGCAAAAAAAAATTGGTCAGCTAAAATAACTAATTGTTCAGCAAAAGGCAGCAAAAATTTCTTATTTGGTCAGCAAAATAACTAATTAAGTAGCAACTTACGGGCAGTAGATATTCTAATTTGTCAGCAAAATAACTAATTGAGCAGCAACTCAAATGTTTTCTCTGCTGCCAAATTGTTAAATATTGTTTAAAGGGTCATAAAAAATAATCCTAACCTAATATCCATCAGAATACATTTCCTAGGAAATGATTCTTGATAATTTACCAAGATTTAACAAATTTTTTTGCTCTCTAATTAATTATTCTGTTGATCAAATAATTATTCTGTTGACCCAATAAGTGTTCTGCTGATCAAATAATTATGTTTCTGACCAAATAATTATATTGCTGACAAAATATTTCTTCACTGCCCAAATAATTTTTCGACTGACCTTTTTTTTTGCTGACCAAATAATTAAATGGCTGCCCAATTAATCATTTCCAAATTTAAACTCTGTGAAGTTTATTTTCTGGAATTTTCTTACCTTCACAAATCAACCCCTTACTGCGCCCCTGTCGCATCTCGTCTATATAAACAGAAGTTTTTCAATACGTGACCATTTCAATCTGGACTCTCCACTTGTTTGTAGCCAATCATACTCATGAAAGAAACAAATTCAAAATTTTAATTTAACCTCCTTTTTAGTTGTGCTTTTTTTACAATAACTGTGGTGCAAATCAGTGCTATTTCAACGCCGGGAATTTTCAGTTTAAAAAGGTATTTTGTTTATTTTTTCTTTAGTTTTTCTGTGATCATTCCATTTTTGAATTTTAAATTTGTCTGTTTTATTTTGAGTTAGTGCGCGCAAAAGTTATTGAAACTTTTTGGTGTCATATACTTATACTGCAACTTTTTAATATAACAAAACTTCATAAACTTTAAAGTACGTGGTTTCATTGCATCACTTTGTCTTTTTGAGTAAATTCCTTCGAAAATACTTATGATTTTCTTATTTTTTCTTAAAAATTAATCACCTTAATACGGAATGTCATTAGATTAACAATATGTGACCAACTGCACGTATATTGTAGATAAAATCATATAATGTTATAAATTAATAAAGTATTTATTTCATAAAAATAAATGGACATACGTTATCTAAATTGACTCATTTTATCTGATAAAAACGTGGAAGGAGCTAAATATTCATTTGTATTTATATCAATTGTTCTTACATACATATTATATTTTTCAATTAGTACCCAGTGCGTAAAATTTCAGCAAAAAAAAATCAAATAGCACAAAAAATATAAAGTATTCATTGATTTTGAGATATTGTCATTAAAAAATGGTTTGATAAGTTGTTGAAATTCATGATTTTTCCTAATGTATTGTACCTAATTTGTTACTTTATTATCTTAATATTCTGTGTAAACAATTTAAATATGTGTATCAATGTGCGTATGGGTCACCTTACCCCGTACATTGTTACTTATCTATAGACAGTTTTAAATAAAGGCAGTAATTTTGTATTACTTTTTAATACGGTCAATGTATGGACGGTACGAAAGCGAATGAAAAAGAGAGATTGCTTTACATACAAGTAACTTACTATGTATCTATATATTGTTCGATTTTTTTATGCTAGGGGTTAAGCGAGCAGACGGATCACCCAATGTTAGCCTTCCACCCGATGTTAGCCAGACATCCATAACCCCAAAGGAGGTTTTTGTCACGTCAAGATTTATAATAATTTTTAAGGGTTTCACTCACCACACCGGATTTACCGTTTTAGCAAGAAAATATTCTTTGACGGTATGGTCTCATATATAATAATTTTTAGCCAGACACATTCATATTAAACTCTTTATATTTTACTCTTTATTGCACCAATAAACACTAATACACGTCATTATTTAACACCAGTATGCAAAGGAGGACTTATCTCTAATAGAGATCTCTACCAGCCAACCCGTCACAGGTGTGTGAGATTTAGTATTGAAAAGGAAGAGACACCGGTGCGAAAAGAACAAATTAATCATATTAAAAACTAAAATTCAAATACATAATACTTGAAAAAATAAATAATTTATATTTATAGAATACATATGTATATTGTATGTGACTCTTCTGGTGTTGCGGGTATCATTCTGTTGTTTGAATAAAGTGATGCGTTCGCGCATTTGCCATAAACAACAACCAGTATTTACTGCGAATAACAATGAATGTGTATTGTGACACGACAAAAAAAAACTTTTTAAGCATTTTTTACATTTCATTTTAACCTCCTGTGTAAAACTTCAATAAAAATAACTTTTAAGTACACGATATTAAGACTTTCAATTGAGCGATTTGTCAGTTTTAAACCAGTGCACCAGTCAATTCAGAAAGGAGGTGTGTCACTAACACATTCTAAAGGACATCCCTCGCATCCCCAAAGATCATAGATAAGGGTAGAGCCGCTCCATAAACAAAAAATCCGTTACTGTTAAAGAGGGTGTGCTCGCATTCTTCGAACGCGAGTCGATAAAAAAAGATTTGTCTATGGTAAATCCCATAGTTTTTATAGTTAAAAGGAATCGAGAACCTTGTGAATTACTGAATATTGCTAACGGTTACTAAACATTAAAGGGAATTGAGGAAATAAGAAAAAAATTTACATTTGTTAATTTTTGTTTTTACATATCGCTCCTCCCACCGAATAATATCGTTATCGAAAAATTGAAATTTTACAGGAAAAATAAAACAGTGTTTATTTAAAATTTTGTTAAACCTCGTCCAACCTAAAAGAATGATTTATATATCAAACGAAAGCTATTTTTTTGTAGAATAATTTTAAGTACAATTCTTAATTTTTTATAGTATAAAAATCAAGTTATTAAAGAAAATATATTTTACTGGACAAGCTAGACATAGGATTATTTCGCAAAACAACATTACGATATTATTCGCGTTAAAACAAAAGGACATCGTGCACAATACAATGTATAGTATAGCATACTACAATGTTATTCGTTAAATCAAGACAATCAAACATAAAAGGTAATAGATTTTAGCTGGGTTTTTCGCCCACATAATGCAATTACAATTAAAGTATTGTTTAAATACCCTTTTATCGTTCAATCGTCTTTAAAGTAATATTATTATCTATCAATATAAATGGAATATAAATCCTAATGAAACTTTGGTTTTGTGCTTAAAAAACCTTTTATTAATTAGTTGAAAAATGAAATCAATTGTTTTGAAAAAATAAACAAAAAAGAAACTACAATACTAATTTAGTTCTAAGTTCTAAGAATCATCATCATCACCATCAGAATCCGAAGCGTTATCATTACAACTGTGTGTTATCATTACAACTTTGGAGCGAATCATAAAACGAATGATAGTGGGTTATGGCTTCAGTTCTGCAAAAGCTGAGCAAATCTGCTAGCAGAGGTCTATTGACAGCAATTAGTTCAGAATATGCTTGCATTAAACTGCTCACTTTAACGTTACCTGTTCGATTGCTTCTTCTTTACTTCTTGATAAAACTTTCAGTGTTTCACTCAATGTATTGCCCATCATAATTATATTTAAGCTGAACAATATTGGGATTAGAGCTTGATACCTTTACTTCTACGATTTTAGTCCATGCTATTTTACTGCCTTGAGTATCTGTAGTCCAGTTTTTACCATCGATGAACTCTAAGACGCCGTTAGAACTGAAACTTTGGACAGGTTTTTGTCTGAACCATCTCCGAATCACCCATCATTCATGTTTCGACCATTCAACGTTAGTGAGGTCCTACGAAGCGTAAAAAATATAGGTTCAAATGCTGTTGGTGATGATGACGTAAGTCGTAAAATGATAATCCCCATCCTTGATATTGTTGCTACCACCCTTACCTTGATACTTAATCACTCTATATCCTCTGGATTCTATATACTCTTTCCTTCATTTTTTTGTTGGTTTATTGTTCATGACCATGGATACAGAGTCCTGCAGTCGTATATATTGTGTGTGGTCTATTCTAGTCTTTAGTAGTATTAAGTCTTTATTTTCATTGAAATGCAAGTGTAATACATTTCAATGCGACTTGGGAGAGTTTGGCGTTAAACGGTCTATGGCAGATACTGTGGTGCTACTTGAATGAGGTGGATTACCACGATAAATAACTCATCACTTTTCACACCACATGACGCTTATTTCGATAATTCTCCACATTGCACATCATCACAGACTCTTATTACACAAAAATACACAGATTTTACGTAACAATATCCACTCCGAAACAATATTACAATCATCGAAATAAAAATCACGTCCACCATAATTCAATGCCGCCAAAAACTCATCGTTTTCCTTCAATTTGGAAAAACGCACAGATTATTCCTCTTCCTCTAGTACCTCATCCCACTTTCACCGATTATCGGCCTATATCAATTTTACCTTATCTTTCTTAAATACTGGAGTGTCTTGTCCAAAATCAGCTTAGTAATTTCCTATCCCGCTATAAGCTCACAAATCTTCTCCAGTCTGGTTTCCGTCCAGGCCATAGCACCACCACGGCTCTCGTCAAGTTACAGTATCGGCGCTGCTGGACTTCAGTAACGCCTTCAAAAATGTAGACCATGACATTCTTATTGCAGTGCTCCGTTCTCTAAACTTATCTCCTGTAGCGGTTAGTTGGATCGACAGTTATTTGCACGGTCGTCGACAGCGAGTCTGTGTCGATGAGTCCTGCTCGGACTGGTGCGATATAAGAGCTCGCGTACCGCAGGGCAGCGTTTTGTCTCCTCTTATCTTTTCTTACCTCCTCCTCCTCTTATTACCTTTATGTGGATGATCTTCAGGTGTACCGGAAGGACTCTGTGGATGGGTTAGTCGACGTGGTGACCAGTTTGAATTTGGATTTGGAGAGTGTTCTGAGGTGGAGTAAGGCCTTCGGTCTTAAAGTGAATCCTACCAAAACCCAGGTTATCATATTTGTAAGCCAGCACAACATCTCTCGGATTGACTTTAACTCCATACCAAAGGTAATTTATAACGGTAACCTTTCAAAGACTGCGTTAGGAATTTAGGCATCTCAATGGGTAGTTCACTGACGTGGACATCGCAAATTGGTCAGGTAAGCAAGAGACTATTTGCTACTGTCGGTTCTCTATGAAGACATCGCAATTTCCTTCCCATACCCACCAAGATAGCCCTGGTTCAAGCCATCCTTTTCCAATCTTGGATTATGCAGACACCAGTTATTGTGACCTGACGGAGGCGTATTTGGATAAACTTGACCGCCTTCAAAATCTATGCATCTGCTTTGTTTTCGGTCTACGCAAGTATGACCATGTCTACGAGTATCGTCGTTGTCTCGGGTGGCTGCCTATCCATCTTCGTCGTGATGCGCGTATTCTCCCGCTACTGTATAGCGTGCTGTTTAATCCCCAAACACCCTCCTATATCAAGGAGCGCTTCCACTTCCTTCATTCCACTCATGATAGAAATATAAATCTCTCCTCCTTACTTGTCCTGCACATTCTTCCCACCTCTACAACAATTCCTTTACTGTCCAAGCCATTCGTCTCTGGAACACAACCTTCCATAACCAATCAAACAATTCCAATCCTTAGCATCCTTTAATAATCTGGCCCATACCCATTTCCTTCATCTTTGACCCCTCCCTCCATCACACATTGCAGTTTTCGTCTTTTCTGTGTCGCTTTTTATGTAAAAATATATTTATAAATAAACTGTATAATATATAGTTAAATAAAATTCTCTTTATTATTATAAAAAAAAGAAAGCGCTGCGCATTGCTAGTGGCTTGCAGTAATAAATATTATAGCAATAGTACATTGAGTCTAAACAAAGCCTTGGTAAACTATAGCGATAAGTTATTACTATACTTTTGTTTGTATCCTTAAACAGTAATTAAACATTACCATATTTTTCTAATAAAATAACTACAGGAATAGTATTGTTATAAAACATTAGTACAAGGCGAGATTGCTGTTCTTGCTCGAATAATATCGCTATGTTAACATATTGAAAATCTTGTTTCTAGTGTGACCCGTAATCGCCAGTAGTGTTGTTATTCGCGTAAATAAGTATGTTAAATCTGTAACGGAATAATAAGACTATAGTTATTACAAAAATGCTACTTTCTAAAATACTGATAGAAAACATTTGAAAAAAATTGACAAGGTGTAAAAAAATGTGTACAAGACGAATATGCAATAAAACGCAAAGTATTGTTATATCGCATTACGATATTATTCGGTGGGAGGAGCGATATGACAAGTAAACTCTTGGCCTTAATCACACCTGATGGTTAGTGATGATAAGGCCGAAGGTGGAAGCAAGCTTCACCTGTAAATCCTCAACAACTGAAGAACTAGCTATCTAACCTCTGTTTGCTGTAACACAACAATTGCTTATAACTTTGTTATTATGGCGACAAATTTAGGTAAGACGGTGGAAACGAGCCAGGCGGGCTTTGAAGCCCTACCACCAACCAAACTGAGCAAAAAAAATCCAGCCTCCGTGGGGAATAGAACCCCGGACCTCCCGATCTACACCCAGTGGTGTCAACCACTAGACCAGAGACATGGTAAAATGGTGTTTTATACCATTAAGGTGACAATCGAGCACACGTCCCATTGGATTTTAAGTAATATTCACAATGAACTGTACATAAGTTTTATTCAAACTCAGTGGTACAGGCGGTGGGATCGAACCCGCGAGTCCCGCGGTCTCTCGAACGAGCAGTGCTCCGTCCGTCAGAACTGTTGCAGTTACAGTTCGGCGGCCGGCAAACATTCCGAATCATTCCCGTGGAATTCTTAAGAAATATTCTGAATTATTACGAATCATTCGGATTATATTAAGCGCTCGGTGGCGTAGTGGTTAGTGCGCTTTGGCTTTCGATTGAAAACAAAGCTACCTTCGCCGTAGTCAGGCCGTGGATGGGTGACCAAAACTTTGTGATCTCGAGCTCCTCCGTGCTTCGGAAGGCACGTCAAGTCGTTGGTCCGGGCGGTACTGCGACTGTTTCTACCCACCAACCCGCATTGGGCCAGCGTGGTGATGTTAAGGCCTATACTCCTCATATGTTTCTCCATGAGGAAGGCCTGTACCCAGCAGTGGGACGTTTATGGGCTGAGGACTAGGATTTGGAATATTTCAATCATGGAAAAGTATGGGAATAAGAAATTATTTAAAAAAGCTGCAATTGTTATAAAAACGAGCAGAGAGTTGATGACGGTAACTTTACATTATTTTTGAAGAGCAAGAAGAAAAATGTATATCTCTGAAAACAAGATAAGAATAGTCAAAGTACTCGTAGATATGAAAGTTAATTACGACGTTTCGACTCTTTTCCAGTTGGTGTAATCCTTGCAACTGGAAAGATGTCAGCAGAGTGTCAGGCTGCTGAAACCTTCGAAATTAACAATCTTAAAAACACTAGCCTTCCGCTCGCGACTTTGCTCGCGTCATTCACACTACACGTAACTATTTAGTACTTATCTGTGAATACACAACACTTTTCGGAAACCCACTCACGTATCTTTTTATTACTAAAAGATTTTTTTAAATCGGTTCTGTAGATCCAGATATTACCCTTTACGACCTACGTCACAAGATCACAATTAATAAATAGTAAATGTGGTTTTATAAAAAAGGTCTTTAGTAACTTTATTTTTTTATTATAATGTTGCAATTTATAAGCTTTCTATATTTTGTATAAATCGCAGTAAACATTCTTACATTGTAAAACGCATCGAAATACCTTTTCTCTCCTACTGGGAATCACTCCCGAGCATTCTGCGGGGGGATGAGACTTTCTCTGCTGCTGAAAACTTCTCCGGGGAGAGCCGCCCTCCCCACTTACCGCGCCCACACCGCGCACGAGTGACACGACTCAGTCATTCAGTCAATAAAAGTTTTAGCAAAATTGTTAATCTATTCTTTTTTATTAAATTGAACTTAGAAAAATTATTTTGCTAAATTCTAATTGAAAGAAACATTCCAAGAAGTATTCCATAATTATTCGGAATCTTTCAGAAGTTTTGCGAATTTACCGAATTCGGCTACCGCTGCTTTTTATTTGAATATTATTATATCCCACTTATACATAAGTCTTTTACAGGCACTTTACTTTTAAAGTGTAGATAATATGTCTATGTTCTTTGTATTGCTTACAATGTTATTTATGATATAACTACAATCGCCTTTGAATACATAGAATTTGTGTGCTAAACGCTTTAGAAAATAGCTGAATGTTCCGGTACAATTATTTCTTAAGTCCGTAGATATTCAATTATCAATGTTTATCGCCGATATATACCTATTTGTGGATACTGACTCGCCATGAGACATAAAATTAACAAATAATTTTACGCTCATAATTATCCTGAAATGAGAAAAAGAATCTGCAATTTATTAAGCCATTTCTTTATCTGAAACTTAGTCTTAGTCTGAAACTCTTATGATATTAAATTACAGCTAGTATTAATTAACATAACAGAACTCCTATATTTTTAATTTAAACATCGCTTTCGATAAAAATACGTCGTACAAGGAGCTCTGTGGCGTAGTGGTTATATAGAACGCTTTGGCTTTCGATAACAAAAACAACGCTATCTTTGACATGGTCAGGTCTTGGATGGGTGAGCAAAACTTTTTGATCTCGAACTCCTCCGTGCTTCGGAAGGCATGTTAAGCCGTTGGTTGCTATTGCAACCGTTTCTACCCACCCGCATTGGGCCAACGTGGTGGTGTTACGGCCCATCCCCTCATGTGTTTCTCCATGAGGAAGGCCTGTCCAAAAGTGGGACGTATATAGGCTGAGGACGAACGAAACGTCGCTGTTAAAAGATACTGTTTGCTGATTCGGTGGGCTATGTCGGATCACATAATACCCATAATAATAATAAATAATAAATAAATATCCTCAGACATTCACACCTATCAACTAGTCCCATTTGAAGCAACTAAATGCTGCTTGTGTTACGGATACTAGATGACGGACAAATATATTTTCACATAATTATTCAGAATATATATAATGAACATCCAAGACTGGAGAACAAATGTCTGAAAATTCATCACCCAAACACTTGCCTCCACTGGGGATTGAACCCAGGACCTCTCGAGATGGCGGCGCCTTGAGACCGGCGTACAGACCACTCGACCACGGAGGTCGTCAACACCATTACATATCCATCCCATACCCATATCCATCATCATCAGCCGTATAAAGCCCACTGCTGGACATAAGCCTTCCGTTTTGTTTGTTCTTATTTCTAACACCAACTTTTCCTTTGTTTCAGAACCAAAATTATCTTGAATCTCTATAGTATTATCCTTGATAGTAAGATGTACCAGTTAGTTCTGATTGTCGCCGCGGTGCTGCTGAGCACGGGCTGCCGATCCGCCAGCGTCAACAGGCACCTTAAGTTATTAGACTTCGAAAATAGTATAGAACCTAACGGTAAGAATTAGTATTACTATCATCATTAAAAGTTTATTATTACCCTACATAATATAGAAGAAGAGAACTACTTTCTTGGTATGGACATGTAATGAGGAGGGAGAATGATCATGTCACCAGGAAAGTTATGGACTTGAAAGTGATGGGCGTGTGGGGAGAGGAAGACCAAAGAAAAGATGGATGGATTGGAGTTATACTATGCCAAACAACATTATGCCAAATTCATATACATACCTGTAATCACGACTGTTTCACTGTTACCCCCTAAGGGTTAATCAGAGACTACGCAAAAGCACCGCATATCCATTGCCATAGTCCGCGCTTCACCAAGCAGTGATTGCACTCTGCGTGACAAGTGGTGAGCCCGTCGCCGCTATATGCCAAAGTAAAAAACATCATGACACAAGAAAGGACCCCTTTGACACTGATCTTTCGTGGTCACCCAAGTGAAGATACGTAAACCGAAGGTTACACGTCATGGAACTGTGTCAAATCACTCATCGATATCTGTTTTCATTCATGAATCCATTAAAAATAATAACATCCATACGGTACTCTACATGTTTATTAAATGCCATAGGTCATTGTCTATCATCAGTATGTACGTCGTCTAAGGATATTCTTTTTTTTCCAGCCTCGCCTCCTAAACAACCTGGCGTCCGCCGGTTCCTCTCCCTCGGGCGCGCGCTGAACGCGTCGCACGCGCACACGGCCGGCCGCCCGCTGCCGCTCACCTGCGAGGCCACGGGCTCGCCCGCGCCGTCCATACGCTGGTTTAAGAACAACGCGCCTATCTACGAGGTACGCATTTATATTATTATAAGAATATAGAATATAGTCAACGACAAAACAGACAAAACCGCTCATTTAAAAACGCGGAGTTACAACCGGCCCCTGTGTCGTCCTCAGCCTATATACGTCCTACTGCTGGACACAGGCCTTCCTCATAAAGAAACACATGAGGAGTATGGGCTGGAACGCCACCACGCTGATCTTATGCGATCTTCTTTCACGTTTCTCTTTTTAGCATGGTAGTCAAAGAGCAAAGAATAATGTAAAAAAAACTTCATTGTGTAATTTTGTTTTCATGTTCCGTTTTTTTACTTCCAGCACGACACAGAATCAAATGAGATAATAGAATCAAACCCCTCTTCTCTAGGAAGGGTAAACTCCACTCTTCTCGTCACGCATACCAACGGCATCGATGTGTATACCTGTCTCGCTTCCTCTGGTAACAAAGTGGCGAGAGCGAGCACCGTCGTTCATAGCATAGGTGAGGAGAAATAAAATTCTTAGACCTTAACTTTAAGGTCTCATAGTTTCGAAGGAACAGTGGCATAGTCTTCAAGTACTTCGTACAATAATTACAATTTACAATGATACAGTTACTATGGAGGCGTCTTTATATCGATGGCTGATCTTTTTCTTCACTTATTTTGAACTTCCATTACGGACCAAACCATAGCGAAAGTCTTGGTTTTGAATAACATTAGGCCATTCAATTCAAGCCGTAAAAACTTCTTATTTCACCTATCCTATGCATTATCATCATCACTACCTTTATCTCCAGTTCCGCTGGTGGAACACCATTGCGTTGGATTGATGGGTGGAAACAATTGCAAGTTTGCAATACGAACCAGAACCAACAACTTTACGTACCATGGAGAACCCGAGATCACAATATTTACGTCACACATCAAGCTCTAACCATGGTGAAGGTTGCGTGGTTTTTAATTTCGAAACTATAGCAAACCGTACCCCAACGAGTTCATCACTTACATACATACATACGAGTATAATCAGGACTATTATTCAGCAGCAATTATACTATTATACTATTATTATACCAGCAGTGTGACTGCACATGTACTCAGCGTGACAGGTGGTGAGCCCATCTCTGCTATAAACTATTAGATGGTTATGCAGTTCTAAGTCCTTTTATCGCCTTTTACGTAAATTGTCGTCTAACCAAAGCTTTTTTTACAGGAAAACTTTCAGAAGCAACCGAACGCTCCAAGCTGCTTCCCCGAGAGCCCTACATCTTAGTCTGGTACAAGGCGTTCCTGGACACCATTGGGAACACCATCGTGCTGCCGTGCAAGTCCCGGGGGCATCCGCGACCCACCATCACCTGGAGGGACAATAACGGACTTGTTATTACGAAAAACCCGAGGATGAAGGTATGGAACCTGGTGTTCTATATTCTATATTCTCATGATGACAGCTTCAACCCTAAATGTCTTTTGTGCTTTCCTTTCTCAATTCATCTGGCAGGAAGGCATTTAGTAACCAGATCCAAATAAGGAAAACAGTTAAGGTTCTAAAAAAAGAGCCTAAGGATGCCATTCCACCAGAGCTATGCTTTGTAGCTATGCGGTGTACGAGGAAAAAAGACCAATCGGATTACTTCGTATCTCGTGACACTCAAAATAGTGCCATCCTATAGGTCTATTTTTCTTCGCACACAGCACAGATAATTGCCTGGTGAAAAGGCCCCTAGGGTAATCAGAGATTACAGCCCTCTATTGGCTACGGTCCTGGCACATAAATTTTTCTTCCTACACTTTCATTAACCACATAATGGCCACAAAACGAGACACAATGGAAACACCTACTTTTTGCGAACGCCAGCATTCTCGACGCCCGTCGGATAATAGTTGTGAGGTGGTGAGGTGTTGACGTAGAAATAATACTCGGAGATGTACACTTAATTTATAAAGAATTCAAAAGGCACAAAATAGTGACTTGGTAAAGTTATTTGAAAATATAACGTTATAGTTTTATTAACTATTATATATTGGGTCCTTACCTATGAAATTGGTGTTTTTATTCTGTCTTAGTATTTTGTCTGTAACTATTAAGATTCAGAGTATTCCTAAAAAATAATTACCTCGTCTAAAAATAGAGTATATTTTTAATCTCTTTGATTTGTTTTGATAATTTGTTGTAAGTTTAATTGTGTTAAAATTGGACACGGAGACAACTCTTTTTAAGTGCCTCCCGAATACATCATTTTATCTGCATTCACTTAAAAACGATAAATAATTTTTATGAAGTGTGATATTACACATATTACTAAAGCTTGTCTAATGATAGATGCCAATATTAATATCTTTGAATTTGTCGTTGTGTTGAAAACTGAAAAAAATTTAGTATGGAAAATGCAGAATTCCCCAAAATCTCCATACAAAACGACAATTTCATAGGTAAGGACCATATATAATATAATTTCAATATCAACAATTAAATTTATTAATATAAATTAATTGGCGTCGGGACAACCCCTCCAGACGCTGACACTGATAAAAATCAAATTGAAGACCGAAAAAAAAGTAAAAAAGAGACAGATGGTTAGTTTAAAAACAGAAACAAAGAGCCAAAAATGAGCGAAATAACAGCAAAGAGTCGCTAATACAGATATAGCGCCTCGTTACAAGGTGCTTTGACTATTTATCCTATTCATCTCCCCGTTTCCAAGTTTATCATTACATCTGTCTTATATACTTTGTTTGACGACCTCTGTGGTCTAGTGGTCTGTACGCCGGTCTCTAGGCGTCGCCTACTCGAGAGGTTCTGAATTCGAACCCCGGTGAGGACCAATGTTTGTGTGATGAATACAGGTTTTGATTCCCTAGTCTTTAAAATAATCTATCTATTAAAAATATTAATCCGTCACCTAGTATCCGTAACACAAGCAACACTAGTTGCTTAAAATGGGGCTAGTTGATAGACGTGAATGTTTTGTCTCTATGTTGCCTATCAAAATTACTATTCTAAAAAACTATTTTTTATCTTTCACAAAAGCTCCGCATTAGTAGTATAACCTTCTATGGTTTTTATATGTTTCTATAATCAGAATATCATGGCCTCTTCTTAGAAGATTCTTCATTAAATAAATCTTCAATAACAACAGTACTGTCTTCCGTATAAAATAGAAGCATAATACAGATACGCCTTACATGTTTTCATAGGAATTTCTTGCTCAAGTGACTCCTTATCCTTAAAATAGTAAAGCTGCTTATACATTTTCCGTAAACAATCTATTTTAATGTAAAACCAAAATGCTAATTATTCTACTTCAGTACAAATTAGGCATCATATAGCCTTCAATTTTAGATTTCCATGTAAAGTTCTGAAACAACATAAGACGGTTATAATAAGCGCCCGAATTTTATTAATAGCAAATTTACAGTGTGATGAAATTGCGCAGGTACTTCGATCTGGAGAACTCGTGATATCGCCTCTCCGTTGGAGCGATATGGGAGAATTTGTTTGCCAAGCGTCCAATGCATTCGGAGACAAAACTGTATCAACATTCTTGTATCCAGCGGTAAGTTTACAAATCATAATATATAATTTCACATCTCTAAATGGCCGATCCCAATCAAATCTTATCAACAATAGAACGCCTCGACTAGAAGTCGCTGGATGTCACATCACCAAAAATATTTGAGGTCTTCCAGAGAGACTTATTAGAGATTAGCTGTTGCTCACGACTTCGTTCGCGATTACTATGGTTTTATAACTATCCCACGGGAACCCTTTAATTTTCTCTCAAAGTCTCAGCCCGATCGGTTTAAAATTGACAAAGTTTCATACAAACTTTCATCCCCTATTTTATTCCCTTGGGGGTAGAATTAACCAAAATCCTTTTTTAGCGAATGCCTACGTCATTACATCTAAGTATCTGCATGCCGATTTCAGCCCGATGCGTCCATTAGTCTGGGCTGTGAGTTGATAGATCACCTTTGAGTTATATATTTATAGATGGAGATTATAAATGTCCAAATATTAATTATTCTAAGAATTCATTAGATGTTTAACAATATTGTTAATAAATTCTATTAGACGACTTAGTGGCTAGTCACCATCTAGTCTACCGTATATTCTGGTAGTTTTCATAAATAACAGCACTCCTTGTAACTTAACCTTACTAATTGTGTTATGAAGCTCAATTTCAACGGAAAACGTGAAAACCGGAAAGTATCAGAATCACGTTTCCGATAGAAAATGAGCTTCTTAACGTAACTAAACAGTTATGAACAATATTTCACAATGTTAACTTACAACAGAGGAGCAGAACTTTCACCGTCATTTTTTTTCAAATAATTAACATACTTTTCTTTTTTTTCAGGCTGGATAGTGATCACCATTCAACAAAGAAACAAGCATCAATACTTAACATTATATGTTCCTGTTAAAAATAAGTTTCTGTAACTTAAGTCCTTACACACTGCGCGGGTGAAACGACGCGTTTTTTGTACGTGGGAGGCAGATATTATTTTCAGAAATTTTGTAAAAATCTTTATTTATGGTCTTTATTTATTTATGGTCAAATTGGTAATCTAAAGCACACGATCAGCCTACAACATAGAATATAAGAAATCTAAGCGATTGCAATATTCTTTCTTTCTACAGTGTTATATTTCATACATACATTTTATTTATCAATGGTATTTATTTTGTTGTGAATAATCATCATCAGAAATATGTCAAAAGCGAGTGGAAACACACAGAGTGTGAGACGAAATCTGAATAAACAATTCATACCTAACTTTGTCAGTATCAGTATGTTTAATAGGCACTATTTAATATAGATTTACAATTGTATTTCTAGAATGGGTACCCCGAACACCTTAAAAACATGAATTGCTTTACCAACCCATAAAAAAATTTGCTTGTATAGTATAAACAAGGTGTTTTCAGCTCATAATATAAAAAGCATGACATGTTGTCTTGAAAATATTGAAAGGGGTTATTTAAAAATACATTACAGTTTGAATAATTTATAAGGAACATGTTGACTTTACGGACCACTTACATTGGTATGGGACCTAATAAATTATTCAGACTTTAATAAACAAAATCGTATTGTTTTCCGAACCTATATACGCACTAATGGGCACAGGCCTTCCAGTTCCTCATGGAGAAACATATGAGGAGTATGGGCCGTAACACCACCACGCTGGCCCAATGCGGGTTGGTGGGTAAACAAAATCTTAAGAAACGGTTATTTATCACGATAACAAATGTTCACTGTACATACAAACAGTATTTTTAAGATAATAAAATATAATAATACGTTTAATAAGAATGTCATTTAATAACTTTACTTACGCGCCATAGGAGGCATACAATTCACTTTTAGTGTGTGCAAACTTATGTGGCTATGGCATTGTAAGCTATTTTTATGAAACGTACAAGATAGATATGATAAGTACAATTATCGAATGGTTTATTTTTAAATATAATCTTAGGGCATAGATTTTAAAGGGGTTTAACTGTCATTGTGTTGTAAGCAGCTGAGATTAGTGTGATCAGATGCATTTATTGCGAAATGTAGAATAAAACCACTCGCTGCCAATGATAGAACAGACAGAAAACCGCCCATTTAAAAACGCGGCGTTCTAACCGCCCGTGTGTATGCTAACAAAATCGAGTCTGCCTATTTTTTATTATTATTGTTGTAATATTTAATAAAAAAAACACTTATTAAGTGTAATGCCGAATAACAATGTATTATTAGGAATTATTGAAAACAATAGTTCTTTTATGAAATAATTATTATTGTGATCATTTTGATTTTAATAATCATATAACTAATGTGTAGTGACTGTGATTCAAATAGTTGGATACGAGAATAAATGAATACATCGAAATTGAATTTTGTTCAGTTTTCTTTATTCCTTAACCTGCTACAACGAGATACCTTATATTCCTAACAATTTATTTATTAAGCTATTGCATAGCTTCTATCGCGGGCCTTGAGCGCGGGGACCGAATCCAGAAATTCCGTAACGAAAAAACCTCACGCTCCCCACTCCGATGCGCAAGGAGACAAACATCGGTTTGACCATATAAGTCTATGAGAGTAAACAATAGTGCGTTTTAAAGTATAGGTGGCGCCATCTAGTGATACAACAAAGAACTAATTTTAACAAAGACGCCACTTTGGTTTTATTTATAAGCTAACCATTACACATTGTTTATTATGAGTTTTGTTATTTTATTAATTAGTTTATTAACATTTATTTTAGATAATTATTTTATGATTTAATTTACTTATAAGTGATCCGAACGAAATAATGTATATGCAAACTACCAACAGTTTATATAATTTGTTTTCTTATCGGTCACCACGCTCAAAAAGTGTAACTTGAATTAATATCAAAGAAAAAGAAATACTGCATGAATAAAATAAATAAATAAAATTATAATTGCATAAGTTGATACAAAATGCTATGCAATAGCTTTACCGCGGCAGTCCCCGAGTGCCACACGTCTTTTTTCATTTTTTTCATAAAGTTCTCCAGGAGCTCGGTGGCGTAGAGGTAAGTACGCTTCGGCTTTCGATATTGAAAACAGAGCAACCTTTGACATGGTCATGCCTAGGATGTGTGACCAAAACTTTATGATCTCGAACTCATCTGTTGCCGTTGATCCCGGTCGCTGTTGCAACCCTTTCTACCCACCAACCTGCATTGGGCCAGCGTGGTGGTGTTACGGCCCATATCAATCATGTTTCTTCAGAAAGGCCTGTGCCCAGCAGTGGGACGTATATAGGCTGAAGACATCATTCTGTATAATTAATATGCAACAAATCATGTTGATTTTGATTATTATATTAATATAAAGTGGTATAAATACAACGAGTATATTGGACTAAATATATTATACTCATACCATTAGGTGCTTATTTCCAAGAATATCTGACAACCCATAACAACATAAAAGCTATATTTGGCCCAGATATAATGACTGTAAGAATATATCATTAATATCATTATATATTGATCAATACGATGAGTATTAGATCATGAACCTCGTGATAGAGTTATCTCATTACCCAAGTGTGTAATAGGCCTTTAAGTAATACTATAATTAAAGGTCGCTCCACACTGAGGCGTTCGCAAGGAATTTTAATTTGTGAAATTCACAAAAAGTTTTTAAAAACAATTAAAAGCGAATAGATTCTTAAATTTCGTAGACTATCTTAGACTTTCATTAATAATATTAGGTCCTTACCTATGAAATTGTCGTTTTGTATGGAGATTTTGGGGAATTCTGCATACTAAAATTTTTTTAGTTTTCTTCACAACGACAAATTCAAAGATAATAATATTTGGCATCTATCATTAGACAAGCTTTGGTAATATGTGTAATATCACACTTCATAAAAATTATTTATCGTTTTTAAGTGAATGCAAATAAAATGATGTATTCGGGAGGCACTTAAAAAGAGTTGTCTCCGTGTCCAATTTTAACACAATTAAACTTACAACAAATTATCAAAACAAATCAAAAGAGCTCAAAAATATAGTCTATTTTTAGACGAGGTAATTATTTTTTAGGAATACTCTGAACCTTGATAGTTACAGACAAAATACTAAGACAGAATAAAAACAACAATTTCATAGGTAAGGACCCAATAGAATGCAGATACTTTACCTCTCCTCGCATAATTAAAATATCTATCAATTCACGTTTAATTACCTATTATTTGTTATACAATGAAGAATATAAGAATTCCAAAATTATATTTGTTTTTTTCCTTTTAATATGTACCTGAAATTATTCATTATATACTCACTTCGATGACTGCAGAACAAGTTATTGTATACCTACTTATTCATCTTCCACTAGGACTCGAACACTGGACCACATAGATCATGAAAAATGCTGTTTTCCCTGATGTTTTGTTAAAAATCTCTTTTATTACAAACACCGTTCAAAATTCTACGCATTTAAAATATCAGGCAAATTCGCTATTAATTTATTATCATTGTGTCGTGTAAATGCAATGATTTTTAACGATATATTTTCACAGATATTTGTTAAAAATCTCTTTTATTACAAACACCGTTCAAAATATTAATTAAAAACACTATTAATTTATTACCACACACACACACACAATCACGCCTGTAATCCCCGAAGAGGTAGGCAGAGTCCAAGGAGCACTGTGTTCCTTAAGACCACATTTAGCCATACAAAAATTGGGCTTGGTCAGATGGAAAATCGTGAAAGAGTAGTAACAAGTGGCTAGCTCATTGCCTAAACAATCACAGACCCAGTACCCAATACACCCTTAGTCGCCATTTACGATATGCTAGACAAGAAAAGCAGTTGGCACACTCTTTTTGTGTCCCGGACCAACACGGATTTTATTACACGTGCTGTGTAAAGCGGCCTCCGCCACCATTTCTGATTTATCGTGTCAGCGGTTTCAGCGTAACCTCCGCCCTCGGCGTAATTTAGCATTCGATCTGACAGACGTAACTACACACCAGGAAGATTGCTGATGGATGTATTAGGAGGATATTAAATTATATTTGTTAGATGAAGAACAAATACGTTTAGAATCATACTTTGCTCGTACATCCAGAGCATGGAATTATCTACCGGCACACGTGTTCCGTCCTTCCTACAGCATGAGTCTCTTCAAAAGAGGCGTGAAAAGGCATCTTGTGAGCCAGCAAGGTGGAGGTCGCTAGGCCTGCATCCTTGAGTGCTGCCCTAGCATCCTTCGCAAATGGGCTTATCTACTGCTTACCAGGAGATGTTGAGTCATTTCCTGGGCTGATTATAAAAAAAAAGTTAAAGAAGACTAAACGTGTGTCCCGAATTACTTATTTTCACAATTCGGTCATCCATTGTTGAAGTTACCACAAGCTAAAACAAGCTTTAATCCACTACTTTAACACAAGACGGAAGCGGAAGTTGTAGATGTTTTTACCAATATAAATTATTAGAGGAGCTCGGTGGCGTAGTGGTTAGTACGCTTCGGGTTTCGATCTAAGACAAAGCTACCTTCGCCGTGGACATGCTGTAGATGGGTGACCAAAACTTTGTGATCTAATTTAATTAAGCCGTTGATGCCGCTCGCTATTGCAACTGTTTCTACCCACCAACTAAATACAAGCTGATGATTACATTGCGCAACTAGACACAGACATAAATATTTATTCGCCACTCGTGTCCGCGCCGCAGGCTAATTCCTGTCTACGTTAGACGAAATGTCTATGGTTCGAAATGTAAATATATAATTTAGGTTTAAAATTGCAATAGCTTACATGATACATAATTGTGTAAGATCCGTACAGTCACTGAGAAAATTTTACTCGTTGTATTTATTTATTCTAGAAATAAAATGCTTTTCACGAATTTTTACTTAAAATATTTTTTTCAGACTTCTTTTACAATACAAAATTTTCTTAAAATATGTATATTTCTTCCACTTTTATTAAAGACTGTGTGGGTAAATAATTTGAATGCCATAACATTACAGGGACCCCATGCAATGCAATGTGGAAAACGGGGTTTCTACGAAAGAAAATCAGCCAACCAGCACCTTTGGTGGGTGTCTCATTCGCTCCCTATTACACGGGACTTAAAAATATAAGTTGAAATGTGTGTCTTGACTCCTCCGCCAACCACGAGAAGATAAAGTTGTGACTTGTGATCACAGATATACATTTATATTAGGTCCTTACCTATGAAATTGGTGTTTTGTATGGAGATTTTGGGGATGTCTGCATTTTACATACTAACATTTTATCAGTTTTCTTCACAACGACAAATCCAGAGTTAATAATATTTGGCATGTATCATTAGACAAGCTATAGCAATATGTGTGTGAACACGATTGATAAAAATTATTCATCGTTTTTATGTTAATGTCTTTGTGTCTAATTTTAGCACAATTAAACTTTTTTTTAATTGTGGGGTTTTCGAACACGCGCAGTAGGTACATGTATTTGCGTCATCGATATAAATGGTTGTGATCTTGAGTTAATTAAAGTTATCAACTCAACATCTGTCACCGACTGTACTCTAAATTGGTCGAGTTCTCATTGTTTTTTTATCCATAAAGAGGTTGTTACTTGGCAGTTACAGTGAGCTCGTGACCTTGTGTTTGCGTCACATATATTAGTGATGTGGTCAAGTGGCTTTGCCAAGGGTATCTAATTGAGTGCTATCATCTAGATAATTTCGATCTTTATTTATTTATACTTTATTGTACATACAACATATATACCTCCGTGGTCGAGTGGTCTCTACGCCGGTCTCAATCTCGAGAGGTTCTGGGTTCGATCCCCGGTGTTTGTGTGATAATAATAATATCCATTAGTAGCATTAGTTGCTTAAAATGGGGCTAGTTTATAGGTATTAATGTGTGAAGACATTTTTTATTATTTATATAGAAACAAAACAGACACCTTAAGAAAACTCAAATGTACAATGGGCGGCCTTATCGCTAAGAGCGATATTTTCTTCAGACTCTTCTTTTTTTCAGTACACTTAAACATGCACCGCGAATGGCCCTGTAAATAAATGTCATTATTTAAGAATTCCTTTTTTTGCTATTTTATGAGTATAGCTGACCTCGACCCCTGGATGGCAACAGGCACGTTCTGCCTGACATTTCGAGGGTAGAGGCCTAATGCCCTCAGTCTATATACGTCCCACACTTGACCAACACGAGATGGTGGGTAGAAACGGTTTCAATAGCAATCGTGACCAAGCAACGGCTTAACGTGCCTTCCGAGGTGGGGATCACAAAGTTTTGGTCACCCATCCAAGGCCTGACCACGGCCAGGGTAGCTTCGTTTTTGATATAGAAAGCCGAAGCGTACTAACCAATACGCCACCGAGCTCCTCCATAATAGTATCCTTTAGTTTACTTAGTAATATTGAAAGACACTTTACAGCTGCTTTACAGTGATACAAAGGTGTATAAAGCATTATGTGACATACGCTCAGTTGCACAAAGATTTTTTAAAGACGACATTTAGTAATGAGACATTAAAACTTTAAAGTTCATTAAATTTAAAATTGGAACACAAAATAGTTCTAGCTAATGTCTCTTTAGCATTGATAGGGTGCTAATGTCGTTTTGTGCAACGTAAAAACTACGCTAAGGTGTTCTTTTGACACTTCAATCAATAAATTTAATGGAGCATTAGGGATAATGCCGACATTAAATTTTAAAGTTCGTTTCTGCAACTGGGTGATAGTCCGTCGAACTGCTTCATTTCGAATCTTAAAATTTCTCGGAATTGTAAAATAATGAAACAAAAACAGAGATTTATCACCATGACAACAATTAATCAGATGACACTGACAAGAAATGTAATTTTCATTATTTTAATAATTAGAGGTTTTAGTTCAACTATTAACAATCAACATTTTGCTAATAAGAGGTAGGAATGTAATGTTGAGCACTTTGTTAAAAGCAATGCAGTGTTAACAAACACACAAACACATTTTGTAAACTTTTATCGGCGTTAAATCAATAGCCGTGGCACAGTGTTGTATGTACAGTAAAGTACAAACAAATAATATTAATAAAAAATACTATTCTGTATATGCAAAAGTCTACTTACATAGACATTACATTCAGTTAAGTCTTCAGCACGATATCGAAGACGAATGCTCATGACTGAACAGTAATCGAAGCCGCGTGTCGCAACACTAATGCGAGTCGTGGACGACAGGTACCGAATAGCTGTTTTGGGAGTGTTGCGATGGGATGTGGTCGATAAAGATTGGATGTTTAAAAAAATATACTATATACCAAATTAATTTAAAAAATATGATGTATAAACGTAATCATTAATCATCATTCCTCTATCCCTGAAGGGGTGGGCAGAGGTGTAAAAAAATTCCCCTAATATCTTCTCAACTGGGGGGAACAAAAATACATATAATCAAAGAGTTAGTCAGAGACTAGACAAAAGCACCGCAAAAGCAGTCCACTGCCGTAGTCCGCGCTTCACCAAGCAGTGACTGCACATGTGCTCTGCGTGACAGGTGGTGACCCTATTATCTATCAGAATACCTACGTCTCCTAGGAATTGATCGCTGATTCTTCATTGTTCCTTTTCCTAGATTTTATACATTTCCGGTAACATAATATATGCTGTTACGCAATTAATTATTCTGCTGACCAAATTATTTTGCCGCCCAATTAATTATTAGACAAAATATTTCTTCGCTGCCGAAATGATTTCTCGGCTGACCTTTTTGTTTCTGACCAAATAATTAAATTGCTGCCCAATTAATATTCTGCTGACCACATAATTATTCTGCTGAGCAAATAATTATTTTGCCGCCCGAATTCAATTGTGACTTCCCGTTTTAGATCTATGTTTCAACAACATCACACATAACATAACTGATCACGCCTCACAACATACACGTGTGTGTTTATTGACTAACAATCAAAATGAAACATCAAGTTAGAAATAAATTTTGGAGTCCTATCCACATTATGTCTGGTAACGACGCAAAATTTTGCCATCCGCTGCCTCTTAACACACAACACTAACCCACAATATTGTTGCAAATACTATCCACAAATTATTCCTTATTGGGAACCCGCCATCCTCCATGTATTCATCGATCGAAACACGCGTAAAACATTCGTGTCTCGGTATTTAGCTAAATTACACAAAATAGTACTGTGAGGTAATATCTAGAATAAACTTAACATGTAAGGAGTTTATAGACAGCTATATCTTGAAAATGATCGCTGACAGGGTAGACTGTGTCTACCTGAATCAATGTTGTAAATTGCACCTAAAATAAATAATTACTAACATTTAGGTTAAGTAAGAATTACTAACAAAATATGAGTGTGGACTTGAGATAAAATAATAAATAAAATAAATAAATCTCTTCAGGCTTATCAACTAGCTCCATTTTAAGCAACTAATGCTGCTTGTGTTACGGATACTAGATGACGGATAAACATATTTAATACATTCAAACATTTCCCCCACCCGGGGATCGACCCAGAACCAGGAATCATCTGGAGATCACACTAGGCAGCTATCCATACTAATATTATAAATGCGAAAGTAGCTCTGTCTGTCTGTCTCGCTTTCACGTTAAAACTACTTAACCAATTTAACCGAAATTTGGAACATAGATAGTCTAGAGCCTGAGAAAGGACATAGGCTACCTTAATCCCGATATTCCCATGGGACCGGGTGTCATGCGGGTGAATGTAAAAATAATTAAATAGAACCTCCCAGAAATACATCTCGAGGTGTAGTGTACAGTCGAGTTCAAAGTACTTATTTTGGGGTAGAAGATTGTAAGAAGTTATATTATTTCATTTATGACATCGACTCATATTATTTTGTCGAACTTCATCATGAACAAATGGTATGTATACAAAAAAAAAACACGACTATTATCCCCTAAAGGTTAGCCAGATACTAGGCAAAAGTACCGCAAAAGCAGTGCACTGCCATAGTCAGCGCATCATCAAGCAGTTAATGCACTTAGTTCACGTGACAGGAGGTAAGCCCGTCGCCGTCGTCCACTAGTCGCCTTTTACGACACCCAAGAGAAAAGATTGTTCTTTTAATGAGCTACCACACGACTCTTGGTATGTACCCTTGATATTCTGATAATGGTTCTCAGTACCCAAGGGTATTCCACCAATAAAGAAGCAATAACCAGCTAATTACGATTCACTAATTGAATCTTGTTTAAAGTCCACGAACAATAAATTAAAATTGCAAAAATGTTTATATGTAATGGCGTCGATCGCCCTATCATTACCCGAGTTTGGTCTATAGCATATTCGTGCCCGGGCAAATTACCTACCGACTATTTTGAATGTGTGGTCCATGTTACTAGGTGCAGCGAGTTAATGTCTTAAGCTTGACACGTTAAAGTTCGACACCATCCGTTGTCTGTACGCCGGTCTCAAGGCGTCGCCATCTCGAGAAGTTCTGTGTTCAATCCCCGGTGGGGACAGACGTTTGTGTGATGCAATAGGTGCGTTTGTACACCAGTCTTGGATGTTTATATTAGAATTATTTTCTGAATATTTAAATGTATATATCTATTAAATATATTTATCCGTCATCTAGTATCCGTAACAAGCAGCATAAGTTGTTTAAAATGGACCTAGTTGATAGGTGTGAATGTCTGAGGATATATTTTTATGTATTTAAGTTTATTTAGTAGCTAAACGTCTGAACACCAAAAATTTTGTCGAGTAGTTTTGTTAAGGAGTTTAACGATTTTTGGGCATTAGCGAATATTTTTACCCACTCACTTGTATACTCTACTAAAACAGTGCAAACGATTTTGGACCGTAACGAGTAATTTCGCTACTAAATCGCCTCGCGATTAAAATACTGGCGTAGTCCGAACAAGGCTTTAAGTCTCAGGTTGGCGACGTCCACTGTGGTCCCTTTAGATGTAGCAAGCAAATTCAATAGTCACTCAATAATCAATAGTCTTTCTTTCTTTCTTTCAGTTTGCTCATTTTCCCACATGTGGAAAAAACATTTAAGAGAGCCTGCAGCAGTGTAAGCCTTCCGAGTTCATGCAGACCTTATTATTATTATGAGAAATTATATGTTAACATATTTCTCCCACTTCTGGGGTGTTTTTCATTTCGCAGACTTGTGGTCAAAACGAAAATTTTGATTCAAACTGTAGCTAATCAATTGATAGGAATTTGCAGATTATTTTCGGCGCATGTGTTTAAAATAGCGGCTTTTTGCAATAGGAGGAAGGTGAGTGGGTGAATTTTTACGGTGTTTAAGTTACTGTGAAGGGTTATTGGAAAGACGCCCGTAGAAGAAAGAATAATTGGGATAGCTTTGACTGTATCTACGTGCCATTATGTTTTTAACTCTATTGCCAGATCTGTGTATTTACTGAGCTTCTCAGTATGAGTGGAGGCGAGGTTGTGCGTGTTATTATTATACTCTTTTCAATGTTAAAGAAAGAACAATCGGAAGTCTTACAATTTTCAGGCTGTAAAGGTTTTCTTTCATAACTTAAAAGTGGATAAAAAGGGAAATTAAACAACCTGTCGTTAGAGAATAACTAACATCGAGACCCAAGAAACATACTCAAGTGACCACAACACAAAGATTTTAACATAAGAATCGTAATATATCGTAATTCATCCACAAGTCAGGCCTAGCCTTATGTGGAAGTCACAGTTTACTTGTGTAATTTTGGCTGTGTTTTTGGTTAATAAAGATTTATTATTATCATATCAAACCATCACACCTCAATATCCGAAGGAATAGACAATTAAGTTCTATGTCCCCAAGATAGGGCAGCAAGCGTCGATATTTTCTTTATTCCCAAAGAGACAAGCAGAGATGTTAATAACAAACACATCTGGCCTGATTTCGAGCCCAAGTAAAAAGTCAAAGCTGCGCTACGAGCATAGAACATTCGATTAGCCCAATTTGACGTCTAAGATCGACAATTGTCGATAAATTCGATAAATTTGACAGATAACCCAAAGGTGTGAAAAGGACGGATGCTTTTGTCGATCAAATATGGCGGCTATCGAAGTTCTATGCTCGCTCTGCTGTACTTGTACTGTGCTGTGGATGTACTTGCTACAAGCGCTCGGGATAATGAACTTGAATACAATAGTCTCTTTAATCATTAAATATTGATTCATTTCGGAAATTACATATTATGTAAAACGTTGACCATTTTAAGTGCCAAACTTTACCTATGAAGTAAAATAATGTTTGATTTGGATTTTATGTTTCTGAATCTATGAATATTCCACGACGACTTCTCGCTTCCGCTACCGCTCATGCTTTGTATCAAGATTTACTATTACTAATCGATATGTTAGCCGAAGCGACGCCGGCGCACGACTGCGTTGCATAAACGAATACACGAACAAGAGAAATTAGCTGTTTCTATATGTGCTGTAGGAAGCAAGCGCTGAGTTAGTTTAGTTTTAACATATTAATGGAATAACTTACCGACTCTTTAAGTAGGTGATAATTTGAAGCTATATAATGTATCTGTAGAGCCTTAGAAGGTGTTTTGCAATTCTGCCTACCCCTTCGGGGAAAGAGGCGTGATGATATGTTATATAGCTTAAAAAATAAATTGCTTTTTTATATTTAAAACAATCAAAAAAATTATGAGGTGGGAACACTCATGTGACAGATGACGTACAGACAGACTGAGTGTGGGCTGTGTAGGCCAGATTGTTGATGTCCAGCAGTGGACGTCATACCGTGGGCTGATGATGATAGCCAAACGGAAAATCAACACCACCCGTGTGTCGCTGAGTTGATTCCCACGTACATAACTATACCACCAACAATACAACGAGAACCCTTTAATTTTCCGGAAATAAAAAGTATCTAAGATGTTGACCAGGGATATAAGGCATCACCATGCAAAATTTCATTGAAATCGGTCCAGCTATTTCGGAGATTAGCCCGTACAAAAAAACAAACAGACAGAGAAACTAAAAATAAAATATTTTTTTTTGTATTTTCCCTCTATTTGCATCACCTGACTAGATTTTAAGCAATTTTTTTTCTATGTACAGACATTCAACCTCTACAGTTTTATCATATGTATAGATTTATATAGATAGATAATATAGTTGTAAAAATCCTTAATTACATTTAAGCCCTGTAGCCTAGGCCTAAATACATTTGAAATATTATTCTATTCATTACTATAGAACTACCAAATCATATCGTACCAAAATAATTACAGATACAATAACATATTCAAGAACATACCAATGATAGTTACCTCTTGCGCAATCCAATTTTCAACTTAATTCCTCACACAATAGGGCTTATCTCATTAACTTTATTAAGATCGATATAAAAGAGCACACAAATAATAGGAATTGATTACAGCAAGGTTAACTTGTTGGTATGAGCTTTTAAAACCTGTTATTTGTTATAGGGTTCCGTAGTGAAGCTTTAAAACTCTTAATTTTTAAGATGTAATGGTGAAAACTGAACTACCCTTGATATGGATAGGCTTTAAATGGGTGACTAAAAGTGTGTGTTTCTAAGATTTCATATCGAAAAATAACGTTTCATTATTTTATCATATCGGGTTTCATTGAGGCAGCGGTAGCCGAGCTGGGACGGGCGAGGCACTACTCGTTCGAGAGGCCTCGGGAAACGCAGGTTCGATCCCACCGCCTGTACCACTGAGTTTGAATAAAACTTATGTACAGTTCATTGTGAATATCGCTTGCCTCACATTGTGCCCGGTGCATGGCAACAGGCTCGCCACCTGTTACATGGGGACCTAACATATCTGGCGAAATGTAGGAGTTTAACGCCTCTGCCTACCCCTTCGGGGAAAGAGGCGTGATCATATGTTATGATAAGTGACTTTCATTGGTTCGCTGGTTATGTTAGCGTGGAGGTCTTGTCTTGAAAAGAACGGACAAGAAACACAGCTAGTTTAATCCTTTTTACAATTCTGTATCCGACTGTAGCCTTAACTTGTGCTTGTACCAACCACTTAATAAATTAAATTAAATTAAATAAATTAAATTTATCTTATGATAAAAATCGAATATGTATATCTATTAGTCCTCAGCCTATAATAATATCCTCAGACATTCACACCTATCAACTAGCACCATTTTAAGCAACTAATGCTGCTTGTGTTACGGACACTAGATGACGGATAAATATATTTAATAGATAAATACATATAAATAACCTGAATGTAAAGAAATATATATAAACATCCAAGACTGGAGAACAAATGCCTGAAAATTCATCACCCAAACATTTGCCCCCACTGGGGATCGAACCCAGAACCTCTCGAGATGGCGACGCCTTGAGACCGGCATACAGACCACTCGACCACGGAGGTCGTTAAATAATGACATAACTCTTTAAATGAACAAAAATGCTCTCAAATATCCAATTAATAAGATAGACTTTAGCCCGCACATCAATGGTAACATCTGCAATCAACTTTTAAATCTAATACAAAAAAGTGCTTATTTCATAACCTCACCAGTGCGATTATGTCGATCGGAATCACTTGTAATCGATAAATCGCTTCTCAGATTCAGTGCAAGGTTACAGAACCGTCGATAAGTAGCAGACGGGTAATGAGTTATTACATTCCATGTACCCGCTGACCCGAAATACCAACACGTTCTGTCAATACAAATCAAATAATTCTTCCTCGAGTCTTTACCTATGAAATTTCCTTTTTTTCTCTCTTAGCATTTTGTCTATAACTATTAAATTTCAGAGTATTCTCAAAAATTACCTCCTCTAAAAGTAGACCGTATTTTTTAGCTCTTTTGATTTGTTTTGATAATTTTTTGTAAATTGAATAGTGTTAAAATTGGACACGGAGACCACTCATTTTAAGTGTCTCCCGAATACATCAATTGATTTGCATTCACTTAAAAACGATGAATAATTTTTATGACGTGAGGTATAACACATATTGCTGCTTGTCTAATGATACATGCCAAATATTATCTTTGGATTTGTCGTTGTGAAGAAAACTAAAAAATGTTAGTATGGAAATGGAAATTCATAGGTTAAGACCTCTCAGCCTATATACGTCCCACTGCTGGGCACAGGCCTTCCTCATGGAGAAACACATGAGGAGTAGGTATGGGCCGTAACCACCACGCTGCCGCTGGCCCATTGCGGGTTGGTGGGTAAAAACAGTCACAATAGCGACCGGGACTAACAACGGCTTAACGTGCCTTCCGAAGCACGGACGAGCTCGAGATATAAAAGGTTTGGTCACCCATCCACGGCCTGACCATGGCGAAGGTAACTTTGTTTTTAATCGAAAACCAAAGCGTACTAACAACTACGCACTACTCCCTTATTATGGTTACAGATAAATATTGTAATTATAGCATACTGTACTGATATTCTTTTTGTGTACCGGACCCGTGTTGGTCCGGGACACAAAAAGAATGTACCAACTGCTTTTCTTGCCCAGCATGTCGTAAAAGGCGACTAAGGGCGTATTGGGTACTGGGTCTGTGATTGTGTAGGCGATGAGCTAGCCACTTGTTTCTACTCTTGTCTCTGACCAAACCCAATTTTTGAATGGCTAAATGTGGTCTTAAGGAACACAGTGCTTCTTGGACTCTGCCTACGGGACTCCCCTTCGGGGATTACAGGCGTGATTTTATGTATGTATGTATAATATTAGAAAAACAGTATTGTCATTAATATTTATCACAAGCGCGGAATTTTGTATTCAACCCATAAATAATAGTCATTTTGGTCATTGGAGGATAGGATAGCCTCGTCAGTCATACATAATACAGAAACTGCCAAGTTTTTGAAACATCAAGCTACAAAGTAACAACAATAAACTCTTGCGCAACGGCAGCACGAGCGGTGTTAATCTTGCGCGCCGGACTAATAAAATACTTGGAAACTGTTCCAATAAATAATTAACTTTACTGCGACTTGTCTTACACTAGACGGCGTCTTGATGCGTCGCAGATTACTGTATGGTGGCCATTATTTCTGTATTTACTTATTAAAAAACAAAGCTACCTTGAGACAAATGAAGGCAGACTCGCGAGGCAAGTATCAAGGCATGCTTGTGATACTTACGACAATTGAAAGCTATACATCTCGAGATATATAATAAAATTATAAATAGAAAAAGAAATCTTCAAATCCTGTCAGGGGGATGTAAAAAGAAGGAAAAAAAAAGGGTTTTTTGAACTTTTTGTTTCTCTGTCTGTTTATCTGTTTGCATGGGCTAATCTCCCAAATGGCTGGACCGATTTCAATGAAATTTCGCGCCTTATATTCCTTGTCAACATCTTAGATACTACGGAAAAAAGTCCCCGTGGGATAGTTAAAACACTATAGAAACCGCGGACGAAGCCGCGGGCAAGAGTGTTACAATAATACTACCAAATTAATATCATTATTTGGTAAACATAACTTATTTAGTTTGTAAACGTAGTTGTTGCGAACGGATGGCGTAGTTTTCTCTTACACGAAATATTGTAAAATGTTTATGACATTTATAAGCACGCATCTAAACTGAATAAACGATTTTGAATTTTAACATATCCAGAGTCCAAGGAGCACTGTGTTCCTTAAGGCTAAATGCCATACAAAAATTGTGAAAGAATGGCTCATCGCCTACACAATCACAGACCCAGTACCCAGCGCCCTTAGTCGCCTTTTACGATATGCTAGGCAAGAAAAGCAGTTGGTACATTGTTTTTGTGTCCCGGACCAACACGGAACATAAGAACACATACATAAGAATAAATGTATTAGTATTTTTACAATAAGATGTCATAATAATATGGTTTCTTTTTTATTGGTTTTACATGTTTGGAAGGATATGGTCACTCTACTCAAATGTGCCTCACACAGGCGTCTATAATAATTAATCTAAGACGATACCGAGCTAAAACTAATTATAGGACTTGAAACGAATTAATAAGAGTACTTTTGAAAGGAATCGGTGAACGGGACGAGTTTACATAAGTATTTATCAGCTGTTAATTGCAGGGCTATTTGCTTTATGATAATATACCAAGGTTCATGTTGCACACATAAAATAAATAATTTTGGACATAAACTTGTCATCACGCCTGTATCATCATATGCCCAAGGGATCCCGGTGTAGGCAAAGTGTTGTCCGGAATATCCTCAACCTATATACGACCCACTGCTGGACACAAGCCTTCCTCATAGCCCAATGCGGGTTGGTGGGTAGAAACCGTCGCAATAGCCACCGGGACCAACGGCATAACGAGCCTGCCAAAGCACGGAGTTCAAAATCACCAAGTTTTGGTCACCCATCCACGGCCTGACCATGGCGAAAGTAGCTTTGTTTTCGATAGAAAGCACCGAGCCGATCCACGGCACCGAGCTCCTCTTATCCAGAACAATGGTACTTAAATTTTTATTCTTACAAGTCCAAATATAGAGATCGAACTGGCTACTTAGAATACATAATTTTTTTCATCTAGACTATTGCTGCTTCAGAACTTTTAGTTACTATAATCATTGCACCACATTACTCCAGCTGGACATAGGCACATTGTCTTGCAATCAGCATTTTGCAGATCATTACTCTCTTTCAAAACTTACCTCCATAACGAGGCAAAAAGCAAACTGGCATAAAACGTCCGGGATAACACACTCAAAAGCACTAATCGAACCATTCTCTCGCAAACGCACTGACGAGCTATTAAAGCTCAACAGGAGTAACCTGAGCGTAATGATTAGGACTTTGACTGGTCACTGCAAGTTAAACAGACACCTTTACAGGAAACTAAAGGACACTGACACTTGCAGATTCTGCGACCAAGAGCGTGAAACACCAATTCACCTCTTGTGCTACTGTGAACCGCTGATTCACAAAGAAGCAGACACCTAGGGAAACACACCCTTGACCCAGATGAAATGAAAACAATCCAAACTGGGAACATCTTATCTTTCTTAGACAGTGCCCAGTTGGTGGAGCTACTGTATTGCTTTTATGGAACTTATATAGCAGGCTAGTCACAATAGATCTTATTAGGTGATGCGAACCCCGACTAGCACAAATAATAATAAAAAAACTCTATCTTGCTGGAGGGCGTCCCACGCTACGTTTGTCAAGTTACGGTCTACTCCCAAGAGCCTCCACACACCAGTTCACCATTTAATCCTAGAGTGGTCGCGGGGGGGACATTTGAACTATTATCTCACCCACAGAACAATAAAAAAGGTCTCACCCACACATATTAAAGGACATGATTCAAAATAGGCCTGTTTTGTACTTCTAATTTTTACTCCTAATAAATAATTTGTATAACTGTTTTCGATGTCATTTCAGTAAGTTTTATGAAATTATTCGACTGTGAAACTGTATAATTGTTGAATTACAAAGTACTAAAATAAACCACAGATTAAGTAAACATTAGATTAGTCTATGGTTGCTAGTAAAAAAGATATTTAAGTAAGATCTGTTGGTTGACTTTTATTTATTTTATTCAGATGATGTTTTTTAATTCAGTAGTAAAACTATAGTGCATTAGTATAATACCCGCACAAAAAGATATAAGAGAGGCCAGCGTTCCACAGAAAAGTGGTTGATATCCTTTGATTTTGTTCGACAACCGTCACATTAAGACAATATACCGTGATCTCTGTAGGGATTGCGAGTAATTGCAACCTAAACGTATTACCTTAATAATCTAATATATAACTCAAACCTGACTTACTGACATAGTGATCGATCAACGCACAACCCAAGCCACTGGACGGATCGGGCTGAAATTCGGCATGCAGGTAATTTTATGACGTAGGCATCCGCTAAGAAAGGATTTTGATTAATTCTACCCCCAAGGGGATAAAATAGAAGGTGAAAGTTTGTATGAAACTTTGTCAATTTTAATACCGAGACTTATAAAAAAAGGAACTTAAAGAGAAAATTAAAGGGTTCCCGTGGGATAGTTTAAAAACCATAGTAATCGCGGACGAAGTCGTGGGTAACAGCTAGTATATTATAAACCACTTAACGTTACGCGTAGTTTTCTTGTTTGTGAACCCGTTGAATAGAAAAAAATATACCAAAATATGTGGTACTATAAATATATTGTGTTTTTATTGCTCTAATCAACAAAATCCTCGAAGGAATACATCGAATAATTGCGAACTAGGCACGTCCTCCTCTTAATCATATATATAGGTAAGTTATTACTATTAATAGAAGGAAAATAAATTGACACTCTAATTCTTAGATGCCAGCTGCCCTACCCTCTGACCAAATTTCAATGGATTCGAATTAGATTTCTGTTATTTCGCTTGACACTTTTTTTTAATTATCAAAGGAGATGACACTTAAATCCTCGCAACAAATAGGTGGGATATAAGTAGGTATTTAAGAACACCTAATGCCTAAGCCCAACAGTGCTACATAAATCCATAATTCAGGACTAAAATTACGAGATGTCTTCAATCCTGTCGTGTGCGATCCATCAACGTAGCGCTGCGTCTGCGCAGAACGTGTGTTCTTGCTCTGTTACAAATTTTAGGCAATCAATTTGTATTCGTGGTTGCTCTACTTTTATAATATTGAAAGTAAAACTGCAGAACTTGCAGATCGAAAAAGATTATGTATGCTTTTGTGGGTTTTCTTTATTGTATTTTTCTTTATTTTTCTATATTGTTATTCTGATTTGATAGCGGAGTCTTTTGTTCTTTGGGTGGCGAAGAATCTGTCTCTCTTGGTTAAAGATATAAGTGTTCCGTCAGTATGTATTTAATATAATAAACCGATGGTTATTTCGACGATTTAAAAACCAATCTTTTAGGACACCAGAAAATACGCCAGGTATGTGAAATAAGGCAAAACATAAAGAACTTGTCCCCAAAAAACTGTCGTCACTGTACGAGTGAAATTGTCTATCTCATTACACAGAATTGTAGTAAAGAATTTGATATTTTTTAATTAAATGAATTTATTTATTTGAGGAAATAAATAAAGTCATTGTCTATTAACATTTACAAAGGAATTAAGAGGTACACACCCATATTTCCCTATTCTTAAGTTATAAAAATTCTTAGCTTATCTTTCATATAAATTATTCCAAGCTTTCAAATACTCAGTGTAGAGCAACCTTAACTACAGGCAGATGATACATTCTCCTTGCACTAGATTCACGATCCACCAAAATGCTCAAAATCACCAGAGTATATATTCTAAGGACATATCTCGTATCACCATTCAGAGAACAATATTAGTACAGTGAAGAGCCTCTGAATTTCAGGTAGGATACAGTTGCGTGTGTCAAATTTGTGCATATGTGAATATTTAGCTAAATATAGTAATGTGTGTGAATCAGTAAAACTAGTTAATGTTTAACTTTATATGGTGTAAGTTAAGAAAAAAGAAATCTGAAAAAGTGAGAAGTTACTCTTAAAAAATCAGTTGGAAGGGAACCCGTATCCATCGTAGTCGGGCGAGTGTTATAACCAATAAACTTTATTGAAATCCTATTACCTACGCTCTGTAATTATAAAAGACAAGTTTTTAAATTTAATTATTTAAAACATTTACTTGTTAATAATTGTAGTTATCTCCAAACCCGATTAAAAGCCAATTCTTTTTTCATATTTTTTTTTTCTGAGATTGTTTCCAAATTTTCCTGGGAGCAACTTTTTCCAGGATTGTAAAGACTTTTATATCAACAACAATGTTTCTCTAAAATTCTAGGAAAAGGTTTCTCCAAAATTGCGGAAGAATTCCAAAATAATGAAATTTTCAATATTTTCTCTACCAGAACTTGTGGCTGCTCTAATATATTATAATTTATATGCGATTCAAAATATTGAGAAACCTGTTATGAAAATAATAGTTTAGGTACCTACAGTTGATTGTACATATATGTCGCTTGCCCGGCATTGCTTGCATTGTGCCCGGTGCATGGCAACAGGCTCGCCACCTGTTACATGGGGACTTAACATGCCTGACGACATGTGTGTGACGACACCTGTGCCTACCCTTTCGGGGGAAAAGGCGCGATGATATTATTTTACGTTTTTTGGAAAATAAACAAGAATTTGCTCTATGGAAGTTTAGAGATAATAAGTGTGGGTAAAATAAGAAACCGAGTAAATCCTACTTTTTACCACATCTACTTATTTAGCTTTAAAATTCAAAATTAACATTCGGATAGTGCTCGAAACTATCATTTTGGAAAAACTTGCTCAGTAAGCAGCTCCTAATAAAGTATTGAAGATAACTTCGCATAATTATGGTTTCTGTTGACAAAGCGAACTAAATATAGCTAACTATTTATTTATTTAAGTTTATTGCATCATAATTACAATGGTCATAATAAATAAATAGCAACATTATGAACCCTGTCGGGCAATAAATGGTTATTTGCCAAATCGTTGCTTAGGTGTAAAGGATCGCTCTCTGTCTCGCTCTCTCTCTCTGTTTCAAGAATTTTTCAAAATTATGATTATTGTTGATGTTGTTATTTATCTTTGTCTTATGAGGAAGGCAAAGTACCTAAACAACCCATGTATAACGTTTTTTTTGTGTTTCAGTGGAAAATATTTCATTTATAACAACGCAAGAGGGGAAAACGAATTTAAAATGAAGGTATATACACTTTTCTTATAATCCTATTGGAAGCTTTTATTTTAATTCTTTCTTTTAATAAAATTTAACTAATCCTACTCGTTTTTGTTGCAGAGTATCTTGTTATGTGTACTAACTGTAGCGGCTACCTTCGCGGAGCCTCCAGTTAATAACAGGTAGGGCTTCATTTAATCTTTCGGAGACGCCGACCACCATAGGTCTCCCCTAAGAGTTTCTATAATTATCTGGTCTGCGCTGCTCGCAAGTTAAAAAGCAGGATATTCCCCGAGATCTGCTACTTTGATGAAAAAAAAAAGACAGCGGCACTACTCATTCGCTCGGCCGCGGGACTCGCAGGTTCGATCCCACCGCCGCCACCACTGAATTTGTATATAAGTACCGACAGTTGTTTGTGAATATCGCTTAGGTACATTGCTATTGCTAGGTGGTATAAGAGGAACGCTGCTAACCATTCCCCATCATGATTTATCCTTAGTCGCCTTGTACGACACCCACGGTAGAGATTTGGGGGCTTACCGTTATGAACTGTCAAAAGACCTAAAGAAAATATTCCAAGATGGTGGCTAATATTCAAGGTGTTTCTGAGAGTTCATATTGAACAACCGTTCGTTCTTCGTTGGTCGTGCTAGCAGGCGTACCGCGTAGTGATTACTACGAGAACTTGCTGTAATTAAAAAAACTAGAATAAAAACATCATAAGCCCACTCCTGTCCTCTGCTAGACATAGGCGTCCGCTATTGCACGCAATTTCATCTTTCTGTTCCAAGTCAAGCTCCCAAGCAGGCGGTAGGTATGTCTTGCTATACCACAGACGAGTCTGTGACGAACCAACACTGGATTAGTGTGGTTGGTTTTGGACTTATCGTGACCATTTTTTTTGCCAGAGCGGGACATCTGCTTAGCCGGAATTAAATAACAAAAACTTTTTTTTGTGTTTTATGAGTTTTTTTTAAATAATCAAAGCAATTAATAAAAAATAGTTAGACAGGCACGGCTTACTAAGACCCAATAGTGGTGTGACTTCTAAACCGTATTTTTGTATTAGAGCGAATGTACAATTTAAATTATATTTGCAAAAGCGGGAATATGTCAGTCTCGCTGGGGACACCGGGACAGACTGCCTGAAAGCGGGACTGTCCTGTCTAAAGCGGGATGGTCACGTTAGTTATGGTTCAAACCCCCAATGATATGCAAGAAAAGCACAAAATTTATGCAACAATTTTTGTATAAATATTCCAGGTATCTACCTCCTCAGCAAGGGTTCAGTGGCGGCCTCTTGTCGCCTTCCCACTCGTACGGGGCACCCAGGGGCTCTGGGTTTGGTGCTCTAAGGCAGACGGACGCTGTGTTCGGGTGAGATAACATAACATTTCATCATGACTATTCGTGAATCCGAGGAGCGTGGCGTAGTGGTTACGCTTTGGCTTTCGATACGGTAAACAAAGCTACCTTTGCCATGGTCAGGCCTTGGAAGGATGACCACAACGTAGTGATCTCGAACTCCTCCGTGCTTCGGAAGGCACGTTAAGCTGTTGGTCCCGGTCGCTATTGCGCCTGTTTCTACCCACCAACCCGCATTGGGCCCGCGTAGAGTTACGGCCCATACTCCTCGTGTGTTTCTCCATGAGGAAGGCCCGTGCCCAGCAGTGGGACGTATATAGGCTAAGGATGATTCGTAAAACCAAGAAGCGGTATCCTGGTTTATTAACTTCCATGTAAAACTGACTGATATGTTTATGTCCCAATGAAAGAGACAGCCGGCGAGCCTGTTGTCATGCACTGGGCACAATAATGAGGCAAGGGATATGCATGTTAAACTGTACATTCAACTCCGGCCTGTACAGTCGAGTACAAAAATAAGATTTATTTCCTTCTAATAAGAGTCATTTACTGTCAAAAGAGGTTACATATTTTTGAAGTTGACTGTACCACTGAATTTGAATTAAAAATTTTAGAACCTTCAGGCATTTTAGGGCATTCAGGTTGTTGATGATCATGATGACACTTGGTGATGCTGTGTCCAGTGCTGCCATGCATAAATAGACCAAATCAGTCTTTTTTTTTTACATACGACAGGCAAGCTCTTGACCTTCATCTCACCTGATGGTAAGTGACGATAAGGCCGAAGGTGGAAGCGAGCTTCACCTGTAATCCTCAACAACTTAGGAACTGGCTATCTTACCTATGATTGCCGGAACACAACAATGCTTAAAACATTGTTATTATGGCGACAAATTTAGGTAAGACGGTGGTAGCTAGCCAGGCGGGCTTAGAAGCCCTACCACCAACCAAACCGACCTATGGGGAATCGAACCCGGACCTCTCGATCAACACTCTGTGGTGTGAACCACTAGACCAGAGAGGCGGTTAAAAGTCTATTAAAAAGTTTGGCGAAATGTGTATATTTTTATGGCACTTCTGCTCAGCCTTTCGGGAATTTTAGGCGTGACGATGTAGCATCCACAACCACGCCAACCAAGTGCAGTCACTGCTTGGTGAAGCGCGGACTATGGCAATTAATGGACTGCTTTTGCGTTGCTTTTGTCTAGTCTCTGACTAACCCTTAGGGGATTATAATCGTGATTATATGTATGTATGTATGATGTAGTACGGCTTGTCTCAGTTCTTGTCCTTTTCCCACTCTTGGCACAACATGTCTTCTTCTTCCATTCTCCTGTCACTCGACAGCTCTGCATCCACTTCTTTTATTCTCATGTCATTGTTCACGCATTCAATCCATCGCTTCATTGGTCTTCCTCTCACTCACCCACATCCATGCTCAGAATCCTTGTAATGTGACATTCATCCATCCTCATCGCAGGTCCATACCACGCAAACCTATTGCTTCTTATTTCTCTTTCTTGATTGTCTCAGTAACTACCTAATCATAATGCTTTCACTGAAGACGCTAATATGTAAAGAATCAAATATTATAATTAAACTTGTCTTTATTGCAGAAGCCCATCATCTACATATGGAGCACCATCTTTTAGCACCCGCTCTCGTCCTTCCAGCCAATACGGAGCACCGAGGTCTCAGTCACCAAGCAACCAATACATCCCTCCTTCGCAAGGATCTCAATTTAACTCTTTAAGCAGCCACCGTGCTCCCTCAAGCCAGTACAACGCACCTGCATCCCAATACAATTCACCTTCATCTCAATACAACGCACCTGCATCCCAGTACAACGCACCTGAATCCCAATACAATTCACCTTCATCTCAATACAGTGCACCTGCATCCCAATACAACACACCTTCCTCCCAATATGGGGCACCCTCCCGAAATGGAGTCCAAGCGCCATCAAACCAATACGGTGCCCCAAGCCGGGTCAGTCAGCCATCGACGCAGTACGGTTCTCCGAGTTTGAGAAACAGTGCTCCATCACAGCAGTATGGTGCTCCTGGTGGTAAGTGAAATCACTGGTCTGACAAAATTTCAAGTTTTTTTATGATAGTGAGGCACTAAGCCTTAGTATATTATACTGTGTGAATAGATTAAGATGTCGATATTCGAAGATTGGTTGGAAATTGGAATGAAATGAGAACAGCAGAAATCGAGAGCGGCGGCGGCGTGCATAAGATGCCTAGGTACAGCAGTGGAGACGCATAGGTTATTTGAGATAATGACTACCCATGTGAACGCAAAGGTATTGTAATGCAATGTTATATATCTGGCGAAACCTCAGTGTTAACAACTCTGTCTACCCATTCGGGGAAAGAAGCTAATGATGATACATGTTTATGAATGCACTAGGCAATACGCGAATACGGATTCTATGTACGGCATAACACAAACCAAAGAAGACATTTTTGGTAATGGATGCCCCAATTTTTCAATAAATAATTTATCACCACAGGCAACCAATACTCGCAAAATGGCTTCGGCTCGGGCTCCAGAGGTGTCGACAGAGGTTACCTGCCGCCAGGCAGTGGATACACTGGCGATGAAGACGGAAGCGGAGTAAGTTGTAGAAGTTTAAACCAATATAATCTATTACATTTTAAAGGAGCTCGGTAGCGTAGTGGTAGTACTCTTTGGTTTTCTATTGAAAACAAAGCTACCTTCGCCATGGTCAGGCCATGGGTGACCAAAACTTTGTGATCTCGGTCTCCTCCGTGCTTCGGAAGGCACGTGACGCCGTTGGTCCCGTTCGCTGTTGCAACTGTTTCTACCCACTGACACGTATTAGGCCAGCGTGGTGGTGTTACGTCTGCTGTATGTTTTTTCAAGAGGAAGGCCTGTGCCCAGCAGTGGGACGTATATACTGAGGAAGAACCTATCACATTGGTAAAACCTTGTGACGAATCTTTTCGTTGCTACTCCCTTCATTGTGATGTCCACCATAATAAAGTTCGTAGTGCGTAAGCTCTCCTAATCTATCCTTCGCCTAGAACTGACGCAGAGAGACTCCTGAAATAAGTAACATCGATAGGATTCCCTACTCTGATCCCCCAGGGGAACTCAGGAGAGGAGAGGAGAACACATCGCCCACCTTATTAAAGATCGTAGTCAGTTGGTTCTCCTAATCTATCCTTCGCCTAGAACTGACGCAGAGAGACTCCTGAGATAAGTAACATCGATAGGATTCCCTACTCTGATCCCCCAGGGGAACTCAGGAGAGGAGAGGAGAACTCATCCCTCAGGAGTTGAGCCCAATAAATACAGAGTAATAAAACAAAATATGTGAGCAGCATTATGTTTATAACATCTGATTTTTTACGGTAGGCAACGATTGGGTAAAGTGTAAAATTGTCTATAGACTAGACCCTAACGTGGTAAACAAGCAGATGGCTTTGTCTGATGGTAAAAGCTTTAAACATGCCGTAGGTATACTGGTTTAGTGCCTCCTTGCCCCGCGAGTGGCCGCGTGCGTTGGATAGCTTCCCACGCACGCAATTCACCGGCTACCCCGTCTGGGGATCTCCCGAATATACCCGGGAGTCCTTTAGTCGGGTAGCCCTGGGAGCGGCTCGGAGAATTGCTTAGGCAGACCCCGGGGCGCTTCCTTGGAAGGGCAATAAGGACATATCGGGGAGTTTAGTGGGTATTCTTGGCCAACGCCGAGCGAGTCCCACACTCGCCTACCGCCTAGCCAGCGGTATGTAAGGTCCGTAAACAGGATTTTGTCTCCGTCAAAAAAAGGTATATTTGTTTACCTCATTTATGATACAATGTCAGAAATATTTACATCAGTGGTTGTTCTAGGAGCCAGCGAACTACAGTTTCGAGTACATGGTAAAAGATGAGCCCTCTGGCAACGACTTTGGCCACCGCGAGTCCAGGATGGGTGACCGCGCTGAAGGCTTGTACTACGTTCTTCTGCCTGATGGCAGGAAACAGGTGGGCGTAGTCATTTATTAATCAAATTAAGCACAATTAAATTATCCATACTTAGAATAATACTATAGAGGTCGCATGTCGTGCCGTGGGATAGTTAAAAAACCATAGTAGATAACCGCGGAAAAAGTACGGGCAACAGCTAGTTGTAATAAATTGTTTTTTACATAAGCATCGAAGCTAGTTATTTTGCAATTCTGTCTCCGGGAGCTTTTTCTCCTGTCTGCAACAACATCACTAAATACTTACTTAGAACACAATCTAAAGATATTTTTTCTATTGCACTTCACTGTTCTTTATGTAAAAATAACGAAGGGGGTAAAAGCATGCTAAGTTGCACTCTCCGCTACCCCTTTTTGCACTTTAGATCTATCAAGACAAGGTTAAAAATCTATTGAAGACCTTTGATTTGAAAAATTACCTTTTTTTAAATTTTTTTTCTAAATTTCAGACCGTAGAATACGAAGCCGACCAGAATGGGTACAAGCCAAGAATCTCTTACGAAGATACTGGATTAGCCGGTGGTTACGGCCGTAGCCAGTCTGGGTATGACCACCAAGGAGGTCCCTACTAGGAGTCAAATTGCAAACCTTAAATTCATAAAAATACTCAAATCTTGTTAAACAAAGAAGACAAATACTTTTAATGTTTACAATAAAATATTTTTTTTTACAATTAGCAATAACGGTGTCATACGCAAAAACTACCATTTATATTGTATTTTTTGATATGGCAACATAAATGCGCATGTTTGGAGTATTTGTCTGATTTTGTATTCCATTTAATTAGTTAAATTGTTATTTTTGTATTATAACGACGACCTGTGCTGTTAAAAGGATGAGTGCAAATATTTAACACTTATTTAGTTGACATAAGGGTGATAATCGCCGACAATTACGGAATCAAATTGTATATTTACTATGAATATTGTTCTTTTTTTGTAAAATATTACTAAGTATCTAACTTGTACCTACATGTATTATTATATATTTACATTGCTTATATATGAGCCTTAAAAATTTTTCATTCTTTACTTGATTAATAGAGAAATACAAATTTATATTTATTATATCTTCTATTCTTTCTACTATTTACCATAGATGTTCTTTTCTATTTATTTTAGTAAACCGGCCAGTATTATAATTCTTCTATCTTCACTTGTTAAATAACCCACCTATATCTTTTAATTATAAAGGTGTCTTTTTGTATCTCTAATATTGATAATTTCTTCTTTTGTTTCTTCTTTGTTAAATAAGTAACAGTACATAAATTGTAAATAGAGAAATGTATAATAAAATTAATAAATCATACTAATGGAAATATTGTAAATTTATTCAAAGTCAATTATGAGTAAGTACTCTGAGTAAAATCATTTTTTAAAAATACTTTTCGCTCAAAAATTTTTTGAAAGAAAAGGTCAAAAAAATAAAATTAAATATGCTACATCATTTTATTAATATTATATATCACGCACCAAATTGTTTGTAACTAATTACTATATATTATTTTTAAATATACAAAACTACCTACTTACAACTGTTATGGTGGCTTAAGATACAATTTTAAATAAATAATAACTAAGGAGTATATTAAATTGAGAGAATACAATTTAATACCTTATACAATTTTTTAGGTATTAAATTGTACAAAGATACATTGTTGAACAAAGATACGTTATAACCTTACAAGCTGTATTCCAAGTGAGTACGACTCAAATTCTAATGGCAAATATTCTCAAACAGTAAAACGAATAAGCTGTCACGTAAAAGGTGCTTTATTTAACGAAAACAAAAATTAAATTAAAAATTATGTCTGACCTTTTCTAACTTAATGGAGAAGAAAAGGATATACATAATTAGTCTTGTTTGTGACAACGGAATCGGCTTTATTAAGTAATTATAATTATACTTATATCTTAATATTTACCTGTAAGTACATTTCACTACACATTTTTTTAATTCAAATACTTACCACTTCGAATATTAATATGCAATAGATAACAATACATTTGGGATGGCAAGGGAAACTTATAACTGTAATGACCACACAGCCTTTATTTTTTTATATTTCTACAATGCTCATCATCAAACACACAAGAAAATAAAGCCCTAAAATTGTGAATTAAAAAATCATTACAATGTTCAGTTTCAAATGCACTAAAAACTAAAAAACTTATTATTGAATCACTAAAAAAATCAATATACATGGATCTATACTCCGTTCAATGTAACATGAGACAAAAAGTTAATCATGTCTTTTTTATTGACAAAAAAAATATCTTTGGTTTTGTCTTTCGTATTTCGTCGATAGATTAGAAAACATATGAACTAATATAAAGGAGTACGTTATTTTGTGCGATTATATATGAGTAGGAAGTTAAAAACATATTGTTTCAAAAATCTCTGAATATAGCAAAGGGATCGATACTTACAGCCACAACGTATATAACTTAGTGACTAGTTTTCTAAATTATTGAAGTATTTAATGAGGTTAATAAACACTACAAAAGCGATAAGATTTAAAAATTATTATCTTTAATTTTCATTCAAAAAATCTAGATGCAGTTTTCTCAAACTAGGATACACAAAAACACATCAAGACAATTTAATAAAAGTACATAGAGCCAAATAAAAAAATATAATATCAAATAAAATTAACAAACAATACTATACAAACTGGTTTATCGATATTTTTCCTCCGTGCATTAAAAAAAACTAAACTTTAAATGTGACAAATTCTAATATCATTAAGTTAATAAAACAAACAAAATACCATTTTATGGTATTGTTTGTTTTATTAATATAATGAAAAGACATATGACAAACTTAATTCCGGCAAACAACCAAGAATCGTGCTAAATTCTCAATCTTTTTAGACTTAACGAAGAACGAAATAAGGTTGAAAATCTGTTTCTTTGTGTTCAGTTGAATTTTTTTTATCAATAGCGAGAACATAATGTACTTACTAGACCTGGTTATTATTTATGGACACATACATCTTATGATTCTGGTATTATATTGGGTCCTTACCTATGAAATTGGTGTTTTTTTTCTCTCTTAGTATTTTGTCTGTAACTACTAAGATTCAGAGTATTCCTAAAAAATAATTACCTCGTCTAAAAATAGACTATATTTTTGAGCTCTTCTGATTTATTTTGATAATTTGTTGCAAGTTTAATTGTGTTAAGTTAAAAACGATAAATAATTTTTATGAAGTGTGATATTACACATATTACTAAAGCTTGTCTAATGATAGATGCCAAATATTATTTATTATCTTTGGATTTGTCGTTGTAAAGAAAACTGAAAAAATTTTAGTATGTAAAATGCAGAATTCCCCAAAATCTCCATAAAAAACACCAATTTCATAGGTAAGAACCTAATAGTACACAGTTCCATATCGCATTTACGTTTTTGGTGCCACTATGTGGCTAACTTAAATATCTAACCCTACTTTATTTGGTAACTTAAATAATGGTATCAAACTCAGTAATTTCCTTATATTTATTAGGCGTGAGATGGTTAGGCTAGCTACTTTCGCCTATTATGGAATCCATGCCATCAGCTAGCTTACTGTTGAACGTAATCTCAACTAAAACTCAATAATTACCATCCAATATCTCAATATACGGAGACGAGAGGGTACGAGAGTACCGATTTTAGCAAAACTCAATGTCATTAATATCTGCATAATTAAATCCATTTGTGGCGCTAGGGAAACTAAAGTGTAAGAAAACATCACAATCTCAATGTCGAACGATCGGGATTGTGTTCAATAGTAGGCTCGCTGGGAGTGTCTATTTGCAAAGTTTACAAATTATGGAAAGCTGCTTATAAATTCGCTAACAGACACAAATAAAACTAGTCTTACGTACAATAATGAATAAGTTAGTTTAACATTAGAAAACGGTATAAAAAACAAAAAGAAGTTGCTTAATGTACTTAAGTAATTTCTTACAACTGAATAGAAGCCAAATACTAATGAGTTAAAAATAACCATATATTTATTATATATAATTCCTGCACGACTATTTGTACGTATTGTTAAGAAAATTATAATGGTATTACAAATTATCTTCACACCTCTTTCCCCGAAAGGCTAAGCCCATACTTCGCCACATAATAATAATTATGTTAAGTCCACATGTAACAGGTGGCGAGTATGTTGCCATGCACCGGGCATTATGTGAGGTGTGATTTCCAACAAACTGAATTTTAATCAGTTATGATCTCACAAAAATGTGACAATAGTTCTCCGAATCGTTTTATGGGTAATGAATTTGAAAGGAATTGCGATAACATTCGCCTTTTACAACACCCAAGGGAAGAGATGGGTTGGTAGTTTATTATTTAAATGAGCCGCTACCACACGACGAGGATGAGAAAAATAACAAAACAAAAATATTATTTAAACAACAGCTATATAATTGAGTATGTTTGATTAAATTATTAACATTTCATAGGAACAATTTTAAACTGGATCAGTCAAAATGAAACCATTAACATGAAACCCGAAAGACTTTACGATAAAAACAGTTTTTCGCTGCGAGGCGTCAAAGTAAGTGGAGAAAAAAAACAAGATATCGACTATAAGCAAGGTATTTTTGATATTGAAACAACGATTTATTTTATCATAAGCATGTTTCGTCGTTCACTAGGGCTGAGAACTATATCTAATACCGAATTTGACTAAACTTCAAGATCTTACGTTATATATACTTTAAAAGCACTGAGAATAAATTCGAGACCTTACCTATATCATTGTATCTTAAAGACTGACGTCCACTTCGAGCTATGCTATAAAAATATATTAAAAGCTTCGCTGAACACGAATATTATTTACACTATTTAATATTTAAAAACTAATAGTATCTCAAAGTAATTCTTAAAAGAAATATATCCAAAAACGTGTAAAGGAAGGAAATATTTTCTATTATTATAAAAATCTGTACATGTTAAAGCATTTTACTATTTATGTGTAACTGCGAATGGTCGTGTTAATGTTATCTGGAAAGCGTGGACGAATTATAAATGCAATTAACCTTTACAATCGCGATCACTTAGTGAAATCAATAACTACATTATAACTCTATGCCACACCAAAATAAATGACAAAAAATCAATAACTTTAAAATGAATACAATGAATACTCACCAAATACATAAGTAATTGAGTAATTTAATACTAAGAAAAAGCCCTTAGGACACTTTTTAAATCAATTAAGTAATAATATAATACTTCACTCAAAATTTTTGACAAAAAAATTATAATAATGGTAAGTACACACACACATATTAAATACTATTTTATAATGACATTTCGTATAGAAAAGCAAAATAACCTTTTATTACTTACTACCACACTCGAGATATCATAACATAATTATTTATATTATTAAACTATTATATTATTATATGACTAGTCATATCTTTGACTATTAAATATCCTGTTGCAATCAAAGAGTATCTAGACAAAAGGAACTTTTCTATAAGAGGCAAGACTACTTATAGTCCATTTTTTAATGAGTCAATGTGATTTGAATTTTAAATGTCATATAGCGATAAATAAACTGAACATTACACTGTATATAATTAAAAAATGGATTTGATTACAGATTTTAACAATAATAACCCAAATGACCATTATATAATTAAAAATCACTGAATGACATTTCAAAGTTTCAAATTACTTTGACAAAGAAAAAAATGAACTATTTTGTAAATATACAGTTTGTAAATTATTTACGTAACATTAATAAGTGACGTTAACGTAATATCTTCAATGAAGAAGAAAAAGAACTAGTTTTTTATTTACATGGTAAGTCTTTCTATTCACCAACTAATTATAATAGTTCACATCATTCCCAAATCAATAACATTTAACAAAGTTTAAAAGTTGAAAAGGAAACGATTGAGAAGATTTTGGTTTATTGGACATAATTATTTTTAACACCCGAGGCAAAACGACCGGTATTAAAAGTTTGAAGTGTGTGTGCGTGTGTGTGTGTAGGGCAGTCTGTGAAATGTTATTTTTTTAAATAGTTATTTTTAACCATTTTATACTATATTCCTATGATTATTAAATAGTATCATAACTATACAAAATAAAATAATGTTGTAAAATATTATTTTCTTGTAGAATATAATACGTGTTTGTGACAAATTATATGTCTATATTATTATGTCTTTTTCTCGATAAAAATCCCTAATATAGAATAACTACCGTAAAACCTTACCGTTATCAAATATTACCATTTATCTTATTTGCTTTATAGCATAGCATATTCATAGTATAGCTTCATAAGTGGAAGCGAATCTTAAGGTTATTTTAAGCGTATTTTTTGGCTAAAGTGAGTGAGTTAGGATTGATTGAATCAATCATTGCAATAGCAATACATGTTGAGATGTGGGTGTGTCGCGCTAATACAGTGCGGTTCATTATTGTACCTGAAAATATAAGAAAACCTTTTTACTTTAAAAACATATTAATTGAAAAGATCTGTATTTGTATATGCATCTCTTTTATTTAGACAGATTGTGTATCTGTTGTACGTTTCTTGAGCGAGAAAATATCCGACAATCGTTTTCTCGCTGGCGGTGGAACAACTGCCTATGTTGTGAACTTTAATATCATTTTAAATTCATACTCTGATTTTATTGACATCACAAAGACTGTATATACTAGATAGTATTATTTTATCTAAGCACCTCCAAAAGTAATAATTTGTTAATCTTAAAATGCAAATTTGTGACAAACCCAAAACGTATTCATTGGATGCAAACCTACTTATTTCAATGAAATGTCAAAGTGCACTAAATTGACCCAACTATAGTCGTATTTATTATTAAAGCAATGTGTTTTATTAATATTAAATACTTACGCGTTAGTTCTCGAGATGTCTCTGCTGTTAATCTCGAATCTATCTTCGTTCTTCATATAAGTCAACGAAATTTCGTAGATACCTCGACCGGGGCCCACGATGATCTGTGAAGTTCCAAAATAAAATAAAATAAAATATAAACCTATATAATATTAAATAAAAATAATGTTATAGTTATAGCATATAACCGCAATAGGCTTAGCTCTTATTGCCTTCTCCCTAGGAAAAATTTCATATCTCCCTAGGGAAGAAAGGTTTTTATCTCAATAGGAAATAAAAAGGGAAAAAATAGAAACAGAATTCAAATTATTGGAGCGCAGTTTTGTATTATTGCTGTACTTATTTTTTCTTTTTTGTTCTTATTACTTTCGTCTTTTTAAAGTGACAACTTCCAATGAGGGAGTAAACCGTTACGTAACGCGTGCCAGTCAGCCATTTTTGAACTTTTTTATTTCTTATACTTCTGTGCGTTTATACGAACCTTGGTCTGGTAGGTATCGCTTGTAACAGCAAGCTTGGCACCAAACTTGCCGACGTACCTGTAAGCAAAATGTAAAACAAATAAAAAATATTTTGAATCATTGAAAATCGTCAACATTGTACATTCATAGGTCTTCTTCTTTTTCCTGCCCTATTCCCAACGTTCCCAATTATATTAGGTCCTTACCTATGAAATTTGTATGGAGATTTTGGGGAATTCTGCATTTTCTATACTAACATTTTATCAGTTTTCTTCACAACGACAAATCCAGAGATAATAATAGTTGGCATGTATCATTAGACAAGCTTTAGTAATATGTGTAATTTCACACTTCAAAAAAATTATTTATCGTTTTTAAGTGAATGCAAATAAAATGATATATTCGGGAGGCACTTAAAAAGAGTTGTCTCCGTGTCCAATTTTAACACAATTAAACTTACAACAAATTATCAAAACAAATCAGAAGAGCTCAAAAATATAGTCTATTTTTAGACGAGGTAATTATTTTTTAGGAATACTCTGAATCTTAATAGTTACCGACAAAATACTAAGAGAGAGAAAAAACACCAATTTCATAGGTAAGGACCACATGTCTTCTTCTTCCACTCTCTTCTATCACTCGCCAAGTCAACACTTACTCATCATATCATCATTCACACAATCCATCCATCTTTTCTTTGGTCTTCCTCTGCCCCACAAGATAAATTACAAATAAAATTAACTTAAGCGAGCGCTTGCAACAAGTACTGGATGTAATTGCGCTTTGCTGTGCTGTAATCTATATAAGCGGCTGGATTCCGATTTGACGACCTCCGTGGTCGAGTGGTCTGTATGCCGGTCTCAAGGGGTCACCATCTCGAGAGGTCCTGGGTTCGATCCCCAGTGAGGGCAAATGTTTGGGTGATGAATTTTCAGGCATTTGTTCTCCAGTCTTGTATATTTATATATATTGGGTCCTTAGCTATGAAATTGGTGTTTTTATTCTGTCTTAGCAATTTGTCCGTAACTATTAAGTTTCAGAACATTCTTATAAAACAATTGCCTCTTCTAAAAATAGACCATATATTTGAGCTCGTATTATTTTATTTGATAATTTTTTGTAACTTTAATTGTGTTAAAATTAGACACAAAGACAATTATTTTTAACTGCCTCCCGAATACATCATTTGATTTGCATTAACATAAAAACGATGAATAATTTTTATCAAGCGTGTTCACACACATATTGCTAAAGCTTGTCTTATGATGATACATGCCAAATATTATTATCTCTGGATTTGTCGTTGTGAAGAAAACTGATAAAATGTTAGTATGTAAAATACAGACATCCCCAAAATCTCCATACAAAACACCAATTTCATAGGTAAGGACCTAATATTTCTATATATTCAGGTTATTTATATTTATTTATCCATGAAATATATTTATCCGTCATCTAGTGTCCGTAACACAAGCAGCATTAGTTGCTTAAAATGGGGATAGTTGATAGGTGTGAATGTCTGAGGATATTATTATTATGAGAAATTATAATAGGTTGGGGAAAAAGTTTCTTCGCATTTTTTAAGAAAATTCAAAACATTTTTTAATATAGTTTATTTACATTTAACTAAAGTATGTAGGTACCATTTTGTTCGATAACTTTTTGCCATCTTGTAGGTAGGGACATGATCCCATTGCTATAGAAATTTTGGGACTTCTGGTCAAAATACCGCGACAAGTGGTTTTGGCAGTCCTCTCGTGATGTTAACCTGACACTGCCTAAAGAATTCTGAAGAGTCCGAAACAGGTGGAAATCTGAAGGTGCAAGGTCAGGACTATACGGCGGATGCATTAACACCTCCCAGCCAAACTCTCTTAATTTTTGCTGAGTGGCTAAAGATGTGTGAGGTCTAGCGTTATCATGATGAAAAACCACACCCCTTCTGTTGATTAATTCCGGCCGCTTTCTCTCAACTTCTCGCTTTAATCTCATCAGTTGTTCGCAGTAGAGTTCAGAATCGATGGTCCTGCCTGGTGGTAACAGCTCATAATGAATAATGCCCTTCCAATTCCACCACACACACAGCATCACCTTGTTGCGAGTTAACCCGGGTTTCGCCACAGTCTGTGAAGCCTGACCGGCCTTTGACCACGACCTTTTTCGCACGTTCTTGTCGTACGTGATCCACTTTTCATCACCAGTTATCAGCTTCTTCAAAAATGGTTCGGTTTCATTACGTCGTAATAAAGAATCACAAATGAGTACACGGTCCATTAGGTTTCTTTCAGTGAGCTCGTGAGGTACCCAAATGTCGAGCTTTTTTGTGTACCCAGTTTTTTTCAAATGCGCCAAAACTGTTTTGTGGTCAATTCCCAGTTCTTCAGCTCCGTCGTAACTACTGACATGCCGTTCTTGCTCCACTTTTTCAAAAATGGCATCCATTTTATCTGTAATAGGGCGACCAGAGCGACGTGCATCTTTGACATCAAAATTTCCGGATTGAAAACGCTTAAACCAAATTTGTGCTACTCTCACAGACACTGCGCTAGGTCCATAAACATCGCAAATTTTTTTCGCGGCTTGCGTTGCATTTTTACCTTTTTTGTAGTAAAATTTTAAAATGTATCGAATTCTTAAAAAAAGGATGATATAGAACTGACATGCTTATGTCAATGTCAAGAGCGAACAAGCTAGTTAAACAGTGTTTTCCTAAGTGCGGTAGAGATAGGTATACTATTTTCTGTCCTTATTAGAGTTCGTGTTTTTATTTGTCTGACACGTACCGTATGTGCCAAACAGTAATGTGTGTTTCTTTGTGTCGTCGTGAAATATTACGTTTTGGACTGTGTTTACTGCTTAATCATACTTGTATTTATTGTGTTTTACTCCACTACCTTTATAAGTAATGGTACAGTGTTGTATTAACGGCTGCAAAAGTCGCAGTGAACGAAAACACGAAATCATAACGTTTCACACGTAAGTCCCATATTTCATCGTTTTATCTAAATCACTAAGTGTACTATTACTAGTTACCGCTTATTTACATTAAATCGTGTACAAAATAGCGTGAAAAATACGATAAATAGCTAATGAAAATTTGTTGCTTTATCGTATTTGCCGACTAAGAAAACATGTCAACGAAAGTCAAGGGAGGCTGCCATTTTAAGTGTTATCTGAATTTAGCCGGGTTTTATGCGTTTTAGGGATACCTGTCGAAGAAAATGTAAATTACCCATACTTAAAGGGAAATATTTAAAATTAGTTATTTTAAATATTCTTAATAGATTACCTGCCATTTTTTACAATTTACTTGATTTATACATAGTTCTTTGTTATACCAATTATCGCAAATAATTGTTTAATTGGTAAATTCTGCACTAAGTCACTTTTTGAAACATGACTATCTTAGATATTAATTAGCCCCATTTAGGTTGTTTGTGAAATTGCATATTTATAAATTAATCCTGGGTGTGATAAGAACTCCTATGGATTCTTTAAGTAAGATTACATTTGGGTTATGCCGTCTGTTAGAAAAGTATGTAATCTATGCTTATTATTCACAATATTTTTTAAATAACAACAAATAATTGTAGATTTTCTACGTTGCGCGTTTTGCACACTAGAAACATAGCCTGGTACATTAAAAATATTTTTAAACTTTATTTTGCCACTAGGCGGGAATCGAACTATCACCGTATGCTGGACTGCACCCTAATACAAACATTATAATGCTAATATTATTTATCTATATTGAAGGTTCCCTAACGATGAGAAAGTGCGTGATGCATGGGTTAAAGCGACTGGTAGGCTAAATTGGAAGCCAACCGCAAACAGGCGCATATGCTATAAGCATTTTGAGACCCGATTCTTTCGTAAGACCCTACGCAAAGTATTTTTGGATAAAAGTGCATTTCCAAAATTGTGGATACATGTAAGTTCTTTGATTTCAACATTTTTTTTTTGAAAAATAGTTTAAAATAAATTCTTATGTATTTTTAAACAAAGAACTAAAAATGAACTGAATATATTTTGAATTCTATGTCTGTTTTCTGATTTTCAGAATTATGATGATAAAGTACTAAATGAACCCCAAGCTGCTACGATTCAACAAGATATTCTGATTGTGGTAAATTCATTACAATTAAAATAGCGTTATGGAATTAAAATTTTGGATATATTTTGTTTATTAAACTGCTTGTTCAAAACTGTTTTCAGAGTCCTAGTACAGCTGATAACACCAGTAGTTCTGTTCAAGAAAGGGAAGCTGTATTTATTGTAAAATCTGTAAGTATTTATTAAAATTAAAATATTCTCTTCCCTTGGGTGTCGTAAAAGGCGACTAATGGATTTAGAACTACACAAACATCTAACAGCTTACAGCGGCGACGGGCTCACCTCCTGTCACGCTGAGTGTAGTCACTGCTTGGTGAAGCGCGGACTATGGCAAAGGACTGTTTTTATGGTGCTTTTGCCTGGTCCCTGACAAACCCTTAGGAGACGGGATATATACTTATATTTGTTCATAATACGTCTTTGGCATGATTTTCAACTTAATTTGTGGAGAATGTTGTGGGTTCCACAATCGCTTTTTTTTATATGTATTTTAATCTTAAGTAATATTATTCTACTGTGATAATGTTTATTCTCCCAAGAAAAATAAAATAAAATAAAAAATAAATAATAACAACAAAGTGGTTTTATTTTTCCAAATATGTTACTGCTTATTTATTAACATTATGATTATTGGGAAAATGTTTATTAGCATAGCAACATAGTTTTGACACATACTTTATTTCTATCCTTTACGGGTGTACGCGTATGTATATTCTATATCATCCTTTTTCTAAGATCGAATTTCTTCATTAGATTCACTCATCTTGGCGGTACGAAAAACAAATGAAAATCACACATTTTCCTAATTTGAATTTGGAATTATGTTCTTTAAAATTTAAACTTTCAATGATACCAAATCCAGCCAGATACAAATAGTATAGCCAAAGAGATTTTATTACAAGTTTATACATACTATAATGCGAAAAGACTTTTTCCCCAACCTAATATGTTAACATATTTCTCCCATTTCTGGGGTGTTTTTCATTTCGCAGACTTGTGGTCAAAACGAAAATTTTGGCTCAAACTGTAGCTAATCATTTGATAGGAATTTGCGGACTATGCGGCACGTGTTTAAAAAAGCGGCTTTTTGCAATAGGAGGAAGGTGAGTGGGTGGATTTTTAGGGAGTTCAAGCTACTGTTATTATTATTATTATTACCAATCCGAGGACTGACCATGGTGATAGTAGCCTCGGTTTATCCCCTCACACACGACATACTCCTAAGATAAATCATTTAGTAGGAAATTGTGTCAATACCATACCCGTCAGCATCCTTAGCGCCCTTGAAGGCTAAGACGTGGCTGTTGGCTCGTTGACGCATCACCCACGACGTGGAGCGCAACGTACGGGGAATGCATTTAGATCTGCGGGACAATGTCTTTGTCATCAGCCTATATACGCCCCACTGCTGGACAGGCCTTCAGGACAAACACATGAGGAGTATGGGCCGAAACGCCACCACGCTGGCCCAATGCGGGTTGGTGGGTAGAAACGGTCACAAATACGACCGGGAGGCTTAACGTGCCTTGCGAAGCACGGAGGAGCTCGAGATCACAAAGTCTTGGTCACCCATCCACGCGCTGACCATGGCGAAGGTAGCTTTGTTTTCGATCGAAGCCAAAGCGCACTGACCACTACGTCACCGAGCTCCTCAACAATGTCTTATTTACTATTTATTAATTAACCGTGTTATTCATAAACACAACGCGCGGACAATAGCAATGGACTGTTATTGCGGTGCTTTTGCCTACTCTCTGACTAATGCTTAGGGGATAATAGTCGTGATTATATGTATGTATGTGTATTCATAAAAAATAATAGTCTTAAAAAACCTATTTTAGTTGAGTGTTTTGTTTTCTTCTTTCAAACACAAATCTAAATGAGAAAGAAAGTGACTAATCACTTATTAACTAAAATAGGTTTATTAAAATGGAGAAACATAAGGAGTATGGGCCGTAACACCACCACGCTGGCCCAAAAGTCGGTGGGTAGAAACATCGCAATAGCCCCCCCCCCCCCAATCTCTCTCTCACACACACACACACACACACACACACACACACACACACGCGCGCACTTATTATTTAATTTGATTTCTATGGAAATTCAATAGAAATCAAATTGAATAATAAGTGGCCGTGTCGGTACTTTGTGCAAATAGAAATGAAGTAAATGTTCTGGGATTGTTCTGGGAGGAGCTCGGTGGCGTAGTGTTCAGTGCGCTTTGGCTTCGGTCGAAAACAAAGCTACCTTCGCCATGGTCAGGCCGTGGATGGGTGACCAAGACTTTGTGAGACTTTGTTCGAGCTTCTCCGTGCTTCGGAAGGCACGTTAAGCCGTTGGTCCCGGTCGCATTTGTGACCGTTTCTACCCACCAACACGCATTGGGCCAGCGTGGTGGTGTTACGGCCCATACTCCTCATATGTTTCTCCATGAGGAAGGCCTGTCCCTGCAGTGGGACGTATATAGGCTGATGAAAATGTTCTGGATCCCGTATACTCAAAGACAACCAATATTTTAAATTTTAATATAAATACCTGACAGGCTCAGTAAGTTTATTTATATAGTTGAGCGCAGCCAACGCAACCCGCTGGTATATAGGATCAGTGGAGGAAACGTTCTCCCACGACAGGCAAGCGCACCAGTGCGGTTCGATGCCCGCCTCGCTGCACGATCTGTTCCTTGTTATCTGGGAAAAAGTATAAACATTAACCGTTTTATTAAAAAACTAAGAATAACTTTATGCTTAGATTAACAAAAAAATACGGCTTAGCAATATAATGCCTTATGACGATGGGTGTTAGGTGTAATGTTGCTAAGCAGTATTTTAGTTAATCTAGGCATAAAGTTATTCTTAGTTTATTAATAAAGCGGAAGGGTTTTGGCGGCATTTGACAAAGGCGGACGCGATTTTTATTTCGATGATTGTAATATTGTTTCGGGGGGATATTGTAGCGTAAAATCAGTGTAGTGTTGTGTAATAAGTGTCTGTGATGGTGTGCAATGTAGAGGATCATTGAAATAGTCAAGTGGTGTGAAAAGTGATGAGATTTTATCGTGGTAATCCACCTCGTTGAAATAGCACCACAGTGACTATCATCGACCATAAATAATAATAAATAATAAATATCCTCGGACATTCACACCTATCAACTAGTCCCATTTTAAGCAACTAAATGCTGCTTGTGTTACGGATACTAGATGACGGACAAATATATTTAATAGATAAATACACATAATTATTCAGAATATATATAAGATTATACATATATAATGAACTTCCAAGACTGGAGAACAAATGTCTGAAAATTCATCACCCAAACACTTGCCTCCACTGGGGATCGAACCCAGGACCTCTCGAGATGGCGGCGCCTTGAGACCGGCGTACAGACCACTCGACCACGGAGGTCGTCAAAAGGCGTCAAACTCTCACAGGATGCATTGAAATGTCACTTGTATTTCAATGCAAATGAAGACTTAATACTACTAAAGACTAGACTACACAATGTATACGACTGAAGGACTCTGTATCCATGGTCATGAACAATAAACAAGAAAAAAAACATAAAAATAGATAGTAAAATCAGCTTCAGTTACTAGCCGGGTCATTGAATCAAAAATCATTTTAGTGTGTCAAAAGATGTCTCCAAAATCTAATAAAATCTCTCTGTAATAAAGTCTCTGCGTCAAATTAAAAAAAAAACAGATTTTCGTGAATCTCTTCGTATCTACAACAACAACAAAGTTTGTCTGTTTTTTTCATACGCTTTTTAAATTCTCACTGCTAAGCAAGGTCAACAGATATCAGTGTATAGCCTGACCATAAAAATAAAAAACCTATTATGAGAGCGCCAGAGGAGCTCGGTGGCGTAGTGGTCAGTGCGCTTTGGCTTCGATCGAAAACAAAGCTTCCTTCGCCGTGGTCAGGCCGTGGATGGGTGACCAAGACTTTGTGATGCTCGAGCTCCTCCGTGCTTCGCAAGCACGTTAAGCCGTTGGTCCCGGTCGCATTGTCGTTTCTACCCACCAACCCGCATTGGGCCAGCGTGGTGGCGTTTCGGCCCATACTCCTCATATGTTTCTGAGGAAGGCCTGTCCCAGCAGTGGGACGTATATAGGCTGATGACGAGAGCGCCAGATTTTTTTTTTCATTGCAACACTAACAACACTTTTTTGAAATAGTAAAATTTTCATAATCGTATTTTTCCATGTCACTATTAGCTAATGTTGACATCATGCATTCTAAGACACAAAACTAGATGAAACTTATTCTCTAATTCTTTATTTCCTTAAGTATTTACATATTTGATATAACATTACATTATAGTATTAAGGATCTTGTTAAGGCACAATAATTTTGAAAGAATCTAATATAAATCTAAGATACAACACACAGGCAAGTCAATATAACTGTCACTTTATAATAGTTAGTAAACACACATCAAATTGCTATAATTTTTCAAAACAATCTTTAACAATATTGTATGCCCTCTCTGGAAAGATTATTAACATTAAATAAAATTATTAATTTATTACTGGTTCATATATGTTTTAAAAAAATTATACCTACACCTACCCACCTACCACCTACACAATATAAGATTATTAAGATGATGTGCCAGTGTAGTGTGAATGTGTGTGTGTGTGTGTGTGTGTGTGTGTGTGTGTGTGTGTGTGTGTGTGTGCGTGTGTGCGTGTGTGTGTGTGTGTGCGTGTGTGTGTGTGTGTGTGTGTGTGTGTTTGTGTGTGTGTTTGTATGTATGTTAAATGAGGCGTCAAGTCCAACCAACTCACCGGTTCTAGCAGCGTCATTCCTCTCGGCAGATCCGCTCCCTTCACCTTGTAATCGCTCCAGTAGTTCGTCATTCCCATAACGTCTAGTATAGTGGCATGTATATCGTGCGGTGTCGTCAGCACCTCTGCGTTTTGTTCTAAGGCTGTCTGCGCGTCTGGTCGCCGCTCTAGAAGGTCGTCTGGCAACACTATTGCCATTAAAGGAAGGCGCTCTTCGAGTTTGCCTTGGAGCGTGTCGCGAACTTTGGCGTATCTAGAATGGAAGATTGAGTTATTATGCAGGATTATTTTAAATGGTTCCCTATCTGCTTGCATAAAATTTTCAAGCAAAATATGAATTGGCACAATGGAATCTACACTAAATATATTTAATAATTGATTTTGGCATAAAATTGTATGCATAATTATTTACACATAATTACAAATGGCATAACCATATTATGGCATAATTAACTATTCGCATAAAATCAGAAATCGATATCAATAAAAAATATCGATTCTGGTTTATACCTAACACCCCTCCTCGCTTAGCTCGTCGTCGTACCAAATCGACTTTACATAAACCATTATGCGAAATTATATTATGGATAAAAACGTTAGTCTAAATTATAATTATGCGAAATAAATATTATGCTAATAGAAAATCATGCTTAAGTTATACTATGAGTAAAACCATTATGCCAAAAAAAGGATCCCATTTTCAATGCATCAACAACCAACAACAACTGATCCGGATCGCTATAGCAACCATTTCTACGCACTTGAGCTACCCGATTATGTACATCCCACTGCTGGGCACAGACACATGAAGAGTATGGGCCGTAACACCACCACCGCCCAATGCGGGTTGGGTCGAAACGGTTGCAATAATGACTGGGACCAACGGCGTAACGTGCCTTCCGAAGCGGAGAGTTCGTGATTCAATATACTTTCATATCTTCTTTGTCCTGTTCTGCTCCCAAATCTTCTGTCCTGTTCTGCTCCCAATTTTATTAAGTGTTTGCGCAAAATGTCTTCCTCTCCCACTCTCTCCTATCACACCATTCTTCTCTCTTCAGTCTTTCTCTCCCTACACGGCCATTCACTGTCATATCCATAATTTCCTAATGACATGACCATACGAAGAAAATCGTTTTCTCTCCATTTATCATGGGAAGTAATTAATTGGGCAGCCATTTAATTATTTGGTCAACAACAAAATGGTCAGCCGAAAAATCATTTGGGTAGCAGACAAATATTCTGTCAGCAATATAATTATTTGGCGAGAAGAATATTTATTTGGTCAGCCGAATAACTAATTGGGCAAATAGTTATTTGGGCAGCAATATATCTCTTCTTCTTCTTGCCCTTTTCCCACTCTTGGTGGGGTCGGCACAACATGTCTTCTTCTTCCATTCTCCTCTGTCACTCGTCAGCTCAGCATCCACTTCTTTTATCCTCATATCATTCTTCATTGGGCAGCAATATATATGTTGCCGGAAATAGAATCTAGAATAAGGATCAATTAAGATCAAGTATAAATTACTAGGAATTGTATTCTACTAATATATTATTATATTAGGTTAAGGTTATTTTTTATGTCGTAATATTTAATATTTGTGTCATCAAAACATATATTAAACAATTTGGCAGCAGAGAAAACATTTTATTTGCCGCCCAATTAGTTATTTTGCTGACAAATTAGATTTATCTGTAGCCCAACTAGTTATTTTAGCTGACCAAGTGCATTTTTTGCTGACCAAAATTTCAATATTTTTCTGACCGTTTAAATAATAATAATAATAATATCCTCAGACATTCACACCTATCAACTAGCCCCATTTTAAGCAACTAATGCTGCTTGTGTTACGGACACTAGATGACGGATAAATATATTTAATAGATAAATACATACAAATAACACGATAACATCCATTAATCGGCAATGAGGCTACTTTCAGACTTAAATGATCAGTATCACATTTATACATAACTATAACGATTTGTATTGAAACCAAGCGTGTCAACTTTTTAACGTCTCCTGTGACGTCACAGCCGTGATTTTGAGACGAGAGATCCAACTGATTGAAAGATACCGATGCCGCCGATGCTCCTCCACCAATTATCACACAGAAAGGCATTTTTTTTAGTTTTTGCTTTCAGACGCAGACTAGTTATCAGCGGCCAACCCCGACGATTGGTCGGGGTTTTCGAACACTTGCGTCATATGTAAATGTACAGTCGCGGTCAGATAATGTTTACCACCCTAAATATCAAAATTGCTTGCATACATTGAAGCCACAAAGGTCGAAATCACAAAATGTCAATTCATTTCGTATAATTTGATTGACCATAGATTATACCTATTTTTTATAGCATGAGAATCCGTTTTAGACGCGTATATACGCGTTCTATATGGCTGTATCGATAACCTTAAAAAAAATTTTCATGAATATTTAAGTTTTTTTTTAAATTAAATTATAAATAAATTCAAAATAGAAACTCAAACCATGTTTATTTTATTAAACATCTTATTTGTAAAAATTGGGATTAAAATGTCACTTTTGTCCGAATGACGTTCAAACAATCATTTTTGATAACTGTCATTTCTTTATTTGTCTTTTCGATACTTCATTATGTTTATTGATTTTAAAAGGGTAATATGCAACTTGATATGTCATAGAATTTATCAAAACAGCGTGCTAAAGAATCTTATTTGAAAACTGGTAAACATTTTCTGACCGGGACCGTACATCTGTGATGAGTAACACTACAGACCTAGCGCCATGGTCACCCATCACCATGAGCAGCGTGTCCTTCCCTTTGCCCGTGTTCTTGAAGCTCTTCAAGAACTCCAAAGTAGCTTCGTCAGCCGACGCGATCACGTTGAAGTCGTCGTGTGTAATATCCGCTATGAAGGTAAAGCAGAAGCGCTTGCCGTCCAGATCTAGGAACTGGAATAAGAAATAATATTGGGTCCTTACCTATGAAATTGGTGTTTTTATTCTGTCTTAGCAATTTGTCCGTAACTATTAAGTTTCAGAACATTCTTATAAAATAATTGCCTCTTCTAAAAATAGACCATATATTTGAGCTCGTATCATTTAAAGGACAATTATTTTTAACAGCCTCCCGAAAACATCATTTGATTTGCATTAACATAAAAACGATAATAATTTTTATCAAGCGTGTTCACACACATATTGCTAAAGCTTGTCTAATGATACATGCCAAATATTATTATCTCTGGATTTGTCGTTGTGAAGAAAACTTAGAAAATGTTAGTATGTAAAATGCAGAAATCCCCAAAATCTAATACAAAACACCAATTTCATAGGTAAGGACGTAATAATATAAATCAGCAAGCACACTGACTGACTAGTTGATAGGTATTTTATTTATAATAAATCTTGATTATTATTATCTGAGTTTGGTATTCTAGTTCGTAGCGATACCCATAAATTGTCCATAATAATTTGTAGACTCAAATGGTGCAAGAACCAGTTCTTATATTAGACACGTGTAATAAACTGTTTGTTTCCCAAAAATAAAATATTCAACAAACAAGTCAACATAAAAAAATCTATGACATTCATCATCTATGCAATCATCTCACCTGTTGAGTCAGATTCATCATAAGCTCAAACCGCGGCGTGGCGCCCACGCAGTATCTCGTGTCCTTGGCCTTCCACCAGCTGCTACCTCCCGAGGACTCCTCGAGGTAGAAGGCGCGGAGGTAGTGGTCGGCGGGCTGGCGCCGAAAGCCGTTGAAGCGGTATTGGAAGGTGCCGATCCAAGGCATGTCTTCGAAGTACGCGGTTCGGTACCTGGGTGAGACGGTTCACAATTTACTTACTTATACATAAGCAAGACAGAGGCATTTTTAGATACTACTCACGGCATTCATCTACTTTCTTTGCTAACTGCGTCAAGTGGAAAAAATAACTCCTTATTATTGACAACCTCCGTGGTCGAGTGGTCTGTTCGCCGGTCTCAAGGCGTCGCCAGTCTTGGATGTTTTATTTATGTATATTATATTCTGAATATTTATATGTATTTATCAATTAAATATATTTGTCCGTCATCTGGTATCCATAACACAGGCATTAGTTGTCGAGTATGGACCAGTTGATAGGTGTGAATGTCTGAAGATATTTATTTATTTATTTTTATTTATTTAACTGACAGATCAAATCAAATCAAATTCTGTTCCATATTTACTTTACCTATATATTAGACTAGCTGTTGCCTAAGACTTCGTCTGCGGTTACTATAGTTTTTCAACTATCCCACGGGAACCCTTTAATTTTCTCTCAAAAATGGCCCGATCGGTTTAAATTGACAAAGTTTCATACATACTTTCATCCCCTATCTTATCCCCTTAGGAGTAGATTTAATCAAAATCCTTTCTTAGCGGATGCTTACGTCATAACATCTACATGCATGTCAAATTTCAGCCCAATCCGTCCGATATGGGCTGTGCGTTGATAGATCACTATGTCAGTCAGTCACTTTTATCAGTCAGTCAGTATTTATATAGTGGCTATCTATAGGTGGCAAAACCGGCTCTTAATCTGAAAAGTCATTAAAATCTTGCCATTATAACATACCCATCCTCCTTTAGCTTGTAGAAGATAAACGGCATGTCGTCCAGAGAGCCAGTCTTGGACATCTTCTTCCTCACGTCGGGTAGTTCTAGCTCGTTCTTTCCTGTTAGGATCGGGAACAGCGCAGCCGGAGTGCCGTCGCCTACAATGTTGTATCTGAAATATATAAAACAAACAACTAGTATCGTATCTCTCCCCGAAGGGTGTTAAAAACCCAGTTTCGCCCTATACGTTAAGTGCCCATGTAACTAACTGCCGACCCCTTCGGGGATTTCAGGCTTGATTGTATGTATTTATATGTATCTAAACTCACCCTTTTAAAATCGTAGCTCTCAGCTCGTCAACCAAATACTTGTAGCTTAGCGGCATCTTCCTTATGAAGCCGTTGCGTGACGTAGAATCGAACCCGAAGATCAGCACGTTGAGCGAGTCCTCCCGCCCGTACGGAGGCGTCTTTGGCTTCACTTTAGACCGAAAACCGGCCACGTGACCTGTCCATTTCGATGGTAGGACTCTGGGAAAGAATAACAATATCACCTATAAAGATATGTTACTACGAATTTAAAGAAAAGATTTTCAAGATTCACCGGAATATTTTCTATTCATAATTTAGTTCACCTACAACCTATAGTCGTTCACTGCTGGACATAGGTGTCCTAATGCACGCCACCGCTTTCGAGTTCCGGCCCCTCCTATCCAGCCCCCTCCAGCCAGCCTACGAATATCGTCTTCCCATCTTGACACAGGGCGTCCCACACTACGTTTGCCGAGTAGCGGTATCTTTCAAGAATTTTACGACTCCAACGGTAGTCAGTCCAGCAGCAATTGTGATCAGCCTACTGCCACTTCAGTTTGCTAATACGGTAACCCTACGACGGTGACTCTAGTTCTCTATCTGATCACATCATTCCTATATAATATAATAATAATATATTTAATTGCATAAAACATGGTTAAGTTTCAGGTCTTATACTAGATACATTGCACAGGCATGTTTTATCGATCTGTCGATAAGCAAATATTTTGATTGGCATTTCAACAAATAGAAATTATAATAAAGGATTACAAAAAATAATTTAAACAATTCAATAATTTTAGAAACGCTCTCACATAATTCCATTGTCATCGGTAACATTTAAAAAACATGTCAACAAAACAATAATAGGTATTGTAAATTTTATAGTGAGTCAAACTTATTAGCCACCTTCTTAAAATGTCCGATATTACAAAAATTTATAAATTCTTCTACGTCATAAAAACAATTATCCAATAAAAATTTATAAAGGATCTTCTTATAAGCTATCAATGGTAGAATTTGGATACTAGTTGGGAGTAAATTAAATAATTTTATGCACATACTGTAACAATTATTTGTATAACAAGATGTGGATGCTTGTGGAGCAAGTAGCCTCAATGGGTATCTTCTTGAGCCAGCGCTACAATTATCTTGTTTTTTGACAAAAAGATCTAGATTTTTTTTTGTGAACATCAATATTTCGTATATATATAACGATGGCAATGCAAGGATTTTCAACTCTTTGAAGAGAGATCTGCACGATTCTAATTGTCCAACCCCACAGATAGAACGCACACACATCTTCTGCAAGATAAAAGCACGCTTCATGTCCGTTGAGTTTCCCCACACAACCAGTCCGTACCTCAGTATAGATCCTACATATCCATGATATGCCAGAAGAGCCGTCTTCTGGTTCGCTAGTTTTGTAAGGCGATATAGAGCATATACGAATCTATTTATTCTCTGGCATACCATTTGAACATGTTTTTGCCATGTTAGTCTCGAGTCTATCACTATACCAAGAAAAGTTGCAGATGAGGTTACTGTAATCAAATCATTGCAGTGTTGTATGGATAACTGTAATGGTGATGCGTTTTTATTGTGAAATTTTATACATTTTGTTTTACTTATATTAATTTTGAGATCGTTTTATTCTAGCCATTTAGATATTTTGTCAATTTCATTATTAATTTCACTATTATAATTAATATTTGATTTTTTATGTACTGTAATGGAAATGTCGTCAGCAAAGAGTGTGACTGGATATTGTGTACAATTCGGAAGATCATTTATGTATATGATGAATAATAGCGGACCTAAAATGCTGCCCTGTGGTCCCACAGGGCAGCATTTTAGGTCCGCTACCTCTTTTGTTTATCTTTTCTACGGATACATAAACCACATTCTGAAGATCATCATCCAGTCTTGTGATCTCCACAAATTGACTCCTGTTGGGGTAATAACTCTGGATCCAATGATGATCCTAATTCGGTCTTTCAGAGATACTCCGAGCATAGCCCTTTCCATAGCTCGCTGAGCGACTTTGAACTGGTGGACTAGTCGAGCTGTGAGTGTCCACGTCTCAGCACCGTAGCTGTAGGGTCTGTATTCCTATATGATGTAATGTTAAATGTTAAGAGAGTGAAGAATGATACGAGTGCTCCGGCTTTTATTGTCACTTATAAAAGTAAAGAATACACATATTATTATTATTACTAGAGATGCGCCGAATAACCGAAAACCGAATAAAGCTGACTTACCAAATTTGTTATTCAATAATCACACTTCTTACATGGACATTGGCACGTAAATATAATTAACGGTAACAATTGTTGTCCGTTTCAATTGATTTCAATTACCTACAGTCACACATCATTTTATCAGTCCCATGCTATATAATCGAGTAAGCAAAGTGTTGAACATATATCCGTTAACTTTAACAAAAATAATGAACTGGCTTCAAAGTTTAACTTATATGGAGACAAAATACCTCATTACTCATTAGGTAGGTAATAGGTGTATAAATAAATAAATATATATCCTCAGACATACACACCTATCAACTAGTCCCATTTTTAGCAACAAAATGCTGCTTGTGTTACGGATACTAGATGACGGACAAATATATTTAATAGATAGACATATAATTATTGAGAATATACATAATATAATACATATATAATGAACACCCAAGACTGGAGAACAAATGTCCGAAAATTCATCACCCAAACACTTGGCTCCACTGGGGATCGAACCCAGGACCTCTCGAGATGGCGTCGCCTTGAGACCGGCGTACCACCACTCGGCCTCGGAGGTCGTATGTGCGAGGAATGCACTCAAAGAAACTTAAATTACTATTGTTGTTGTAATGTGACCTTGAAGCTATTTTTATATACTCTGATTGCATTGCATGTTACAAGTAGTATTATCTTTATTTACTCCTGTCTGGAGGTGGGCGGCGTAAGCAACTGCGACACTGCTTATAACTTATGCAGCTTCTTCCGTACACACATTTTTATGTACTATGCTTTTGAAAAATAAAGAAATTATTATTAAGTGGATGTTATTTAAACGGTCAGCAAAATATTCGAAAATTGATCAGCGTAAAAATACAATTGGTCAGCTAAAATAACTAATGTGTCGGCAACTTATGTGCATCAGATATTTCGAATTTGTCAGCAAAATAAACAATTGGACAGCTACTTAAATGTTTTTTCTGCTGCCAATTGTATGATATATTATTATTATGTTTTGATGACACAAATATTGTTTTATGGATCATTAAAAAATAACCTTAACCTAATATCTATCAGAATACAATTCCTAGGAATTGATCCTTCATTGATCCTTTTCCTAGATTTATAAACCGGTAACATATATATTGCTGCTTAAATAATTATTTTGCAGCCCAAATAATTAACTTGCTGGCCAATAAATTATTCTGCTGGCCAAACAATTATTCAGTTGACCAAGGAATTATTTTACTGTCCAAATAATTTTTTTGCCACCCAAATAATTATATTGCTGACAAAATATTTCTTTGCTGATCAAATGAGTTTTCGGCTGACCTTTTTGTTGTTGACCAAATAATTAAATGGCTTCCAATTAATTACTTCGCTTATTAAAATATAGCGTAGGTATAGATGCAAAACGCTATCTCTCAATTGATATTGCCAACAACGGATGTTATATCTAAGCGCAATGAACAAAACTTCATATATTTTTATACACAAGATTACTTTTAATAAAATTGTTACTTTTCATAGTAGTTATTCAATAAATGTGCCGCGTAGTAGCGGCTCATTAAAATAATACTACCAACCCCTATCTTCCCTTGGGTGTCGTAAAAGGCGACTAATGGACTTAGAACTGCACAACATCCAATAGCTTATAGCGGCGACGGGCTCACCACCTGCCACGCTGAGTGCAGTCACTGCTTGGTGAAGCGCGGACTATGGCAGTAGACTGCTTCTGCAGTGCTTTTGCCAAGTCTCTTACTAACCCTTAGGGGATAATAGTCCTGATTATATGTATGTATGTATTAAATAAATAAAAGTGGTGCCCTCTAATCATAACAACTGGTAAACAAACGATTCAGGCAATCTTTATAAATGTGAGAATAGGCAGGCTGGTGGTTTTTTATGGGGTAGAGCATAGCGGTGGCGTAGTGGTTTAAACGCTTTAGCTTCCGATATCGAAAACCAAGATATTTTCGCAATGGTCAGTCGTGGGATCAGAAGCTTCAGAAGAAACGAGTTTTTTCGATGCGTGCCTTGGAGACGCAGCGATATGAATTATGTCATTTGTTAAACAATGGAACTATTTTGATTTTTAATTCTTTTAGATTTAACTAGCCCCATTTTAAACAACTATAATTAAACAACTAAATACATATAAATATCCTGAATGTATATAAATATATATAAACATCCAAGACAGGAGAAAAAATGCCTGAATTAATCACCCAAACATTTGCCCCCACCGGGGATCGAACCCAGAACCTCTCGAGGTGGCGACGCCGTGAGACAGACATACAGACCACTCGACCACGGAGGTCGCCATGATGTTGTTGATGTAGATATACAACATCATATACAAACAAACAATACAGCAAGGGAACCATCGTCATCATCGTCATCGTCAGCCTATGGCAGTCCACTGCTGGACGTAGGTCTCCCCAAATTCACGCCACTTCGATCTATTCTCGGCTTCTCGCATCCAGCTCCTGCCAGCCACCTTGCGTAAATCGTCACTCCACCTGGCCTGAGGGCGCCCTACACTACGCTTGCCGAGGCGTGGCCTCCACTCCAGAACTCGTTTACCCCAACGGTTGTCGGTTCTGCGGCTAATGTGGCCAGCCCATTGCCACTTCAGCTTGCTTATTTGGTAGGCTATGTCGACAACTTTGGTTCTCTGTCGGAACCAATGAACCAATGAACGCAAACAGCGCTAAAAGCTCGCTGCACCCTTAAGATGAACCCCTCTTTGTCCTCAGCCTATATACTGCTGGGCACAGGGCCTTCCTCGTGGAGAAACACACGAGGAGTATGAACAAGTATTCAGAGTAGTAAAAAGGTCATACGTGTGAGCATGCAGGCCAGAACACTTGACCTTCGCGAAGTCGCTGTCAACGAGATGGTAGGGGTTCGCGCCGAAGACGGCCTCTGGTGGCCCGAGGTGGTACTTCGCGTCGCTCTCGTACACGATCGCTCTGTATGTACACTTTATATCTTTCGTCGTCTGCAGGATCTCGTCCGTCACTCTGCATTGTGAGTGCTGAAAACCAAAGTCAATTTTAGAATTACCTTATACTAGTAGCTGCAGGTTTCTAGATTCAGAGAAGATTTAGAGAGGAATCTACTGACTTAAATAGCCTGCGCAGACGAGGGATCTTTGTCCGCGGACTTTTTTATCCGCTAAAATTGATTTACAACTGTATCGAGTAACGCAAACGAGGTATTAAAAGTTCCGCGCTTAAAAACTCCCCTGAATAACCGAGGACATGCAGAGAGCGGACCGGAAAAATGTACGGGGAAGTTTTTATTCGCGGAGCGTACTTTTTTCTCCGCTGCGGAAAAGTCCGCATCCGCGCAGGCCCTAAGAAAGGAAGTAGAGAAAATGGACAAAATAAGCTTCACCGCTTTAGGAATTGTAAAATTTAATACATTTTATAAAACGTGATCACAAAATGCTTAGATTCTTTTTAATTACCATTTTGACAAAGTGTTAAATAGTCCACAAATTTAAACTTACATAGCATTTGACCCAATCTTGCCCTTTGCATTCGACTTTCGGTAGCACCTTGTCAAACTGCATAACCTCTGGACTAAACGGATCCAGCTGTGGAATCTCACAGCCAGTCCCTTTGTCCAACTTCAGAGCATCTTGTAACCTCTTCTCAATATACCTGTCAAAAGACCATAGACTATATAACTCAGAAAATATTACAATATAATAGGGTATCAGCAATGCAGATTGGGTTAAAACAATACAAGTATAAGTTGGCGCAATGTGAGAAGCGAAAATTTTCCATGATTTGCTCCGGTGTAATGGGCAGACACTTTAAAACTCTAAGGACCAATAGCACGATCCAGAGTTACCGTAACCCAGGGTTTGCCTGGGTTAGGTGCTAACTCTCGACCGCGCAAGTGGGCCTTATTATACTGTAAGTGCCGCCACCACAGAAACCAAATTATACTTGTAGCACTATAATTTATGTAACTGTGACATATTGAAGGTTATTAAAACAAGTGTGTATTTTAAAAAAGGCTTTTAGGTACTGCTCACACTATTCAACTTCATTCAACTTCAACGATGTATGTCTCTTTATAAAATCACGCGAGTTTTAATACCTCGTTATCAGCAGTCACATACACTACTACATTATCTACACTGATACAATCAATCAAATAAAACAAAAAAAAAACTATAAATTGGTCTTTGTCAGCTATCTGGAAAAGATTTCGATGACATAATGAATCGAACCTGTGTCATAATGGTCATAATGTCACAGGTACGCTTTGAAATTATCTTTTTATTTATCAGTTTCATATAATGTCATTATGTATTCACCTTTACTATTCAGATTATATTTGAATGACTTAAGTGTAGATAATAAGAAATATTTTCACTAACAGGCAAAAAGCTTGCGTTCTAAAATAAAAAAGCGAACTACTCACTCAATAACAGCGGCTCTGTGAAATTAAAATAAAAAACTGATTTAATATCAATCGACATGCTCAATTTACACACTAGACCTTGCAAATATAGCTAAAAATAAAAACACAAAAACTACAACAAACTACATGCTCAAGACAAATAGCTCTATTTGTGATAGAAAGAAGAAACCTATTGCAGTGATTAGTACATACATTATAATGATAATAACATACACACATACATAAGTCACATCTTTTTCCCACAGGGGTAGGTAGAGATTACATCCTTCCACTTGCTACGATCCCTGCATACATCTTTCGCTTCAACAACTCTCATTACAGTCCTCATACATGCTCGGCGATTTCGGGTACACACATACATAATACAGAACGAACCGAGAATATACATACATAATTAAACTCTGACTTGGTACAGAACAAACCATAAAGGTTCTCTTATACCAGAGGCAACATCGGTGCAGTGGTGGAGAGCTCCCTAAATCGCCTCCTAGATCGCCTCCTAGATCGCCTCCTAGATCGCCTCCTAGATCGCCTCCTAGATCGCCTCCTAGATCGCCTCCTAGATCGCCTCCTAGATCGCCTCGTGTGTAGACAAATTGTTGCGATTTTTAGTGCGTAGAGTACCTAGCAGCTGATTTTAGAGTCGATTAATTCCCACGACTACTGCCCCGATATTCCCTCTGATTTAAGAGACGTGAATTATTGACGATATTAAACAATATTATTTATTTTAGTATTTATTAGTATACCTGGCCAAATAGAGAACGGGCTTGAATATCGCGTCTTATTTTATTATCTGTCTCGCTCGGTATTTAAAGTATTCACAGATATAAATTAATAATTATGTAATAAGAATATCGCTGGGATTATGTATGTTGGAGTATGAACGTACAGTCACGTGCAAAAATGTGTATACACTTTTGACAGTTAGTGACTCATAATATAAGAGCGAACTATCACCTGTCAAATAGGGTAAGCGTACCAGTGAAAGAACAAAATTATAATTATTTGTAAAATATGAATACCGTAGATCTCTATTAAGTGTAGTTTTTTTTTTAAATAACAATAAATCTTTTTATACTATAATGTTAGCTTAAGCACTAACTTGGGAGCATTACTTTGTATTGTACTTTTTATGCATCCCCGACATTAACCCCCTTACTAATAAACGAGTTATAAGGAAGGAACAGTTATTCAGTATTTTGTCCCTTTCTAACAACTATTTCAACCCTATACCTCGTTTGTTAGTAAGGGTGTAAGTATGTAATTATTTTGTAGGCTGGATATAGGTTGGTTGCAGTTTCTATAAACGGTTTTAAAACAAGTGTTCTATAACTATAATGAATGAAAACACCTTCGAGAATATTTATACATGTTTGACAAATGTAAAAAAAATATATAGAAAAAGTTAATACAGACACCATATTCAAACCCGTTCTCTATCCAACTGAAGATCCATCACCTTGACATATCAGATGCCTCTACCGGTCGGGTTTCATTTACTACTCTACGATCCGCCAAGACAGGTGAACTAAGTAAAAAGCACAAAAGAAAAGTTTAAAGAAATGCCAACACTACATGCATGTGAAATTAGCACTTATATTAGGGGTTAAAGTATGAAATTGCCGTTTTGTATGGAGATTTTGGGGAACTCTGCATTTTCCATACTAAATTTTTTTCAGATTTCTCCACAACGACAAATCCAGAGATAATAATTATTGGCATGTATCATTAGACAAGCTTTAGCAATATGTGTGATAACACTCTTCATAAAAATTATTTATCGTTTTTAAGTGAATTCAAATCAAATGATGTTAGTATTCGGGAGGCACTTAAAAAGAGTTGTCTCTGTGTCCAATTTCAACACAATTAAACTTACAACAAATTATCAAAACAAATCAAAAGAGCTTAAAATATGGTCTATTTTAAGAGGAGGTAATTATTTTTTTAAATACTCTGAAACTTAATAGTTACAAACAAAATACAAAGAGAGGACAAAACGGCAATTTCATACTTTTACCCCTATTATTAAAGAAGGTAAGGTATAAAACTATACATGCAGCAGACAGAGTCAGAGGACTTGGGAGCAAGAAAGAAAATCATAAGCTCTGTGGCCCTGGTATGAGTTTTAATAGTAAACAACTACACGACTATGGCAGGCTTATTTACTTTCGTTCTACTGGGTTATTTGTAACGAATCAACAACCTCCCAAGACTAGATAGATAACATCATAAATAACAACAGATCTACGAGTTTTACCATAACTCAATAAATTAATTAAAAATGATTTAACAAGCTTATAAAGTACTGTGGTGACATTAGTAAGTCTATGTTCCGTTCATACGAAAAAGCGACCCGCGCGCGATGCGCACAGAGCTAAGAACATTCAGAAATTAATATTTATTTTTGTATGCAAGTAAAATGTGTCAAATTATTAAAAATTGTCGAACAAATATTGCTATTAACTAAAAATAACCCTGTATAAAGTAATATGAAACTGGCAGTAAATATATGGAGAGAAAAAACTGCGATTTTTGTATACTTACTATCAAAATTCATACTAAGGCCACCGTCCACATACATATCCATCATAACTACGGTTCCGGCTTTTTATAGAATGTTCCCTACTTAAAAATAAAAGTTATCTATTAGGAATTATATACGTCATACAATGTGCAACTGTGTCTCTGTACAATATGTAATTACACTGAAATCTAGAAAAAAGGATAAGAGAAGAATATTATCTTTGCAATCCTAGAGGTCATCATGTGCATCACTCAGCGGGTTTGAGCGGGATTCTCGCGGGAAAATTAGTACTGAATTTAAAGGTTACACTAAAGGGACTACACGCGACGTACATTATGTCCTATATAAATACTACTTACTGCCCGACGTTTCGCAACGCGAAAGCTTAAAATCTTACAGTACTGAATTTGTTCTATCGAATGATGTTGAAATCAGAATTTGTGTCGTTCATAGAACGGATATATAGACTTTTCTCACCAACCTCCAGCCAGCGGGATATTCTCCAAAGATACGTTTAACGATCTATAAATTGGTTAACTTAGGGCTTTGTTTTTCACGCCTATAAGGGGAGAGTGGATCTTCGGATCAACCGCCAAACATCCCTGACATATCGTCTACATAGTTCCATGTGTGGCAGCGATTTATGGCGGACAGAGTGCGTGCCGCTGCCGAGGCACGTCCGACTTTCTTGGTATGGACATGTAATGAGAAGGGAGAATGATCATGTCACCAGGAAAGTTATGGACTTGAAAGTGGATGGGCGTGTGGGGAGAGGAAGACCAAAGAAAAGATGGATGGATTGTGTGAATGATGATTTGATGAGGATGGCCGTGAGGGTGGACTTGACGAGTAATAGAGGAGAGTGAAAGAGGAAGACATGTTGCGCCGACCCCAAATAGAATTGGGAACAAGGCAGGAAAAAGAAGAAGAGAGTGCGTGCCGCTGGAAGTTTAGTGGGTAGGGCCCCACATAACACTGGAGGGACTGCTCATCCCTCTAGGGTATGCATAAATGCATTTTACCAGCGAAAAAAGAGCTTTGTTTTGAACAAAACAACTCTACAAACGTCCTTTCTTCAGCAATCTAGCCGCAAAGAAACCTCCCGCTCCCGCTGAGTAAACACATGTCGCCAACCCCTGATGTGAGATGTACCTAGTATTCTAAAACCAAACAAGCAGTACAGTACTGTTAGACAGGGATAGCGCATATTACATCCCTTTCAAACTTCACTCAAACATAGAAGAAAATCCGAGAAGTTGTGATCTTGGCAGCAGAAAAAGATAGAGGTATTCGATACAGAGACTACCTGTGAGAATAATCTGGTAAAATGACACTCATTCTCTTATCCTCTAGATGAAGAACCAACAGTACTTTGAGAAGGTGCATGTTTAAACTTAAAAATAGCTTCTAACAAAAGCTGCCACTTAAAAAAAATAAACTTAAAAGAGAAATTTAAGCCTCCTCCCATTAAAATTTGCACTGACTTTAATGTAATTTTAAACAAGTAATTTTAAAACGAGTTTTATATGATACTTTGAATAAAACTTATAACAGTTGATTATGAATATCGCTTGTTATATAGTGTCTTAACATATGTAGCGAAATGTGGGTGTTATCACCTCTGCCTCTGCCTCTGTCATGATAATGTTATGTTATGTAAAAATCAGGTAGAAACTAAAATAATAATTTCTGTAATCAGCTGTTTTTTTGTATCAGCTGCGCAAATGCACAACATTATCTCAGTTTTTACACCTCGACAGTGATTGATAACACGAATATCGTAGAGTCGAGTTCAAAAATATGTATGCACATTTGACAGTAAAATTGGAAGGGAATTCAGACTGTCACCTAAATATATGCACATTTGACAAATGTGCATATATTTTTGAACTAGACTGTACGAAACCAAGTCTTTATTGAGTTAAATTACAAATATATTGAATATTTGTAGTACTAAAGTTTCCAAATACGCTCGGAAAAATGTACACATAAACCACCCAGTATAAACACTAGTGCAAGTTCATGAGAGAAAGCGGTGCCAGCAAAGTACAAAACACATCTGAATATTTCGAAAAAATGAGGTTTTTGCGAAAAGAAACACATAATACCTGTAAAAGTATTAAAAGCATACAATTAAATACAGTCATTTAAAGTATATTGCATTTAGCAGAAATCTTACAATTATTTATTTTTATCTAATACATTCTTAGTTTAATATATGACGTACTGGGAATTTGGAGTTAGTTAGGCAGCAATACCAATATTTATCAGTATATTGTAAAACAAAACATTAAAAAATCCCATCGTGTGACTCATTTTTTAAATCATGCAACAACAAGTCAAACGCCTATTATTATTGTAGATGTCTTTGCTTACTTTGCTGTCATCGAAATTCTTCGGATCTTTTGAAGTACAGTCGAGTTCAAAAATGTTATGCACGTTTGACAGTAAATGACTCTTGTGAAGTCTGGAACTGGAACTGTCACCTGTCAAATCTGCATAAAAAAATTTGTACTCGTCTGTACCATATGAAAACAGGAAATACATCAACAGAAAAGTTCTCCCCCACAAAAGGTTTACTGAAATTAAATACATGCACAATAACATTACCTTTTAATAAATTTGCTGAAAAAACAATAAGTATTATGCAAAAAAAACCCAAGCAAACCTTTATAGCCAAACTGTTCTATTCAAAAACTTTCAATCAAAAAAGCAATAATAAGTGTGTAATAATAACTAGTACTAACTATTTATAAAAAAAACAGCGCATTATTTTCTACCAAACTAATAAGCTGGATTACTTCGTCTACTTTATTGTATAATATTATAACTTATTACAAATTTTTCGTTTACCCTACCTTAATCTTTACGATAATTTCAATGCTATTGGCATTCATCTAAGCATTGTTACTTTCAGTGGAATTCTGAGGTTTTTTAATGAAATATTATATAAAGAGTTAACACCAATTTGACTTCGCCATGACCTTATCAGTAATTTAAACAGCGGAAACATTTTCCAAAAGATGAATTTTCTTGAAGCTTTGAACATAAAAACAAAAACATTTCTAACAAAGGGCCAAATACTCTCAAACCCAGGAGCATGTATGGAGTAGGTAATGAAAATGTAGACAGCGAGAGGGATAGGTCCCAAAATCGTAGCAAGCGGAGAGATGCAATTTTAGCACCTCATCGGAAAACGTCGTGAATGTACGGTCTTTCTGTCACTGTCTTAACTGATGATGAAAAGATGGAAAGTTTGTGTGAACGAGGATAAAATATTGCTGATAAGGATATTAGCACGTTGCGCCGACGCGACCCTAAAACGACATTAGACATGAAAATGATGACGGACGATGGCTTGCTCATAAGCTCTCTGCTACATAGAATGTATTCTTTAATCAATACCGGTGATTTCTTTTATATTACTTATATGTTGCCAAAATCTACCGGAATACTAGGGCAAAAGTGATCGATATTGCTAGCCCAAGCCGTAGGTGAGGGCTATAAGAAGGCAGAAGCTGTAATTATCATACCGCACGTATGTCGTACGACGTTTTATAACACATTAAACACAGACATTCTTAAACTAATAAATCTTTAATCACTTGTTAAAGCAGTTATAAAACAATTTGTAAATGTTTATTTATTATATTTCATCTCCCAAAGGTAATTTTATTAAGAAAATGTTGACTACCTTTCTGAAATAAAAACTCTTTGCTAAGATTTAAAAAAGTATCGTTCGTTTTTAGACGGGACATCATAAACTTTGGGTTTTACTTTACATTACAATCGCACAAGTACGTAATGTTTTAGATTATGATATTGAAATTGGTGAAATAAGAGACCCTTTACGAGCAATGTGTTATAAAATAATTATAATTATGAGTTAATGCCACTTGTTACTATGCATGCACTCGCATCAAGATTTACAACGTGTTATAGCGCTACGTAATATTAGGTCCTTACCTATGAAATTGGTGTTTTGTATGGAGATTTTGAGGATGTCTGCATTTAACATACAAACATTTTATCAGTTTTCTTCACAACGACAAATCCAGAGATAATAATATTTGGCATGTATCATTAGACAGGCTTTAGCAATATGTGTGTGAACACGCTTGATAAAAATTATTCATCGTTTTTATGTTAATGCAAATCAAATGATGTATTCGGGAGGCAGTTAAAAATAATGGTCTTTGTGTCTAATTTTAACACAATTAAACTTACAAAAAATTATCAAATTAAATAATACGAGCTCAAATATATGGTCTATTTTTAGAAGAGGCAATTATTTTATAAGAATGTTCTGAAACTTAATAGTTACGGACAAATTGCTAAGACAGAATAAAAACACAAATTTCATAGGTAAGGACCCAATATATTTCAGGTGAGTCCTTCTGACAAATGTAGGTAATAGTTATTGTTTAAAGACTTCTTAACAAAACAATAGTTTAGGTAAGCTACGATGTTTCTGAGGGCTTTAAGCTTGTAGCCTCAGTTCATAGCACGTGTTTATGAATGTCAAAATAGTTTTACAAAAAAAAACGTTAAAAGAAAAACTACGCAATTAGTTTACAAAACTACTTGGAAGCCTTGTTCTGAGAAGAACAGGCCAGAAGCAAGTTTCATATATGTATTTTATTTATCCTTGTAGCCAAAACACATAAAAAAACAGTTCTTTCATGAACCAAGCGGCATTCAAATTAATAATTGGCATTTTTCGCCAAACTATTTCAAGTGGAACTAACGAGCCTACATAACAAAGACACGGCGACATACATTTGAGTAGCACAGCCAAATTTGGAACTACACTGAACAATATGTTAAGTTGATGTTACGTCGCTCTTTTCCGTGGCGACGTTTTATTATTATCTCAGACATTATCTACGGCCTCACGTTTAAATACATTTGTAAGGTTAGGTAATTTTCTAATATATCGAAGAAAATTTCAATCGTATGCAAGACCATTTTAAGAATATGTGGTGCCACGGCTCGGAGAATTACGTCGGCCGAATGCGAACCTGAGTCTTTACCACGGAGAGACTGGATGGAAAATTGGAAATGAATGGATCACATCCATTCATTTCCATGCCCGGGAAGCCTTAGTGGGCACAGCCAGGTTTTTAAGGGCCCTTTTTTTAACAAAAAATCCTCCTTGCCCTTCCGTGGGAGCGACCCGGGGTCTGCCGAAGCAATTCTCCGAGCCGGTCCCCGGGCTACCCGAGCTAGCCAGGCACTAGGTCGGGGTTTACGCCAAAGGGGGATTCCCGGGTATATTCGAGAAATCTCCAGACGGGGCAGCTAATGAAATGCGTGCGTAGGATGCCATCCAACGCACGCGGCCGCTCGCGGGGTAGGTGGAAGGAGGCACTTAGGGTGCCCGCCTTCTCCTGCCCACAGGTTTTTAAGGACCCTAACTATGCGTCAGACTCTTTACAATTTTACCGGATTTTCGAGGAAGGCAAAAACCGAGGTAGATCCTTCAGCCTGTAATAGCGAACCACCACAGGAGAATTTCGTTCTGGTTAGCTCATCTATACTGTCCCGCAAACAAGGGGTCTCCAGGGCCTTGAGTCTGCTAGTTTACAAATGACACAATAGGATAGCAATAGGATCTCAATGGTCAAACTTTTGGCAAATCGTAGTCTGATAATCAATTTTCTTCAGCTTAACAAAAGCAATTATAATAATATTGGAAATAGTGTCTCAATGGTACAATTTTTTACGTTTCGTGGTCTGGCAATTTTCTTTACATTTAGACTATGAACGTAGCCGTAAGCGCAGTCGTGTGGTAGCGGATCATTAAAAGAATACTACCAACCCATCTCTTCACTTGGGAGCCGTAAAAGGCGACTAATGAACATAGAACTGCACAACCATCCAATAGCTTAAAGCAGAGGTTACCAGACTTATTTTTCTCATAGACCACTTTCAAACATTTATCTGGTTCCGGTGGACCCCTTGCAGCTACATTTCTACCATATTCCCAAAACTAAACAAAAATGTGAAGACAACAAGACCCCCGTCGAGGTTCCCGTTGACACCTAGGGATCCACATGGATCACTTTGGGAACTAATGGCTTAAAACGACGACGGGCTCACCACCTGTCACGCTAAGTGTAGTCACTGCTTGGTGTAGCGCAGACTATTCGCGGTGCTTTTGCCTAGTCTATGATAACCCTTAGGGGATAATAGTCGTGATTATAGTATGTAATATTTACTCGTTGTTTATTCTGTCTGAAGATTTTTTATTTACGCTTTGATATAAGAGATGTTTTGTAATATACGATTTACCAAGAATTTGTATCCAAATGGGTTTATTTACTGGCTTTGTCGCGTAAATATTTAAGTAATATGACAGTATCAACAGCAAAGACCCTATCACGGACGGAGAAAAACAAGAAAAAACTAATACCTATTCATTTGATTCTTATTCTGAAAACGGAACGGCGGAAGTCAAATTGGGTTTTTACACGTTCTGAGAAAACAGGACCTTCATTTCAGTTTCTTTTTGCTTTGAATACAAAAATTACACTCATTAATTTATAAATTCCATTCTTACCTCCTTGTCATATCGAGGTCTGCCTCCCTTGGAACATTGTCGAATATCGTCGTGTAGTAGAACAAACCACATAGAAACAGTATGAAGATTATGATCTGGTTTCTTCTAGACCGGTACCATCTTTTCACTGGTATGGACATCTGGAAGCAAAGAAACAGAATTAAGGGTAATGCTGAGTTTCTAAAACCGGCTTGTTTTGAGATAGATTGAGTATTTTTATCGGTACGCCAAAAGATACAGGAGAGTTGGAGCGAGAAATCTTAATCAGGTACAAACCATCAGAGAGAAATAGAGAAAGCGAATGAATGACAGATATGTTATGTTTTCGGGAGTAGTAAGAGGCCATAGCGTCCCCGTTTGTTCTACGAGACGAAGAAATTTGACATTTACCAACACAATAATCACTTAAATTGATGATTATTGATCTAACATTTACTCTCGAAGAGATCGAGGGAAAGTGAGTACGAGAGTATGGAGTAAGTGGGACAACATTTTCTACTAAGATTTAAATTCGTTCTTAATTAGCGCGATCGGGGCCCAGGAAAATGAGGATAATAGTTTACTTAGATCGATCCATACCATTATTATAATACTGTCTGTCTGTCTCGCTTTCACGTCAAAACTACTGAACCAGTTTAACGGAAATTTGGTACACAGATAGTCTAGAGCCTGAGAAACGACATAGGCTACTTTTTATCCCGATATTCCTATGGGAACGGGTGCCATGCGTGTGATTGTAAAAAAAACGCCTCCCAGAAATATGAAGGACAAATCGCCACTATGAACTTTGCTTTTAATAATAGGGTAGGAGTAAATTTTCACATCCACCAATTGAGGGATACTGTACAATCTGATAAAATCTTTGAGTGTTGAATAGCCTATTTATTGAGGAAGGTTATAGACTACATGCTTTCACACTATCTCAATGTAACGGTCAAAAGCTAGTAACTTAATAATAGCAAAATTAATTATCGAGCAAACTGAAACAAAGAAAAATGCCATCCAAAAATTTTTGAGTGTTACATATTGAAAAAATCATTTTATCGTTCTATCATATCGATCACGTTAGGGGATATAGGGGATGATAGGGGAGCTAGTGAGGAAGTAGTCCGTTGCTGTTATTCGTTATCAACTAGTTTCTTAGTTAAAATTTAAGGTGCAAGTCAACTGAAAAAGTAATTCTATCTGATTCACACAATCTTATCAGGTATAAGATAATTAGATGTCTTTTTATGATAGCGAAATTACACAGATAATTAAAGATGCCTACTCACACTGATTGGGTATGTTAAGGTTACTTTAGTAACAGAAAAAGAAATCTAACATTGCAACATTTTCGTTTTCTTTACCCGTATTTTCATAAGTTTAGACCATATACTTTAATGTATACCTGTATCAATAAGAGATAAGAAAACTATTAAAACGCCTACTATAAATTACATGACATAAATCCGATTTGACAAACACTTTAAGCATCGATAACGATACAAAATAAATACTTTTAAGGGGAATGTTTGTATTTAGCAAATAGATAAAGTACGTGAATGTTAGGTACCTCTTTTATGTAAAAAATTTCAAATACACGTCTGTATTTCATAGAGGTGGACAGAGATTACTCGTACGTCGATTCTTTCCACTTGCTACGATCCTTACATTCTTTTGCTTCATCAACTCTCATCAGCAGCACATTCCTCATACAATGCTCGGCGATTTCGGGTACTTGTGACCTGGCCCTTCTCAAGAACGACTTTATTCGGTCGAGAAACGTTCGTTCCTTGTCCTGTCGCCGGCGCCGGCGCGGCGGTCGTTTTTTTCTTACGGGGACAGAAGCCTATTCCGGACTTACAGCTATCAAGGCGGAAGCGTGTCACACGGTGATGGTACCTTTGAGCCCGAAATTACATATCTCTTACTAATCATAACTTTGACTTCTAATATACATAGCCAAAGATAGTACAGTCAAGTTCAAAGAATCAAAAACATCTTAGCAAAGACAGTAAATGACTTACTTGAATAGAGTAAAAACTATCGCCTGTCTTAGCATACATCTTTTTTAACTTGACTTTACCAATATGTCGTTGACCGTGCCATTCCCAAATAGACAGGAAGAAACGGTTAAACTTCGCAGAAACTGATAAGATCAATGTTAATGCTACTGAAGCCTGAAGCTTTAAAGATAACGGAAAGATAAAAATGAGTTGTTCGGTAAACCAATATGGTAATCGCTTTATCGCAGATATGAATTTGACTGCTTCATACAGAATAGACAATAACTGTTATCTATGATTAAATAATTATCTAGCACGCGTACCTAATTTAGGGACTCCATTCGGTTTTTCTATATAAATCGAGGATTTTATATGGCATGATTACGCGGCGGATGATTAATAAGTTTGAATAGTCCCTAAATCGTTAATAGAATAGAATATCATTTATTTGCACTTGACTGAGGTACACATTACATCACCGCTGCCCATTCACCCTACAACACCCTAGTGAAGGAATCTCTTTGAATGATTGAAGGGTGTATTGGTCTGAAAATACAACTGGCGACAGTTGATTCCATTATAAATTAGTTTGGATGAACGAGGCAAAAATATATCATCGTCGTTTGCAAAGACCCCAAGGCCGATATTACCGCAAAAAACACAAGCTTCATATTAATATTAGGTCCTTACCTATGAAATTGGTGTTTTGTATGGAGATTTTGGGGAATTCTGCATTATCCATACAAAAATTTTTTCAGTTTTCTTTACAACGACAAATCCAAAGATAATATTTGGCATCTATCATTAGACAAGCTTTAGTAATATGTGTAATATCACACTCCATAAAAATTACTTATCGTTTTTAAGTGATTGCAAATAAAATGATGTATTCGGGAGGCACTTAAAAAGAGTTGTCTCCGTGTCCAATTTTCCAACCCAATTTCATAGGTAAGGACCCAATAGTAAGTAGGTAGGTAGATATATAGATATAAAGATATCAGCTATTATGAATCTATTGTATTGATTTTCGTTGTTTTTGATTTTCAGTAATATCACGTAAGTGACGTTAGTCAAACTGAAAATTTATACATAAATAAATGTGAGAACCATTCTTTCTACACTTCTTCCTACACTTCTTTCTATACTAATCGCTAAAGAATGGTAAAATAACAACATGTTATGCATAAAAAATACAGACGACAAACATCCACAATAAACAACAACCAGTTAAAAAAAACAATTGCTAATGTGTGTGAGACTAGTCTTCAAATCTAATTCTTATGACGTTGCAATACGGTTCATCAGCAAAAAAAACAAAAAAAAAAAAAAACAAAAAAAAAAAAAAAAAAAAATTAAATAACTGTGAAATTATCGACATTCGTGTGGAGGAAATTCAATAGAACTCACATTAATGTATATTAATAAGGAAATTCATAATTGATACATCGATAGCTATAGCATTGAAGTGTTAGCCTGATTCCTATTTTTGGATTCAACTCGGAGGTGGGACATAACTTTCTCGTGTGTCTTATAGGTAGCTCATCAAGTGTAATTTAGTGACTTACGCATAGTCGACATGCGTAAGCGCTTATGCATTAACGACATTGGGTTACCAAAAATACGTCCTAAATGGAAAGCGGTTACCAAAGCATGACTAATGATGCCGCCACGAAATCTGTGCCTAGCCGATTAGTTGACAGATCATAATGTTTTGGTCACCCATCCAAGAACAGACCATGATGAAAGTAGCTTTGTTTTCGCCAAAGCATAAACACTAGCAAACTTCTAAGGCAATTTTAACATGAAACCAAAATATGACCCCTTGAGGGTCAGCGCGAACACCATAGATATTTCTATTGTGTCTGGTTTTGTGACCATAGACAGGTTTATAATATCACACAGGTTGACATATCTGATATCGTGCCCACTGCTGCCCTTCCCCTGTATCATGAAGCAGTTAAGTTAAAAGCAGTTAAATGCGGCAGCACCAAGAGCTGTAGTCTAGCTATTGACACAAAGAAGAAGACAGTTAATCTATAATACGTGTCATCGTTCTGTCATGAAGTCATCATATAATTATTATCTTTTAATAAATTATAAAGGTGATTATGATAAAAATAGATAGGAAAGTACATTATATTAATTAACATGACTACACTTAAAAATAGAGATTATTCATGTATATGAGCTACATTAACAAAGAAATAACATTAAATACTTCTACTATATTACTACTATTTTAGAGCTATAAATAAAAATAATTTTAATTATCAATTTACCTCTACAAACATAATAACAAAAATATTAAAACAACAAATCTATTCTTGTAAAAGGATGAGTGCAATGTACTTACTACATAATAAGCTTATGTATTGGTAGTTTTTGCAAATCCAAAGATAAACAAACATAATATATCTTTGTTATCTCTAGCCAAACGTTATCATGTTACCCCACCCTTCTCAATTTTATGGAATGAACCGATTTACAATCCGCTTTATGTATAAGTTATTATTGGCTATTACTAAATCCAACATTATCTAAAGGATGAAATGGTGTGGAAATAATTATATGCTACCATTATCACAAGCATGTTATTTTAATGGATTTATAGTAATTAAGTAAAAATTTATTTAATACTGCCAATAATTACTGGATTGGCCATTTAAAAAAGTGGCTCATCAATTTCTTGCCGGATTCTTCTCATGAAAATAATTACTCCCAGAATCCGTGTACTTGTATTGATTACAATCACAGGCAAAGAGATGTGAATGTACTTGCTACAAGTGCTGATGGTAATGAAGTTTAATATTATACTTTTTAATTATTATTTATTTTGTACTATAATAATGTGTCAAAATACCTAAAATGATGGGAAAATTAAGTGCCAATGAAATAAAATTAATTTTGATTCCTATTTTATAACCATAGTATGACATTCCATCACTAATCTTAAATAGTCTTTTATAGAGAAAATCTATAGGCCCTGGAGCGGAAATACCTTAAAAATTTTAATTTAAAGTAAACATTTTAAGATGAAATAATATTAAACAATGCTAACAATGTTAGCCTATTCTAGCCTAGCTATTCTAGCCTATATATGCAGAAAGATCTTATGTCTTCAATAATTTCATATTTATCATCCAGTCATGAGTTATAGCTTGGAGATAATGTACTGTTTATGTATTTGTGTTGAAGACGTAGCAATATTTATTATACTATTTGTTTGCAATAAATAAGAGGATGCCTTACTCATCTCCAAGCTCCATAGCCAAGATATACTTCAGAATTAGACAACCTATGTTTCAAGTTTTTATCCCCGGGGTACAGCTGCTGATAATAATATTTTAATCATAACAACTAATATTCTCATCTATGTACCATAGTATGTATTTGAACTGATATGAAATCTGGACTAAGCTTATTGACATAGACAAAAAAAATATAATTTTTATTATTTAATAAATAGTTTTTTCATAGATTGATAAGATAGCAATATTTTCAAAGCCAGTTTGATAGCTCCAATACTGTTAAGAATTTCAAGCACAAAAAAGCTGAAATACAAATGGCCAGGTGCAGTTTTAAAGTCTAAAGTATTATTCAAATATTTCATAGGAAAAAAATATAACAAACAAAAATTTTCTGCAAACTCAACTATAATATTATATAAATGTACAAAATACACATTGAGACAAGATTTAAATCAAGAAACAAAATTAATAATATTTTTTCTTAATTATGAGTAAGTACATTTAAAACAATCTGCAACATATAGAATATCTTTATTCTCAATCATTTAAATATATTGCTATTAAATGACAACCATTAAGGGAGACTTGTTCTTTCTGGGAAAGAGGTATTATTTTATGTATACAGGTAAATATGATATAAATTTATGTTAATGTTTAAATAGGACTGTCAAGATTTTTTAAATCAATGAATGTATTTGAGGACATTCCTTCTACTTTACAACATGGGAAGACCTAGCTACCGTGACCATTTATGTGGGTGTTTATAGTTTTAATGCACATGTTAGCATACCGCTGACCTCAAATTACAGAAGTACTTTAATTTATGCTAAATTATATCGCAGATTGTATGTAACGACCAATATAAATGTGAAATGCACACCGTGATCTTTATAGCGTAATTTAAGAAAAATATCATAAGTTTTCTTTCGCCAGAGTAAAATAAAGCCTTAAAAACTAATACGATTTACCTTAATTTTTGCTTCAAAAATGCAGTTTACAAGAATAACTCACAGAAGGGGAATAACACAATATTTAAAAAAACTTTGTTCACGTATTTTGCACGTAGATAAAAATTAACACATCACACATAGGTCTTAAACGCCCACTTTAACGATACTGTAGTTAAAAAAAAAAGTACAACTGCAATACCCGGCCGAAGCTGAGATAACAATTTAATAAATTATTGCGGCACCACATTCATTCTAAGCATTCATTCCACAACTGACATATGTCATGACTGAGAATTAATTGACGTTACGGAATGTGTTTAAGAGTTATGCTGTGAATATGTACGGAAATTGTATTAATTTTTTAAATAATAAAAACAACCGTCAGTGTTTTGATACAGTATAATTTAAAGCATAAAACACGTCCATAAATACAAAAGTTATTATTATATAAGGTTATTATTATTAGCTATAAGGCCGCCTGTGTTGCATTGTATTTTTTTTCTTTACTTTAGTTCTGTGTTTTTATTAGTTGCAATAAAGAATTTTATCTATCTTTCTATCTATCTATATTATTCGCTTTTTCCATAATAGCGCTGAATCTAAATATAAATTCATTAATGAAACAATGAACTTATATAAGAAAATATCGAAAAAATTAAATCTTTTGATTTAAATTAATAAATAATCAATCTAAAATTATTATTTGTATAATCAATTTAAAATTATTTATATTGTGCAGCGTAAAGAGTGACTATGTAAACGAAGTGTTTGCTCACAATTAGCGCCATCTTTGTTCTCATGTATTGAACTAAACTAAGTATCAAGTGGAATACTTTTTTGCTGACTGTATAGTTTACGGCTTTTTCTATTCATCATTGGCTAAAAGTTATAGACCAATAATATTCGACTTCACTTTTATAGCAATATCGTAATATATCACGTTGTAATGTAATACAACATTTTATCTACAAACTCACTACTGAACATCAGACTACATGTTGACTTTGAATCAGACTCTATTTCTAACATTTAAAAGCTATTTTGGCAGTTCAAAAGTAAACCTAGATGTGTGGCTGATTGTACTCCGGTGACTCTGCGTGCATGGTATACAAAACGCGACGTGTTATGTAACTATAGTGATGTGCTTAAGATACGTTTACGAAAATGAATTCGACTTTCGTTTCGTACTGAGCCTCAGAGTAAACAAAACTGAAGTAGCCTTTGTCTAACATTCCCCTCGGATGCTTGCTCGGATGGATGCAAGCATCGGATGCTTGCACGTTTAATAAAACTAGTTGAGCCGCCATTTTGACAGCCATAACATTGTAAACGTTTTGCGGCGAACAGAGCTCCCGCAAAAATGCCTGCCTGTGCTGTTTTTTGTTGTAAAAATAAATAGAAAACATCGAGTATGCTAAATGATGGTGTCACCTTTTATTTGTAATGATAATTTTTAAGATTTCATGATTATTTACTTCATTATTTCATGTTTTAGAATTCTAAGATTTCAAATTTCGAGCGCTAGTCTCGTGGGGAGTGCGACTGTGACGTTGTCAAAACGCACACCCCACGTGACTATTTTAAGCGTGTGTGTGCGTGAAATTTAAATTTGTGTGTCGAATTATGCATGTGTGCATTTGTAAAAACGTTATGCGTTGTGCTGGCTTTGAGTGTAGTGGTAACCTCACCCCCCGCAAGAAATGGCAGAATAAAATGTTTGAGAAATTGACTAATGGCTACTCCAGTTCTGTTTACTCTGAGTACTGAGCTCAAGTTTTGTTTTCAATATGTGTGTGGTGTGTTTCAAAATATAACTTATATTATGATAGAACATCAATAGAACCATCATAAAATATATACCTTCTTGGAAATTACGTGATCTGAGTGATACTACAGGTCGACAAAACGATATTGAACTTTATTATGATATTTTCCATATTATATTAAGCACCTACATAATGATGCTGGTCAGTAGTATCTCATCCGTAAAGTCGTAGGCAGAGATGCTATCGTCCACTTTTGATTGTAATATCAATATGTTTGGTCCTTCGAGCCGGATCGAAAAAGATTTATTATTATGAAAATTTTACTGTAGTGTCATAAAATCATCCTTTAATTTTATATATTAAAATACTTAAATACAATACAATACTTAAATCTAATAAATCAATTGCCATTACTATGAAAGGGTTCCGTTATTTTTAGTTGACTTTATTATAAATAATAAGCAAACGCTACCGGACCTTTTTACATTACAGTGATTTTGAAGATCGCCTGTAGATGTCGCATGCCTATTGGCTCATAATAATTATGAAAACCTACGTTCGATTTAGAAACTTGTTAAAATTAGAGTTCAACCAAATATCGATGCAAAATTCATACTACATAAATACATTCACGCCTTTTGCCCAGAGGGGTAGGCAAAGATTACATATATCCACTTGCTACGAACCTGACACACATCATTCGCTTCCTCTACTCTCGTCGTTCGTACGTTCGCCTAGGCCGACCATCTCCAACTTTCCCATTCACATCTGCGACTAGAGGATTCCTGCCTCGTGAGTCTGCTTCCGTCTATCCTCTCAACATGCCCAAGCCAAATAAGCATCCCTTTCTCTATTTTTGTCGCTACATCTCACTATTTCCAATCCTATATTTCTTTTTAAAAATTCCGCTCTATGAACCGAATGAATCGAGGTATCAACTGAAATGTACACATCACTAGTTGCTCTACAGTGAAGCTAAACTATGAGATAATCATTCGAATAACATAAACGTAGTTTTAGACTCTACACACCAGTGCCCTTCACTTGGTCACAGCGACAACATGTGTCAATAATTCATTAGCAATTTATCAAACAAACTTAAAGTGTTTATTAATAAGTAGGAGTTTTTGGTAAGTGAAAGTGGGTTTAAGTGAAAAGTGTTTTGTCAGTAACTCGTTTGTTGATGGGTGACTTCGTGACTAACAGCATAACCTTGAATATTGGATAATATAAGCTTTAACATTGAAAGGGTCAACTATGTTTACTATTGCTTTTTATCTGTGGTATATTTCTGAATAGTTACATCTTGTGTGAATACCACAAACACTTTTTACTTTACATTCTTGTACTTTATGTCTGTTGCATGGCAACTGGCCCGCCCCGTGTTACATTGGGAATTTAGCCATATCAGCCTATGTAGCATGAGCAGCGCGATAATATTTATCACGATAAATATTATAATGCGCCGTTACTGCTAAGAGGGCTGGTGACATGTGTGTGTTAACACCTCAAGGAAATGGAGGCGTGATAGTGTGTTATTATGATGTTGACTTCACTCTCGCTCGATATCCAAGTTCTAGAGCTGACATGACAATTTCTATTTGCAAACATCTAATGTTCATTCCTTTTAGTTCTTATTTAGTTAAGACTCCCTTAAAATGCATCACTTGACTTTATTTGTAATTTTGATTTCATAAAATGATGAAGAAAATCAAAGATGCATTGCATAAATTTTACATTTGCCTTTATAAAAAGATCGCCACCGATTTGAAACATCTGAAAACTACACTGGTACTTATGGGCGAAAGTTCATTTGTTTATAGCTTTCACGTTGTGTAGTACCTAAACTAAGATTGGTCCCTCATCATCTGTGTAGTTTGTAGATACAACGTCTCGGGCATTTCACAGACATCGCCACCTCACAGACGAGGGGATAACGACGACTCCTTTGATCACGATGACTCCTTTGACTTTCATTCCCGAAAATCCCAAACTGCTTCCTGGTAAAGTAACATCTAAAAATAAATTGTATTCTTCATCAATAAATCGATCAACCTACGATTACGTAGGGCTCAAATTTTCAATATGATCACAAGTGTGTTAAAGAGCCAGCTCAAACCTTGCCCCTGTTACGTTGCAGACATATTTTCACGCCATTGTTTAAAACTCCAGGCATAAAGATGTATGCAATTAAGTTTAAAGTTGCTTGGCAATATTTTTGTACGAATTGGTGTCATGAAAAAAGGTGACGATTTGAATCAACCCATACACCACAGAGTTCGAATAAAACTTTTTTCAGTTTACTATGAACTAGCTGTGCCTGCAACGTCGTTCGCTTGGCTATTGATTTAACGCCCATTGATGTATATAACACTAGATTTGCAAACTGCATTAAATTGCGTCAAAAAAAGCGTAGCCGTTTCCGAAACTCAACGACGTAGCTTTGAAACCACTAAACATTGAAAAGATAAACATATATCTATCTCACTTACGCAAGTCGCAAAAGCTACAGCGCAGTGACTGTACCGTCTCGCTCAGATTAGACTGGATTAGACATATCGCAACGTCAAAGTACAATGGTGGAAGTGTTCCCTGCTCGTGAAATTTTACCCTACCCTATTTTTATTTTTTAATAATATATATTATTTTTTTAATAATTATATTAATATTTTTTTTTCTTATTGGGTGTATTTAATCAAGCTTAAAGATATCGTGTTTTATCAATTAGGTATTACGGGCTGGAGAGCAATGCAAATACTTAATTAAAAATGAAGTTAATAAGTATTAGAAAAAAGTGTCGTGAGTGTAAGACGTGTCGATTTTTATAAATAATTCATTTAGAAAAATTAAATGTTACTAATGCTTGGTAATAAAATAAAAGAGATTTTCGTATTATTATTATTTATTATGCAAAATTACAGGTGGCGAGTCTGTTGCCATGCATCGGCGACCTTACGAGTAAATACGTCGTAATAAACTTTAATAACTTGATGTACTGTAAAATGTAAAAATAAGAATTCAAAACTGCTGATAATATGAAAAGATTACCTAGTTTTCTTTGTAAAATAATTTTAAAAACCGAGTCGGTAGATCTAGAGATTATTCCCTGCAACGTCGTAAACTCGTAAGATCGCAAACTTTACCTTTGTTAAGTATAGATAAAAGCATCATTTACAATAACGATTGTAATTGCCTCATGAGACAAATAAACACAACCACTTTTGCGGCATATTTTGTCTTCATCAGGAAAGTGCTTCGAACATAATGATTGGCGATTTTGTTGGAAACCAGTCTGTCTCCTTCTACAGCAATCTAATATTTTAAATCCACCTATCCCGGCTTGCTGCATTTTTTAGGCAATGTGCAACATTGTTACTATTTAAAAACCTACATAAAATCACTGATTCCATAAATTACAACATTCTCCCATAAATATGGGAAACCAAAAATGAGTTTTTAATGGCAGCACTGAACCAATTTTAAAACATTTTACATTTTAATTAGTTTTTACGTAAATATAAGCATAAAAAAACAAACTCACGTGTGGAAAGTAACATCCATGGTTTTATTATGTTTTTGGGACCTGGATTCGCACGTTTTGACTGCACATTTACCCATAATTATTTTTTTTTCCTCCCGATTCGCTTGGTTGACGTCTCACAGAACACTAACTGACATAAGCCTCGTATATGGCTGTGGCCATATGCCTAGTGGCTACGCTTTGACGCGGTTACTACAGATCTAGTGTATTATACATCAATGTTAACGCCGATAAAAGTTTACAAAAAAGTTTTTGTGTGTTTGTTAATATTACATTGTTTCTTTACAAAGTGCTCAATGTTACATTCCTACCTCTTATTAGCAAAATATTGATTGTTAATAGTTGAACTTACACCTCTAATTATTAAAATAAAGAAAATAACATTTCTTGTCAGTGTGATCTGATTAAATTATTGTCATGGTGATAAATCTCTGTTGTCGTGTCATTATTTTACAATGCCGAGCTTAGATGCCGAGTAATTTTAAAATTCGAAATGAAATTACATTTTTGACGGAATATGTCACACAATACTATTATTATAAGATTATTATATTTAAACCACGGTTACATCCGCGCGGTACCCGTTCCCATGGAAATATCCGGATAAAAAGTAGTGCATGTCCTTTCCTTTCCTTTTCTGCATGGTGAAGCGCGGACTATGGCAGTGGACCGCTTTTGCGGTTCTTTTGCCTAGTCTCTGACTAACCCTTATGGGATAATAGTCGTGATTATGTGTATGTATGTATGTCCTTTCTCAGGTTCTAGTGCTCTAGACTATCTGTGTACCAAATTTCAATTCAATCGGTTCAGAAGATCTGATGTGAAAGCAAGACAGACGAGTTATTTTCGCATTTATAATATTAGTATGGATATCGCCTCACATTGTGCCCCGATGTAAGGTAACAGTCCTGCTCCCCACTACATACAAACTTAGAGAACCATACATCTCACCTCACCGTGAAGGCGTGAGCACATATGCCTTTCTGGGGCGCAGTCGTGAACATGTCTCGTTACATTATATTCTGGAGTCAGTCACTATTCCCATAAAAACTATCGCATTTTAAGACTAATAAAATTTTATAATTCTGTTTACCTCTTCCTCATCATGGTCCAAACATTTTGGGGAAATTACACATATCAATACAAATTCCTAAGTTTCAATTTATTGTTAAAATCTCGTCACAGTCATAGATGTTACAAACATTTGTTGTCATTGTGTGGAAAACGCGCATTCTGGCTCACTCTAATCCATTCAATAAAAAGAGACGATAATAGGCTTTCCGGTTGACTTATGCTTACCTATAGTATTAATCAGTCACTGCGCCTTTTATTAAAAGTACAGTCACGTAAAGAATTAAATATCCACATTTGACAGGACATACCGTTCTAATATGAGTCATTTACTGTCGAAAGTTTATATTTTTTTTGCCTGTGACTCTACGTGTATAATACAACTTACAACTTGTACTAGTGTTTCATCTTCAGCCTACTCTGTCCACTGCTGAACATAGGCCACCCCTAATGCACACCACCGTTCGCGATTGCCAGCCGTTCTCATCCAGCCCATTACTACTAGTACTGGTGTTTGGTTTGCATAATTCTACCGGATTCCTTATTGCCGATCAAGTCTTGGGTCAGAAAGTTTTATAATATAATTTGTATTTAAACCTGTTTCTGTGCTATAAAATTATTCCGGTTCAACACTCCATTTAAAAGATACAATTTAACTCCAGACAAATGTTTCATCTAAATAACATTATATTTAGGTAAATGTTTCTAAAAGCTTAGGTCAACCTATTTTAGGATTATTTAGGGATTAAACAAGTAAAACCAAAAATCTGACTAATCCCAAAGTCAGTTTCGTGTGCGATCTAAAGCAACTGATACTTGTGTATATTTATTATTATGATAACTTAATGACAGAATATTTTGATATAAATACTTAGATATAACAACCTTGACTCGAGTGATATATCTTCACAAATAATACGACTGGGACTCGAAACCAGACCCTAAAAGATCCTTGTTGATCCTTGAAACCGGTTGTATAATTACGCTACGGAGGCTACAAATGAAACTGTTATTTTGTTCGTCCAATCTTTCAAATAAACAATTGGAATTGAATAAGCCTTTTATGAATTTAAAATCTTATCAATTTCAGGCAATATGAAGCCGTGGTACCTCGTGATACTCTACGCGTTGGCAACCTCAGCAACTCCAGATAGAAAATGTCGCGGTGTCTATTTCTACAACAAATACTACGACATCGAGATACTCAAAGAAGGTCTCAATCATATCCACCAATTAGTATTTAACCGCAATGACAATACGATCTATTTTACTTTTGGTCAAATTGCTGAAGTACCTTACAGAAGTCTGGGATACTACAATCTCGATACTAGACAAGCAGGAGTGATTGGAGTTCGTAATGCTTCAGGCTTAGCTATTGATCATGTGAAGAACAAAGTATACGTAGGAGGAATCGATGGACTCTACGCGTTAAATAAAGAGAAGGAAGCAGAAAAGTACCCTGTTTATGACAGTATCCAAAACCTGTTCTTCAAAGATGTGTTATACTACATTAATCTGAATAAAGAAGCCTATGTCTTTGACAATGGGGTTGTACACCGCATGGACGAGTTGAGATCTGAAAAAATAGATAATCTAATTGTGGACGATGATGATAATGTGTTGTTCGTGCAAAACAAAACCTTATTTAGAGTGAAATTAGGTACTCGAGCTATAAATATCCATGAGGGTTATTCAGTAGATACCATGGCAGTAGATCACTACTATAGAGCGTATGTTGGAGCCAAAAATGGTGTTTACGTTTATAACAAGTACAAATATGCATTAGACAAAATTTCACGGATAAGAAACTTAAGAGCTTTAGCTTTCAATGCAAATTTAGACCCTATTTACGTTGTAGCAGATATATTAATCAAATTAAATTTGAATCTTAACAAATGCGTTGAATACCATTATTGAACGTATTAAAATAGTAGCATGAAATCAAATGAACTGATATTATTGGATACTTAATTCGATACGTTAAATTTTTCAACTAAAGAAACAGAAGCATTAGTTTTTTTATAACTGAAGTTTTTAAATTGTAAATTATTACTTTATTATTGCAGAGTCATATCTTTGTGATCAATCTGTAAAATTCTGAATACAACCGGCTAGCGCCATCTATGATGTGATATTTTTATCATCGAGCAACCGAGGTCGTTGCTTATGATAAACTTTTCTGTTTGTTACCAGCTATTTTCACTTTAGATCATGGATCTGATTTTAATATTATTTTTGTATTTGTAATAAGAGCTTTTATTAATGAGGAGCAGTACTGACTTTTTATCCCGATAGGTGGCGTAGGAGTAAGTGTACTTTCGTATTCTCTCTAATCTGTGGTACTTACTGTAGCTGTCATTGGAAAGTTTGAAATGTTTTGTAAACATCTTTAATTAAATCACTTTATTTCAAAATGACTCAGTGTTGTGCATTATCTTGAAAAAATGTAGGAGTCCATATATTTCCAAAGGATCCAATACAAAGAAAGAAGTGGGAAAATGCTTTAAGTATTAAAAATTTTAAGGCAAATAACACTGCGCGATTGTGTGCAGCACATTTTAAGGAAAGTGATTATTTCGGGAGGAGTATTCATACATGTAAATAAGTAATAACCGATGCAAAAATAATATTAGCCACTGACGCATTTATCTTTTTAAGCTCACTTTGAAGCTCACGTAAAGATAAAAAGGAATACATTTTAAACGAATAATTTCGTAGAAAATGAATAAAAATAGCAACCACATACTTGACACTCGAAGTAAACAAGGCACAGTCACAGATTAAAAAGAAATGTCTAAAGACCAGTCGTCTAGAGCGCCATCTGCTCCGAGCTTTTAGTATTGCTCCTCATTGTCATCGTTTGTCATTTTGAGATATTTAGTCTGTGTTATTATTAGTAAGTGAATGTGAAGATTAATAATAAATACCAAGTAATTTAGATATTAGGGATTACTATTAATACTGTAAATTATTATTAGACACAGAGAAAAGAATTTTTGGACGAAATATTAGCTCCGTGTTAAAACCATAGTGTGTAATAAAAGAATATAGAGAATCCAAAAATATTATGTTGATTTCTTGCGTGATATATCCTTTTAAACTAAATTCTAAACACCTCCCTTCATCAAAACCCAATACAATACAGACCTTTACACATCCTCTCGGGAATACAAGCAGGCAAATACAAGACCTTGAAATATTGAATTTGGTCCCGGTCAGCGTTTAAACCTACAGAAATACCATGGCTGTCTGGTGGTATTACGGACCGACTCCTCGTGTGTATCTCCATGCAGGAAGGTATGTGCTCAGTGGGTTGTATTTACATCTTTTACCAATAACTTTAACAAAAAAATCAACTTCAAAATTATTTTTATTTTATACAAAAATAATACTGGTACAAAAATGTATTAACTAGACATCTCAAAGCTCCAACAATAAGTCCATTTAACTTCATAACCATAAACTGGTTTAATTTTTAATACTGTTGTAATGGTAACAAATTCATATATAGACAAAGCTATTTTGCTAGTAGACGATACATTTTATACAAAAAAAAAATAGAAACAGCACGGCAGACTACTAAAACTATTGGAATTCTTCAGTATATTTTGAACCTGAAAACTTTTGACAAAATGTAACAGTTTTTGGTAGTCTGTCGAGATGTGTGTACAATAAAAATTGGTAACTTAATTTACTTACAGATTAAGAAATGGCGATGCTAATTTTTAACAAAAATAAAATAAAATATTTTTTTCAATTAAAATATCAAAGTATCAAAATTATAAGGTTGTCTACAAAAACAATGTTGTTTAGGATTTTAAAAATCAAAATTTTCTTTTTTCTCTTACGAAATGGCTTCCTCCGGGTACCTCCTTTGTAAAATACATAAGACTACATAAAGTATGTACAAAAAATGCTCCCGAACCCGGATTTCTTCCGAACTTTAGGCGTCGGGGAAAATTTCGGATGCTAAGGTATATTTCGAACCTTGTTTTCATTAAGTATTATATATTTACTTTATTGCTGGAAAGGAATTTTAAGTAAATTATTTAGAGGACTTTTATGGCCACACTACACTTTAATTTTTTGAGACAGTATACAATGAAATTATTTATTCCGTTGTTATGTATTGTTCTTAGACAGGTAGAGTCGAGGATGTTCATTGTCGACTAGTACAGTATTTAAAAAAAACGATGTTTAAACATAAAATAATAGTCACTCGTCATTTATTTCATATGTGATATAAAGGTATGAATGTACTGTCTCACTTTTGTAAATAGCTCTACCAAAAAGAACTATAGGTACTGGGCCCTCGCGTTTAGTGTCGCCTCGTAGAGTGTGGATCAACCATAATGTTTTTAACTGAGTTTTGGTCGTGGCAAATACGTTCTTATTAAGCAGCCAGCCCTCATAGCATAAACACTGCAATAAGATATCAATCGGGCTTTCATCACGTTCAGCTGTCAAAGAACTATGGAATTTGACATATTGTGATAACTATCATTTCGTGGTGCTGACCATGCTTTTTATACTTCGCTTAAAATAACTTAATCACAAACTTAAATACAAAAAATCTCAATTTCATTTAAAACTATATACAAAGGCGTCTGTTCAACATAATCAATTCAGCTAAAATCGATTGTTTTAATGATATCCAGGGGGTCCGTATGAGCTTGAGGGTTTGTAGGAGTTCTGGCTCTGGAATGCAGACAAGGAACCCTTGAAGTCATTGGGGGCGTTGTAGTTATAGCCTCCTGAAAAATAAAAAGAATATATTTAGTTTATATATTTTACAATACGAGTCGTGCGTACTACAAGAATACTTTCAACCCATCTCTTCCCTGGCCGATTAATGGACTTAAAACTGCTTAACCATCCAATATCCTGGCCTCCTGGTAATTTTGTGAACGGATGGCGTAGTTTATCGCTTTCACGAAAATTTGAAAACTGCTTTTGACGTTCATAAGCATGTGCAAAAACGCATCTAAATTGAATAAACGATATTGAATTTTGAATAACTTATAGAGGCGACGAGCTCACCACCTATCACGCTGAGCACGTGTGCACTGCTGGTGAAGCGCGGACTATAGCAGTGGAGTGCTTCTGCAGTGCTTTCGCCTAGTATATGACTAACTCTTAGGGGATAATGGTCGTGATTATATGTATGTATGTATTTTACAATACACTTGTGAACGTCAAAATCTGTGCCAACAGTTAGTAAAAAATCTTTTCCTAACAGTTCATTAGTTACAAGCCCTTGTCCTAAATGAACAGGCATGAAACTCAGCATGTTTAATTCTCCAGTGAAGGCGAAGCTCCAGAAGACAGCGGCAGCCGGCACTGAGTTTGAATTTATGTACAGTTAAGACCTTATACTAGTAACAAGACCGTGCATTGAGCCGCCAAAAACGAGCCGAGCGAGAGAACAACTGACACGGAATTCGTCCCTTTCTAACAGGGTGACAACATGGTACGGGCAACGGGCGGGTGGGTAACGGGTAGTTTGTTAGACAAGGACACACTACGATCGAGGGACCTCTCAGTCAGCTCGTTTTAGTGGGTAATAACTTGACGTAGTATTATGAACCTTAAGTTGTTTACGTCTAAATTGAAATTGACAAATATCGCTTGCCTCACGTTGTGTCCGGAGCAATGCAACAGGCTCGCCATCTGTTGCATGGGGACTTAACATATCTGGCGAAATGGTAACACTGGCCTACCCCTTCGGGAAAAAGGCGTGATGATAAGCTATGCTCAGTGCCGTATTATCCATAAGGCACTTTAGGCCAGTGCCTAGGGGCCCACTATGACCAGGGGCCCAGCACTCCCGATTGATTAAAAAATTGCCGTGTCGAAGACTGCCGAACTGAAACGACGTTAGACGATGCACGGCTTCAAGCCACACCTCCTTGCGCATCGGAATGGGGAGCGTGAGGTTTTTTCGTTACGGAATTTCTGGATTCGGTCCCCGCGCTCAAGGCCCGCGATAGAAGCTATGCAATAGCTTAAAAAAACATATGTTTAAGATTACAAAGAGATGGATTTTCTTATTCTTTGTTTCATTTTTAAATGACGCCGATACTTCGTCCTGTAGTTTGTGGCGAAAGTCTTTTCACTTGAAGGAAGGCATATACCATTGCAATGTGATGACTGAAGTCTGTTGTTGATGATGATGGTACCTTCATTCTATTTCGTAATGTAGACAGTAAAAATTTCCGAAACCAGCTGTGCCTAGGGGCTCCGAGATGGTTAATCCGGCTCTGGCTATGCTATGTCTTAGTTACTGTGGGTAGTAATAACTTTAAATTTTTTGTTTGCGCTGAAAATAGACATTGCCTCAAAAATTTTTTAAGTGTAAAACATGAAGATATTTGTAAGTAGATACATCGCCCGAAAGGCGAAGTGTGGGCACCTCTGTGGCCTCCGGGCGTAATGATAATATATAATAATAATAATAAATCTTTATTTCTTACGTCAAATGCGTCATATGTTCTTTTTGTTGTTGTATTTATCTAATTTGGCTTGAAAATGTACACCAAAGTTACCTACATAAGAAAATACCAGCGTAGGTACTTTTTTTTTCATATTGTTACCTTGGTTCTGTGTAGGTTCTGGGTAGTGCGCCTCTCCCTCGTAACGCACGTCGGCGTGGAAGCCTGTCTGCCAGTCGGCGTGGTAAGTCACTAGAAACAGCAGGAACTATAAATTGCACATACAACTAGAGACAGTAGGGGTCTACCCATGTCTGTTTTATATTTTGTTTTTTTTTTGCCGCCGTGCCGAGCCGTGTAGTAGCGGCTCATTAAAAGAATACTACCAATCCATCTCTTCTCTTTGGTGTCGTGAAAGACGACTAATGGACTTAGAACTGCACATCCAATAGCTTATAGCGGCGACGGGCTCACCACCTGTCGCGCTGAGTGCAGTCACTGCTTGGTTAAGCGCGGACTATGGCATTGGACTGCTTTCGCGGTGATTTCGCCTAGTCTCTAACAAACTCTTATTAAATCTTTAACAATTTACTGTACACAAAATACAGAACAGGAGAACATTAAAATACATAAGGCGGAGGATAGTTGATAGTGTGTTCTTAGTAGATAATAGTCGTGATTATAACGTATGTATGTATGTATATCTGTCGGAAGACAGCATCTACTGCTGGTCTTAGCCCGCCCAAGGATCACAACAAAAATTTATCCTCCCACGACCAATGTGTTCTATCCATTGTCACGTCATGGAAAAAAAATCCTATAGCTTGCTTTGTGTCGGTGACCTTAGGGATAGTGTAAGCAGCCATTTTAATATTCTATGTAGTAAATTCTGATAGGACTGATTGATTTAAAAAGCTTTCTACTTTCTGGGCGTGGTGGACATGAAGTAGGTAGGTTCCTATTAAGAAGAGAAACTGATGTCGTCAGGAAAGTGGCCGGGTGTGTGGAAAGGCGGAGACCGAATAAAAGATGGATGGATTGTGTGAATAATGTCATAATGAGGCCTGCACTAAGGATTTGGCTACAGGAGCCACCTTCGGAGGCAACCTAGTCTCCCCTGAAGATATCAAAACCTCCTCCCCTAGGGCCATCGTTGACTACATGATCAGCGTGAGAGTTGGGGAAGTGCTGTAAGCAGGTAGGGGCAGTCACAATAGATCTTTTCAGGTTGCAGTGACGTTGCCAGGGACTAACTGGCCCTGGTCACCCCTAATTATTAAAAAAAAGGATTTGGATTTGAGGAAAGGAGTGGTGTCATGGCTATGGCGAGCGTGAAGAAGGATGACATTTTGCTCTCAACCCAAATAGATTTAGAAACAGGGTAGGAGAAAGAAAAATAACTTACCGATTTGCGTACGACCATCGGGAAGCTGGACCCTGTATTCACCCCTCACGACATTCCCGTCGGATGACTCACGTCGGTCGTAGTCGTTTCCGGATTGCGCGTCCTTCACCGAGTAACCAAACTCGTAGGACTTTGGCTGAATAAACATACATTATTAAATAACAGTTTCACGCTTGAGTTACCCGTTCCCTTAGGAGTATAAAAAGTAGCCTATGACCTTTCTCGTGCTCTAGACTCAATCTGTTCAGTAGTTTTAACGTGAAAGCGAGACAGACAGTTACTATTGCACTTATAATATTAGAATGGATCATTTCAATTGTCATTTCATGATTAAGAAGAAGATTGAATTATCTGGCACTTTTAAACCGTCTCTCTGGTCTAGTGGTTCACACCACCGGGTGTTATTCGAGGTCCGGGTTCGATTTCCCATGAGGGCAGGAGCTTTTCTGCTCGTTTTTGTTAGCTTCGGGCTTCCAAGACCGCCTAGCTAGTTACCACCGTCATACCTAAATTTGTCGACGTAATAACAATGTTATAAGCATTTGTTGTGTTCCAGCAATTAGAGGTAAGATAGCCAGTTCCTCAGTTGTTGAGAATTACAGGTGAAGCTGGCTTTCACCTTCAGCCATATCGTCACTTACCACAGGTGAGTTGTAGGCCAAGAGCTTACCCATGAGTGATGTATGTCGTTTTTTTCAAGAGAAGCCCCCTAAAGATCCCGAGTCTAAGCATCCTAAGATCCTGCGTGTTCATTACCAATATGTAAGTATTAACCCTCAGGCGATATTTAGGTATTGTCACCTTTTCCTACCCTCGGGGATACAGGCATGATGATGTTACGTTTTAATTAATTTCCGTGTATCACGCCCCATGTCCTGAATAATTGTAAACAATTTAATTATAATTAACGATATCAAATTATTGTTTATAATTCGAGGCGATACTAACACTGATAACCTATGGTCATGATTAAATTGTGTAAGAATTGGAATCTTTAGGACAAGAGATGGCGTAGAGACGTCGAGCTAATAATAATAATAATCTGTAATGTAAAATTCAGCAGCAGCGTCATCGTCCAAGCCACCTCCTCAATACCCATCGGCCATACGCTATACCGTTATGGACATACTCGGTGTTACCCACCTCTTTAAGTCTGATATATTAAAATCTCTGTATAACAGCGAGCCTGTTGCCTGCAATGCAAGGTAAAAACTTTAAATCATCAAAAATTTACGTAATGAATACTTGATCTGGTTTGGTAGCAAAACTCCTATACTTTGATTTACGAAGCAGTCTAAACTTCGCACCTACTATCATAATGGTGGGTGCACGATCGCCATTTCAAAACAGATGTAGGAAACAAAGATCGATTAGAGTTCTACCTTTAATCGTTTTGGGTTTGTAAAATCACGAGTAGATATTCTATTGCACATAAGTAAATGTGAGAAAGATAACTACTCAGCTTTAATCATTATAAAGATCTTTAGAAACCAATAAAATACCACAAAAGTTTTAATCAAAGATTATAAAGTAGTCAAGAAGTTTTCATGCAATTCGTAAAGCTAATGCAAAAATAGGAGCATCGACAACACAATGACATCTTGCAAAAAGGAATTATTAGTTCACCCACTCTCTTTATACTGATAGTTATACAGTACATAAATGTTATATATGTAGGTAGCTATACATAGAAGCGCGGCTGTGACCGCTTCTAAGATTGAAATAAACAGGGTACATAGACCTATATAAATACAGAATATTCCGAATTAAAGAAATGTTTGAAATTATTCATGTCTGTTGCTTCTAGGAATCTAGAGAGATGTGACATAATTTTTGACAACATTCATGGTTAGTATTTTTAAAACAAAAATATTAGTAGTCGACTCCACAGTTGTAAGTAAAATAAAATCGCGTTATTTAACTCTACTTTAGTTATCAGTTTGATGTGGCGGGCGGCGGTAAGTAATCTCAAGTTCAGTTTGTCAAGTTTACGAACTTTCTGGTCCACTTGTGAAGTGTTGAAATTGCTGATTAAATTATTGTAAAATGATGCAGCATTAGAGGCTTATTACTTCTGAACCTTAAATCTTCGTTCGACAAGTTTTGTTTTTGGGATGTTGTTTTTGGCCTTACGGAGGGAGTGGGTTTCAGAGTCCATGAGATCCATCTCATGGACTCTGAAACCCACATCAGTTCCTTAATTAGTTTCAACGGATAGAGTGTCCAGGATTCATGAGCCCAAAAATCTCACACCATGAACAACAATATCATGTGCTATTAATTAAAGTACTTTCCCGATGGTTAATATAACAATTTCCTTTTTTCAGGTCAAGATGAAGTTCCTCATACTTCTCACCATTCTAAAAATAGCTGTAGCAGGAGTTGTCAAAGAAGAAGCCTGCGATGGTGTGGAAGTGAACGGTGTCTACCATGACAAGGAAGTTATCAAGGAAGACCTTGACCGCCCGTATAGTTTAGCTGTAGATTACAGCACTAACACTCTCTACTTCAGCTACAGTGTAAACCAAAACGACGATGTATTCAAAACAGCTAAGATCGAACTCGATTCTAAAGAGTTTAGTGACATTGATATACTTAACGGATTCGCACAAACAGTTGATGAAGAAAATAACGATGTTTATATAGGATCAAATGATGGCATTTACAAATATGATCACGATACAGACAAAGCTGAATTCTTCGGTCAAAGAGGATCAGATATTTGGACAATTTTCTACAAAGATGAACTTTACTATTCAGAATTCCCATCGCAGTTTCTATATACTCTTATCAACGATACAATTATTAGGTTCAAGGATTTGGAAGACACTAAAGTAGACCACTTTATTATTGACAACAACGATACAATGTTTTACACTAATGCTACAGGTTTTTACAGCCAAAAGAAGGGGACAAAAGATGCTGTGTTTTACCAAGAATTTCTGAGTAGCGGACTTAGAGGCTTAACTACTGATAAAGATGGCAATGTCTACGCTTGTCTGCGTGACGGAATATATGCTGTAGATAAAATTGAAACAAGTCTAAAAAAAGCTGCCACAGTTGATGATTGCTTCGGTATAGCTTTCGACAATGATAGTAATCTAATTTACGCAGATCATAAAAGTATTGTGAGGCTGAAACCGAATAAAACTAAGTCTTGTACAGTATAAATTTTTACGATATACAATAAATACCTAGTCAATATTATATTAAAAATATTTTCCAATTATAAACCATATATTTTTCCTAGTTATTTATTGCCACTATGTTATTTTTTATATCAGAAAAAAAAACAGTTCCCTTAGGTACCTACTTATTATCTACATAATTTAACAATTACTGTATCCTGCAATGTACCTTGACAGGAGTGTAGCGCAAAGGCATTACGGGCGTAATTAGTGCTATAAATTGGTTAAAATTGTAATTTTAATAAGAATAATATATTTTTTTAAATGGCCCTTCATTTAAAAAAAGATAACTGCACAAATCTCTAATAATTGGCAAATTATTCCTTCGCCAAGCAAGAATCTAAAGAAAAATGTTATTGCTTTCGTGAGAATGATTGATCTAAATAAATTTTACCTTACTTACTTATTGCTAAATTTATTATTATTTCTTGTTTACTTTTTATTTACTTATTTTGCTTGTTATTCTGTTTTTCCTGATAAGTATTTATCTACAAATTCCATATAATTTGTACATTATCATCCCGAAATAAAACAAATATATTCAACAATTCCACGCACGTCATCCACGCGACCTTAGTTGTTTAATACCATTTCTCGTAAACCAACTCATCCCAACAATTCGCTGAATTAGTAACCGCGACGCTAACTCAATCAACTCAACTTCAACTCTTATTACCACATAATACAGCTCAAAATAACATGTCACCGAAGTATTTGACGATAAAAATAAGTTTGTAACAAAGTCTGTAAGATAAATGATCAAAACATTGAAAATAATAACCATGTTAGTTTAAAACGAGCGGCAGAGCGAATCGAACGCATTTATACGAAATGACGAAATTGATATCGTGCATGTGTTTATTAATAAGTGTACACGCAGAGCTACGAATTTACTTAATGGACTACCCAATACAACGAATCGGAGGCCGGATATACAGAAGAGAATTACTGACTGACAAATATGTGAGCCCAAAAGAACTTGCGTACGATTCTTCAAGTAGAAATCTGTACTTCATGTATATGGACGATGATTTACAGGACTCGGGAAGAGCTTTTGTCAATGTAGTGACCAAACAAACAGATAAAATAACAGGAATAGTGAAAAACAAAGCTGTGGCTGTGGACTCCGAAACTGGAGACGTATATTTCGGTTCAGAAAATGGACTATACAAGCTAGACAGAGTTACAAACACTGCCAACAACATAGGTCTTTACAATATGAATATAATGAAAATTGTTGTAAAGAATAACGCAATGTATATGCTTGATGGTAACGACCATATGATTTACAAGATATACAATGAAGGAACAACAGCTGTCAAAATTGGCAACATGAAGATGGTGATGGAATTTGACGTTGATTACCAGAGAAATATACATATAGTGACAGTGTGTGGAGTGTATTGTGTAGTTAAAGGACATGAAGTGGTTAAAAATACAGACTTGTCTATAATTTATAATTTTATTATAGATGAAGCAAAAACTTTTGGTTTAAACGAGGATGGGTTATTCGAAATAAATTGTGTGAATGGTACAGCTAAGAAAGTGGCTGAATTAGATTTTACTCCTCGAAGTATAATATTTGGAGACTATGGTGATATATTTTATTCGGCTGATGATAACGTTTATAGGTTAAAACCAATCAATTCTTATCTAGTTTATAAAGTTAATGGTACTACATGATTTTCATTTAAAAATATTTAATTAATAATGTATTTACATTTAGGTAGTATTTACAACTATAGTAAAACGATTGCAATTTGCTCATCACATTCTTATATTATCTATCGTTAAAAATGTCTTTTTATCTATTTTTAGTATATTGTTGTCTGTAAAAAGAAATTTATTTATTTTTACTATGCGATTAAAAGCAACGTCTTAAATTCTTCCAAAATGCCAACATATTATCAAAAAAATTTTGAGAATCTTTTACCATTTCTGTAATTCAGTCATAAATAGATAGATCTTGACCATATTAACATAGAACCATATTAAAATCACATGTTCAGAAATAAATTTAGTGTACATTTTCTACAAGGTTTATTATATTATAAAGACAGACTCAAACATAGAAATAAAAATTATCCTATTTTTCATTTAACTTTATCAAATTAATTTTAACAAATATTTAAGTCTCTTAATAGACTCACAATCTCCGTAGTCAAAATTTCAAATGATTTTTTTTACTTATTTTTAATTAGAAATTAAAAAGTAAATCACTTGCAACATAACCTGATCAATGATGCATCACCTCATGCGCATGCACATCCTAATCAAAAGCTTGGACGCCGTAATTCTCACGAGTGTTTTAATATTTTAATGGGCGTATCAATTGTCTGACGGGAAACGCGCACTTACGTTAATATCACAATAAAACAGAGCATATAAAGTTTAATTAACGGCAACACCAAAGGATTTTATTTCAAGAGCTGAACTACAGGTACTATAATCTTTTACTTTATAGTTAGATGATTTTTATAAATGACAACGCATGCGCTTTGATAACCTTAGTGCTAGAGCGAGCAGGATACCTATCAAAACAGCAAGACACTATTTCCAATTTGATTAGCAAATCATGCATTGTTATCTTTTATAATCAAAACCAACATTTTCTGATAGGTCGATATTTTTTGAAACTATTTTGGTACAAAGTCAAGTGGCTCGTTAGCTCAGTGGTTAGAGTTACCCATATGTGAATTTCCATTCAACACGGGAGGTCGGGGGTTCAAATCCCTCACGAGCTGACCTTTTTTATATTTTTAATATTCCTTAGTTAGTTAGTTACAAGTTGTTTTCAAAAGTAGTTGTCGTTTTTTACATATGACAGGTAAGCTCTTGGCCTTCATCTCACCTGATGGTAAGTGACGATAAGGCCGAAGATGGATGCGAGCTTCACCTGTAATCCTCAACAACTGAGGACCGGCTGTCTTACCTCTGATTGCCGGAACACAACTATGCTTAAAACATTGTTATTATGGCGACAAATTTAGGTAAGACGGTGGTAGCTAGCCAGGCGGGCTTGAAGCCGTACCACCAACCATCAACATCAGACCAGAGAGGCGGTTATTTATTTAGATACCTAATGTTTTGATTTAAGGGTCCGGCGAACAGTGAATTTTTCATACAAACGTAATACCAAAATCATTTTCAATTTAAGAATATCTGGACATATCATCGCTGTTTTTCGGATTAAGAAAGTATTTTTCTGTTTCTGTTAAAAAAAAATGTTCAAAATATTTATAAACTTATAAATATATGCGATTATATTGGGTCCTTACCTATGAAATTGGTGTTTTTTTTCTCTCTTAGTATTTTGTCTGTAACTATTAAGATTCAGAGTATTCCTATAAAATAATTACCTCGTCTAAAAAAAGACTATATTTTTGAGCTCTTTTGATTTGTTTTGATAATTTGTTGTAAGTTTAATTGTGTTAAAATTGGACACGGAGACAACTCTTTTTAAATGCCTCCCGAATACATCATTTTATGTGCATATACTTAAAAACGATAAATAATTTTTATGAAGTGTGATATTACACATATTACTAAAGCTTGTCTAATGATAGATGCCAAATATTATTAACTTTGGATTTGTCGTTGTGCAGAAAACTGAAAAAAAATTAGTATGGAAAATGCAGAATTCCCCAAAATCTCCACACAAAACACCAATCTCCTAGGTAAGGACCTAATATTTCGTAAATTTTTCGACGTTTTCGGACATATTTTCCGCTTATTTGTTTCATATTAAAAACGCAATTAATCATTATGTAATTTTAACAGAAACAGAAAAATACTTTCTTAGTCCGAATAACAGCGATAATATGTCCAGATATTTTCAAATTGAAAATGATTTTGGTATAACGTTTGTATGAAGAATTCACTGTTCGCCGGACCCTTAATACCAGCCTTCACTTCGGCACTATCCCCGACTTTAACGTTATTTTGAACCACGTATTAAAATTACTCACTACTTCATTATCGTCCCCATGTCCATGGTGTCCGTGGTCCCCCCCAGCATATCCAGACCCGTGGCCAGTGTAACCTGAGCCGCTCCCAGCATACCCAGTGTTCGCGTAGCCAGACCCGGAGTTATCGTAGCTGGTACCAAAGGATGATGGTGGCAGGTAGTTGTTTGATGGTGAGCTGTAACCTGTGAATTGGAAAACGGTAATTGTCATTTATTTGCTCTCAAAGAAAAAACTTAGATGACCATGGCTTGGTGGTGTAGTCATGGTCAGGCCTTGGATGGGTGACCAAAACTTTCTGATCGCTCTCACAAAAAAGACCCATTTTCCCCCCTACTGCACCTCATTATATTCGAGCAGTCTGTGGGTTAACTATACCAAAAAATCATATAGTGCCTTACGCATTCAGTACAATAATGCCTTCAGGGCATTGTTGGGGCTGCCGCGATACTGCAGTGCCTCTAGCATGTTCGCACTCGCAGGGATCGACAGTTTCCCGGCCCTACTGCGTAAAAAAGCCTGGTCACTTCTACAGCGAGTACACGACAGCCTCGACAATGTTTTGAAGGTCATAGCCGACAGAGGGGACTGTCCACTAGTCGAGCATCTAATTAATATTAGGTCCTTACCTATGAAATTGGTGTTTTGTATGGAGATTTTGGAAAATTCTGCAATTTCCATACTAAAATTTTTTCAGTTTTCTTCACAACGACAAATCCAAAGATAATAATATTTGGCATCTATCATTAAACAAGCTTTAGTAATATTTGTAATATCACACTTCATAAAAATTATTTATCGTTTTTAAGTGAATGCAAATAAAATGATGTATTCGGGAGGCACTTAAAAAGAGTTGTCTCCGAGTCCAATTTTAACACAATTAAACTTGCAACAAATTATCAAAACAAATCAAAAGAGCTCAAAAATATAGTCTATTTTTAGACGAGGTAATTATTTTTTAGGAATACTCTGAATCTTAATAGTTACAGACAAAATACTAAGAGAGAAAAAAAACACCAATTTCATAGGTAAGGACCCAATATAACTAGTTCCCTTTTAGTTATTAAATACTAAGCTAGTTTTTAAGGTTTTATTGTTACTAACTCTGGTGGATCATTGTCGTCCGATATTTTTTTTTTGCATGTTGTCCTTTAGTGTAGTTTTAGAAAACCATAGTAATCAACTATGGTTTTACAAAAATAACTTTCACAAACATTTTAAAGCGAGGTTAGTGTTCCATAGTAATATTGTTGATGTCCTTTGCAGCGCACAGTACTCGACCTGGGACCCGCTAAATACGGACGTAATTTCCACAACCAAATATCAGTCGAAAACGTTACGGGCCAGCTACACTCCATACTCTCGTACTCGCATTCCCTCGTGTCGCCTCGTGCAGTGTGGCTGGGCCGTAACGTTTTCGACTGAGATTAGCTAGTGGTAAATATGTTCGTATTTAGCGCGATCGGGGCCAATTTTAAAAGGTTGTGACGTGGTGGACCCGTTGATAAAATTATTGTATAATTTATGAAAACTAAGGCACAAATAGTGCCTTTGGTAAACTTATAAATTTGAACAATATACTTTAACTTGTAACTAATATACTTTCACTATTATCATAACAGTCTCAATAAATATCTATAATTTTATTTTCATCACTTTTACAGATATAATATTTATAATAATAACGTGAGCCAACCGCTCCAGACACTGACTCGGACAGGAATAAAATTCGAGAACAAAACAATGAAAAATAAAAAGGGACAGACGGTAAATTTAAAGACAGAAACAAAGAGAAAATGGAAAACAAAGAGCAAAGAGTCGCTAATACTGATATAGCGCCTCGTTACAAGGTAATGCCTTACCTGAGCTAGGAGGGACGTAATTGGTTGAAGGTGCGTTAAACGAATGATGGTTGCTCCTGGGTGCCTGGTAGTTGTACCCTGACACCGGGGGCTCGCAGTTCACCAGGGCGGCGAGTACCGCCAAGCTGAGGACCTGGAAGCACGACATAGATTTTGAATTTTACTGTAAATTATCTCATCTCATTTTTTCTGGAATAGAGAGATTATTTCTATTTTCTTGACGACCTCTGTGGTCGAGTGGTCTATACGCCGTCGGCAAGGCGTCGCCATCTCGAAAAGTTCTTTGTTCGATCCCCGGTGGCATATGTATTGTATACGGAGTGGTATATTTTCATGGGCCCTGTTTTTATTGGATTAGTGGAATAGGATTTTTTTATTTTCCTTATTCGATTCCCGGTTTTGGTAAGCTTTGAAGTGAAGTGTGTATTCTTTTTGTAAATTAAACTATTTTAAATATTTAAGGCACTTCCCCTTCAGGGCCCACAAAAATTTCCCACCCTGTATATTCTGAATGTTGTGACAACCATTAAAAAACCTGAAAGCTGCGTGTGAGCGGTATACTGGTTATGCTGTGTACAACACAATCCAGGCATTGTACGTAGAAGTCATACTCGTAATAAAGGCAAATATTAGTAGGTACACACATACATAACTATTCACATCATCAATATATGTAGTGTATGTAGTGTCATCAGCCTATATACGTCCCACAGCTGGGACAGGCCTTCCTCATGCAGAAACACATGAGTAGTATGGGCCGTAACACCACAAAGCTAGCCCAATGCCGATTGGCGGGAAACCAACAGACAGTGCGAGAAAAATATTAACGTAGGTACACCGTTCTTAACCCAACTTAATATGTGGATATGCTGTGGATAGTCTAGTTGCCACATACCTTTATGAATCTAACAACCAATATGCATTAGCCATTATCGTTACAGTGAAACAATATTCAATTACGATTCGGTTCGGTCACGCGAGATATACATCATCTTTTTACCGATTCTATTGATTGCGATATTGTATCATACATCTGTACCTATGGTCTATTTTGTCTTTAAATTTTTTCGTAAAGGTTATAAGATAAAACACTTTTGTACAGTCACATTCAAAATTCCATTCATATATTGACATAACTGTATGGGAACCAGTCTTCCAGTCCAGTCTTCCACGTGGTTCATTAGTTCATATCATAAATTTAGAATTACAATAGTACTTAATTAAGAGTCTTGTTACGCCGCGCGCTATATATAAAAGCTTGAGAATCAAATTATCATTCATTCTTGTTATTGTCCGCATACAACTCGGTTGGAGTTTTATTTCTCTTACTATACAACCCCAACAACTGTTTCAAATATATTTCAACTTTATTTCTTCGTAAATTAGGACTCAATGCATTTGTATAATGTTCCAGCGGGCTTTGCACAATGCGATAATTTTTTACCGACCATGAATGAACTTTTGAATGTGACCGTTCCTATAAAATTGTAATATTTTAATATGGCTGTTATTTGAACTGTTTGCAAAATGTTCGAATTTTGGCCAGCAATAAAATACAATTGATCAACTTATGGGGAGCAAATATTCCTAAATTAGTCAGCAAAATAATTACTTTATCAGCAACTTATGGGCAGCAGATATTTCAAATTGTCAGCAAAATAACTATTAGGGCAGCACATTTTTTTTTCTCTGGTGCCAATTCTTTGATATTTGTTTTGATGACACAAATATTGTTTTTAAGGGTCATAAAAAAATAACCTAAACCTAATACCTATCAGAATACTAGGAATTGTTCCTTGATCCTCCATTGATGCTTTTCCTACATTTTATACATTTCCGGGTCCAACCCGCATTGGGCCAGGGTGGTAGTGTTACGGCCCATACTCCTCATGTGTTTCTCCATGAGGAAGGCCTGTCCCAGCGGTGGGACGTATATAGGCTGAGGACGATACATTTCCCGTAAAATATATTTTGCTGCGCACATAGGTAATTAATTTACAGCTGAACTAATTATTTTGCTGCCCAAACAATTATTTTCGGCTGACCTGTCCATATGTAAAAAAAAGTGGTGCCCAATTGTGCAACAGAAATTGGTAGGGCATAAATTGGTAATTTTGATAATAATATGGTAAGAACGGTTGTAACGGGCGCGACGGCTTTGTCATTGAATAAAATTACTAATTATATTAGAATACCAACTTAGTGTCATTGGCACAGTCCCATCCAAATAAACATAAAATACATATCGTACGAGGCATAATGCGTTTATAATTAGAGTTAAATTAGTGTTTAGTTGGTGTAACTAACAACCGTTTGAGATTACGCGGTATGCATGTGACTCACTAGTTACCTACGAATTCACGATTTTTCATGTGACCAAACCCAACCGTTGTATGGCTAAATGTGGTTTTAAGGAACACAGTGCTCCTCGGACTCTGCCTACCCCTTCGGGGATTACAGACGTGATTTTATGTATGTATGTATTTTTATATATGACTAACTTCGTCCGCGGTTACTATGGTTTTTTAACTATCCCACGGGAACCCTTACATCTTCCGGAATAAAACGTGTCTAAGATGTTGACTGATATAAGGTATCACCATGCAAAATTTCATTGTAATCGGTCTAATTAGCCCGTACAAACAGACAGAGAAACAAATAAAAAAGACGTGTGGCACTCGGGGACTGCCGCGGTAAAGCTATTGCATAGCATTTTGTATCAACTTATGCAATTATAATTTTATTTATTTATTTTATTCATGCAGTATTTCTTTTTCTTTGATATTAATTCAAGTTACACTTTATGAGCGTGGTGACCGATAAGAAAACAAATTTTTCTATTATTAAATAAATAAATAAAGTTAATATTGTTTAAAATATTTTTTTTTCTCATAAACAGCTGCTTATGTATTCATCCGATTTCGGAGCAGCTCGTCTCGATTCGTGCGAGTTTGGTAGAGTCGTACAATACGTCTAATCGCACGCACACAACGCCGGCGCCGTGTCGAAGACTGCCGAACTGAAACGACGTTAAGGCTCCTCTACATGATGGGCCATCATGATGGTCCATCGTAGTGGGCCACCATATAGAGGGCGTAGTGGCGTAGGCTGGCTTGTGGTGCGTACGATGCCGGCGGAATGGCCGCGGTGTCGGTTTTTCGCCCACACATCAAAGGTAGTGGGCCAGCGATGGCGGTACGCATCTACACGTCGGCCATTACTCAGTTCGCGCTCGAATGCGGTGGAAAGCAGACGTGCAGAGTACTTCGTGCGTGTCAAGATGTCGACTGCCTGGCCGCATAGCGAAATACTAAAATTTTTGGAATTCTACAGAGCCGAAACCATTATATGGAATCCTAAACATAAAAATCATAAGGATAAAAACAAGGTAAGTAAAACTACAGTAAAAGACACATTTAACAATAGTTTTTAATAGTCGTCTCGCCGTAATAGTCGTACTCAAACCGCCTTGTTTGTTTATCTCGTTGGCGCCATTTTGATTTGTGAAGGGTAAATAAAGTTAATTTTTGTATAATTGTTTTCAGGTGTCGGATGCATGGAATCGCATAAGTAATAACATGGGCATTCCAGTAGATGACTTAAAAAAGAAGAAGGAAACGTTAATGACAGCTTTCCGAACAAATTTAAAAAAGAAAAAAGATTCTATAAGGTCTGGGGCTGGACTCGATGATATTTATATGCCGTCGTGGCCTTTTTTTGATGTAATGGAAAGTTTTTTAAAAGATGTTTATGAATGCAAGAGTATTATAAATACAGACGGCGGAGTAAGTAAATAAAACTAATTATTTAATTTTATATTTAGTTTATTTATCTATATTATTATAAAGATAGTGCATAAAAGATTGTCTTATTTGAATTGCATCATTAGTTGATCTACGGGGTTGATTTTGTAAGGGAAGAAAACTTGTATTACTATATTTCCTCCAATTACCAGCGCGTATCAATTCTCCGCTGTCATCATAGGTATCAAATGTACCTGGAGGTGCATATAAGTGGCGAGATGTTCGGCTTATCCGTAAAAAGTTATGTAATAGAATACAGGTCATAGTAATAATTGAACATTTAACAGGGTGGAAAGGCATAGCTGTTTTAAAAACTCTAAATTTGTTAGAAAGAATTCCAAATGTGTTTTCAACAACTACACGTGACTGAGAGAGTTTTTGATTAAAAACCCTTTCCTGAGAATTTAACTCGTGACGTCCAGGAAAAGGTTTCATAAGATTTTTAGTTAAACTAAATGCTCCATCGCACAAAAATACATAGGGTAAATCAATCTGATATCCTGGTAGTGAACTAGGAGGCGGCAAATTGATGCTATTTTCCGAAATTTTTTTTGATATACTACTTTGATTAAAAACGCCACCGTCACTTATACGCCCTTGGGCGCCTATTTCAGCAAACATGAAACAGTAATCATAATCTACTATAGCAAGGAGGACAATGCTAAAAGAATGTTTATAATTGTAATATTCAGTTCCGCTATGAGGAGGTGGCAGTATTGTCACATGTTTGCCATCCATAGCACCAAGGCAATGAGGGAACTTGAATCGTTCAGCTTTGGAAAGCCATTCTTCTGTTGTTGTGGGGATCTGTAAAAAATACAAGACCGAGCATAATACATTAAATTAGTTTTTTGTCTTACAGATATTTTATTTTTTTATTAATATTATAAACATGAAAGTTAATATTGTCAAGTATGTATTAGTAAATAACAAAATATTTTAATTTTTCAGGCTTTAACCTCGTTAGATGACGAAGATTCAATTATGTCACAAAATGAAAATATCGAAAATGAAAACCCAAATGCTTCAGTGAATTCCGAAATAAACATTCCTGTAGTACGACGTCGTTCTAGAAATCCACCTGAATTACAAGAGGCTGGTAAAGAAATGAAAAGGGCCTTTTCATCTTTGAACAGCGTACTCAGCAGTAAGCAGCAGAAGATTGATAGCGAAGACGATTGCGATCTGTACGGAAAACTGCTGGCTAAAAGGTTAAGACTATTTACAGATTTGGAAAAACAAGAGTTGATGTACGAAATAGACGGCTTATTATTGAAAAAACGTCAATTGTCATCTAGACAAAATACCGGTCATTATGTGGTCCAATCCCCGTCCCAAATAATAATTTCTACCAATCGTCCTGTGAGTGGCCGCACCTGCACCTCTACGCCTTTGTTCTCTGAAGAACAAAATATTTCCTGTCGTCCCACATCCTCTTTGAGCACTTATTCATCATCGTCTTACCATCCTCCATCCATTATTTCCCCTCCTTATTTCTCCCCCAGTCCTAATGCTACCCCAGATGAAGAATTTCCTGTCATCAGTATACCAGAGCAGCCTAATCTTCATCTACAATCTCATCCACAATCACAAATTTTGCAACAAGCTTTAAACAACGCTAATATACATAGTCAAAATATGTAATTTTTAAAAAGAAATTAAAGATATTATATTAAAATATAATTTGTATTATTTGTAACTGTCAAATCACAACAATACATTTTAGCCTATGTGTCCTTTTGATGACTGTTAAGTTTCATCAAAATTTATCCAATACTTTTTGCGTGATTGAGTAACACAAATACATACAAACATTCTTACAAACTTTCACGTTTATAGTATTAAAATAGGAAGTTATTACCTTAACAAAATCTTTCAAAGCTTCATTGAGGGCTAGACATACTTCAGGGACAATTCTTGAAATAAGTTGGCTTGAAACTTTAAATAGGTAGTGTAAACTACGAAAGCTATCGCCAGTAGCTAGGTATCTTAGTGTCAATGCGAGACGAATTTTTACAGGTATTGCTTCCCGCCAATCTGTATCCTGTTTTGCAATAATAGGTGATACTTTTTGTATCAAAAACTCAAAATCGCTGTTTGACATCCTCACGAAGTTATCAAATTCACCAGATGGTTCAGCAAGCATTTCAGCTAGCTGATTATCCATAGTTTGCCTGAAAAAAAAATATTGTTTTAATTATACTGAATTATAAAATAACTCAAAGTATAAAGAAAATAAAATTTAAGCAGTTACTTACTTAGTCCTGTTGCGATGAATAGTTAACATCCACCATCTTCTTCTACGCCATTTCCTTTTAATAACTTTTTTTTTGTACACATTAAGAAAATAATTGTACGTGCTAAATAAATATATAGCTGCTGCGGCTAAAGTTTCCACGTCCATTTTTTTGAACGCTAAGATCACAACTGAACATCGCCATTGTGTAGATCCTTTTCAACCATCGCATGGCCATTTTGCTGGACAAGCGCTGGCCCATCATGTAGAGGAGCCTTTAGACGATGCACGGCCTTCAAGCCACACCTCCTTGCGCATCGGAGTGGGGAGCGTGAGGTTTTTTCGTTACGGAATTTCTGGATTCGGTCCCCGCGCTCAAGGCCCGCGATAGAAGCTATGCAATAGCTTAAAAATAAAAAAAAATGTGTTTTACCCTCTTTTTACATCTCCCTGACTTGATTTTAAGCTTTTTTACTATGTACAGACATTGGACCTCTAGTTTTATTATATGTATGGAGTATAGATATTCAGCTTAGTGGACGAATCACGCAAAAACCAGTCGGTTAAGTACTGGAAGTCTGACAAAAAAATAGAGGCAGCGCTGGCCGTTGGGAAAAGAGTATTAGGTTCAATCCCTACCGGACAATATATCGCTGAGTGAGTAAAGTTACTTAAAATTATCAAGGACAATGACAAATTCATTTTGTTCATTAAAAAATTTAGGAGTTGATTGATTTGATTTTTAAATAATGATTAATACTATAGTAATTATAATTAAATAAAATTCTCAAGATTTAATATAATAACAAAAAATGTCTTAATTGTAAAATTGTTTACATACACTTGATGTTTGCACGCTATGGTATATGGCTGAATAGGTGGTGAAATTGTGTATTTATTCCAACTTATTGTACCCTTTTCAAATGCAAATAAATTATTATTATTATTAAAGTTTACCTACAGTTTATTATGAATATCGCTTACACTTTGCTCGATTACTGATAACTTTTTTTAACTGAGTGATTTTTTGTTTATTTGGTGCAATTAAAAGTTAATAAATACAAGGGATTTAACGTCGAATCAGGCGAAATCTGTAAACACCCCCACCTCAGGGATAAGGGGATATCAGGGATAAGGGGGTGACTGCACTTATATTTTTGTGTACGTATATTTTAGGGCCAGGTCAAAAGTACCCGAAATCGCCGAGCATGTATGAGGACTATAATGAATGTTGATGAAGCGAAAGAAATATAGGGATCGTAGCAAGTGCAAGGATGTAATCTCTGCCTACCCCTGTGGGAAAAAGGCTCATGTATGTATTTATGCGTATTTAGGCGTCGCCATCTCCAGAGGTCCTGGGTTCGATCCCCAGTGGAGGCAAGTGTTTGGGTGATGAATTTTCAGACATTTGTTCTCCAGTCTTGGATGTTTATAATATATATATTTATATATATTCAGGATATTTAAATGTATTTATCTATAAAATTTATTTGTCCGTCATCTAGTATCCGTAACACAAGCAGCATTTAGTTGCTTAAAATGGGACTAGTTGATAGGTGTGAAGGTCTTAGGATATTTATTTATTTTATTTATGTATGTGTGAGCAATTAATGTGTCGTTGAGAGGTAAAGAAATAAACATCACATTTTAAGTCGCAACAAAACGTAATTTTTCCATTTGATGTCCATAAGTCACTGCCCTTTAGATCACAAAACGATATCCTAATAATTCTAGACAGCGTTGCGACAACTTTACTGAGAACCACCGTGGGAACTCACAATTATGGACGACTGTGAGATACTTCTATGGGAATACGGAAGGGTGTTTAAATGAATTCAGCTTAAGAAACATGAGCGGGTTATAAAATTTATCACGTTTATATCGTTTTCACGGGAACCCTTTAATTTTCCGGAATAAAACGTGTCTAAAATGTTGACCAGGGATATAAGGTGTCACCATGCAAAATTTCATTGTAATCCGTCCAGCCATTTCGGAGATTAGCAGCACAAACGGACAAACAGACGAACAGACAGAGGATCAAAAAAGTATTTATTTTCGTATTTTCCCTCTTTCTACATCCCTGATTTCAAGCATTTTTTCTATGCACAGACATTCAACCAGTTTTATTATAATGTATAGAAAATAAAATGTTCACCATTCATAAAAATAGTTTCCACGCCATGCACTAACGCGCCAAAATTGTTAATTGTACGCCATTATTCCGTCTCGGTCTATTAATGTACAATCACTCTCACATTAGGCAGATCACATTATAATTAATTTCATTATTATTGAACTACGGATCATACAAAGACGGCTACGGTTTTTATGGTTTTACCTGTACCGTGACTAATATTGTCTTGATGTGAAATAAGTTTTTTTATAAGGGTTATGGTCTAAAGAAAAAATACTATCGGCGTTACTAACAAGTGATTTGAAATTCTATAAAAGTAATAAAATACAATATACAATCACGCTTATATTATGTGATAGACAGTGTTAACCCGCATTCGCCGCTTTTTATGTTTTATTGTTTTATTTGTTATAATTTTCTTTTCTGGTGTACAATAAAGAATATTCTATTCTATTCTATTCGCCTAACATGTAAAAAGAATTATTACTTTCTTAAATAAAAGCCAGTTACATTGTGATTGCAAAACATGTTCAATGTTCCATCAAATTGTAACACTATTTTATTTAACAAAGTAATAAAAGCTTGTTTTTAAAAAGATTTAAAAACAAGCTTTTTACTTTTTAGTGTTTAAACCAAATTACCAGAGTACTCGAAGGCGAATCAACCGAGCCCAAACTTGATGGCATTACTGAGTTCCTATGGCCACCTTCCAGCTCCATCATCAGATCAGCTCCAAGTCATAATTTTGCATTGTCATGCAATTTACATACAAATGCATTTCAGTTAATCGGTTAAAGATACCTGCTTCCAATAGACTTGCAAGATTTCACCCCCCGAACATACATACATTTCAAGGTAAATAAAGGCTTATAAAAAAACAACATATAACATAATTTCATCGTGATATAGGTATATGTATCTTTCAATCAAAGTTGCCCAAATGGTAAACAAAAAACCGCTTTTTTTCTCGCCGAATTTGTTATTCAATAATCACATTTTTTATATGGACATTGGCACATTCTCTTCTTTTGGGTGTCGTAAAAGGCAACTAATGGACTTAGAACTGCACAACCGTCAAATAGCTTATACTATAAATAAAATAAATAAAACATAGGTCACCACAAGCCACTAAGCATCTCTCTATAGGTATCTTCTTCCTAGTCGGTATCTTCATTACTGAAGGTCGTGTCTAGCTTGAAGTGTTGATCACTCGATGCACTATGCTTCTCCACGTCTTTCTGTCTTCAGCAGTCTTCACTGCTTCGGTTATTGGCAGGCCGGTAAGCGTCTTTACCAGGTCTGACCAGCGGGTAGGTGAGCGACCGCGTGATCTTCTCCCGTCGACCTGACCAACTACCATCAGCTTCTCTATAGGTATAATCTCCTGATTTATTCATAGTCTCTATGTAATAGGCGGCGACTTGAGAAAAGTAAGGAATAAAGTGTAAAGTAAGTGATTCACGAAATTAGCAACGCATCCCTAGCGAAAATGTTTTTTTAAGTCCATTTTATATAATCCATTCTAAAGGTGGCGGAATTTAACTACTCAAAGAGGGGAGCGCGGTGTCGTAGTGTGGTTCGTACGCTTATTATCAAAGCAAAGCTAATTTCGCCGTGGTCTGTACTTGGATGGGCTGCCAACATTTTTTGATCTCGAGCTCCATGCTTTGGAAGGCACATTCAAGTTTGTACCCACCATTTGGTGGACCTGAGCCCGTATTCCTTACGTGTATCTCCATGTAGGACGGCCTGCGCCCAGCAGTGGGAAGTATATATTGGGTCCTTACCTATGAAATTGGTGTTTTTATTCTCTCTTAATATTTTGTCTGTAACTATTAAGATTCAGAGTATTCCTAAAAAATAATTACCTCGTCTAAAAATAGACTATATTTTTGAGCTCTTTTGATTTGTTTTGATAATTTGTTGTAAGTTTAATTGTGTTAAAATTGGACACGGAGACAACTCTTTTTAAGTGCCTCCCGAATACATCATTTTATTTGCATTCACTTAAAAACGAAAAATAATTTTTATGAAGTGTGATATTACACATATTACTAAAGCTTGTCTAATGATAGATGCCAAATATCTTTGGATTTGTCGTTGTGAAGAAAACTGAAAAAATTTAAGTATGGAAAATGCAGAGTTCCCCAAAATCTCCATACAAAACGACAATTTCATAGGTAAGGACCTAATATACATGAAAGTAGTGACGTCTCCAAAGAGGATATTTCGTCAGGATAACTAATTTCAAGCGGAAGATTTTTATCTAATGTCAATTATATTGAAACAGCTTTCCCCATTAACATAGTTACCAAATTACTTATTGTTAGTTAAAATTGTATTGTTTTAAACCAACCGCTAGTTAAGTTCGGTCTAATCTATCTGTATCATCTTATTTTGTTGGTTTAGATGTAATTAGATTAACATTATGTAATTATTCTAATACATTTGTTTTAAATGGTAGGAAATAAAAGCTTTCAACATTGGGGTAGGAACAATAGGTACATTTTATTATGATGGCAACAGAGTTTTTTATTTATGTACCTATCGAAAATTCTCTAATGACAATTTGTCAATTTGCCAGTTAAAATCATAACATAACATAATTATATCATCACGCCTCTTTCCCCGAAGGGCTACAGAGGTGTTGACCACCCACTTTTCGACAGATATGTTAGGTCCCTATATGACAGGTGGCGAGCCTGTTGCCATGCACCGGGCAATGACGGAGTAAATCGAGTTGCTGATATTCGCACTACATCTGGAGTGGTACGGCGAGCATTTTCGAAGATTTGCCCATTGCTGAGCTAACTACTACGTTGCAAGAGTTGGAACCCTGGAGCTTCCAAGGCCGGGGGCATGTTTGAAAATCGTCGCTGCAAATGCGTGAATCGGAACGCTTACGTTATTTTTTTTTTGCCTTCCATAGATTTTTTTATATACCCTTAATCGCAAGAATCGCAAGCGCCTGTACATTTGTTTTTATGTAAAACTGTAAAACTAAAATAAACGAAAAGAACAAAAACGGAGTTTTCTGCAGATGCGATTCCCATACACAATGTAAGGCAAGCGATATTCATAACGAACTGTACTTAAGTTTTATTCTAACTCAGTGGTGCAGGCGGTGGGATCGAACCCGCGTTTCTCGCCTCTCGAACGAGTAGTACTCCGTCCGTGCCAAATCGGCTACCGCTGCCTTAAAATCAACGACATAATTATTTTGGCCTGTCCTCAGCCTATATACGTCCCACTGCTGGGACAGGCCTTCCTCTTGGAGAAACACATGAGGAGTATGGGCCGTTACAGCACCACGCTAGGCCCAGTGCGGATTTGTGGGTAGAAAAGGTCGCAATAGCGACCGGTACCAACGGCTTAACGTGCCTTCTGAAGCACGAAAGAGCTCGAGATCACAAAGTTGTGGTCACCCATCCAGGGCCTGACCATGGCGAAGGTAGCTTTGTTTTCGATCGAAAGCGAAAGTGTACTAACCACTACGCCACCGAGCTCCTCCAAGCTACATAAATATGATGTAGAATTATTTGAGTTGCGACTAGCGATGTCATTAGCGATTATAAGTAGAAAGTCATCGAGGAAACCCTTGTAGGTACTGTGTATATGGGCCTTTTAACTAACACTAATTTTGGCGGGACGTCCCTATTATTAACCAAAAATTAAACGTCCTGGGTGCGTATTATGAAGTTTTTAAAATCCATCCTGATTCCAGGCAGGTTAGTTTACGGCGCACACTGGCTGGTTCTTTTTTGGTGTTATGACATGCTTTAGCTGACTAGTTTCTAGATTCTCAGTTCATAAACTTACAAAACATAATATAAACTCCATTGTGACTAACAAAAAAACAAACCCAAGGTCTATTTATCTACGGTCCTGTATTACCATAGTGTAAAGATAAACCATAAAGTAGATAGAGCTGGGAACACAATACCTTCATAAGAACGTATTATAATGCGATTGTCCGTCCGTATGTAAATTAGTTGCTACATATGTAGGGCAGACCTGATTACTAACCTAGTGTTAGAATTCTCACGAATGAACTAACAGTAATGTATGTCGTGTGGTAGCGGCACCAACCCGTCTCTTTCCTTGGGTGTCGTAAAAGGCGCTTAATGGACTTAGAAGTTTAGATCGCACACCCATCCATTAGCTTACAGCGGCGGCAAGCTCACCAGCTTTCACGCTGAGCACATGGGCATTCATTGCTTGGTGAAGCGTGGACTATGGCAGTGGACGGATTTTGCGGTGCTTTTGCTTACTCTGACTAACCCTTAGGGAATAGAGTCGTGATGATATGCGTAATATGTTAATTAAGAAGGGTTGAGTACAAGTCGGTCTAATTCCTATCTCTAAGAAATGAAATATAAAAATTAAAAAACCCCCGACCCAAATTCAAAATGGAAACAATAAATCGTTCTCGTCAGGGTCCGCTAAGTCCCTTCGTGTGACTTTATTGGATATAGAGCGGCCACCCGCCGAGATAATGTTTATTTGTTTATGTAATTTTTTAGGTCAGCGGTTTTTAAATTTGTTTATTTTATTCATTTATTTCATGCATTTTTTATGGTGTACAAGTTATGACTTTGCATTTGATACCCCACTCGGATATATTAAACTCTTTATTGCACATGAACCAAAGAACCGTACATAAAAAAACAGAAGTATACAAGGGAGGACTTATCTCTAATAGGGATATCTTCCAGTCAACCCGCCATATTTGTAAACATTATTCAAAAAAAAATTCAAAATTCAAAATCATTTATTCAGTTTAGATGCGTCTTAGCGCATGCTTATGAATGTCATAAACATTTTACAATATTACCTGAAAGAGAAAAAACTACGCCATCCGTTCACAAAAACTACCAGGAGGCCTTGTTCTGAGAAGAACGGGCAAGAAACTTTCATTGCTCATATCTTTCAAATGGCTAAGCCTACTTCCATGAAACCCGTGATGTTTATGTTATGACCATTCATTTGATACCCATAGCTAAGAACACTCTCGACTAACCCCTCTTTCAAACAAAATAAACAAAGTCTAAGTGGTTTCATCCGTTTAGGAGCTACGATGCCACAGAGAGACTAACTTTAAGACACACTTTAAGGCCCACTTGTTTAGTAATTTTTTGACAATTCTAGTATGGCTGAAATTTCAAAAACTGACTAAATCTAGTTTTAAATCTCGATTTAAATTTCCTGCAAGAGGCCCTAAGCTTACAACAGCCCTCTTTTCGGGGTTTAAAAAACTGCATCAAATTCGGTTCAGCCTATCGCGAGATAATCGCGAACAAACACACATACATACATACAGGTCAAACTAAGAACCTCTCAACAAAGCACCCATTCACGGCCAGACAATGGCGAGGGTAGTTTTGTTTTCGATACCGAAAGCCAAAGCCTACTATAGAAAAATGGAAATAAAAGTAATTCCGGAACTTCAATAATTTCTAGATGTTAAATGGCGGGGGAGGGGTCCAAAAATCATGAAATTCGTGTGACATAATTTATGAATGGCTGTGATTATTAAAAGTTTTAAATTCCAGAAATTATTCACTGATTTTAATCGGGAAGTAATTAATTGGGCAGCCATTTAATTATTTGATCAGCAATAAAAAGGTCTGCCGAAATATCATTTGAGCAGCAAACAAAGATTGTGTCACCAATATAATTACTTGGGCGGCAAAAAAATTATTTGGCAGCAAAAGAATTATTTTGACAGCAAAATAATTATTCGGCCAGCAGAATAATTATTTGATCAGCAGTATGTTACTGAAAATGTATATACATATAAATCTAGGAAAAGAATCAATGAAGGATCAAGGATCAATTCCTAAGAAATGTATTCTGATAGATATAAGGTTTAGGTTATTGTCTTATGAGCCATAAAAACAATATTTGTGTCATCAAAACATATTATTAAAAAAATTGGCAGCAGAGAAAACATGATGACAAATTAGAAGTTTCTGCTGCCCATATGTTGCTGACCAAATAGTTATTTTGGTTAGCTGATCAATTGTATTCTTTACTGGCTGAAATTTGGATATTTTACTAACCGTTTAAATAACACCCAAGTACTAGTTGTTTCTTCGCGGCTAGAAACAGCATTTGACAAACTTATGCAGTCAAAATTTTATTTACATATTTTACAATTTCAAATACCTATTTTGACCGGTTCGATAAGTTTTTTTTAGTTTACAAAATAATACATAAAGTTGAAAATAATACATTGACATAAACCACAGAGGCTTCGCGACAATGTAGAAATCAGATCAGATCATCACGAAAGTACACAATTTTACAGTTTTGGTAACAGGTTAGCCAAATAGGTATTGATTTTGAGAACCAAGCAATGTTTCTTCCTATGTGTATTTAAACATTACACGGATCACCCAATCTTTGAATAAAATAGGACTTAAGAGTAATTTTAATATTTTTCTTATTTAACTACTTGTTACCTAAATGATTGAATAAAGAATATCATTTCATTTCGACTGTAACATAGATAGATATAAATTCATTGTTCACCAGAGTCATTAGCATTTACATGTAAAACTATAATAAACTATTTCACAATACTGTTCTACATACCCGCTGTCAATTATTTGTGTACCAACATGACGATAATGGTTCTCGTGGTATTGTAGTTGACAGTAATTTCAGGTTAGCCAACATTCTATCAATGTCAGGTGGATAATCAGAGTGAAGGTTAGTGATTGGTCCCTTGAGGATATTTTTTCGACATTGGCTAACAAGCGTGCCCACCTAACAGTAAGTAGATACGAAAACAAAGCTACCTTCGCCATGGTCAGCCTTGGATGGGTGACCAAAACTTTGTGATCTCGAAATGCTCCGTGCTTCGGAAGGCACGTTAGGCCGTGGATCCTTCCCACAATTTCTACCCACCAACCCGCCAGCCAGCGTGGTGGTGTTACGGCCCATACTCCTTATGTGTCATGAGGAAGGCCTCTACCCAGCAGTGGGGCTTATTTAGTCTGAGAACGATTGTGCAAGAGTTGTATCTAGCAGACTCAGAGATCTGCCAATCCGTAGTATGGTACAATTTTTGACATTTCGTAGTCTTAAGATAACGCTTATCACAACTAATAAATATAGAAGATTATATACACACAAATACACATACATATATAAACCCTTTGTCTACCACTCGAACTTGTAAGTGTGAAATATTTATTCCTTAATTAAAAGTGGTGGATATTTCTGGTGCCAATAATTTTCATCCTAGAAAAGTCTGCCCCGACCGGAACTCAAACCCGATACTTTGGAGATTTGAGCCATCGTATAAGCCTGTTGGCTACGGAGGCCATCATAATCCAATTAATAAACATATATACATAAATATTTTCACGCCTATATCCACGAAAAGATAGTAAGAGTTGGATTAAACACGCACACATTGGTATGAAATTTATAAATCCCACGTAATAATTAAGGGCTAAAATATTGGCACTAGAAAATCCATAACCACTTATAACACCCTCCACTATTTAAAACAGTAAAAAAAATTATACTGTTTTCTTTCTTTTTAGACTCGAATGACCAACTCGATATTTTTGTCTCATCTCGTAGGCCGCGCCTGCCCGGCCGACCGTCTATTGTTTTTCTTTTTTACATGTATAGGGCTTCGAGATGAGAGAATTGAGCCAATTAAAAGAGCTTGAAATGAATTAATGTTTTGTCAATTTAAATAATAAAAAATGCAATGTTACAATCCGTCCCTATAAACACACCATCCTATACATCTCCCATCAACAATGTCGTAACTACCGATACAGTTGTCTTATGATTAGGATTTAATTTAGATGTTGTACGAGTAGCTCCCCCCATTATGTTGTCAGCGGTTGTTTGAAGCCACTGTTGCGTAAGATAACAGCGCTCAATTATTACACACGTAACTACACAATTGCTAATAATGTTGTGAAGGATAGTAAGTAAATAGTTCTTACACTCACAGCGTTTAGCCTAGAGTAAAGAAAATTAAAAAAATATACTTTTGTAATTCTGATCTTATATTTTCTGTCACGCAAAATTCACTGCAGATTTTTTTTCAATTTTCAGTTTCACGGATGTACTTATTGTTCAATATGTAGAGAAGAAAGTTAAATATAAATAAATAAGGTTTACCTTGTAGTGCATCATTGTAGACAATCAGCAAATCTGTGAAGATAGAAGTATAATTCATTATTTACTAAGCCACGTTGAGTCAGAATATTTAAAAAGTTTTATTTAAAGGAATATTGAATTGGCTGTAGGTATGATCGAATCTTAGACTGTAGGTAAGAAAAATCTAGTATTTTTACAAAATATGTGATGCGTATACTTGAATAAATATAAATAAAGCGAATACCTCCAAAACCAAGTTCAGAAATACGTAATGACCGTAGCATAAAGTAGAAAGAAGTAATCTCTGCCTACTCCTATGGGAGAGAAACGTAAATAACACATAACATAGTGTTCTGAAACTTAACACTCCATTTATCTCCGAATATATAAACCCTCTTTATTGCACATAAACAAATAGAAGCAATGTAAAAAGCAGATGCTCGCGAGTCGACTCCGAGTCGCTCCATAGAAAACGAGTATTTAGAGTACCGACACGACTTTAAACTCGGCATTTGCTGGAAGATTTGGTGACTTTATCAAGCGCGAGTCTACAATGCGGTTATGCGTTTATAAGGCAAAAAAGATTCTAACAACCTAGCTATTATCACTTGACTATACCTCCACGGAAGAAATCCTACGTTGATGATAAGTATCTCATAGCCAAATAATTTCATGTTCGCTATAATTTACTAAAAAAATTAGTTTGTATAGTAAAGGTCTCACTACTTTTTATTTAAGTATGTTAACATTTTCCGATGCAGTAAATCAAATAATGTTAATGGTTCCCCAAGATACATGCTTAGCCTACTTTGGGGATCTCTGCCTAAATATAATAGTACTGCTTTTTGTAACTGCACTGTAATTTTGTTCAGATTGTATTTTTGTGTGTCTCAAATGTAACTTTTTTGTGCAATAAACTATTATTATTTTCTAACAATTTTCTGTTGAGCAAAATTAAGTCACTAAAAAACTTTTCCGCGAATCCAATTTTGCAACAGATCTAATACGGAAAAGCGTCTATCTACGTCTATCTGCGTATCTATCAGCTAGCCAGTTACAATTTCCCACGTGTGGAAAGTAAGATGCTAATCAATGTGCTGTGAATGATGAAAATTGTATGGTTGTTCAGAAGTATTCAGAACACTGCAGTGATTTAATTTATTTAATAAAGGGTTGTTGCAAACGAGGTGCTAGAGAAAGGATTGTACATGTACAGTCCGCATTAGAAGTAGCTTATCACTTTAGTATTGTATCACATTTTCTATCTACAATATTTTCCTAGAAACATTGTGTCATAGGCTTCGACAATTATTTCGACAAGGTACTTAAATATTAATCTACTATTGATGCTGACTAAACCTAAGCAGCTAATAAATCATTTTTTAGGACCTCTGAATTAAAAAAAAACACATTTCAGATTCCTAATTAAGTTTACTTATCTGAAAATGTTTTAGGTACCTATAGTGATTAATTATAATGGGTCTGTAGTGAGAAGGGAAAAGTCAGCAACAAAGTTTAAGAGATTGCGAAATCTATTCTAGGAACCATAAATGGCGTCGATTTTAGATTTATAATGACATAACTTTTTTTTCTACTCCGATTTGCTGCTGCTGGGAGTCGAACCTGGTTAAAATCTCTTTAAGTTATGTTGTATGTAACTATTTTCGTTGTTATTGTTGGTGGTGTGAATCACAAGAAAGTAATTAATGGAATACTGTTTAAATCATACTGCAAGTTCTAAATTTTGATACTTTTGAAATATTTTGAAATAATAATATAACGTTTGAAATAATTACTTCAATTTCATGTTTGTACCCTTGGTGCGTCTGGTATTCATAGTTCCCAACAATTTGGAAAGGCAGGTGATAATTTGAGGTTCTGTTAAAGCTCTTTGTTGCTTTAAAGTTTTATTATGATGAGAATCGTCGTTCTTAATTAAAGCTGAAAGTATCGGTAACATGTATTCTATGGTAAGTATGATGTGCAAGGAATGCTATGAGCACCGAAATTCGCCATCAGTTAATTTACCTACATCCCACAGCTGGGCTGTATCCTAAATAGAGAAATACATATTGGGCCGTACCAACTCTGGTCTGGTCTAGTCTCCATAAATCTACTACAGGCAGCCCTGTCTTAAGTACATACATACATATAATCAAGACTATTATCCCCTAAGAGTTAGACAGAGACTAGGCTATAAGACTAGGCTATCATATTATATAACTCGGCTATCGCTTCCTCACCCTCTTTTAATAAGCATGTTTATTTTTTTTTTAAACTTTAATGTCCTAAACAGGGTACATATGGCGGACTAAACGACAAATATCGTTCTCTATCGTTCTCTATGTTGTTTTTTTTATTCAAATCGCATATTAATTATGCAGACTTATGGTGAGATGGATAATGAATATTACCATACTTGTATTTAACTCCCTTTCAAGCCAAAACGCAGTAAAATAAGCACTGCTCTTTTGCTCCAAAAACAGGTAAGATAGACGTATGTGCGGATATGGACAGGCTAATAAAAGGGAATCGTATTTATTAAGGTTAATTACACAAAGAACACTTATTCACAAGGTAGTGAGCCAATCCCCATCATATAAACCGTAGGCTACATTTGTGTATGAATTATGAGATAACTATCTTTTGCTCACGGCATTACTCGCGTAAATGTAGATATAATCAATTATAGATTTTATCTCTATAGAAATACTATTGATCATAACAATAAAATTTTATAGAAAATTATGTCGTGTTGAGCGATAAGCAAAAATTTTACAATAATGTCGTAAGTGTTGTCCATGGCATGTGCCCATGAGATAACTATATTATTAAAAAAGTATTGTTGTGAATGAGCTATAATAATATTTGTTCTTTCAAATTATATATTGGGTCCTTACCTATGAAATTGGTGTTTTTATTCTGTCTTAGCAATTTGTCCGTAACTATTAAGTTTCAGAACATTTTTATAAAATAATTGCCTCTTCTAAAAAAAGACCATATATTTGAGCTCGTATTATTTAATTTGATAATTTTTGTAAGTTTAATTGTGTTAAAATTAGACACAAAGACAATTATTTTTAACTGCCTCCCGAATACATCATTTGATTTGCATTAACATAAAAACGGATAAATAATTTTTATCAAGCGTGTTCACACACATATTGCTAACGCTTGTCTAATGATACATGCCAAATTTTATTATCTCTGGATTTGTCGTTGTGAAGAAAACTGATAAAATGTTAGTATGTAAAATGCAGACATCCCCAAAATCTCCATACAAAACACCAATTTCATAGGTAATGACCTAATATATGTTTTTGAGTTTAAAAGAATTAAGAATAAATAAATTTCTCGACGAAATTTACGTTCTATTTTTTTTATTGCCTTATCGTGCTAATTATGGTCATTATGAAGTTTTTAAAATATTCAGTTATATTTTTGTATAAGTATTTCATAAATTGATTTTAATTATTGCAATTTTACTGTTATTTCTGTACTAAAGAGGATAAAAATGTGTATTAATAAAGGTTTTAATTTTATACAAAAATGCAAAGGGGTTTGTATAGGTTTGGTTTGTACATACATTAATGTGATTTTTTTTTATATAATATTATGAACGATGACCAATTTCTTTGAAAAACAGAACTCCAATGTAATTCTTAGCTATGTTATGTTTTAATGGAAATTTTATGTACTCATAATAAAATGAAATAACATGATTAAACCTTATTTATATTTGTTGAACTTTTATTTAAAATAATAAATTAAAATTCTGAGTTAAAATTTGATTTTAGTACTAAGGATTTCATTAGATCATTTAAAATCCTTTGCAAACAAAAACTTTTACATAATTATTTCAATACCAACCTCTTCAAAGTCCAAAACAGTCCACAAAAAAAAGAAAACACAAAACTTTTTCGTAAAAAATTTCGCGCGCAAACCGTTTGGAAACGCAAGCTAACCTCACTGCTCTAGTTATTTCAAAGCACTGTGGTACAATTTGGCGAAGTGATACTTATATACAGCCATCACTAGGGACGCATCTTCGCGTTACCTATTGTATGTTTTTTTATCGACACTATGGGTACTGACCTCGAATTTCTTTCGAAATTTGGATATTCGTGAGCAATGAAATAATAAATCACATCAATTGGTCCAAATTAGAGCAGTTTTAATGTGCTGTATAAAACATGTAACGCGAAAAATGCATTATTGTAATTAGTGGTTTAGTATAGTTATCAAAGTACTCTTATTAGCAAAGAGGTTGTAATTGTTAACTTACATTTTTATTCTTTGGTTACATAACATAACCATTCAATAAAGAGCTTTTCTTATGGACAGTAGTAGAATAAATAATTATGTCTAGAGATGCCCACTGCTGGACTTAGGCCTCCCCTAAGTTGAGGAGCTCGTTGGCGTAGTGGTTAGTACGCTTCTGCTTTCGATATCGAAAACAGAGCATCGCCATGGTCAGGTCGTGGATGGGTGACCAAAACTTTGTGATCACAACCTCCGTGCTTCGGAAGGCACGTTAAGCTGTTGGTCCCGGGCAGCATTGGGCCAGCGTGGTGATGTGTCTCACTCACTTATTATATTAATCACTAACTTTTGCCCGGACTTCATCCGCGTAGAATAGTTACTTTGAGATAGTGTGATGGTATGTAGCCTATAGCCTTCCTATAATAAATAGGCTATTCAACACTGAAAAATTTTTTCAAATTGGAACAGTAGCCTCAATTGGTGCAATTGAAAATTTACTCCTACTCTATTTTTAGAAACAATATTCATAGTGGCGTTAATTTCTCCTTCATTTTTCTGGAAGGCGTTATTAAAAAATTTTAACAATCACCCGCATGTCACCCGTTCCCATGGGAATATCGGGATAAAAGGTAGCCTATGTTCTTTCTCAGGCTCTAGACTATCTGTGTAACAAATTTCAGTTAAATTGGTTCAGTAGTTTTGACGTGAAAGCGAGACAGACAGAGTTACTTTCGCATTTATAATATTGGAATGGATTGTATGGATATGAAATGAAGATTTTATTTAAGCGGAAAATGCTATTGCTACCGGCAAAAGCCTGTAAAACTTGACAACTTGCAGATGTCACATACAAACACGTACGCGTAATCGTTTACGAGAACGAAGGTCATTACCCTTAGATGGTGGTGATCATAGATAATGGAGTTTAAAAAACCCATTGCCTGTCTTGTACTGTGGCCAGCTCGACAGGCTACATACATACTTAAACGTACATCCAGTGTCAGTTTTCATTGTAAGACTCAGCTTTTTTAATTGCGATAAAATGTCAACTTCTATGGGAAAGAAATTCTAGTTGAAATCACGTTTCCCCTATAGGCCGAAATACATCTGCAGCTCCTCAGGTGTGGCAGATATCAATGGTGACGGTGAACATTTCCCATCAGGTGAACCGTCTGTACGTTTGCCTCCTCTCAATTTAAAATAAATTGATATGTATATTAAACATGAAATTCCTTAATGTAATTATCACAATTTTGTCTATTATGGCATGTTGCCGACTGTAGGTACCTGCAGATAACTCCATAGATTATGAATTCCTCCGAAATAGATAATACGGAGAGCTTTTGGCTTCATTTTACTACGGCGGACGTGATTTTCATTTCAATACTATTAAATTGTTTCGGAGTGGATCTTTTGCCATAAAATCTGGGTAATTTTATGTGGCAAGTGTCTGTGTTGACGAGCAATGAATGATCAATGATCATGTGACATAAGCATCAAAGATAATGAGATTTTTGTCATGGTTATTCACCTCATCACATTCAAGCATAGGTGAAAGCTTTGAGATGATTGAAAGTCATAGCGTTCTAACCACTACGCCACCAGCTTCTCTAAAGACTACCATAAATTATTTGGCGCTGAATTTGGAATACATATTGGAATGACAACTGTGAGCTATATCTGTTTGCTTCTGTTACGAGTCACATAATGTAGTTTGCCCTATCCACCTTATTCTAAACTGTCGGTTCACGGATTCGATTCGGAAAGTCACGTCCCGTCTCGCTCTAATCCGCCGCAATAAAAAGTGGCAGGTTTGGGAGTCCGTGATTCGTTTAGTTTCCGACAGCTTAGAATAAGGGGGCTGCTGGTCTCATTTTAAACCGAAGCACCATGATTGCGGCAGCCAGAAAAAGGTAACATAGTGTTGATGCGCCCAACAATAAATCTTCGTGATGAGGTGAAGTCAATGAAGAAAAGTCGAATTTTGCGTAAAAAATACTTATTGCAATTAAAAAGAAGATACATAAAAGCGAGATACAATTCTTGGAAAGTAAGAGTCGTGTGAAAATTCGATCCTCGATTGTTTTTTCTGTCAACGCCGCGCGGCGAATTTTTTTTTTTTCTTGCAGGTATGCAACCTTCATGGTTGCTGGCCGCTTAGACGCCTGAACACATAGGACTACGAATGAGACGACGATACGTATATTGATACGATATAAATCGCATGAGATGACACTTCGTCTTTGAAAACTTTGTTTATTTTTATTAGAACTTACTTTATGTTTAAGATAATCTCAAAACGAGGTCACTTATTTCTAACAAGACATATGATTGATCCAAGAGCTTGTAACATTTTATTTTTAAACCTATTTTTGATACGTAATAGACATTCATAACGCCCACATGTTTATATAAAATTCTTACTAGAAGATTAAGTTGAATACAACAGACTTAAAATCTTTGTCATAGAGTTCAATCTTGGTTGATATTTAACAGCGAAGCAATGTGTTTCCGTCATTGATTGATCAGCCTAGAGACGTCCAATGCTGGACGTTGGTCTCCCCAAGGATTTCCGTAAGGATCCATCCTATCCAGCCCACATCTGGCGATTTCCCACGGCCTTCACCATTCATGTCTTTATACAGGTTACTGGGAAAGTCGTACAGAATTTTAGAGGGTGTTATTATTCAGGTTCAGGTTCAGGTTCAGGTTCAGGTTTCTGATGGATTTCTTCTATCATAATGGAGTTCTAAACTTAACTGCTTTTAAAGATTTTTTTTTGTAAATTTTTTGTTTGTCGTTTTTAGGATATTGATGTATCGAGATAGTGGACTTATTAATAAAAATGTTTTTTTTACATGTGACAGTAAGCTCTTGGCGTTCATCGCACATGATGGTAAATCACGATAAGGCCGAAGGTGGAAGCGAGCTTCACCTGTAATCCTCAACAACTGAGGAACTGGCTATCTTACCTCTGATTGCCGGAACACAACAATGCTTAAAGTTAAAGCATTTTTATTATGGCGACAAATTTGGGTAAGACGGTGGTAGCTAGCCAGGCGGGCTTAGAAGCCCTACCACCAACCAAACCGAACATTAAAACTTCTGCCCCCATGGGGAATCGCACCCGGACCTCCCGAACAACACCCGGTGGTGTGAACCACCAGACCAGAAAGGGACCACTGGACCACCTAAAATTTCACCTACTAAGTAGCAGCTTAAAAACTGCTTCACAAAAGTAAGAATTCTTTAATAGTCTAGTCTTTAGCGAAATACGTGAGGAGTTGGAACCGACGTGTGGTGGGCTGACGAATTGTTGTTAAGAAACGTTTGTTATAGCGTCCGGAGCAACACCTTAATTTGGGTTAATTTGTTCACCCATCCAAATTTCAATCATAACAAAGGTAGTGTACAACTACCGTGTTGTCAAGGTACCACAACGTCGAGTGTACTTAGGTATGAACCATAAAAACAAAAAAACCCAGTACAAACAGGTTTATTGGATAGCTTATTCTTTACAATCTTTCCTTGCCCTATATCTCACATAAAAGAAACACCGTTAGCGCGATGAAAGAGCATGCAGCGCCATCTCTTGACTTCACACGGAACTAATTTTTACAAAGACAGAAATAGTGTTATACAGGTAGCTTTATTTTCAATATTCAAACCAAAGCTCCAGAAGAGACGGATATATCTTATTAGAAATAGAGTGTCTTCTATTTCCTATTCATTCAAATACAACAGCCAATAGAATTGTGGAGGTACTTCAAAAACTTTACAATCCAGTCAATTTTCACTTTCTTCTAATGAATTGCCCGCCAACCCGCCCTCCATTACGCCCGATAGGCCATTTCCCGACAAACCAGTTAGAATTGAACAACATAAAATAGTGAAGATATGGAAGACATTCCTGTTAAATTACTCTTAAGTTGGTGTATAAAAATAGCAACGCTCCTTATATAGAAAAGCTCGGTGGCGTAGTCCGCACGCTTTGTCTTTCGATATCGAAACCAAAGCTACCTTCGTTATGGTCAGTCCTGGGATGGGTAACCAAACTTTGTGAAAGCAAGTTAAGCCGTTGGTCACGATACACAGGCTGAGGACGATATAGAAGAATACCATTCATTATCACACCTGCATTCCCGAAGAGGTAGGCGAGAGATAGGGGTGTATTAGGAGAGATAGGGGACCAATAATAGAGGACCACACTTTCTTAGTAATAGGGACAAGCCTGTGGTTACCGGGCGCTATAGAAAATCAATTTCCCGGGAACAAGTCCTCAATTATCAAAACATTTTAGGATGTTTTATTCATTTCAGAGAAAGTGACGAATCGCATATAACTTTTGATATACTTAGAATTAGATTATGAAAATAATTTTCATTTGAATTTAGCGTAAACACGAATTATCAAAGTGGCGGGACCAGGGTTTCAATCATATAACTTTAATTTGGCACATAACATTTTGTTGAAAATTTAGTATATACGTGTACATATACATATAGCACTAAGTATTCGGACGCAAATAACCTGCGTCTGAGTAGCGCATTCAGAACAGTCCACTGACGTCAAAGCGGCGTGATCAGCCCTCTTATTCTAAACTGTCGGAAACTAAACGAATCACGGAATCTCTATTCCTGTCACTTTTTATTGCGTCGAATTAGAGCGAGACCGGACGTGACATTCCGAATCGAATCCGTGAACCGACAGATTAGAATAAGGGGGCAGGAAAAACTTGAGATTACTCCTTTACCTTTATAGGTACAAATGTCTGGTTCAGGGTACAAATAGAACGAATGTGGTTCAAAAAATACAGCGTGATAAATTTCAAATTGGGACTTGTTCCCGGGAAATTGATGCTCACTAGAAAAGTAGAAAAACCATAACCACTCTGTAATTCAAACCATAATTCCAACAGCACATACATACATACATACAATCACGCCTGAAATCCCGAAGGGGTAGGCAGAGTCCAAGGAGCACTGTATTCCTTAAGACCACATTTAGCCATACAAAAATTGGGTTTGGTCAAATCAAAAATCATGAAAGAGTAGTAACAAGTGGCTAGCTCATCGCCTACACAATCACAGACCCAGTATTCAATACGACCTTAATTAGCCTTTTACGACATGCTAGGCAAGAAAAGCAGTTGAAACATTCTTTTTGTGTCCCGGACCAACACGGGACTAGCTTTTCTAGTATCGATAAATTATTATAATAGGTACGGTATAACCACCTTGCAGGTTGCATTATCAATACTATAAAGACTTATTAACGGCACTGACAGCTAATTAAGGATCATACACCAATAATTTAACCAACTATAAATTCTTGAAATGATAGCCTTAAACCTTTAGACGGCAGTGGGTCAAACGATGCCACAGAAACTTCAACTTTACTCATCTACAATACGGGTTAAACTAACAAAGAAATCACACAAAAGAATTTCGTTCACTAATTTCTCAGATGTAAGAATAATAATAATTACAGTGGTGCACAACCTTGTACTACAGATCAGAAGTTGCCAACATGTTCTGGATTTGATAAATTGTTATTAATGCTTAGCTTTTTATATCTAGCGTGTAATTTTCTCGCCTAATTGCTTAGAGGCTTTGTCAAGTGTTTGTAAGTGAATTAAATGTTGTGCGCGCCTGCAATCTGAAGTGATTTATAAAATGTTTTTTTAGAACGAGTAAGGCAGCCATTATTGGATCCCATGGATCTATTAATTTATTGGCAAGTTATATATCTTCTGTCTGTCATTGGCAAGGAGCAGAATTGGTGTCATCCCATCACACTTGAATAGCCGCTATAACATAAATAACAGATAAAAATTCATAAATGTATACTACAGGTATAAAGTGCCCCCAAGTCCAGGTAGCAGCATATAACTTTGGTGTTGACCGTTAACAAATCGGCGCTTAGCATCTCCAGTCAAATTCCGTCTTCCTCATTGGTGCCACGTCAGTACCCCATGCGCAGCTATTGGCAGCTATCACCTGCACGTAATGGTCACGCCCACTCAACACCAAAGATAAACGCCGCTACATAAATAAACAATGTAACTATATAGATAACTCTAATAGTAAGTATAATTTTATTTTTGGTAGTCTCTTTTTACCTCCTCCTGACTTGATTTTAAGTACTATTTTCTATGTACAGACATTCGATCTCTACGGTTTTATTATCTGTATAGATTTATTTTATAAAAACTTAGATACAAAACGTTGAGCGCCCCTGGCGCTCCCATAATAAATCAAACATCGATTGTATCATGGTATTGCACAATTCTCAAGGGTTCTTCATCTGAACCTTTTGTTATTTGATAATTGGAGTGTTTGTCTGTATATCTCCGTGGTATGAGCATCTAATTATTTTTGAGGTTACTAATATGGGATATTATAATAAATAAGTTTTTTTATTGTGGATAATAAAAGAGTTTTAATCATGTAAGGTTACGTGTAAATAATCAGTTTATTAAACGATATATTACTTTTTAGAATTTTAATTGGTTTTGTTAGAAAGAAAATAATTAAAATGTTAACGAGATTATAATTTGACCTAGGTTTAACAATGGTTTAATTAATGCTTTATACTAATTATTTGTATTAATATTGAATTCTAATAAAAGCCTTTGACAACTGCCTCTTTTCTAAGGCTGTAATATTAATCATGTGATAAACAAACGGATATTTTACAATTATTGCCATGTTATAAACGTTAATCTATTCATCCACCCCGAGTGTAGGTTATCATTGTACAAAACTTAGCTTTTTTAGTTGCGTTAAGAAACTCAATTTCTATGGGAAATGTGAAAGCGCCTCTAGCGGAAAGTAGCTGAAATCACGATACACTCGGTTAGTTTAACATTAGGGGAGCTGTTATCTGCGTAGGTATTACATACATACATGCATACATATTATCACGACTATTATCCCCTAAGGGTTAGTCAGAGACTAGGCAAAATCACCACAGTCTACTGCCATAGTCGAGTCAAGTCGCTTCAAGCAGTGACTGCACATCAGCTCTGCGTGACAGGTGGTGAGCCCGTCGCCGCTACAAGCTATCGTAGGTATTACCTCCATTGAAGGAAACTATATCATCACACCTCTATCCCCGAAAGGGTAGGTGGTTTTCCTTGTAAGTAAAAGTCCCAATTCAACTGGGACAATAATGTAAAAGTGCATTTTTTTTAAACATTCACACTTATCAACTAGCCCCTTTTTAAGCAACTAATTCTGCTTGTGTTACGGATACTAAGAGTAGATGACGGATAATAATATTCATATAAATATCCTGAATATATATAAACATCCAAGACTGGGGAACAAATGTCTGAATTCATCACCCAAAACTTGCCCCCACCGGAGATCGAACCCAGAACCTCTCGAGATGGCGACGCCTTAAGACCGGCGTACAGACCACTCGACCACGGAGGTCGTCGCACACGTCGTACACACTCACTGTCACACATTTTCCCAAGGGGGTGGGCAGAGACTACAATATCCACTTGCAATGATCCTAAGACACATCTTTCGCTTGCTCTACTCTCATCGCTAACTTTGTACAAGTAAGTCAAGTCTGTCCTACCCTCTGGATTCTGCTTCCGAAATAATACATTCTGTTTTATTTTAGTCATTATTTTTTATTTCTATCTTGTCCTACGAGTATGTGTGGTAAAACCTTAGTATGTGTGGTAAAGCCAGTCTTTTTAACGGAATTGTTCAACAATAAATCGTTATTACAGGTAAATACCCTTTTTAATCTAAATATATCATATCATCACGCCTTTTCCCCGAAGGCGTAGACAGAGGTATTGCACGCGCATTTTTCGACAGATATGTTAGGTCCCCATGTAACAGATGGCGAGCCTGTTGCCATGCACCGGGCACAATGTGAGGCAAGTGATATTCACAATTAAATGTACTTAAGTTATATTCAAACTCAGTGGTACAGTGGTGAGATTGAACCCGCGTTTTCCGCTGCCTCGCACGAGTAGTGCCCCGTCCGTCCCAACTCGGCTACCACTGCTGTTATTAATCTAAATATAGTACCAATATACTGTTATTACAATAAAAAGAAGTGCCAAAATTGCTTACTGAATAGGACATGTTTGGATAACACAGACTGTAAAAAGATATCAAATTCTAGTCTTCACACCTACACAGACGCAGGCGCAGGGCATTTAGTAATAGTTTAAACGTTTAGCAACCGTTATAAAAACGTTAGCACTAGTTGAATTTATGTGGGCATTAATTTGAACGGGTGTTATAATTCTAAACGAATCATTGTGCTCGTGAGAGAGGCCTTGGCACTTTCGTATTCAAATCTGAGCGCCATAACGCGAATTAAAAATACAGTAGGTATGCTTCGTGCTTCGGTATTACAATGGTGGTATTATAAAATTGTTTGTTCGAGTTGTAGTCATCATTAGCCTGCCCTTTTCCCAATTTCATTTGGGGTCGGCACGGCCGTAGCTATGGGGGGCATTGTGGGGCAATGCCCTTCCTTGAAATCACAATGCCCTACCTTAAAAATACCAAAAACTAAGATAAATTATTACTTATAATTAATCTGTTTGTTCATATTAGCAATAGGTTTCAAAATTTTTCCAAACATATTAGTTTGTGACATTCGTTTCTGAAATAATTCTTTGTTTTGTGTTAAGATGGGATTTAAAGCGCCAGCACATGAAGCGATCTATGATACAGAGGTAATTCCCCGTAGATTGCAATATGCGCTATATTGCAATCTGTGGCACGGGAAATCCGCTTTTAAACTAAAATAAACATCACTGACTTAGGGCGAATTCGACCAAATTGAGATTAGTAACACGGGAATAGTAATACCAAACTGACCTGAAACGATTGGTCGAATCTGCCCTATGTCAAACGAGACATTGACACATTCGTGCGCGAAAAACTGCGTACTCCATTAAAATAATATTACTCGCGTGTAACCAAACATGAAAAAACTAGGATAGCTAATCGGCTCCGCCCTTAGGGCAGATTTGACCAATCGTGTGAACTCAGTTTGGTATTACTATTCCCGTGTTACAAATCTCAATTTGGTCGAATTCGCCCTTAGAGTTACATTTTTTTTACTTCCGCCCTACCTATAACCAATGCTGCCCTACTTCGAATTCGACTCTAGCTACAGCCATGGGGGTCGGCGCAACGAGTCTTCTTCCTCCACTCTCACCATATCAACATTCACTCCCATTCTAGCCATGTCCTCATTCACAATCTATCCATCTTTTCTTCGGTCATCATCTTTTCTATCAATCTTTCTTTCTTGTAGTCATTTAGAATGGAATGGAAGCGATGGATGAACGAAAACTGCACTCAGCAGAGATGCGAATGTTGGGATGGATCTGTGGAGTTACAAGAATGGAGAAGATCGGGAATGAGTATATTAGAGGAAGTTTGAATGTAGCGCCAGTGACAGAAAAGATTAGGAGCAATAGGTTATCGTGGTATAGACATGTGTTGAGGAGGGATGAATGTCACATTACAAGAAGGATGCTGAGCATCGATGTGGACGGACCTAGAGTGAGAGGAAGACCAAAGAAGCGATGGATTGAGTGCGTGAAGAAAGATTTGAAAATAAAGGAAGTGGATGCTGAGCTGACGAATGACAGAGGAGACTGGAAGAAGAAGACATGTTGTAATAGTGTTAAAGCAAAAATACATTGTAGAGGTAGGTATATAGATAATAAAAAAATAGTAACTGAGATATTAAATAATCTGGAGCCAATACACAACACAGGGTACGGCCATATCTCTGGGACGAACATGAAGAAACATGAGAAGTGAGTTGAGTTTTAGGTAGACAGAGTTGCAATAGCGACCGGGACCACCCGTTTAACGTGCCTTCTGAAGCACGCAGGAAATCGAGATCACAAAGATTTGGTCACCCATCCAAGAACTGACCAAGGCGAAAGAAGGTTTTTTTTCAACAACAACAAACCACTAGCCCGCCTTGTTTCTATTCTACTTATAGAAATATAAATGACATGCTATTATGCTGTGGGAACTATCGTACATATATCGTATCGTTACTACATACTAAACATGTTAACAAGCTAACAACGCATTTAACGGCTACATTATTTTGTTTATTAAGCCACTGATAATAGGTAAAAGAGCCCAAAGCTACTTTTTTCCACATTTTTATCCGCTATACGGATGAATCTGCTATTTAGTATGAAGTGGTTTGTTTTCCGAAAAATCTGCATAAATGTTTCTCTTTGCGATTTTCTGTCTTCCCATGCAAATACCTTCATATTGAATATGTTACTTAATAACAGGAAATAGGAGATTATTAACCAGTGTCTTCTGTCGCGGGTGACGATTTAAATCGTGAGCGTAACGAAGGACTCGAGGTTTAGCGAGGGTAGCGAGGGTGTTAAACTACTAATCATAACTGCACAATAAATGCGTTTTCCTTTTTCAAAAAGATGTATAATGCTTTATAAACAAACTCAATGGTGTAAACACAGATGTAGTTCAGTATAAATTTCGGTAAGTATTTCAAATTTACATCACATTCTCCCCCTAGAGGATGAAGAAATTCAGTACAATTTTCTTTCCCTGTTTTTAACAGATTAAAATGACTATTGTTATGTTCGCTGTTTGTGGCATAGAATGTAACATTTTTGAGCAAGTGGTACGAAAAAATATATTATTACTTATTATTAAAAAAATACAAAAATAAGCAGCTTAATCCCATTTAAAAAAAATTAGATGTTGCAGTAAATGTTTATAAAACCTTTTAAACATTTTTTCTATCACCTTTATGTATTTTTATACATATGACTTCTTCTCATTTTTTGTTGGAGTAAATCATAGCAAGTAAAGTTAATATATCTCTCGTTTCATTGCATAGAAGAACTCCAACACACACGTATTCGTCCTTAGCAGCGGCTTTGAATTGCAGTGCTTTTTATAAAAAAAATCGCAATGAATACAAAGATATTTAGGAATTCAAACAAAGTGCTGTCAGCCATTTAGAGATCGATCCTTATCGCTACATCTTTAAACGTCTACTTAGCGCCACGTAATTTTGGCACTTTTGTTATAGATACAGATAATATTACAGATAAAATAGAAGCCGTGACTTTTGCGTGCTAATGAGGAGCATGGGGTGTAGAGGTTTTCGATTTTGAAAGTCAAGCAACTTTGAAATGGTTGGGCTTTGGATGGGTGACCAAAACATTGTTACCTTTCGTTCCTACGTACTTACATCTTAAAGTCATTATAATCCTAAGAATTTGTGGTTCAAAGAATACCACCAACCCATCTCTTTCCTTGGGTGTCGTAAAATGCTACTAACGGACTTAGAACTTGCCTAGTCTCTGACTAACCCTCATGGGATAATTTTTTTTTTAAAATAAATATTTTTATTTAAATAATAAATAATTTAAATAAATAATTAATAATAAATAATCGTGATTATATGTATATGTGTAATTTGTGGTACTGACTTATCAATCACCACACAAATTTTCATTCTAAGCAAGAAATTTTTGATACATAACACAAAATTCGATAGCATTATTACCAAGGAGAGATCATTAGAACACAATCGGAAGAACATGTACATATTTGCATAAGAACAACACAATGGCAGCGATTCAATTTAAATGCAAACGTTCTTGTATATTAATTTCCTGTTATTTTAACAATCATCTAATTATGTACAGGATATATGTGTATCTGCGTTTGAGATGAGAGTGTTGTGGATTGTTTGTGAAAATTATCAAATGCACCAGTCTTATTTGACAGAAAAATTATAAGGCAAACTGAAAAGTAACATAAATATCTTAATTTTAAATCAAATACTAATGAGGACTCTGTAAAACTAACTTCAAATGTAAATTTTACATTACAGTTCATATTACAGTATTCCTTTTTTTTTTTTTGTATAAAATATAATATTTCCTTTTGTAAAACTTGAGGATTTTCCTTCCTTTCTAAGCACGGAGGAGCTAGAGATCACAAAGTTTTGGTCACCCTTCGACGACCTGGCCATGGCGAAGATAGCTTTGATTTGTCGAAATATCATCAAGCTCCGCATAAATAATGAATAAAATCATGGAAAAAGAATATTTGAATATTTTTAAACCAAGATACTTATCTCAAAAGCAAAAGACATCAACGAAATCTTATAAAAGACTAGCTGCTGCCCGCAACTTTGTTCGCGGTTACTATGGTTTTTAACTATCCCACGGGAACCCTTTAATTTTCCGGAATAAAAATTATCTAAAATGTTTACCAGGGATATAAGGTATCACCATGCAAAATTTCATTAAAATCAGTCCAGCCATTTCGGAGATGAGCCCGTGTAAACAGACAAAACAGAGAAACAAAAAAAATATTTTTTTGGTATTTTCCTTGGTTTGGCTTGGTTTTAAGCATTTTTTTTCCATGTACAGACATTCGACCTCTACAGTATTATTATTGGGTCCTTACCTATGAAATTGGTGTTTTTATTATGTCTTAGCAATTTGTCCGTAACTATTAAGTTTCAGAATATTCTTATAAAATAATTGCCTCTTCTAAAAATAGACCATATATTTGAGCTCGTATTATTTAATTTGATAATTTTTTGTAAGTTTAATTGTGTTAAAATTAGACACAAAGACAATTATTTTTAACTGCCTCCCGAATACATCATTCGATTTGCATTAACATACTCGTAAAAACGATGAATAAATTTTATCAAGCGTGTTCACACACATATTGCTAAAGCTTGTCTAATGTATCCAAATATTATTATGTCTGGATTTGTCGTTGTGAAGAAAACTGATAAAATGTTAATATGTAAAATGCAGACATCCCCAAAACCTCCATACAAAAGGTAAGGATCATCATCATAGGTAAGAACCTAATATATTTATAGATTTCGATAACAAAGAAATATTATGGACTAAATAAAATGATATTTTTTAAACATATTGTTTGTTGGCTCTTTGGCGTGGTGATTTTTGTGTGTAGTCAACATACATACAAAATTTCATCAAAATCGGTCCAGCCTTTTAGGAGGAGTTCAGTGACATACACTCTCATATAAAAAATATACATTGTCAAGTTAAAACTAGCAAGAGGAGGGGATGGCTCGCTCGCTACCCGTTCTGCTCAGGCGCATCGTGCTATGCTATGGATAGGCACATGCGCAGCGAAATTCTCATCTTAAATTCCATTTAATTTTTGAAGAAGCGATAGCGGAAGAGGCATTTTTAATTTTTAATTATCAGGATGCGGTAACGGCTTAGAGGAATCTTCAGCAACCCTATCCCCAAGTAATATGCACAAGTACCTATATTAGTAACATTCAAGATTAGCCAACAACCGATACAGAATCGTGGTCCATATATTAGGTCCTTACCTATGAAATTGGTGTTTTGTATGGAGATTTTGGGGAATTCTGCATTTTCCATACTAAGATTTTATCAGTTTTTTTCACAACGACAAATCCAAAGATCCATCCATATTTGGCATCTATTATTAGACAAGCTTTAGTAATATGTGTAATATCACACTTTATAAAAATTATTTATCGTTTTTAAGTGAATGCAAATAAAATGATGTATTCGGGAGGCACTTAAAAAGAGTTGTCTCCGTGTCCAATTTTAACACAATTAAACTTACAACAAATTATCAAAACAAATCAAAAGAGCTCAAAAATAAAGTCTATTTTTAGACGTGGTAATTATTTTTTAGGAATACTCTGAATCTTAATAGTAACAGACAAAATACTAAGAGAGAATAAAACACCAATTTCATAGGTAAGGACCCAATAGAACCGATCTACTCGTAGTCCCAATTGTGTCTGCCATTACGCTCATAGTTAATGAAGCCAATAAATGATTTCAATTAATTAACAAAACATGCGTTACTGGATGGCTTAGTGAGTAGTACGCTTTTGCTTTCGTTATCAAAAACAACGCAACCATCGCCATGGTCAGGCCGTGGATGGGTGACCAAAAATTTGTGATAACATAAATCGATAACATCATATTCAGCCTATACATGTCCCACTGCTGAGCACAGGTCGTCTTTATGGAGAAACACATAAGGAATATGGGCCGTAGCACCACCACGCTGGCCCAATGCGGTAGATAGAAACGGTTGCAATAGCGACCGGGACCAACAGCTTAACGTGCCTTCCGAAGCACCGAGATGGCAAAGTTTTGGTCACCCATCCACGGCCTGACCATGGCGAAGGTAGCTTTGTTTTCGATCGAAAGCCAAAGCGTACTAACCACTACGCCACCGAGCTCTTCAAGAGATAACATATTACAGTTATATATTAGCTACATCCAAGATTAGCCAACAACCAATTGAAAATCGTGCTCCATATAGAACCGATCTAGTCCCAAATGTGTCTGCTATTACGCTCATTTGGTATAATGGTCAAAGATGTTCCTGCGGTCTGCGGTCGCTTCGGGCCTTCCAAGGTTGCGCTTGCTCAACAATGTTGGTTTAATCTGTACTTTTATGTACTTATTAATAGATACAGATTTGAATGTACAGTTCATTGTGAATCCCGTTCCCGTTGTTTGTTATCCCGTGTTGGTCCGGGACACAAGAAGAATGTACCAACTGCTTTTCTTGCCTAGCATGTCGTAAAAGGCGACTAAGGGTGTATTGGGTACTGGGTCTGGGTTTGTGTAGGCGATAAGCTAGCCACTTGTTACTACTCTTTCACGATTTTCCATCTGACCAAACCCAATTGTTGTATGGCTAAATGTGGTCTAAAGAAACACATTGCTCCTTGGACTCTGCCGACCCCTTCGGGACCCCTTCGACCCATTACAGGCGTGATTATGTGTGTGTTCATTGTGAATATCATTTGCCTCACATTTTTCCCGGTGCATGGCAACAGGCTCGCCACCTGGTACATGGGGACATAACATGTCTCGCGACATGTTGGTGTTTAACACCTACCCCTTCGGGGAAAAGAGGCGTGATGATATGTTATATTATTAATAGATAAAACAGCAGTGCGAGCATAGAACTTCGAGTCGCCATATTTGATTGACAAAAGCATCCGTCCTTTGCTTTTTAGAGTTATCTGTCAAATTTATCGATCTGTCACATATGTCGAAATTTATTCTATGTTCGTAGTCCAGCTGTTGGAGAGTTTGCCGAATCGATTCTTGGCGTTTGTGTTACTGAGTTTTTTTAAAGTACAGATTATTATTGTAGAGCTCGGTGACGTAGTGGTAAGTTCGCTTTGTCTTTCGATCGAAAGCAAAGCTACTTTCGCCATGGTCAAGCCGTGGATGGGTGACCAAAACTTTGTGACTTCGAAGTCCTCCGTGCTTCCATGCACGTTAAGCCGTTGGTCCCGGTCCCGGTCACTACCCACATTTTCTCCATAGTAGGCATATAGGCTGAATATCACTTGTCTACCCCTGTCATTACCTCCTGGACCCCCCTGGACTTAATACCTACCTCCTCAGGGAAATGAGGTACCTTTAGAAATTCCTAGCTGTTTCCTGTTACTGCGCTCTTCTCTGGTCATTTTCTCTTTGTTTCTGTTTTTGTCTCCTTTTATGTTTCATTGTTTTGTTCTCAAATTTCATTGCTACTCGTATCAGAGTCAGCATCTGGAGCGGTTGGCTCATTTTAAACCACTATTATTATTATATATTTTAATATTGTAACTACTAAGTGATGTTGAGTAAATTATTAATATTGTTGTAACATAGTACGAGGTACGAGTTAACTATATTTATAAAGTTTATAAATTTACCAAAAGCACTGTTGTACCTTTGATTATATCTTTAGGTTTAAAATGTGATATTGAATTTGTGTGAAACTTACCTTTTGTGTATATTTGATCCAGTGTGCTTTTATATTGGGTCCTTACCTATGAAATTGGTGTTTTTTTTCTCTCTTAGTATTTTGTCTGTAACTATTAAGATTCAGAGAATTCCTAAAAAATAATTACCTCGTCTGAAAATAGACTATATTTTTAAGCTCTTTTGATTTGTTTTGATAATTTGTTGTAAGTTTAATTTTGTTAAAATTGAACACGGAGACAACTCTTTTTAAGTGCCTCCCGAATACATCATTTGATTTGCATTCACTTAAAAACGATAAATAATTTTTATGAAGTGTGATATTACACATATTACTAAAGCTTGTCTAATGATACATGCCAAATATTATTATCTCTGGATTTGTCGTTGTGAAAAAAACTGATAAAATGTTATTATGGAAAATGCAGAATTCCCCAAAATCTCCATACAAAACACCAATTTCATAGGTAAGGACCTAAAATAAATAAATAATAAAGTGAAGTCAAGTTTTGGAGGTTTCCTTCATCATCGGTCCACCACGTCACATCCCGATATGATTTATTGTTTTTATTCCAGCAGTGAGCATCTTAAAGCTGAAAAACGATGTGTTAATTGGTCCATTCTTGCTTCTACCACATGCCATAACATCACACCTTTAACCCCGAATGGGTGGGCAGGGGTGTTAACACCCATATTTCGCCTGTTTTTTATGTTCCTGTTAAATAAATAAGGGACTCCTCACACATATTAGGTCCTTACCTATGAAATTGGTGTTTTGTATGGAGATTTTGGGGATGTCTGCATTTTACATACTACATTTTATCAGTTTTCTTCACAATGACAAATCCAGAGTTAATAATATTTAGGATGTATCATTAGACAAGCTTTAGCAATATGTGTGTGATTATAATATTCGGAAGGCAGTTAAAAATAATTGTCTTTGTGTCTAAATTTAACACAATTAAGCTTACAAAAAATTATCAAATTAAATAATACGAGCTTAAATATATGGTCTATTTTTAGAAGAGACAATTATTTTATAAGAATGTTCTGAAACTTAACAGTTACGGACAAATTGCTAAGGCAGAATAAAAACACCAATTTCATAGGTAAGGACCCAATATTATTTCCATTCAGAGTTTTTCTATGTAAAACGATGATTTTACATTAGATGCGTACGCGGCTGAACAGACGCGGTAAGCTGAACAAGCTCCGTACAAAACTGGCGTTATCTATGGACAATCGCTAAATGGAGCTGAATAAACGTGAGGAGACATTTATTCGGTTCAATCAGCTGAGCAGATATTTGTTCACCACCCTTGTAGTTTAAAAAAAAATCTGAATATAAATTCTAAAAATTCTAAATATAAATAATTAATTATGTTATGGTAGTGTGTTGTGTGATGTGGTATGTTGGTATGTAGTTATTGTATTAGTAATTTATAGCAGATATTTGAGTTTGAAAAAAAAAAAGTAATCTGAGAGTCAGGTTGACCAGTAGGTTAAAATATGGACCAAGTATCTGACGAAGTAAACAATGCTCTCTCGCAAGTCTTGCATTGATTCAATATTAATAACCTTGCACTTAATTCTAAGAAAACAAAATGTATTAAATATTGTATGCCTAACGTAAAGCAGATCGATTCGTTTTCTATACGTTCCTCCTTTATACAAATTTGAGTATTTGTATAAAGGAGGAACGTATGGAAATTATTAATTCTACAACTTTTCTTGGAATTGCAGTTTAGAGTCCACAGTAGGACTCTAAACTGCAATGGCGTCCACATATTACGGCTCTAGCAGAAAGACTAAGTTCAGATACGCATGCAGTTAGAAAAATAAGGCAGCTCACTGATGTTGGAACGGCGAGATTAGTTTATTTTAGCTATTTTCACAGCGTAATGTCGTATGGTCTACTGTTGTGGGGCTCCGCTGCTGACATTCAGACTATCTTTGTACTTCAAAAGAGAGCCGTTCGTGCCATATACAACCTTAGACCACGTGACTCGCTCAAGGAATTATTTAACGATATTAACTGTGGCGTCTCAATACATCTTTGATTGAATTATGTATGTACGTAAACACTATGATACTTTCCCTTAAAAAATTCTGACTGCCATAGCCTCAACACCAGAAATAAGCATAAGCTCGCCGTTCAAGCCTCAAACTTCACAAGATGTTAAATGTTTTATAGGAATCAGCATAAGAATGTATAATAGGCTGCCACAATGTTCTATTGACTTGCCCCTGCATAAATTTAAGTCAACTGTTAAATGCTGTTTAATGAAAAAGGGGTATTATAAGATTATTATTTTAAAGATAAAAAATTCGTGGCTTCTATAATTTCCTCTGCACATACTTATTTTACAATATTGAAAATGTTCTAAATTCCTTTTGTTATTATGGCTGTTTAAAAAGGGCTAACTGTTGAGTTTCTTGCGGCACTTCTTCTCAACAGGCCATTCACGTTCACGTCGAAGTGCTAGTAGGAAAAAAAATACTGACGCGCAAAAGTATTTCATGTAAATCTAATTGATACTTTGATTGATACCTATAAATTCATTTCATTTCAAGGGCGAAAACTTATGATATTATGATAGTCGAATTTTCAAACGTAACTGAAGCTATATAATCATAGACAATTTAATCACAACACAGTGCTGGGATTAGTAAGATGGCGGCCGGCGGCACCAGGCGGCACAGCTGATCTATATTGTTTTGAATTTTCCTTGCAAAAACAATTTGTCAAGCTGACGTCACACATTTTGACTAGACCAATGGACCAATGGACTAGACCAATAGCGTCAATGGAAACATTGACGTTATTGGTCTAGTCCAACTATTGTGGTTACTTACTATGACTGCGGATAATGAAAACTGAACCCAAGGAAAGGAAAAATTCGCAAAACAAAATATTATCAAAAACAAAACAAACCTCACCTCTCTTCCTCAGAAAAAAAACATTAATCCTCATTATTCAAATTTCGACACCCAAACTGATTCATTCGATCTCCATTCGTGTGCGATGCGTCCTTGGCTGAAGACCGCTAGTCATTTGTTCTTTGTTCCGAGCCATGTAGGGAAAGAGGCGATAAAATACAGATCGACCATCTTACGTTGATCAATGTGGAGTATAAAGTAAAGGTTAGGTTCCAGTACTTTAGTGAAGCTAAGCGATGCTTTTGGCACAAAATCTGGATTTTTCTTAGTGCTTTCTTTTGCTCAAATGTTTACTTTCACCAAAGAATGACTCGATGGGTCATCTGCAGTACCTACCTCTATCTTACATGATGATAACATAGCACACATAACCTCTCCTCTTTCCCCGGAGGGGTTGGCAGAGGTTTAAATACCCACATTTCGCCAGATATGTTAGGTCCCCATGTAACAGGTGGCAATGTGAGGCAAGTGATATTCACAATGAACTGTACATAAGTTTTATTCAAACTCAGTGGTACAGGCGGTGGTATCGTACCCTCGTTTCCCGCGGCCTCTCGAACGAGTAGTGCTCCGTTCGTCCCAACTCGGCTGCATTTTTTTTACTTGATGATGTCCATCTTGAATTGTCATTGCCAATGGCAAATTCTGCAGCGGAAATAAATCAAGTAGGTGGCAATAGCCGAGTACAAGTCGCGGGTTCGGTCCTACCAATGAGTTTGAATAAATTAGTACAGTTATTATGAATATCGCTTATGTCAACACTGTGCCTGGTGCATGGCAACAACAGCCTAAACAAATCAGGGATGAAGGCGTGCTGATATATATATATATATATATATATATATATATATACTGAGAACAATTTATTGCAACCTTTAATGAAGGCACATAGATTAAGTTAATTTTAAGTGAATCATTGTACTAGTGTTTTTCTTGTTGGTACTGGAAAACAAGGCTGTAACACAATATTGAATAAATTATCTACTGATTAGATTGCTGGAGAATGCATCTGGTGCAATCTAAGTGGGAAAAATGTTTATGGGAGGACATATGTATACGAACATAGTATCTTTTCAGTTGCAAAATGGTTATTTTTAGACGACCGACCATATTACATTTCCATATACTCCATTTCACATAAGTACGGTGACAGTAAAAAGTTACTTATAAATTATATTTTTGACTCTTTCTATCTTACTTAATCAAGTTTATCTGTCCTGCTTTCACCCAACTAATCCCAGGTGAAATTGAGTTGATCTAAAAGTAGCTACTCCCAAAAGCCAATTCCGATAGGTGGCGAGAACGTAGATATATACGTAGATCATAAAATCTCTTGGCTCTCTCATAGGGTAGGCAGAGATTGATTTATTCCCTTGCCCCCCCCTACCCTCCCCCCTTCCCCCCCTCCCCCCCTCCCCCTTACATCCTTTTTTAAATAATTTACCACTGATACAAAGCTATATGTTATAAAGTGAAACGCAAACTCAAATAGTAGGGCCGATTCCGTTGTCACAAACTAGACAAAACTAAGTTATGTACATCTATCCGTCTCTAACTTTAAGGAGAAGAGAAGGATAGATACACAATTTAGTTTAGTTTATGGCAACGGAATCGGCCCTAGTTCCTGTTTCACTTTTGCCTAGAAAATTCCCAAATTATAATAGAACGGAAACATGGGCGGACGGACGGAAACGAGGAGCTCGGTGGCGTAATGTTTAGTACGATTTGGCTTTCGATATCGAAAACAAAGCTACCTTCACCATGGTCAGGCCTTGGATGGGTGACCAAAACTTTGTGATATTGAAGTTCTCCGTGCTTCGGAAAGCGCGTTGAGCTGTTAGGTGATTATCCATGAGGAAGGCGTGTGTGGGACGAATGGCTGATGACGCAAATAAGGACAGAAAAGTTATTCCATTCCTTTGCGGTTATTTGTATAATGTAATAAATAATGTAGAATGTGATCATGGTAAAAATGAATACCATTAATTGTAAAATAGGTTACATCTTTTTTAAATTGAATCTCTTTATCCTGCCTTCGTTAAGCCGATAAAAGTTAATATGCAATGGGTATCTTGAAAATTAGCCTAAAATTAAAGGCTTATTACTGATATAGCTTTTTCGTGTGCAGTTAAAATATTACAGTTAATAGTCTTAAATTAGATGCTGCGGTCACTTGCGTAACTGAATTTATGTTTTAAGTAAGTTTTTGGTCATGGTATAGTAAGAAAGACAGATTTGATAAGAAAAATATACATTTTATATTACTGAATATTATGACAACATGTATATACCTTATGTAGATTTTGTTTTGTATGAGTAATATTGATTAATTTATCTTTTAATGTATTTAATTTAGTTAATTGTATTTAAATTTAAACATATATTTTTTTCTGAGACATGTTGATGTAATAATAATAAAATAAAAATGCAATGTTACGATATTAATGAAGTTGGTGGTTTTGACGTATATTTAAATTCAAATCAGTATTTTTCCAAATCTAGTTGAAAGTTATAACTTGAAAATTTACATTTTCAAGTTAGAAATTAATGAAATCATTATTTTTTGTTTCATTTTGTAGTAATGACGCAAAACTTTGCGATCCTTCCCTGATAAAGACTGACATCACTGACTATCAGACAGTGTGCTTATTTGAAACATATCGAACAAAAGAGTTCGACTACCAATACAAATATGAAATCAATGCACAATACACACTGAATCGTGAGGCTGTTACCATTAATCTTTTTAATCTTCTGGCTGTCAGCGAGACTTACCTTTGCCTAGGAGATAACACTTAAAAAGTTATGTACACCACACAAAGAAGACAATGGGAACAATCCTTCAAACGTATCTACTTAACTAGTGTTGACCTTAGATGAGGAATTAGTTTAATATCCTCGTTATACATACGCAGCGCAAGGCAGAGGTAGCTGAGTTGAGACGAACGGAGCTCTACTCGTTCGACAGGCCGCGGGAAACGCGGGTTCGATCCCACCGCTGCCACCACTGAGTTTAAATAAAACTTATGTACAGTTCATTGTGAATTTCGCTTGCCTCACATTGTGCCCGGTGCATGGCAACAGGCTCGCCACCTGTTACATGGGGACCTAACATATCTGGCGAAATGTAGGTGTTTAACACCTCTGCCAACCCCTTGGGGGAAAAGAGGCGCAATGATATGTTGTTGTTGTTGTTATTCATACTTACACATTATCACAGCTATCTTAATAGTTATGGTTTCTGAATGATAAAACTGGATAACTTGATCAATGGTTTTATTATAGACACACAGTTGAGTACAGTAATCACGACAACAGAACCCGGAACGAACGGAACAGGAAGAGAGCAATTTTAGAAACACAGATTATATAATATAACGTTCCGTTTTATCAACACACCCCCTCAATTACAGCGTTTTTGGCTTTCTACATTCTTTACTTAAACTAAAAAAATATGTAATTGCAACACCATCATAAATATGAACTGTCCAGCCCCCAGTACCATTAAACCTTAGCATTAACTACATAAAAAAAATTAACTGTCATATGTCAGTGTCATATTTACTTAAGTGTCAAAACAAAAGAACTATCAAAATGAAATAAACATGTTTGCACTTATTTTCCAATGTATACATATATAATCAAAGTATTTTTTTTTTTAAAACATTTAACAATCAAACATACCAATAGACTTTCTTAAATAACAAAAAGTTGGTTTACATAGTGGCTTAGTGAAGATATCTGCCTTTTGTTTTTCAGTACATATATATTTTACAATTATGTCACCATTCTGTATTGAATCTTTAATAAAATGATGTTTAATGTCTATGTGTTTTACTCTTGTATTATTTTCCCTATTATTTGACATTTGTATACAACTTTGATTATCAACAAAAATTAAAATGTTCTGACAACTCACATTAACAACATTAACCAAACCTTTATACCACAATGCTTCAGACACTAGCAAACTAAGGGCTACATACTCTGCTTCAGCAGTGGACAGTGAAACAGTTTTCTGTTTACGTGTTACCCATGATACAAGATTACCATACAACATAATACAATATCCAGTTATACTTTTCCTATCTATACAATCAGAAGCCCAATCTGAATCTGAATATGCTATTACAGGGCTTTGATAAAAAGAATGTTTACTATTATTAACAGTATAGATTAAACCTAAGTTCTTCGTATGTTGTAAGTATCTCAACACTCTTCTAAGATAGGTCCAGTGCTGATCATTAGCACAGTCCTGAAATCTACTAAATAAATTTACTGAATAACACAAATCAGGTCTTGTACCCATTACTAAATACATTAGGCAACCTATGACTTCTCTATAGGGATTCTTGGTGAACAAGTTAATATTTTCCTCTTTAATGAGCTTAAGATTCTTTTCTACTGGGGTTGCTATACCCTTACAATTTTCCATTCCAAATCTAACAAGTAAATTTTCAATATATGTTTTTTGACTTAATCTAATTGTCTTACCTAATCTTTCAATTTCTAGTCCAAGAAACTTCTGCACCTCACCAAGACTCACCATATCAAACTGAGATTGCAATTGCTTCTTAAAGTCACATATGGATTGTTTATCACTATGTATTAGAAGAATGTCATCCACATATATAAAGACATAAAACTTATCACACCTTATGTATAAACAGTGATCATATAACGCACATATGAATCCACTGTTCAACATGAATGCATGGAATATATCATTCCAACACTTTGAACTCTGCTTTAAACCATATATCGATTTATTTAATTTACACACACTTTTCTCATCTTCTGGCAGGTACATAAACACTTCTTCTTTAAGAACTCCATGTAGGAATGCAGTTTTTACGTCCATTTGTTCAATTGTTAGGTCTTCCTGATTGACAATAACTAATAATGTTCGAAGAGTGGACATTTTTCCTACTGGTGCATAAATTTCGCTATATTCTGAAGTTTCATATCCCTTAGCGACTAATCTAGCTTTGTAAATATTTTCATTTTTCTTTTTAAATATCCATCGGCTGTGTATTATATTTTTATTTTCTGGTTTATCTACTATGGTCCATGTGCCATGTTTCTCATGTGACTTCAACTCATTATTAATTGCTTCTAACCATTTCTCACTGTCTGGCCTTTCTAAAGCTTCCTTCTTTGTTTTAGGTTCATCATATAAATAGTTACTTGAAATTAAAGCCATGTAGTCACATTCATATTCATTAAGATAATTGGGTTTCTTTATAATTCTTTTCAGTCTTCCTTGTTCGTTGTTTACACTACTATCAGGTAATATCATTTTGTCATTAACTTCTATATTTTCTTTCTCTTTCTCTTGATGATTTTCTTCATCAATATCACATTCTTCAATTTCATTAAGATTTTTCTCAATTATTTTCTCATAGTTTTCATTAAAAATCACATCTCTAGATCTTACAATTCTTTTCTTTTGTGTGTCCCATAAACGATAACCATTGTTACAGTACCCTATGAAATACATTTTTCTTGTCTTTTGGTCGAATTTACTTCTGTTTTCTTTGGGGATATGCACAAAACATTCTGTACCAAACACTTGCAATTTATTGTAGTTGGGAATTTCATCATGCCAGATTTCTGCAGGAATAATGTTCCAACTTGTGGGTATTCTATTTATAATATATGTGGAGGTATAAACTGACTCTCCCCACATTTCTTTATCAAAATTTGTACTGGACATTAACACTCTGGCTTTTTCAATTAGAGTTCTGTTGAAACGTTCTAGTTTTCCATTTTGTTGTGGAGTGTAGCTCATGGTGAACTCTATTGAAATCCCTTTCTGTTTACAGTAATTCTGAAATTCAGCTTTAGTGTACTCCCCACCGTTATCGCATCTCAATCTGGAGATTTTCTTATTAAATTTTGCTTCCACTAAATTGACATAATCTTGAAATAATTTCAATACTTCACCTTTTGTTTCTAGCAAGTAAACAATGGCGAAATGACTGTAGTCATCTAAGAATGATAACACATATTTCTTATTGTCATGTGTGGGTGGATTAATTGGACCACATAAATCTGTATGTATTAATTGTAAGACAGATTTTGTATGCCGTGTATTTTCTTTGAAGTTTGTTCTAGTTTGACGGCCTTTTAAACATGGTTCACATAATTTCTTGATTTCACTTGGTTCAAAGTTAATCAAATTTCTTGCTTTCAACATTCTCATTTTATCTGTTGAAGCATGTCCTAATTTCTTGTGCCATATTGATTCATTTTCTGAAACTGAATAGGCTTTTTGTGCTTCCACATTTTCTCTCTTTATTACTCTGAAACTGATTCTGTATAGTTTATTTTCTTTCTTGCCTTCTGTTATGACCTTTTCTCCATTCAATATTTTTACTTTTCCATCTTGGAAATTTACAGCGAAGCCATGTTTCTCTACTTTATTGACAGATAATAGATTACACCGTAACTGAGGTACAAACAGCACATCTTTCAGTGTTGCTTCGGCTGTTTCTATGTTACCTATTTTATAAGCAAAAACACTTTCATCTTCTTTAGCAATTCTTATTTCAATTGGTGTCTGTAACTCTTTAACTTCAGAAAAATGTTTGAGATCATTGATAAGATGGTCAGTGGCACCAGAATCAACTACAAAATCTAAGATGTGACTTTGTTTAACTGATGCGAGGGCTTCTGTTATTGTCATGAAAGAAATTGATTGCTCTGTTGACTTTTCTGTAGAATAGGCTTTCTTTGTCCCACTTTTAATAAATTTGCATTCTGCTTTCATGTGACCTTTTTTCCCGCAGTTATAGCAATTGAAGGGAAACCTTTGTGTATTGTTCTTCTGTGCCAGACTGTCAGTATTTTTCTTTAAAATTCTCTTCTTGTTATTTGCTACAAATACATTGTTATTATTACTCTTAAATTCTTCACTTAAATTTTCTCTGTAAAAATTCTTCTTTTTTAGTTCTTCGTCGAGTAAGCGGCTTTTAACAAATTCTATTGTCAATGTATCCATGGACATTGTTTCAATGGCTGTGACTACATTTTCAAATGATGAAGGCATGGACAGCAAAAGGTAACAAATTATTTCGCTATTACTCGGTTTGGCGTCCGATTCTTTTAGCTCACGTACACATTTGTCGAATTTAATTAAAAATTCTTCTAAAAAATCGTTGTCATGATACTTCATAAGAAGCAGCCTTTTTCTTAGCAATAATTGAGATGCTATGCCTGTCCTTTGGAAAGTTCTTTTGAGTTTTTCTATTATTTCTCGAGGTGTTGTGCAGTCTTTTATTACTTCAAGATGGCTGTCTGCTATGCATTGTATTAAAATACTTTTAGCTTTTGCATGTTTCTTTGTGTCTAATTTGTGTTCCTCACTGATCGTTTCTAATAAATCATGTTCTTCTAATATGGTATTTACCCTAAAATACCAGTTATTAAAATCAATTCCGGCAAATGGCGTTACGCCAAATTTGTTTAGACGGGATTCCATTTCCATCTTTTCTTATTTCTTTTCTTAACAGGTTATTTCTTTTTTGGAGTTTTCCTTATAAAGCCTGGGCCCATAACCTCTTAATAGTTATGGTTTCTGAATGATAAAACTGGATAACTTGATCAATGGTTTTATTATAGACACACAGTTGAGTACAGTAATCACGACAACAGAACCCGGAACGAACGGAACAGGAAGAGAGCAATTTTAGAAACACAGATTATATAATATAACGTTCCGTTTTATCAACAAGCTATCCCCGAAAGAGGCAGGGGTGCATTATTCACCTACACGTTGCCAGCTATTTCGTTGTTCCCGCATAAAAAGGGATTGCTATCACCGGGCACTATAGACATCCATACCCATTCTAGAATTCAAACCGAAAATCCAACAGCCGGGACAAATGTTCATCATCACATACCAGCCCGTTACCGCCCACTGCAGGGCATAAGCCTCCTCTCTCTTGTGGCAATCTGTCCGGTCCTGCACGATCCGTCCCCAGGTCCCCGCGACTCGCTCGATGTCGTCGACCCATCGCATTATAGGTCAACCTCGTCGTCTTTTCCCTTGCATTCTGTTAAGGACCTACTCCACCTGTCGTCTTCATACCTCGCCTCGGACAAATGTTACTTAGCACTAAATAAAATTAATCCTCGCTCGTTCCGAATAAAAAATTGACGACCTCCGTGGCCGAATGGTCTGTACGCCGGTCTCAAGGTTCTGCCTTCAGAAGCACGTAGCACGGAGCTTAAGATCAGAATGTTTTGGTCACCCATCCAAGCCCTTGCCATGGCGAAGGTAGGTTTTTTCTCGATATTGAAAGCCAAGGTGTACCTACTAACCACTATGCCAACAACAATTGCTTTAGTTAATAGGGGGAAATCGCGTAACGCCGGACGGCACCTAACGCTGTTCGCGTCATTCTGTACACAATCTGTGTATACAGTTACGGGTCAAATTTGAAATCCCTAAGGTCAAAATCCCTCAAATCATAATACCTAATGGACGAAATACCTAAAACGTTTAGAATAATTTTCTAATAAAAATAAACTCAAATACATTCTGAAGGTATTGAAGTTTTCTATGTAATGGTGGTCCGACAGCTACGTATTAAAATCCCCAAGTAAAAAAAAAATATGTTCGCTTCTTGCGCTTCGCCGGTCGCTGCCGCGGAACGCTCGCTGCGCTCGCTCGGCCTCGCGCGATGGCCGCAGTTCTACCTAACACTCCTCCTCGCTCGATCGTCGTCGTACATAACGGAGACCTTCCTTTACCTTTGCTTCATCAGTTCTATCTATCTATCTATCTATCAGCCAATTGTCGTCCACTGCTGGACATAGGCCTCCCCCAATGATCGCCACACCTCGCGGTCCTGCGCCGCCTGCATCCAGCGACTTCCTGCGACCTTCGTCAGATCGTGGGTCCACCTTGTTGGGGGCCTCCCTACGTTGCGCCTCCCAGTACGTGGTCGCTACTCGAGAACCTTTCCGCCACTAAAGGTCCGCAATTCTGTGGGCTATGTCGGTGACCTTGGTTCTCCTACGAATCTCCTCATTTCTGATTCGATCACGCAGAGAAACTACAAGCATAGCCCTCTCCATTGCCCTTAATGTGACCTTGAGCCTTCTTATTAGGCCCATTGTAAGTTACTTCATCAGTTACTCTCAACTATTTTTATAGTCACCTATCCAATTGCCTTATTTTTTTTTATGGAATAGGGGGCAAGCAAGCAGACGGGTCCAGGGACCTGATGTTAAGCAACTACTGCCGCCCATGGACACTCGCAACACCACTATAATTGAAAATATATGACAATAATATTAGTATAAAGAATATGTTTGATTATTGACATTATGAATTTTAATAATGCCAATGAATAACCCTCAAATTGAAGTAGTACCTGCAATCAACTCTACTACCTACTAACTCATTTTTTTTTAATTTTGAATTAAGGCATTTCATCCATTACGCATTTTGATGTTTAAGGATTTCGTCTATTAGGTATTTCGTCCATTACGGAATTTTGATTATAGAGATTTTGACCGTAGGTGTTTTGAACTTATAATAATGGGAACGAATAATAATTGGTACAATACCCTAAAATAACATTCAAAAGGAACAATTATACATACCCTTCCGACCCGACCAGAAAACCAATCGTCTTTCAATCGTAAGGTGTTTACGCAGCGTGTCGTGTCCTTGCTTTCTTCAAACACCGACCATCGTAGGGTCATGTGCTCGTGTCAGACCCATCTAAAGTACATTAAAAACAATAAACAAAACGTTGCTTGTACATCTTTATGTTGGTTGGTGCAATTTATAAGCTTTGGAGTGCGTGTGTTGATAGATACTAGATTACCATAGTCACATTCATTTTAAGTTTTAAACTTTCGCGTTGCATTGTAAATAAAAGTAATACCAACGGGACTACACGCGACGTACATTATGTAGTATATAGATAAATAAATATAGATACTACTTACTGCTCGACGTTTCGCCTGGGTTACACCAACCGTTGTCACGAGCTGACTGGCTCGCGGCGTCGTCTGCTCGGGCGGGCTCGTGATTCTTCTTCTTCTACACATTATTAATATCCATCATTATTTTCTATATACTACATAATGTATGTCGCGTGTAGTCCCGTTTGGTATAACTTTCACGTTCATTTTATCAATTAACCAAGTACAAGATACTAAGAATATAAAATATACCTTTTTTTACATATCACAGGCAAGCTCTTGGCCATCATCTCTCCTGATGGTAAGTAGTGATCAAGCCGAAAGTGGAAGTCTATATTACCTCTAATTGCCGGAACACAATAATGCTTTATAGCATTATTATTATAGCGACAGATTAAGGTTAGATAGTGGTAGCTATAGCTAGCAAGCGGTAGAACTTCGACAGTCGCCATATTAGATCGATAAAATCATCCGTTCTTTTTACTCTTAAGAGATATCTGTCAAATTTTCCGAATTTTTCGACGATTGTCGATCCTAGACGTCAAATTTGGCTTATCGAATGTTCTATGCTCGTAGCGCAGGTGGGCTAAGAAGCCCCCCTACCACCAACCGAACCGAGCAGAAAATCCTCTGACCCGAGCGCCGGGCCTCCCGATCAACCCCCGGTGGTGTCAACCACTACACCTGAGATGTGAATAGAAACGGTTGCAATAGCGACCGGGACCAACGGCTTAACGTGTCGAAGCACGAAGGAGTTCGAGATCACAAACTTTTGGTCACGCATCCACGGCCTGACCATGGCGATGGTACCTTTGTTTTCGATATCGAAAGTCAATATTGTTCTAACTACGTGACGTCACCGAGCTCTTCCTCCTTTTAGAAGCATATGACTCGGACCAAATCCAGCGGCGGTCTCCAGAGCTCCGGACACAATCATCTTATAATTGCGGCGACCTTGCTCTACATTCACTGTACTATGTAGATTAAACAACCGCAGACAAGACATTCCAATGGAAAATGTTGCCTACAAAGCGCAATGTAATAAAATAAGTGTAGACAGAAAAGATTTTGTTTTTTTTTGTATAGGTGGCAAACGAACAGGCGGGTCACCTGATGGTAAGTGATCGCCGCCCATGGACATTAGCACAAAAGGGGCGTCACTCATGCGTTGCCGGCATTTAGATGGGAGTACACTCTTTTTTTGAAGGCTTGGAGGTCGTACCGCACCGGGAAAACTGCAGGCGACAAGGAGTTCCACAGCTGAGTTGTACGCGGAAAGAAGTGACGCGAGAAGCGTACAGTTGTGGATAGCCAGGCATCCAGGTGGTGGGGATGGAAGGCTTGACGCGATGGTCAATGGCTGCAGCTGGGATCAGGTCAAACAGCTCTTCAGAACACTCTTTTGTGTGTGATTTTTCTTAAAAAACAGCCAAAATTCATCTATTAACTCTTTATTGCACATAAACAAAAAGAAACAATGTAAAATGCAGAAGTATACAAGGGAGGACTTATCTCTAATAGGAATATCTTCCAGTCAACCCGTTACAGGTGTGTGAGATCTCAGGATTCGTCGCCTAAAGATGGAACATGTATTGTATTTGTCATTGTGCTATCAATCGTATGTAAGTGTGGTATATATCTCGACAAATTCGTTAAGCCAGTCATAAGTAACGCTCATCACTATCATCATCATCAACAACCTCTGCTCATCCACTGCTGGACATAGGTCTCCCCTAATGCACGCCACCGCTCTCGATCTTCGGCCGTTCTCATCCAGCCCACTCCAGCCATCCTACAAATATCCAGCTCATGATTATATTGCCTTTAAATTATTAAAATGATATAAATATTGCAATTCTCGAAGGCGACTGAATCATTCGACTTTAGACTGTATCTTAAGAAGTTAAGAGCGAAACTACTCGCCATCATAAAATGCTTCAACTAAGTTACCAATATTTGAACTGGCTTAATGGATTGGACCCGGCAAATGAGAAAGAAAATAAATAACAAATATCTACTAAACGATGCTCTACTAAAATCTGTCACTTCTACAACACAATACCAAAACCTAAAATCTTTGCCTACAAGACTCGGAGAGTCTCTCTCAGTACATGGTTGCACTGTCTCATTATTTAGTCTGTAATCTCTCGATACATATACACTGTTACGATGGTACACTCACGAATAAAAATATGTTCCTTTTTAAGTATCTTGTAATTTTGTCGTCACTAGTGTTTAATGCCGCCATAACAGCAAATGTTTCACTAAAACCTTAGAATGACAAAGTTCTAAATTGGGCATCTTTTATTCTCGTGCCCTATCATAACCGAAAACTCATAACTAGAATATAAAGTAGCAACTCATACCTGATATCAGTACCACTTCACTTCAGTTATGAGTTGGTTATGAGTGACTACGAGACTTCTCTTTTTACCCGTGACTGTACACGGTTGTATTGTTGGCAGCTACATGGGAATCCAATCATAGACATAATAGACGAGCAGATAATTAATTGTTTGCTTCTGTAATAAATGGCGTTGCTCTAGGAGATTTAAAGATAACTAGGTGTCGAAATATTCTGATACATTTTCGTAAAGTTTGGAGTCTTATTAATCACTAGCTGTTGTCAGCGACTTCGTCCGCGGTTACTGGTTTTTTAACTGTCCCACGGGAACCCTTTAATTTTGGACATTAGCCCGTTCAACACATAAGGAAAAAAAAAAAAAAAACTTTGTATTTTCCTTTTTTTACATCCTCCTGACTTGATTTTAAGCATTTTTTTTCTATGTACAGACATTCGACCTCGAGATTACACAGAATGAAGAAAAAGTACAAAAAGGTCAAAATTCATAATTTTTGTCACTTCTTTTTTTTCCTACTACAAGTGTGGTTGGCCGCATCTTCCGTTCTCATAAGATTAGATAAGATATCATTTATTGTTATTCTGTGTACAAAAGGCTGAGACAAAAGGTCTTACAAGAAATTAACAGATTGTTAGCGACTGGCTGATATCAACCTCCTTTTTCATACTTTATTTTTACATGACTTTTAAGGCCTTGTTTTTGTTTTGACTTTCTGTGACTTACTGATCTGTTGACGTTGGTTGGTTGTATCCTATAGTTTCTTTATATAATAATATACCATTTTACAGCTCTACTGGTGTTTCCCTCATCCTAGCACACAGTCCACCTCACTAGTTATCACAGATCAAACCAGATTATCATTTTCAGGCGTACAATAATTAAAAAATGTATGAGCACAATAGCACATTCACATTCTTAACATTATATCGAGTTAAATTTACCAATTTAAATAGTACAAAAGTGATTTATAATAATAATAGTCAATAATAGTCTTCTATTACTCATCAGCTCGACATCCACTTCCTCTATTCTCATATCACGATTTACACCAAATTCACAATGAAATCCATCGCATCTATGGTCTACCTCTTATTCTCCGTACCAACATCTATAAATAAAGCTCATGTAAAATTCATGTCTTGCCGTTTTTCTTCTTACATCACTGTTCTCAACCCTCTTCTCTATGTTTCGTTTTTTAAATATGACAGGCAAACTCCAGGCCATCATATCACCTCACGATGACGATAAGACCGAAGGCGGAAGCGAGCTTCACCTGTAATCCTTAACAACTGAGGAACTGGCTATATTACCCAAAATCTCTAATTGCCGGAACACAACAATGATAACATTATAATTATGGCGATAGGCAGGCGGGCTTAGAAGCCCTACCACCAACCGAACCTAGCCGAAAACCCCTGCCCCGTGAGGAATCCAACCCCAGACCACCCGATCTACACCTGGTAGTGTCAACCACTAGACCAGAGAGGCAGTTCATCTTCAAAATCAACTGAATCGTTCCATTTCCATAGATTTTAACCTCTATTAGCATAGATAACATTATGAAACAAAAACAGTGTGCTTGGCATTTGTTTATGTTTCGGCCCCCGCAAAACACGTCATCTATTCTCAGACGATGTTTGGGTGACGTGTGAAGGTGTAATGTCCTAATGAACTTGAATTATAATGCCACAGTCATATTACTATTACTAAATATATCGTGTATAGGAGGAGGTAACCCGAGGAGATTGTCAGCTGGTATAAATGGCATAAATGTACCTATATAATTTTTTTTTTTTTATTCTAAAAGCACATGATAGTAAACGGCTCCAGTCGCCTTACATACGTGTATCATGTTTAATGGGTTCATTAATAATTAGATTCAACTTACTGTGTGATGAGAGATGTGTGTTTTTTTTGACGACCTCCGATGTCGAGTAGTCTGTACACCGCTGGTCTCAAGGTGTCGCCATCTCGAGAGGTTTTGGTTTCGATCCCCGGCGGGGACAGATGTTTGTGTGATGAGTACAGGCATTTGTTCTCGAGTCTTGGATGTTCTTAGAAGTAGTGTATACTTTCTGATGTATATATTATGAAATATATTTATCCGTCATTTAGTATCCGTAACACAAGCAGCATTAGTTGTTTAGAAAGGAGTTAGTTGATAGGTGTGAATGACTGAGGATATTTATTTATTTGCTTTATTATTTATTTTAAATAAATCATTAAATGAATAGGATAATTAGCTGATGGGTATAATTAGTTTTCCATGTAACAGAGGGTTTAAGGGTTATAATAAACAGGGATTGAACCAACGATACCTACGTTTCTGTCCTCAGCCTATATACGTATCATGCTGGGTACAGGATTTCCTCATGGAGAAACACATGAGGAGTATGGGAAACGGTCCCAATAGCGACCGGGACCAACGGCTTAACGTGCCTTACGAAGCACGGAGGAGTTCGAGGTCACAAATTTTTGGTCAACCATCCACGACCTGACATAGCGAAGGTAGCTTTGTTTACGATAGAAAGCCAAAGCGTAATAACCACTACGCCACCGACCTCCTCACCTGCACCTACGTTTACCTACTAATGATGTTTCACAGCATCAGATTCAGTGGCCAATTCTTAATCCACATAAAATCCTTTAACAACAGACTAATAGTTACGAAAGCAATAACAATAAGCTCATTCACATCGCTGGGAATAAAAATGTTCCCTTAAGCGCAATGTTTAGAATCATCTAATCTGCCTTCCGCGTATGTTCGCATCCTATTATCTCGGAATGTATAATTAAATCATGCTGGTTTCCACTGTTGTGAGACGAGATTTTTGTTCTTACTATCCTTCAAATGATGATGAGCCTGGCCTAGTGGTTAGAAAGATTTGGCTTTCGATATCGAAAACAAAGCTACCTTCGCCATCAGCCCTGGGATGGGTAACCAAACTTTGTGATCTCGAGCTTTGAGTGCTTCCGAAGGTACGTTAAGCCGTTGGGCCCGTTCGCAATTCAACGGTTTCTACCCACCAACCCGCACTAAGACAGCTTGGTTACTGCTCATACTCCTCATGTGTTTCCCGTGAGGAAGGCCTGTGCCCAGCAGTGGGACGTATGTAGGCTGAGGACGATCCTAATAATGCCCGCCTGCTTATTCTCAACTGTAGATTAAAGGATTTTATTTGGAGTCACGATCTGTCCAGTCTAGCTCTACATCAACAGCCTCTACTCGTCCACTGCTGGACATAGGTCTCCCCTAATGCACGCCACCGCTCTCAATCTTCGGCCATTCTCATCCAGCCCACTCCAGCCAACCTACGAATATAGTCATCCCATCTTATCACAGGGCGTCCCACACTGCGTTTGCCGAGTCTAGATCTTATTTGCTCAATATAAAAAGTGACAGTTTGGCGACAATTTTGAGAATAGGGAAGCAGAGGATTCGACTATGTAATCAACGTTGATGGGCCACCAAAGATCGAAGGTCGATAAGATATGATATTAAATCGCCGGCAACGCACTTGTGATTCCTTTGGTATTGCGAGTGTTAATGGGCGGCGGGCGATGCCTACCATCAGGTCTGCTCGTTTGGTCCCTATCCCAAAAAAAAGTAGCTGGATGTCGCATAACCGAGCGTAATGAATATCCTTGGAAGCCTAATATCTGACAGTCAGAGAGTAGGTGTTGATGATGATCCCTTCAAGTAACGGAACAGCAAGACGGAGGTTACTGATACCGCTTTTTTCAGTGGCCCTAGATCTCCGCATATAATGATGGTATTGCTGTTTTTATAAACATAGAAAAAATAAACGAAACCTATATACGCAAGCCCATAACAAGATCAATGCCGTGCCGTACCAGACAATGGACTCAGTAAAAGATACTAATCTATTCTTGCATAAACTGCTTCAGTTGCAAGCAGTATTTAGCATACATTCTCGTAATTACCGAAATGTTATCACACATGTTTCACAGAGAATTGGTAACCCATCCTCCCACAACATATAATGTAGAACTGTCTTCCCGAATCTATCTAGGAAAGTCCATCCATATCTTTTTTTAAAACTTGACTAAAGTAGGTACTTAGGTACTACTGTAAGGAGTGAAGTCGGACCACTAATGGGCGCCATCAACGTCGGCCGCAGCAACGAAACCAAACGGACGTCTCTAATTCATATTATAATACATCGTAGACCAGTCATACATAAGGGTCCGTTCACACAGACCGGCTCGGAGAGCATTTTTCTTTTCACTTTTTACTCTGAGCTTTTCACACATATCGGAGTATACGCTCGGAATTGGCCGGAGCGGAGCCGCAGACTATTTAGCCGATCGGTTGCGCGAGCGAGAAAGAACACGCAACCGCAATCGGAGCCGCGCTACGAGCATAGAACATTCGATAAGCCCAATTTGACGTCTAAGATCGACAATTGTCGATAAATTCCATAAATTTGACAGATAACCCAAAGGAGTGAAAAGGACGGATGCTTTTGTCGATCAAATGTGGCGGCTATCGAAATTCTAAGCTCGCACTGCCGGTCCGCTCCTCTTATCATTTCACACGAAGCGCGTTCAAGCATTCTTAACGACCAAAATATGTACATGCAAAAATAAACTTTACTACAATTAATCAAAATTTTTTTTACGTTATAAAAATCCGAGCCGCAGTGCGAGCATAGAACATCGACAGTCGCCATATTTGATCGACAAAAGCATCCGTCCTTTTCACTCCTTAGGATTATAAGTCAAATTTATCGAATTTTTCGACAAGTGTCGATCTTAGACGTCAAATTTGGCTTATCGAAAGTTCTATGCTCGTAGCCCCGGTCTGTGTGAACGCACTGTCTTTTGCCGTTTGCCGTAAAACTAGCTGTTGCCCGCGACTTCGTCAGCGTTTTTTTAACTATCCCACGGGAACTCTTTAATTTTCCGGAATAAAAAGTATCTAACATGTTGACCAGGGATAAGGTATCACCATGCAAAATTTCATTGTAATCCAGCCATTTCGGAGATTAGCCCGCACAAACAGACAACCAGCCAGAGAAACAAAAAAAATTAAAAAATATTTTTTTGGTATTTTCCCCCTTTTACATCCCCCTGACTTGGTTTAACTATAAAGTAGAGAAATATAATGTAATTGGGTCCTTACCTATGAAATTGGTGTTTTTATTCTGTCTTAGTATTTTGTCTGTAACTATTAAGATTCAGAGTATTCCTAAAAAATAATTACCGCGTCTAAAAATAGACTATATTTTTGAGCTCTTTTGATTTGTTTTGATAATTTTTTATAAGTTTAATTGAGTTAAAATTGGACACGGAGACAACTCTTTTTAAGTGCCTCCCGAATACATCATTTTATTTGCATTCACTTAAAAACGATAAATATTTTTTATGAAGTGTGATATTACACATATTACTAAAGCTTGTCTAATGATACATGCCAAATATTATCATCTCTGGATTTGTCGTTGTGAAGAAAACTGATAAAATGTTAGTATGGAAAATGCAGAATTGCCCAAAATCTCCATACAATTCACCAATTTCATAGGTAAGGACCTAATATATACTTACATGTATTTACTTTAGTTTATGTAGGTACATACGAGTATAATGATGTAGTTTATGTAAAACAATATAATATGATGTGTTAGTATTTATGATGTGTGTCTGTTATATCGTCTTCTTTTTTGCAACTGCGTCATAATACAATACTAAAATGATCATTCGTGTGTTGACTGGAAGACATCTCTTTTAGGGATAAGTCCGCCATTATAAACCATATTATTAATTACATGTTTTGTATATTTGCTCGAAATGCAATGCCATGCCATAACCAAAGGAGTAGACGACTATCGCAAATTCGCAACGTTCTTTTTCTATACATTTAGTACCAGCGCCTCTAACGGCAACTTTATAAAAAAACGGTCTATTAAAAAAAATTCTCTACATGTCTCCTAGAATTCAGAATAAAAATAATAGGTTGCCTGGGAGATATTGCTATTAGCTATAAGGCCGCCTGTGTTGCATTGTATTTTTTTACAATAGTTCTTTGTTTTTATTAGTTGCAATAAATAATAAGAATTTTATCTATCTATCTATAATTATTATGTAATCAGAATAAAGACCCTGCACTAAGAGTTTTTCTAAATTGAAATTTTATACCTGCACTGCCATCTAGACTTCATAAGATGAAACTTTAATGAAGTTGCATATTTTCATGCTTTTGTTTATAACGTTGCGGTGCGTAGTACTTTTACGTATCACATTTTTCCACAATTTTATTCAATTACTATTTTAGATAACATAAACATTTTATAAAATGAGTGTAAGAATTTTTTATTCATAAATTTACTCATATTATGGAAAAAATATTCTATGTCTATTTACTACACCGTATTGGCATTTGCCCTATTGTTCGAGATCGAGATGTATCCGGTTCTTTAAGACGAATACATAATGTTTGGATACACAATAACTTAATTTCAAAAACAAAAAGTAACATCTTAAATTAAAAACGAGTTTTTGTTTACAGCCTAAGCTATCTCCAGGCCATTTCAAAAGAATAATCGTTATTTGCTGCGATAAAAAAGTTCAGATTATGACTACTATATTTACGTTCATTGATAAAAACAATGCGTAAAGTTGTACACTGACGCCATCTAGTGTCGAGTAGATGAAGCGGCTACACGTGCGGCGCGATTTGTCGGCTTTCTTTGAATTTTGCCGAAAGAACAAGCATTGAAGTTCCGGCAAAAGTAGCTTCACCATTCCAATTATTCCAATACACCATTCAAATAATTTGCACCCGTATTACATGGATTCGGACTTTATTGTGTGATATAGGATATACAGTACAATTGTATGTAATATGTGTTATTTATTGCCATTTAACTTATTACACAGGGGATTACCTGTGAGTTATTTACTTTCGGTTAGTTGATAGAATCCTATTAGTGTAAGAAGTAATATAATTCATTACCTTGTGTAATTGAATTGTCCTTTAGACTATGTAACAAGAAAATTGCTTTTAATTAGTCGACGGGCGCCAATAAAACACAATAAAAACATCTATTGCTTACGAAAACACGATGTTTGGGTGGCCGCCCGTTTATCAAAAAAAATATAACAATAAAAAGCAAATATTATAATTATTTATTATTACGTACATAATTAGAAAAATAAAGATGACTTTATTAAATATAGATGTAGAGATTTTTTATTACAATAACTTCAACCAGAAATTGAATCTGTATACTATGTTGACTTTGATTACTATGCCATTTAGTATACACAAGCGAGGCGGCATTTCTTTGATTTAAATAAAAATTAAATTAGTCCTTGCGGAACTGTGTCGCCGATTGGTTGTAACTGAAATTTTACTAAAATTGTACTTGGAATTAAATATCATTTGTATTGAAATAATTTGTACGTTGTCAGGTAAGTGTTTTCTTTTACATTTTACATAAATTTCGTAAAATAGTAAGTTGGTAATTTTTTTTTCATTTACGCAGTGCTGACTGTTTCACATCTAAAAAATCTAGTTCAATTTTTGATTTCATATAAAGTAATGTTTCTCCTTCTAATTATGCATAAAAGCTATATCAGAATTTAAAAGAAATTCAATCCATTTTTGTTAGTGTTATGAATGAAACAATGGTTTCCCAAAAGTTCCAAAAGCTATGATTTGATATTTGTAGCAATTTGTAAATCTGTGCGTATTTTAACACAATGAAATAACAATTTATTCAATATTTTTACAATGAAATAACTGATTTTCAGATTAGAAATGTTTCCATCGAAAAATATGTACGATTATATGAACGAAATCAACAGATTATTTCCTAGGCCGACGGAAAATGGTGAGTGTAAACACGAAATATTTTAGCAATAAAATCTTGGTAACTGCGTTGCTACTCTTTGAAAATGGAAAGTAGAATAGTTGCCGATTAATTCTGTTTTTTTTTCTATTTCTAATTTCGAAGTTAATTCTGTCATTGGCAATTTAAAGCAGACTGAAATAATGGACGATTAAATTGTAATACAATGAGATGTTTATATAGGTTTTTTAATTAAAAGAAAACCTTTGCTTTTGATCTTAATGGGATTTATTGCGTATTAAAAATCACAATAGACAAGGCAATTATTTTCGTCATCGATAATTCGCTATTTTAAATATATCGCTTGCACTGTGCCTGGTGCATAGCAACTGGCTCGCCCCTTTTTACATAGAGACTTAATGTCAGGCGAAACATGTATTCGTCGTTGCCTACCTCTTCGGGGATAAATAGCGTGATAAGTTGTTAACAAAAGATTACCTTAATTTTTAGAATAGAACAAAACAATAGCATATAAAAATACATACATATAATCACGACTATTATCCCCTAAGGGTTAGTCAGAGACTAGGCAAAAGCAGTCCACGGCCATAGTACGCGCTTCATTTAACAAGCAGTGACTGCACTCAGCGTGGCAGGTGGTGAGCCCGTCGCCGCTATAAGTTATTGGATGTTGTGCAGACCTTAATCTTTAGTCTCCTTTTACGACACCCACGGGAAGAGATGGGCTGATAGTATTCATTCTCTGAAAATATATTAATTTAATATGTCTTTTCCAGAAATACAAATGCAAAATTATAACAATGCATTCAGACAATCACCATTTAACACAACTGCAATGGCCAACCATTCCTCCAGCTCAGCAGACTCTATATCTCCAGAGATCTTCCCTCATTTCTCCCCTGTTGTCCCTAGATCCAGACCAGGCATGGACAACAGATCGTTACCAGTCAAACACTCTTTATCTGATACCCCATTCCAACCAAAAAGGCAAAGAGCTATAGTCGGCAGAAAAATATTAGGAAACACAGATTATGCATCACCTAGGTTTGATACCTCAGTCAACATTTCACCTGTGAAAAGCATTGAGAGTGAAGACTTCTCAAGAACCTGGGAAAGTCTTAACCAGCATACACCCCCAAATCAACAGCTCGAGCAAAGTAACTATTCACCAAACGTCTATGAGCTATTCCCAGTGGAAAGCAGAGGCTTTGAATTCAGAACACCTGTGAAATCCTCTGTTACATCTGCTTCTTTCTCTGTAAACATGTCGGTGTCTCCAAATTCCACTGTCAGTATGTCACCGGTTTCATCAAAGTTAAGCTGTGCGTACCCCACTCCTCCGCCTATGTACAGAAGGAATATTGTCTCAAACTTTCCGAGTACCTCGACTATTAATAGAGAAGTTATGGTTCAGAAGATCTGCACTTTCTGCCGTAAGAATGGAGAGACTCCAATGGTGTATATGACTCATACTGTGAAGGAGGTAGTGGGCAATAGAAATGTGGTGTCTTGCCCGATACTCAGGTCTCATATCTGTTCCTCCTGTGGTGCTTCTGGAGATAATGCTCATACCATGTAAGTATAAAGTATATTCCATTTGAAAAATAATTTTTCTTTTTTATTTGGCTTTAAAAAAACTTATGAGTTTGTTGAGCCAGTATTACAGAAAACTCAAGCTGGATCTTATTTATTTATTAATTTTATTTATTTATTTCCACATACAAATTAAAATACATTGCAAAATTTTCTTTTTCCCCTTTGTTTGACTAAATTGGAAGGAGATGGTGCTATTGACGCTATTATGCCCCATCCTTTTCTAACTGTCCTTATCTTTGCGATCTACATTTTAATTTGGACCTGTTTTTGTTAGCCAGTTATGTGAAGATGACTGTTGCCATCTCTTTCTAAAGGTACTCAAGCAAAGGAGTATGGTTCTGGAATACCGGCCTTAGTCTACTTACCTATACTGGGTGAAAACATTGGATAAAATTAGTATTTATTGCAAGTAGAAAATAATTTTCACTAGGGAATTCCATTATCCTTTATTAGAATTACCTAAACATTTCATCTCTTCAGCAATATTCTATCTTTAACTTCTCATACCAGAACAAACTTTTGTTGATAAAATTAATTCCTATTTTCAGCACCTACTGCCCAGTGTTGAGGAGCAATAACAATGGCCGACCTCTGCCGTCAACCACCATTACCTTGAAGAATACCCGCGTCAAAAGTAATGGTAGGAAAAGGTATTAAATATACGCCATTTAAAAATAACCCTTAACACTAATCAACACTAGGTTGATTTTCAATATTCAGCATATAGCAATTATGGACCTTGTTTTCCTGTCATGAATCATGAAACCATTAAGACTCCAGAACATCTTAGAGGTTGATTTTCAAATTTGAGCAAGAATATATGGGAAGTCTTAGCTTTATATAATTTTTATATTTATATATCAGACAATTTTGCATTTCTATAACTTTTACTAGTAACTTTTGTATCTCTTTATTGCTCAGTTTTTCTTACTGAAAGGTTTTTGATATGATTTTTGATACAAAACAATTTTTTAAAAGAATTTAGTCTGGATCAAGAATTCTTATAATATGAGAAACCACTGATTTTTTTAAAACCAATCATGTCAGGTGATTTGAATGTTACCCTTTTGCAAATAAGACAGTGTTGCCAACTTTTAGGTGAAAAGATAACTTACATTTTATAATAAGTTCAAAATATTAATTCTAAAATCGTTTTTAACACTTACCAAATGAGATAGGTACTTAAAATAATGATATTTCAGTAAAGAAATACAAGGCTCATGGTTTAAAAAAATTTAATAGTGTATAAACAAATAGTATTTGTTATGAATGATGTTAAGTCTTAATTCAATGGTCTTATAAGCTACTTTCCCAATCATAGTTTTTAGAGTTAGAGTTTGCAGTAATAGTAATTTTAATACTAATTATTGGGTTTCCATATTTTTTAGTCTTAAGTTGATGCTGATCTTGCATTTTAGTATTGACTAAGAGTCATAAGATTAAAAATTGGACTATGATTATTTTATCGTGAACTGAGTTAATTTTATAAGATTATGACATTAATGAATAATTATTAAGATTAGTATATTATGCATATACCACCTTAGTAATAATTATAATAATAATAAATCCATTTATTCAAAATTTTAGTTTTCCAAGATTGTTACATAAAGTTTTGCAAGCACTTATTTATTTTATATAAACAAAAAATAATTTTAACTGAAAAACTATTACCTTAGTACTTCAAAGTCTCTTAATTAGCCTGTGAAGTTCCCGATTTTATTTTATTTTGATTTAATATTTTATAATATTACTTTGGTGGTGCGAAATTTTAATAAAATCGTGGATTAAGTAATTGTAGAAAATAATCAATTACTTAGATCAGAGGTCTCCAAATTGAAACTAGAATATTTTAACTAGTTTTCACTAACTACCTTATTCCAAATTGTGGACTAAAGTGTTGAGACACCTCTTTCTCGTCTCTTTCATTTAGTTATAGAAAGAGACAGCGTCGTTTTTAAACGAAGCCTTAACAGTCGGTTTTAGTAAGTCATTATTTCACATACTTGCACTGCTAGTAAAATTGTTTTGGAGACCTCTGTTCTATGTAATTTTTAAATCAGTTTTATTTGACTGAAATAATAATTGATCTCACATTGACCAAACTGCTTAATGAGTGAAAGACTTTATAGATATAAGATATTTGACATTAAAATTATTCAAATTTAAATATAATTTTATACAATATCATTGGCTCTTCTTTAGCCAAACATAACTGAGAACTGATTGACTAAATTGACTGATTTCACTTTTCAACTAGGTTTTAGAGTGTATTTGTTCCTAAAATAATGAATAATTCGGTATATTTTTATAAATTCAAATGTAGCTGGTCAGTTGTCACACGGTCAAATCTCATTCATTTTTGGACTTAAAGTCTAATGTGTAAAGGTTGAAACTTTATTAAGGATTTTTGACAGTTTTGTTGATGTCTGGCATGCTGTTGACTGCTCAAATTTTTGCCTTGACAATAAAAAAAATAAGAAAAACCAACATTGCTCAAAATAACTTTCAATCTTAATCTCTTTTGATATGCACTGAGTGTTTGTCAATTAGCTGAAATATCATTATTCTAATCAATCATTACTTGTTTATATTTAAACTTTTTTATATACCTAACTTAGTTTTTATCACTTCCCTCTTACTGATTACCAGTTATTTAAGTAGTTATTTGCCTCCTCATTTATTATTAAGTAGATTTAAAACTATATATATTTTTTTTGTAATGATATTGAAGCTTTTTACTAACACAATAAGCTATGAATATGTGTCAAATTTTGAGCCAAATCTCAGTGATAAGTCTGAGGCTGTTGTGTTCAGTATCAGTAGAAGGATTTTGACTGTTCTGGGTAGCATGATGTGGCATCCACTGTAACATTTTTTTGGATTTATGTTATAGAAATTATGACATTTGACTTACATGTTTCCAAATCATGACTAAAACTTACTTTTTACTAATTTTACATTACCTTTGACTAGTTTTGACAACAAGTATCGTTTGTAATCATTAATACTGAGATTACAATTAAAATTAAGATATTTAAATCATGACAGTTTCTACATAAAAAACATTTTCTTTGTATTTGTATTTTATATCTCAACGTCAAGTCTGAGGCTGCTGTTCAGTATACACGCCGCACGATGTGGCGTCCACTGTACAATTTTTTTTGGATTTTTATTCAAGTTTTTATAAATTATAACATTTGACTTGCATGTTCCCCAAATCATGTATAACCAAATTTTTCCAATTTTATATTACTTTGGACTAATTTTGACAACAAATAGCATTTTTAATCGATAATGCTAAAATAAAAAATTACAATTAACATTTTGATACTTAAATCATGCAGTTTCTACTTAAAAAACATTTTCTTTGTGTTTGTATTTTATATCTCAATGTTATCTGAGGCTGTTGGGTTCAGTATCATGGAAGGACTTGACAAATCTGGATACCATGATGTTCTCTGTATTTTTAGATTTTTATACGAGTTATTCTTAGAGATCATGACATTTGAGTGATATGTTCGTCAAATTATATTTAACTTACCTTTTTCCAATGTTATATTACTTTTGACTAGTTTTGACAACAAATAGCATTTGTAATCACTGACTAATAATATTATGACTATATCTGACATTTTGACTAATTTAGATATACATAAAACATGACAGTTTCTACTTAAAACATTATATTGTATTCGTATTTTTTTACTTTATTTGTTTTTAGATATTTGTGTATATAAAAATGCGTAACTACCTTTTTTGCTAAATAATTGGTAGTTCCAACTAAATATTGCTGAAATAAATGTTTAAATTGCCTAGCATGCCTATAATAAAATGTGAAATCGATTTAGAATCTTTTTCAAAATTAACTTAGCTATAGCCGCCATTTTTAAATTGATAATGTATTTTGATAGTACATAGTGACAAATTGTTTTATCCTATCGTTTGCCGGTGGTCGAACTAGCGACACTGTTAAAGTAGGTTGTTCACTATAGGAACAACTTTCGGAATTTTCACTTCAGATAAATAGATCTGTTAAGGCAACAATGGATACTTGTTAGATGGTTGTTTTAAAATATAACAGTATTTTAATATTTAGTTTTCTTTATTTGCCTTCGCAAACAATTTTATCTAGATTTATGTACTTACAAGTGTTCAAAGGGACTAAGGACTTATTATTAGAGCCGTTTGCGAACTTTTGAAATTTTACTTTTAAGAATTGGCAAGTTTTGTCTGCTCAATGGTTTATTCATAGTGTTATTTAAGGACTAATTTTAATTCTTGATTCTTTGGTTTAAAAAATATAATTACTAATTAAAATAATATAGACTACATAAAGTGCAATGATTTATGTAATATATTACATATAAAAACGTTAATATTTATTTTTAGATATTTAATATCTGTTATGGAAGTTTGGAAGTAAGGTACAGGGTGTATCTTCTTTATAAATTTTAACTATTAACTTGAGTCTATTACCTAATTACAGTTTTATACTTCGCAAGTACAAGGAAATCCTTGACTTTTTATTGTTTATAATAATAAATTTAATACCAACATACATTAGGTATGAATACAATGAATACATTTGCATGCAAGTATTAAAAAAACTAAATTGTATATAAAAATAATAATTGTAAGTATAAAAAGCACAATTTATGTTTGTTATAATAATATATAATAAATAAATTCTAGAAACACGACATGGCTGTACGGACGTAATAGTAACTAGTATATTTCGTTATTCATATTTTTATGTAATAAAGTAAACTACATACAATCCATAGAATATCCAACTTTCAGTTATAAGATGGAATCACAAAATTTTGCTTCATTACTCGTCATGATGTCGCTTTGGCTCTAAAATCAATCAAATCAAGGAGAAGTTAGAGGTAAATTAAAAAAAAAAACTTTTTTTTTTGTTTCTCTGTCGGTTTGTCCCGCACGAACAGACAGAGAAACAAAAAATAAAAACGGTTTTTATCTCCGAAATGTCTGGACCGATTTCAATAAAATTTTGCATGGTAATACCTTATATCGCTAATTAACATTTTAGATACATTTTATTATGGAATATTAAAGGTTTCCCGTGGAATTGTTAGACAATAGTAACCGCGGACGAAGTCGCGAGCAACAGCTAGTAATTAATAATTTTATTCGTTTGGTAGGTACTTGGGATTTTATTCTGATTTATTGTCAATAAATAAACAGGTTTATGTTGTGAGTCGTGATCTTATTGATGTTACTCGTATAACGAAAAATTATATAATAAATATGTATTTAGTCCAAATATCGACTTTTTAAAGTTTATTTCTTTTTAAAATGTAATTAATTCTCACGTTACAATTCGATTACTTAATTTATTTTAGAGTAATATCCACAATATGACGAGTCCTTGAGTGATGACTCAAAATTTTGCGATCTCTGATTATAAACTTAAACGAGGTGTCTGTGAATCTTTTTGAATATCAATACTCCTAATATGAGTTTTGATTGTAATCTATAGTTACTTTTATTTCATACATTCTCTAACAACTCCTCTATCGGCAACTATAAAAAGTGAAGTAAATGTATTGTGGAAAAACTTCTGCAATTATAACTTTGGTGCTCACCGTTAGCCAATAGGCGCTTAGTATCTCAGTAGCCGGCGCTACTGATTACGGATGAGCTACGGCATTGGATCTCCAGTCGCATTCCTTCTCCCTGATTGGTGCCACGCAATACCCCATGCGCAGCTATTGGCTATCACCTCCACGTCACGGTGAACACCAGAGTTATAAGCCCATGCTTATAGTCTTCTTGCTAAGTTTATACGCTGAATTTTGTATCCACACCATGTCAAATTTAAATACTGTTGTAAAATTTCTATTTTAATGAAATGATGATTCAATGTGATTTTCCTTGTTTTATGAATTTGGTAAAGTAATTTCAAAGTTGTATTACGTATTTATAAGGTTGATTATTGCATGCCATTGTGATGAACGAGAAAAGCTTTTTGTTGTTTTTTTTAATGTACACTGAGTACAAACTTTTACTAATTTAATGATTTGAAATTGTAATGCGCATGCACATTTTTGTAATAAATGTTTTTCATCTTTTAGTTTCATCTTTTTCTGTCTACCCCACTCTACACATGTCTTCCCCTTCCATTCTAGTCTGAAATCCCAATAAAACTTCCCTGTATAATCAGGAACCTACCGATAATCGTGGCAGGTACAGCCTGCCTAAGCATAAACACCATATTAAGATATAATAAATAGGGTTTTTATCACTTTGTGCGTAGTTTCAAAAATATTGATCATTGAAATTTTCCAATATTGTTGTGACCATGATTTTGATTATATTTGAATACGTTATCTTAGGTCGATTATCTAAGATTCTGTAGCGTCAACTATTTTCAAAAAAGGGTGATGAGCCGGCGCATAAAATCCCCTATTGACCTATTTAAAGCTATTTGGGCCTGAGCCTCATACGGTAGGAGATACCCTGACACCATCGTGAGGATACCTACAATGCAAAGTGTTGGTAGGTATTTCGGGAACCGCAATGGCAATCCCAAATCGTGTAGCTTTATGGATACCTACACGATTACAAGAAAAGCTATTTGGGCCTGAGCCTCATACGGTAGGAGATACCATGACACCATTGTGAGGAAACAGAAATTATATTAACCATCGTGGGTAAACAACTACCTACGATGCTATGTGTTGGTAGGTATTTCGGGAACCGCAATGGCAATCCTAAATCGTGTAGCTTTATGGATACCTATAAGATATATTTAATAATTAAGTACTTATTTATCATATCACCGACAAGACATCCAAGACGAAGGATCCTTCTATCAAGAGATCAAAGACTATTACGTTATATAGACATTCCCTATACTGTGATAGAGAAAACGCTTTATTTCAAGAGAATAATTTACGTCTAATCGGAACTAATTTAACACACAAGCATATTATGCAGTTCGACATTTAGTTGGCAAGATGATAATCAATTAGATTACCATCACCGTAGAATCTTACAATAATACTAGAAGCAAATGAGAGCAGCGTATATTTAGATCTCATGGTCAACATAGCTCGCAGCTTCAGTTTGTGAAAAACGTGCTACCAAACGTGTTCCTGTATTTGTTTTTAATTAAATCCTAAAGTTTTTCCGGGATTTTAACATAAAAAATGGCGGCTTTCGACTGGCCCATCGATACAGAAAATTTACCAGTTATGCGCATTGTTGCGCCTCGAAACGTGCCTATGTCTGGAATTTATGGCATGTGAGTATATTTTGATTATTTTGAAACTATTTTTAAAAGTCATTTTGCTATATTACATCACAGATTAGAGAGAATAGTAATACGTATACGATAAACTTACTACAATTACTACTTGTTCAAAGTACCTGTCATTTAAAGTTTCCCGCTTTCTAGAGCTTTTAGAGAAAAAAAAATGACGTTGTTAGAAGTTTTGTGATACAAAAAAATGCCACTGTAACAAGTAAAAGCAGGCATTTATTGGTAAAATTAAATACAGATTTAAAAATAATTTAAAAACTTCATCAAAAATATTTACTCTAAAACATACTTTGTAAACGAGATCAAAACAGAAACGTCATTACCAGAAACGTCAATTTTACTTCAATCAATGTCACCAAAGTCACAAATTTCAAATAAAAATAGTAAAGATTCAAGCAAGGCACCCAAAACCATTTTTGAAATTCTCGTTCATTGGATAATGTAACAGCATAACGAAATAATTCAAAACAAACAAAATGAGTAAAGTTAAAGTAACAGGAAGTAAGACAAGTTTTACGAGTGCAAAAGATGATGAGTTTGATAGCACAAGCCCGGATTTTATTTACGGTGGACCTTTTATAAATGGTCAGAAACCAAGCCCACTGATGGACACTGCCACTCCCATAAATCTGCAGCTTCAGGGCACTTTTAAGAAGTATGTATTTTCTTGTAGCATTATGCTGTGATTTTTTAATGTTTTGAAGTGCGTCTTCCTTCGTTCTTCTTTGATTTGACAAGTTACATGGAGCATGGAGACCTTACATATCTGGCGAAATGTGGCTTGTTGAACACCCACATTTTGCCTCTGCCTACCCCTTAGGGGAAAGAGGCGTGTTGATATATTATGTTAATTAACCTACTCAGTTTTTCAAAAGTTATTTATAACTAGGTTACTGTATATACTTGGCAAGTTAATCAAAATGGTAAAGGCTAGAATGTAGTTCATAAAAAAATATTTGTTGTAAAATAATTATTATAGACCTAAACATAATATTTGTGCTTTTACCTTAATTCAAAGTAAATCAGGTTTTAGTTCAACAAAAAACTAGTAAATAAAAAGTAATTTCTGAAATATTATTTATTGTTTCTTAAATTTCCATAGCTGAATATTGCTGTATTTGCTCTGTATGTAGAGTCATCAGGTAGACAGACCACAATAATATTCGTAAATGTCTTCATTATTTTTTTATTTTTCTTTTGAGTGTTGATTAAAGGTTTTGATGATATCTCAATAGTTTTATGTGTTTGTAAGCTCAAGACCATGTTTGTTTCAAAAATGAAACAAACATGGTCTTTCAAACATGGTTTGAATCATCTATGGCTTGTAATCTACTAACTCACATGGTAGGGTGCAGCCTATCTGAAACTTTTTTACTAACATCCCTCCACCCTTAGCTAGAATCTAAGCCACAGCTTAAGTAAGGTTTATAATGAAGCAAGTTTTTCCCAGAAAAAGTCTATTGAACCTAACTTAAAGACAATATTCTTTTCCAGTAATATATATTCATAGTGTTGTTGATAAATAAATAGAGAAGTTATCTGTTCCTTTCCTATTAAACAGAGACTATTATAAAAGACAACTGCAATTATCATCAGATGGATAAATGCAATCATTATTTTAACTCAATTCTTCTGTCTTTAAGTCTATGTCTTTGTCCACATGTACTGTTTTGACAGGAAATTGTTATCAGTATTTTAACAGTATATGATCATTATAATACAGTGTCTACATCTTTAAGATAGGTATATATATTACCTGCAATTAGATAAGGATTGGATTATTGAAACCAATTTAATCTTTACTAAGATATTTTTTACATAAAATGCCTTTTTAACTTTTAAGCAGTAATAAATTATTAATATGATGATGATGATAAGGACAGGATAAAAGTATTAACCTATACATAATTAAAAAAATTACATTACATAATTATTACATGCCGTTGTCTTTCTGAAGTTATATATTACTTTCATCTACTGAATAAAAAAATCACCATGCACTACTTACACAATTAGGAAGACTTTTTAAGCATTTTACAAACAGCTCTCACTTTTGCTGGTAAAAGTAATAAAGGAACTAAGTACTTATCTATATCTTTTTTTTTCAATTCTTATCTCAGAAGGAGTAGATATTTGATTGATTTATTAAAATTTTTATTGGTGCAGTGAATATACCATCTCGCAGTTTGTCACCATAATGGAGATTTTTTTTTTATTTAAAGCAAATACCACATGCAAATTATAAGAAAACTATTATTTTAATCAGAATACTTTTAAATTCAACATTATCAGGATGAGAGGCATAGGGATTTATTTATTTCATGTCTTTTAGTTTGAAAATAAACGGAGAAATATTGATAAAAACGTACCTTGTCTAATGCATTGGATAGTATTTGTATATTTTTCTATTTGTACATGTGACATACTTGCTACTAAATCATGTCGTATTTCAAGAGGCATAAGGTTAAAAATATTATTTGTACCACGTATTGTATAGTTAAGAGGATATCGCATTTGCTTAACTGTAATAAAGTCTATTTTCTATTAAAACGCGTTTACATTACGTCATTGACATCGTCGCTACGGCACCTAACCGATAATTTCACAACATTTGCCGTAGCCCGGATAGCTCAGTCGGTAGAGCATTGGACTTTTAATCCAAGGGTCCAGGGTTCAAGTCCCTGTTCGGGCGGCCTACTTTTTGATGTTTTATTTTTTGGTATATGCAATTTTTAATGCTTAATTTTGTTTATTTTCAGGAGCTTTGCTTATTATTCACTAAAAGAAAGATTGCCAATAATTTTAACAAAAGTAATAGATTATTGTTCAAGAGATGCTAGTAAAATCAAAGCAGCTAATAGTGCTGTAAGTATAAATTTAATTATTAATTCATAAATAACTATCTCATTTATTTATTATTAAAAAAAAAGTTATAATAAAAATTATTAAAAATAATTTAATATCAAAATTTATTTCTAAATTATATTGTTCATTATCATGGGGAATTATTTCAATTTATTTTAAAATGTGAAACAAAAAATATCATACTTTTTTCTATATTTTTGTTACGAAGACGAGAGCAATGATACAACAGCATTGCTTTTGCTTGACGCGTTTCCTTTGTTACCAAAAAGTTCCACTATTCATCACTAGGTGGCGCTGATTTCATTGTTCCTTACAGTCAGACCAAGATTTGCAAGGCTTCATACGAATCATCAGCAAACTAAAAAGTGATTTAGTCACGAACAAAACATATGATTTACTGACAGTGGATACTCCTGAAGCGAAGAAGTGGAACAAATGGATAGAGGATACAGATAACAAACATTATTTTACAAATGCATGGGTTTTCACTGAATGTTATGTTTACCGGAAGTTGAGGGAAGGTTGTGAATTACAGTAAGTAGAGATTAAATTCCCTTGCCTAACCCTTTGGGGATAGAGGCGTGATGATTTGTTTGTTTTTTTTACTCTTATTTTGTTCAATTAGCTGTTTCCCGCGACTTCCTCCGCGGTTATTGTCGTTTTTTAACTATCCCCCTTTAATTTTCCGGAATAAAAAGTATCTAAGATGTCGACTAGGGATATAAGGTATCACCATGAAAAATTTCATTGAAATCGGTCCAGCCAATTCCGAGATTAGCCCGTACAAACAGACAAACCCACAGAGAAACATAAAATTTAAACAAATAAAAATATTTTTTTTAATTTTCATCCCCCCGACTTTATTTTAAGTATTTTTTTTTTCTATGTACAGACATTCTACCTCTACAGTTTTATCATAATATGTATAGAATAGATAAATAAAAAAAATCATGTTGGTTATTGAATGTTTTACTTTTATGTATTATTTTTTAAATTCTTTTATCTAACTTGAACAGTATGACGTTCAGAGTTACTAACAACAAATATTTCTTATTATATTTAACCCCTTGAGGGTCAGCAGGATCACCGGTGTTCGCAAGCAATTGCTTCTATTGTGTCTCGTTTTCTGACCATTGACAGGTTATAGTCGTTGCATTTTAGTTGTAGCTTCGGTCTTAACGCCTTAAGATAGAGTCTAAAGTCGAATGATTTAGTTCGTATTTGTAAATAGGCTAGTTGACCTTTTTTTATTGGGCCCCAAATGATTAATTACTGATGGCTATCTATAATAAGGCTATATATAATATCTGATGGCACCATAAAAAATAATTCTGAAGCCTATAACACAATAAATTTTAAATTATAAATTCCTTTTTTCTATGAATTATTAGTCACGATTATTCTAAACAATTCAATACGCATGCGTGACAAAGCCGACAGTTATGCCTGACTGTTTGCGACTGGTGTTTGACGGAGTTCATGCGTATAGTACGTCTCAATCCAAGTTGCCAAGAAGGTAAACAAAAAAGCCGTCATACCGAATTTTTTATTAAATCGCACTTTTTACATGGACATTGGCACGTTAATATAATTAACGGTAACAATTGTTGTCCGTTTCAAATGATTCCAATTACCTACAGTCATCACAAAACATTTTAGAGACGAAACATTACCTTTGTTTTGTTACCTTTTTGGCAACTTGGATTGAGACGTACTATAGTAATTGTTTACATGAAGAGTTACTCAACTAATATCACGAACAAAGTAGATATCGTTTTTGGCAGATGAAAAAAAAGTAAAAATAAAACATATTTAAATTGAATTTCTACAGCAATCCCTTATTTATATTAGGTCCTTACCTATAAAATTGGTGTTTTGTATGGAGATTTTGGGGATGTCTGCATTTTACATACTAACATTTTATAAGTTTTCTTCACAACGACAAATCCAGAGATAATAATGTTTGGCATGTATCATTAGACAAGCTTTAGCAATATGTGTGTGAACACGCTCGATAAAAATTATTCATCGTTTTTATGTTAATGCAAATCAAATGATGTATTCGGGAGGCAGTTTATAATAATTGTCTTTGTGTCTAATTTTAACACAATTAAACTTTTAAAATTATCAAATTAAATAATACGAGCTCAAATATATGGTCTGTTTTTAGAAGAGGCAATTATTTTATAAGAATGTTCTGAAACTTAATAGTTCGGACAAATTGCTAAGACAGAATAAAAACACCAATTTCATAGGTAAAGACCCAATATTTATCGAACTAGGTATATTTCGGACCCTTGTACTAAATACTATGTGAATGATACATTATTTTCATTAGTTTTTATATGAGTCAACTAGCCTATTGCATTATCTATTACACCTATTGTCTTTAAAATTTCAGTAAGACTCTTAACGATTTCGATCCGTTTGGCGATCAAAAAACAACGTCATTCAACAATGCTCTGGAACCGATGTGTCTAGTTGCAGAGAAATTACAATCCATGTTGCCAGAGAGTGAAAAGGACAAAAGAAAGGCTGACTTTATGACATTAGTCAAGGTAATGTTGTGCCCTTAAAAGGCAAAGAAGGTAAACCTTACAGCCAGGAATTAAACGTAGGTCTTATTCCTGTAAGCCTAGCACGATCAATCAAATACGACATGATAAAAGTATGATTTTTTTTAACATGAACTGTCATAAATACCATAGATAAAATTTGTTTGTTTATTTTTTGGCAGTTCATAGCGATAGATTGGTTTATCGTAATACTGCATTTGTGGTCGTGATAGCCTTACGGCCCGTTTTATCACGTTCAACTGTCAAATTTCTATGGAATTTGCCAACTGGACGTGATAAATGATATTTATCACGTCCAGTTGGCGCGCGTTATCGCGTTGCTGAAATGATATGAAATGAAATGAAACTATTTATTGCAGAAATACAGTAAAATTACATTTAACAGTAGGGTAATTGTTACATAGCCCCTTAGGCCCATTTGCGCATTCTAGAGTTAGCACCTAACCCTGGGGCAAATATATGGGCAAACCCTGGGTTAGGCGCTAACTCTCGATCGTGCAATTGGGCCTTAGTGATGTATTCCACCTTCTCACGTCAGGCGTGTAAATATTATTAATTATTAATATATTATATTTCTGATCATGCATTGATATCATTAACCGATTTACAAGCTACTTAGACATGTTAGGCTACACAAATAATACAAACTGTTATAAGATTAGTACCAAATAAACAATGTTCTAATCTATATCCTCTCAGTCGCTAGACGACCTCCGTGGTCGAGTGGTCTGTATGCCGGTCTCAAGGCGTCGCCATCTCGAGAGGTTCTGGGTTCGATCCCCAGTGGGGGCAAATGTTTGGGTGATGAATTTTCAGGCATTTGTTCTCCAGTCTTGGATGTTTATATAATTTCTATATATTAAGGATATTTATATGTATTTATCTATTAAATATATTTATCCGTCATCTAGTGTCCGTAACACAAGCAGCATAAGTTGCTTAAAATGGGGCTAGTTGATAGGTGTGAATGTCTGAGGATATTATTATATATTATTATTACAACCGTTTCTACCCACCAAGTCGCTTTGGGCCAGCGTGGTGGTGTTACGGCCCATACTCTTTTATGTTTCTCCATGTAGGCCTGTGCCCAGCAGTGGGACATGGGCTGGCAACGAACGATAAAATATTATGTGTGCTTGTCCGAAGATATTTATTACATTAATGTTTTAGATCTGCCTCTGGGCGAACAAGTGTGACCTCTCCCTGAGTAACGGGGAGCAAGTGAGCCTAAAAGGAGAGCAGAAGACCCAACCCCCCACTAGTAAGAGTAAGAGCGACAACCCCGAACCAGCGCCGGCGCCGGTTGGATGTAATATATACGATCCGTTCCAGATGATCACTGATTTCAAGGATAAGGTGGGCGATATTTTTTTTATTATTTATACTTTAAAATACTGTGGTGGTGTTTCGGCCCGTATTCCTTATGTATTTCAGATTAAGCTGTGTGTCTCAATGGCAGTGGGGCGTATTTGTGGACTAAGCACATAAATATCACTCTCTATCAGTCATTCATTTGACCTCTGGCAGCACAATTTTAAAAAATAATCTTTAAGTTGAAACGTTAAATATGTAAAAAAAATCCCTGCCTCATGTTGATGAATAAACACGTGTACACTCACACACACACACACACATTACGTCTTTTTTCATATTTTTTCTAATTTTCAGCTTCTAGTGGATGACTCCGGCAAAGCAGCTGATCAGATTTTCACAAAAGTGGAGAATATTCGTAAAGCCATTGAAGGGGTATGTGCGAGCATATCTTTTTTATTTATTAAACAAAACATACGCAATTAACGCAATTATCAATCTATAATTTCAGCTCACAATAACTGAAATGAATGTACCGATGTTTACATACACCCTTAAAGTTGAATTTTTTTAATCATGATTTATAATAAATTGTCCTTATAAAAATACTTTCTAAAGTGCGTATGAAGGTCATTATTATTATTCTTGAAGGTATTTGTTCTCAAAAGAGATGGTACACAAATAACGTTCTTAGAACGTTATTTATATGCTGTCTCAGTAGATTTTTCAATAAGCAAACTAATAAAAATTTGCAGAACACAACATTCAAATTCCAATGCAGTTGTCACAGACTGGCAGCACTTGCGGGAGTGGCTGTGTGCAAAGAGGTTACCATTTTATAAAAGTTACTAAAATGGTAGTTTTATTATATCTTGTAGTCAGTTGTGAGATTCATTGATTTGAAGTATTATGTTCTAATACCTCTTCTCAATTGTAGTTGTAATGTAAAAGTATTTTCTAGTTTTTTTTTCATTATGACAATTTAAGATGTTTCTTCACACAAAATATAGGAATAAGCCATTATTTCCAAACAGAAAGTATTCAAGTGTGAATCTCGCGCACTTAGTATTTTAGTGCCTTGGTCAGAAAATTGTAAAGTTTAGGAAAGGTGAGGATTTCTATGTTGCCCTATTAGTTATTATATAATCCTTTTACAAGTCCGGGCGGGCTATTCGTTTATAATATACAGGAGTAATTTCATAACATCAATAACCTCACAAAAATTGATAGCTAATAACATTTTTTTCTACGAGTCTTATCATCTCAATACATTAATTATAAATGAGTTTTAAGCTTTTATTGTACTGTCGTGACATTAGTAACTCTTTGCTCCGTTCACATTCGAAATGGCGCGTTTGTTTGGGTACCTTATTATTGATGTCGTGCGCATAGATATAGGAACATTCAGAAGTAAAATTAATTTGATATTTATATTTGTATGAAAGTAAAATGTGTCAAATTATGAAAGATTGTAGAGCAAATATTGTTGTTTATGATATTAGCTACCTAGTCTTTCGAGATTGTTAATGTATTGAATTTAACCCTCTATAGAAAGGTCACAATAATCAAATAAGTATTTAAATGTGGACTAACGTATAAAAAACGTCTTGGTTTCTTAATATAAATCTTGCTTCCATAGGAAACAGAGCCAGCGGCGGCGCCCCCTGCCGGTGGTAAAGCGCCCGCGGGTAAGGCCGCACCCCCCCCGCCCCCCGCGCCGCCAGCGGAGCCCCCGGCGGAAGGCGAAGAACCTCCCGAAGCACCCAAGATACCCTGCCCCGCCAAGATGACGGTGCCGCAGTCGGTTATGTTTGGTGAGTTTAACGGTATCACTTCACAGTTCAACACACACACACACACACACTTATGAAATTTTTGAAAACTATTAATTTTGTTTTATTTATGTAAAATAATTCGTACGAATGAGACTGGATTCTAAAACTCGAGGAATTCTAGTGTAGGCACCAGTGTACTTTTCCTGTACATGTTTTAAAAACAAATAAAAAAAATTATTTAAAGGAAAAAATAATAATTTGAGTGATTCCAATGAATTTCAAAAGATATCAAGAAAACGATCTCCAAACACTATTTATAAACCAACAAAAAACCACCCTAAAATAGTCTAATAAATCACACCAAAACCTCACATATTTTTTTCTGTTGTCAGATATCGTCTGTGACAACGCTGGCTACGAACTATTCGCAGATCTCTGCTTCGCACACTTTTTGATAGCGCAAAAGATTGTTGAGAAGGTTAATAATTAATATTTTTCTATCACCATGTTTAAGATGGATATGTGTGGTGACGAGGATTGATAGAGTGAGGAATGAGTTTACCAGGGGATGCCTGAAAGTTGGTCCAGTGAGAAAAGCGGCAATCGTGGTATGGACATATTTTGTGAAGAGAGAATGAGCATGTAACGAGAAGAGTTACGAATGTGAGAGTGGATGGTAAGGCAGGGCGAGGAAGACAGAAGAAGAGATGGATAGATTGTGTGAATGAGGACATGGCTAGAATGGGAGTGAATGTTGATACGGCGTGTGATAGGGTAGAGTGGAGGAGAAAGACTCGTTGCACTGACCCCGAATGCAATTGGACTTACTAATGTCACGACAGTACATTATAAGATTGTAAACATATTTTTTATTAATGTATTGAGTTATGGCAAACTCGTAGAACAAAAGTTATTTAAGATTTCAGCTTCGTATTGTGAGGTTGTTGATCGTTTATATAGCCTTGTATACACATATGAAAAAAATCACATTTATCTACACTCATGTTATAATGTTCGAATTATGAACTCAGACTCGACCTCATAATGACATACTTTTTAACACAGATGATAAAAACGAAAATTTTGAAATGGAAATTGTAACATAATGACCATTAGGCATCAGGTTAGACTCATTATGCAACACTTATTTAAACGATTCGAACTACATATTTTAATCGATTCTGGACATTAATTATTAGTCATGAACTACAAAAAGTATCGAGGAAGCTACAGTTTGTAGTAATCTGACATGCTGTATACAATAATAATCGATTCTTTTTATATTGTTTGCAGGTTAGATTCCATGTAAAGAGTATTCCGTGGTTTGTCTCCGATGTGACACCGAAAGACTTTAGGTAATATGGTATACAATCCACAATGTTCCAAAAAAAAAGATAATATTTCCCCACTTGTGTTTTAATAGGTACATTGTGGTACAAGTGTGTAAAGTTAATTATTACCGCTGAGGCGACATTGAGAAAGTCGAGGTCGGTAATCGTCAATACATATATGTAACGTGGCGGGTAGATTTTCCTCGCTATTATCAGCCATCTCAATTATGCACAGTGGGCGCTCAGAAGGGAAATATTGGTTCAAAAATAACTGACAACGAAAACTGATTTTAACCCACTATATTTCCAATAATTATTTTTCACTAATTACACAATTAAATCACTACACTAAATATAATCACAAGCGGTACGCCACAGATTCTAAACGCAGTGTTCACTTCTCGGCGGTCAGAAGCAAAGTGAGTGTCGCTCGGCCCGCCGCTACGCCGTAGACTCTGTCAAACGCCGCTAGGGGCGCTGGCGTTCCGTTTCACTTAGAACACTAGGTGGCGCTGGTATCGCGTTGATTCCGACACATGTATTATGCGACGTTTTTCAATACACTTGCGAGGAATATAATACTTCTTTTCGAAAAGTGTAAGAAATGGAAAGTGAAATAAATGTTATTCGCGTAGTTTGTGAAATGTGTGGAATTATGTAATGAGCAAGAAATAGGTACCTAAATAGGTACCTACTTCACTATGCTACAAAATATTACGCACGCAAAATAGTGCGGGAGTATTTTTACCGCACGCGTGTTTAATTTATGACATTATGTGCCTTAAACCCAGGAATAAACCTCATATTAAGAACAAGTGTGTTGAGAAAAAACAATATTGTATATTTGGTGCAGTTAAAAGTTTAATAAATATGTATTTAATTTCATTTGTGATTTTCTTAATTTTTAATCTATTCCCTATTTTCAGGTCTACCATAGATATGTGTCGCACGGCGAGTTTCAACAAAACGGTGCTAGAAGAACCGAAACCAGGTGATATTCTAATATTATAGATATTACAATTCACGAATGCGCTTCAATCATTTGAATTTGGACTCTATCCTATTATATTAAGAAATAATATATCATATACAGCTGTATATTTATGTTAGCGACTTAGTTTTTGCCACTTCTGAATTTTAGAAGTTTCAAGACCCAGAACAAATGGTATTCTCAATCTTTTATGCATTTAAAATACTACCAAATGAAGATGAAAAATCATGACATTTTCATGACATCTTGATGTAACATACCTAAACATAATATTATGAATTACCCATTTTTTATTTCCATTCATATTTAGTATCATTTAGAAAATAGCAATATAGATTGTATTTAAATACTCTTTACGTAATACACTTAATTTCAGAAATAAATAATGTAATAATAATTATAAGTATTGCTGCACCTTTTCCTATTTTATTAAAAATATTAGAGCCTTAGAGAATTGGATAAAAAGTTTGAGAACCACAAATTCTTTGTTTGAAGTTCTCAGATCAATGGATAGAGTATAGTTACTCAATACATGCCATAAATTATCCTCCGTCTATTTCTTCAGACGCGGCGGAAGACGAGCCACCGCCAGAGCCTCGTGTGATAACGTCTGACCATTTGAGGACCCTTGGAGAGCAGTGGGGGCAGTTCTTGGCTGATGGATCCTTCATACTGATGGTGAGACCAAACACTAAGGCTCTTATTATAGAAACTTGAGGAAATCTATGCCTAGGCACAGTTTTTTATAAAATTATGGTTTGGTTTAGTTGGTAGGGCTGGTTGGTAGGGGTTGGTAGGGCTTCCAAGCCCGCCTGGCTAGCTACCACCGTCTTACCTAAAATTTCGCCATAATAACGACGTTTTAAGTATTGTTGTGTTCCGGCAATCAGAGGTTAGATAGCCAGTTCCTCAGTTGTTGAGGATTACAGGTGAAGCTCGCATCCACCTTCGGCCTTATCGTCACTTACCATCAGGTGAGATGAAGGCCAAGAGCTTACCTGTCATATGTAAAAAAAAAAGAATACTTTGCTCTCTTGCCACACAATCTACGATGATTGTGATCAAATCTTACCGACCTCCGTGGTCGAGTGGTCTGTACGCCGGTCTCAAGGCGCCGCCATCTCGAGAGGTCCTGGGTTCGATCCCCAGTGGACGCAAGAGTTTGGGTGATAAATTTTCAGACATTTGTTCTCCGGTCTTGGATGTTCATTATATATGTATAATATTATGAATATTCTGAATAATTATGTTTATTCTATCTATTAAATATATTTGTCCGTCATCTAGTATCCGTAACACAAGCAGCATTTAGTTGCTTAAAATGGGACTAGTTGATAGGTGTGAATGTCTGAGGGTATTTATTATTATTATTTATAAATCACTCAACAATAGTTTATTCTTTACCAACAGAACGATGACTTCTGGACCTCTCCTCACGTATACAAAGACATGAAGAAATACGACTACAACTTATACCGCAAGTTGCAATACGCGGCAGGAATTATGTTCAAGGGGGACTTAAACTACCGCAAGCTGTTGGGGGAGAGGAACTGCGTGCCTACGCTCGGGTTCGAACCTGCGTTACAGGGTGAGTTGGGCTGATTTGGCGATACATATACACATTGTTTCCCAATAATTTTGTTTCCCCTAACCTAGTTTTGAGCTTAACGTTCACAAGTGAGTTAATAAATAAACAAATATCTTCAAACATTCACACCTAATAATTAGCCCCATTTCAAGCAACTAATGCTGCTTGTGTTACGGACATTAGATGACGGACAAATATATTTAATAGATAAATACATATAATTATCCTGAATAAATATAAATATATATAAACATCCAAGACTGGAGAACAAATGCCTGAATTCATCACCCAAACATTTGCCCCCACCGGGGATCGAACCGAGTACCTCTCCAGGTGACGACGACCGGCGTACAGACCACTCGACCATGGAGAATGACGTCTTAATTGGGATCCTTATTTATCTTATGTTTTATCCCTTGTGCGTCCACGTTCCGTTTACGAATAAAATAATGCTTAAAGTCTATTTTAGACGAGGTAATGATTTTTTAGGAATACTCTGAATCTTAATAGTTACAGAAAAAATACTAAGACAGAATAAAAACACCAATTTCATAGGTAAGGACCCAATATTTATAAGCCTTTTTGATTGTCGCCAGGGTTCATACCAGCCCCCATCTTAGCGGTGAGAACAGTGAAGGCCGAGCTAATATGCGGTCTTCCGAAAGGCAAATTGGAGCAGATATCCAAAATAGACCCGCAGTGGATGCAGAAAGGGGATTACGGGTGAGTCTTATAACATCGTCCTCAGCCTATATACGTCCCACTGCTGGGACAGGCCTTCCCCATGGAGAAACACATGAGGAGTATGGGCCGTAACACCACCCAATGCGGGGTGGTGGGTAGAAACGGTCACAAATGCGATCGGGACCAACGGCTTAACGTGCCTCCCGTAGCACGGAGGAGCTCGAGATCGCAGTCTTGGTCACCCATCCACGGCCTGACCATGGCGAAGGTAGCTTTGTTTTCGATCGAAGCCAAAGCGCACTGACCACTACGCCACCGAACTCCTCGTTAATAACATATCCTGCATTCCTGAAGGGGTAGGCAGAGTTGACCACATTTCACAGATACCGTGTCAGAACACGGAACTCGAAATGACAAATTTTGGTCACCCATCCAAGGTCTGATTTGAGGAGCTCGGTGGCGTAGTGGTTAGAACGCTTTGGCTTTCGATTGAAAACAAAGCTATCTTCGCTATGGGTAGGCCGTGGATGGGTGACCAAAATTTTCCGATCTCGAGCTAGTCCGTGCTTCGGAAGGCACGTTAAGCCGTTGGTCCCGGTCGCTATTGCGCCTGTTTCTACCCACCAACCCGCATTGGGTGGTGTTACGGCCCATACACCTCATGTGTTTCTCCATGAGGAAGGCGTGTGCCCAGCAGTGGGACTTATATAGGAGGACAGGATCCAAAGACTGACCATTGCGAAAGTAGCTTTGTTTTCAATATCTAAAGCTAAATCTCACAACGATATCATTGAGCTTCTCTCATCTTAATCTATATAATTTTTTTTTTATTTGCAGCGTAATCCACTTCTGCGGTAAAGGCGAGGCATTGAAAGTGGCAGATAGACCTTGTCTTGACTTCTGCGAAGCTTGTATGGGAGTCACGTGCCCAGTACATACAGACCTGTGATCACATACAACTTACTAGACTTCTAAGGTCTACTTACAATGGTTATGGAGTCGAATGTCCAGTTTATACAGACCTATGATCACATACTACTGAATACACTTCTAAGGTCTACTTACAATTGGTAGGGAATCGTCAAGTTTACACAGACCTATGATCACATACAACTTAATACACTTCTAAGGTCATCTTACAATGGTTTGAGGGTTAAGGTACATACAGATCTATCATCAACATACTTATTTTAATGGCGGCACTTCACTTGGCGTACCGTGTTCGCGTATTTGCTATATTTGTCCGAAACGGCCAAACAACGAAAATAGCGAACATTTGTGTTCGTCCACTTGTCGGTTTTTGATCACATATCAAAGGATTGTTTGAGTTTTTTGGCCGATAACAGTCCATGTGTGGATGGATTTGGAAAGATTTTTTTTTTTTTTTGAAAAATTCTCCCATGTAGGGAAGGCAAAGGGAACGAAGCCCATACAGCCAAGTGTTCAGAATTTCATTTCTTCAGTAGTTTGCATTGAAATGCTAGTGTAATGCAGTTTATTATTTGGGCAAAGTCGGGCGACAACGAAAACGCTACGCGATGCTAACCCAAGTGAAGGGCCGCCTCAAGGTAAACTCCCAATGGAAATGTATTATATCATGTAACACTTTTTTTGTTGGTAAAATTCTTCCATATTGGGAAGGCAAAGGGATCTATGCCCATACAGCCATGTCTGAGGTATTTTTTCGTCTTCAGTATTTGCATTGAAATGCTAGTGTAATACATTTCAATGCGTCCTAGGAGAGTTTGGCGCCATATGCTCGACGGTAAACACTGGTGCTACTTCGATGAGGTGGATTACCACGATGAAAAACTCATCACTTTTCACACCACTTGCCGCTTATTTCAATGATTCTCTACATTGCACATCATCAAAGACACTTATTTCACAAAACTACACTGATTTTACGCAAAAAGATCCACTCCGAAACAATATTAGAATCATTAAAATCGCCATAGTTGAATGGCGCCAAAACTTATTTTTTTTAAATGGAATAAACCAAATAATATGTAATTTGAACATACAAGAAATAAAAACTTTCAACCACTGACAGTTCTGTTGTACAAACCTTTTTAAATTTGCCAAGTTGCTATACTCTGTATATCATCAGCATAATAATTTAACTTTGATGACATGGTGTTAGTGAACTTAGAAAAATTCATATTTTTATATAAGTAAATAAGAATCTAAGATAGCAAAATATTTGTCAATCAATTATAATAAAATTCTACATTTACATCAGAAGGAAGAAAAAAATTAAAATGTTCAATTAATTTTAAGCCTTATGTGTATCTCATAAGCATGAATTATTAAAGACAATTTTACAGTCTGTGTCAACATTGAATTGCACGTTCCTATACTATTGTACCATAAATTGTCGCCTACTTTTAACTTTTCAGTGTGCATTAATCAATTCTAGTCTAGATTTTTTTATTCTTGATAAAATCTTGATAAAGACATTACTAATAAAATGAAATAATCAAATCCAATGAATTTTGTGACAGAAATATTTATTTTACTCCTCACCTTAGAAAATAATGAAATATTTTACTGGCATAATGTTTGTTTTTATCACAATTTTTTTAATTATTAAGTTTCATTTGAAAAATATGCAATATTAGTACCTAAATTAAAAAAGTTTTAAGCTTTCGCCATATTTTAATAATAAAATATTATACTCATTTTGTTTGTTATGTTTGCTTTGCAACAAAAATTGTAAATATTTTTTAAAATGATGACTGTTTTAGTGTTATCTTAGCACAATTTTTATTCAACCGTTACTAAATAAATATCTGGAACAGACGACGTTTTTCATTTAATTTTCCTTTAGAGCAAATCTTTGTTTTTTAAAACTCAGCACTCAACTTTACCACGACTTGTCTAAGTAGCATGTGCAGCGCGATATGATATTAATAGCGTTTTACCACGCTATCATAATACATTGACTGTTGAAACAAATCCCGTTAAGTTTCATGTGGCGTTCATGCTTAGAGGGTTGGGCCCCTAGTCAATTACTTCACAACTATAGCATAGTCTGCAAATGAATTTGCTTTAGTTTTGCTGCTGGAGACGGAGAGATCTGAAGCGCACAGTTAGGTCCTTTGAAAAAACAACAAAAATACTTTAAAACATATTTGATTATCCTACTATAGGATGACCTCCGTGGTCGAGTGGTCTGTACGCCGGTCTCAAGGCGTCGCCATCTCGAGAGGTCCTGGGTTCGATCCCCAGTGGAGGCAAGTGTTTGGGTGATGAATTTTCAGACATTTGTTCTCCAGTCTTGGATGTTCATTATATATGTATAATATTATATATATTCTGAATAATTATGTGTATTTATCTATTAAATATATTTGTCCGTCATCTAGTTTCCGTAACACAAGCAGTATTTAGATGCTTAAAATGGGACTAGTTGATAGGTGTGAATGTCTGAGGATATTAATTTATAGGCTAGTTGACCCGTTTTTTCATTAGGCCCCAAATGATTATTTACTGATTGCCATCACCATAAAAAATAATACATTTTTTTTCTGAAGCCAACAATAAATTTGAAAATTATAAATTACGTTTTTGCTTATATGTCAAAAACACCTTCGATCCTGATTGTCTATGAATTATCTGTGCCGCAGCGTCACGATTATTGTACACAATTCAATACGCATGCGTGATATAGCTATTATGCTTGATTGGTTGCGACTGATGTTCGACAGATTTTGACCACGCGTAGTAATTGTTTACACGAATCGTTACTCAGCTAATTTCACGAACGTAGTAGATAGCGTTTTTGGCATATGAATTGAATTTCTACAGCAATCCCTTAATCACATTTATCGAACTTGGTATATTTCGGACCCTTGTACTAAATACTATGTGAATGACACATTATTTTCATTACTTTTGTAATGAGTCAACTAGCCTATTCCCAAAGGGGTAAGCAGTGTTTATAACAACCACAAAGAATAAAATAAAAACAAATTAAAAAATATTTTTAAATTTAAAAATATACATAGTAGTTGCCTGTAAGGCTTAAAATCTATTGCTTTTGTTAAAATTAAGAAGTATCATTATTTATTACAAAACGTCAAAGCTGTCAAATCTTATCGCAAAAGTTCAACTCGAAAACAATACTTTAATTAATTTCGTTGATTAATTATTCAACTTACATAATGTTGACTACTATTTTAAGGCGCTGTTTAAATGCACAGTCTTCTTACCGTCATAAATCAATAATTCCGTCTCAATTTCGGTGGATTCATGTTTCTATAGGTTATGAAACTTATTTCCAAAGTAAAGTTTATTAAAAATAATGTTACTATCGTGCTAACGATTTAATTTTTTAGGTTTGAGACACGGAGAATACGAATGGCAAGATCCTAGGTCTGAAGACGAAGTGTGAGTGATAAGAAACAAAATAAATGTTTATAAACAATTCATTTGGAGCAATTTTTATATCTAAAATAATTTTATTACTACATATAAATCTGGCTTATCCTAGCTTCTATTCTGTCAGTTTTCATTGATTTTATGTATGTTCTATTTTCCAGTGTAAATATAACCTACATTGATAAAAATGGTAAAAAAACTAAAGTAAGAGGCAAAGTTGGTGACAATGCTATGTATCTTGCACACCGGTATGGCATTGAGATGGAGGGTAAGTTTAACAGTAACCTTATAACCTATTCAAAACTTTATTTTTAAATATTATGTAAGAAATAAATTGGTTGTCAGAAATTAAGAAAAAATATATTAATGGTATTGGACATGAGATGTGCATAGAGATAAGTATATAATTTTGTGCGTTATGTAGGGACTTTAAAGTGATTGTGTTGCTACTGAGCTAATAAAATTTTATTTCAGGTAACAAAAAGTCACATATCTAATTTACGTTTTAAAGGTCTAGAAACAAAAGTAGGTATACTATTCCTTTCTTAATTTTTCAAATCCCCATTATTTGTTCCAGGGGCCTGTGAAGCTTCCTTGGCATGTACCACATGCCATGTATATGTACAAAATGAGTATTTTGACAAGTTGCCGCCTTCAGAAGAGAAAGAAGACGATTTATTAGACATGGCACCATTTTTAAAAGAAAACTCTAGATTAGGTAAGTACACTCAATGATTTTGCACGGGAAGCTTTTAAAACTCATAGAGGTAGTAGTTTTAGTTTCCCTGAACCTAGAAAAAATTTAGACTTTTGTGTGTTTTCTTAGCTTTTGGTTATTTGAATGTCTATAAATAATAGAGGCAAGTCTTTTGTGAAATATTTCACAAAATTGAAAAAAATATGCTATAATTGCTTAAGAAACTTGTTTATTTTGATTGATATTATATTTTCAGGTTGTCAAATAGTCCTTACTAAAGAGCATGAAGGCATGGAATTGCAACTACCAAAAGCAACAAGGAATTTCTATGTAGATGGACACAAACCAACACCACACTGAGACAAGGATTATAGTATAGTTGTGGTTTGTAGAACAAGGAATTGAGAAATGCAGCAAAACAATAATAATAAAATATACATCTTGGTAAGTATTTATTTACTGCTGTCAATATGTTTAGCTGCATATTAGTGAAATAAAATGAATAAATAAATCTTAATATACTGAAAAATTTATATATGTGTATTAGCAAAAACATATGTAAATAAAATTTATATTAAATCATCATAAACATCGTAAACTTCTTAAAAAAAATTGTTTTGGTGATGATGAAAAAACATTAGGAACCAACCAATGTATAGTTTTGTGATAATCATATTATCGTAATATTTTAGTTAAGTTGTAATTGAATAAGATGTGATATCTTCATTGTTTGGAAGAAGTATAAATAAAAATAAGCATTTCAATATATCCCGTCTTTTATTTTTTAACATTAACATGATCATCATTTTTACAGCATCTGTGTGTGAAAAGGGTGTGAATGTTCCCTTAATATATATTACAAATTCAGATAATATAAAACTGCCGTTTCCTTTTACATACAGTAGTTTCATATTAGTTGAATATACTTAGTAAGGACCATTGTATATGAACATGGAGTTCTTTAGAAAAACAACACAAATTATTACTTTTTTTTACAATCAGCTCGGCAAATGACCCAGCACTACCTGATAGTGAGCAGTAGATAAGGCCATGTGCAAAGGATGCTAGTGCACCATCAAAGGATGCAGGCCTAGCGACCTCCACCTTGCTGGCTCATAAGATGCCTTTTCACGCCTCTTTTGAAGGAACCCATGGTGTAGAATGGAGGGAATACATGTGCCGGTAGAGCTGGATGTACGAGCAAAGTATGATTCCCTAAATCCTTTAGTATCCATACTTAAATTTAAAGCTACTCCTCATATGACTATGCATATGTTTTTTCAGAGAGGGTCTATACACAGTCTTGTAAGTGCATCTATCACAGTATAGCCAATTTTGTTCTCTGTTATGTTTTAATTTGTGGCTCCTAAGAGCAGAACTAGTAGTTGTTCTAAAATTACAGCCTTCAAACTTACAACTATACATTTTATTGCTTTCATGAATACAAAGATGAATTTTTAGATTCGGTAAATAGCTTGTGGCGTAATTACAATGCGGACATTTGTGTGTTTTAATATTTATATGAGTATTTTTGTGTTGATTAAAATGAGACTGTTTTAAGGTGCGGTAGCCGCAAATATTACATGAGTGGAGTTTAGAAAATAAAATATTATGTTCTCTCAACAAATGTTCTGATAATAAATTATTGTCATCAAAACCAGCTCTACATATATGGCAAAAATTTACATTTTCTATTTCATGATTAACTTTAGTATGTTCTTTTAAATCATTTATACAAGGAAAAAGTTCATTGCACATGTGGCATTTTAATTTTCGTTTTCTTCTTCTATTTGATGCAGTTTCTTTTAGTTTTTGAGCTTCAAAGGAATGTTTCTTATTTGTATGATTCCGGACAGTCTGTATTGTGGAATAGCTGAGGTTGCAATATTTACATAGGAACCTACCAGATTTATCAATTGATTTGTACCAGTTTTCATCAATTATAACTTCCTGCAAAAACAAAACAAGGTGTTAACATTTGGCTTGGTAAACTAAGAAACAAAATCTTACTATGGGGTCCATGAAATGAAGGCAGTCGAAAATCAAGGAGTGCTAAACCGTTAGCGTGTTTAAGTATCTTCAAGCATGTTTCACTTACCACTGGCTATGATTTACTTATATAAAAAAAGTTTTCGAATAAATAGCTGCTTTGTTATGTTTACTGTACTGAAGCTGAGTGAAGATTAATTTAGACTTAGAGTGACAGAAAATGCAGGCATAATTCTTTATCATGATTCGAAGACTGTAATAATGAAACGGAATCAAACCTTTTGTTTGTTAACTTTTAAAAAATCATTAATATTTATATTAGGTTTACTGCGATCGACATTTCCATCATTTTTAATGTTTGTTTCTGCAGTAAGGGGATCTGTTTCACTATCTTCATAATATTCTATTTTTATTTCTAATTCGTCTAGAATATCCATCAATGAGATATCAGAATGTTCAGAGCTTTTACCGGCATAAAATAATTTTGTTTACATTTTGCTTTGTGTCAGCAATAAAATGATGATGACAGAAAATTTATAGTATTGCCAATATCAAAAAATAAATTATTACTGCAAAATTTACCACAACTCAAAAAATTCATCACATTCATTCATCACATAAAACATTATTTTCTTTGAGTCAACAACTTATTATTATTCACACAAAAAAATCCTTAATTAATTTATAAATACCTACACTCTGAATTTAATAAAAAAGTAAAAATATAGTTTTTTTTATTTTTAGTTAGAGACATAAGGTTGAAACATGAACTTTAGATTGAGTTTTGGTAAGAAAGAATGGCATTCGTATCTTTGCCCTAATTCAAAAACATCAATGCCGATTCGCTGCTTCCATACATCACTTATCAAATTTACTTCATACAAAATATCACACTATTCATTTATAATATTATTATAATACATTCAAATTATAACCTAAATACATTTTTGGTTTAACACTATAAACACCTAGCCTTCTGTACGAATGTAGGCAATACCTACTGGAAATCTCGTCACGAAGTTAGTCATCTGCAAGAGATACAGGAGTTTCTAATTTTACTTAAGTAAAACCATAATATTTTTGATTCACAAAGTATTTTCAATTTCTTTCTTTGATTTGTGTATTTTGAAAATATACGGATTCCTCTTTATTTTCTTATATTAATTAATAACACAAGCCAAGCCAAGTTTTCGTTGCAATAAACAGAAAGTTTACAAAATTTATCAAAAACTCCATACGAATTAACATAATATGCCGTAATATTATCATAATATGCTAAAAGAGTACAGTCATTCATGCGCCATTTGGCGAGATAAAAAGTCAGTTTTCTTCCTCATTATTACAAAAACATTCACCTTAAAATTATTGAAAATAATTATTAGCAGAAAGATTATTTTCTAACCTGGCAACAAAATTGAGCGCTGCGCATCTTCATTCGTTGTTCGTTCCTTCATCGCTACACTTTCATTCGTTCAATCAGTCTGCTCGTGACTTTCGTAGGGGTTGGATTACTGCTTCTAACCTCCGCTAAACGCGTTTCGGAGTGATTTGTGTTTTGTTTTGTGGTGCACGATGGCATACAACGGCAGTAGTGGTAAAAGACTGTGTACAGGAACCGATCTCGACGTGGAAAGGGTGAGTGTTTCATTTCTAATTACAATATACATTATCCTACGTAGATAGACACTTTTAAAATGGCCGTGTTTTGAAAGGTTCCTGTTTCATGTTTTGTAGTAGTATCGAGAAATTATAATGTCGTCAGCGTAACAGTCTACGGTCGACTGCAGAATATCGATAAAACAATGCTGGCGTCATATCGCTTTGAATCGTCTCGGGGCCACGTTATGTTGTTATGAAAATTTTGAGGTTACATTTTGTTGACACACAGGATCGAAATAATGTACACAGTCACGTTATAATAGCAGTAATTTACAGCAAATGCATTGTCTTTTCTATCTTTAACGTGGCCGCCGTGTTTTTCTTGTTCAAAATACGAAAATAGGTTGGTCTGCGTTGAGTCTGTCAATTAATGTGATTGACACCGCTCGGTCATTATGTTCTGTTCGTTCGGCGGGAAATAAATGCCCTGTTTTCGAGGATGATGAAAAAACGTTTGCGCATTCTGTAATTTGGATATATACCAGCGTATATCTTCTCAAAATCTGTGTAATGGTATATTTTATAACAAGGTACAATATATTGATAAAATGATTATTACCACAAATTATATGGCGCTCGTCAATACACATTTTTAGTTGGAATAATATTAGCGATAGTCGAGCTGGAAAAAACCCCCTACTAGTTACTGCGTCTCTTCTACCCGCCTGTTACCCATACTTTAAATTACAGGCAGCTATTGTAAATATCGCCTGCTTACCCCGCGTTGGGCCGGTTCATAGCAACAGGCTGGACCTCCGTTACTTATGGACTCAAACATATTTAGAGAAATGTGAGTTTTAATGCTTTTGCCACCACTTCGGGGATATAGGTTTTAAGATTCTGACGTTTTTTGAATAAAGTATCAATCATTAGTGAGCATTCATTGATGTTTAGTCACAGCATTACATTAGAAAGTAACTGACTGATCTCTGAGTAAAGTTAGTTGAGCAATTATTGTGTGTTACATATGTTGTTACTTGAGTTGTTTGTTTCTCAAATAAAAATAAAATAAATAAAAAGCCTACTTACATATTTGAAGTCAGCCTATTGATTAAGTACTATTCATTATTATTATCAAAATGCAGAAGTACTTACAATACAGATGAGTATTGTTATATTTCTGTCTAACAGTACATCTGTGGCAATAAATTATGAGGAGAACACTAAAAACATAATCTCTGCTCACTACCATTAAAAATCATAGACAAGAATATTTGCACATTTAGCCTATCATATGAATCAAATTACATCTGTGAATTAAAATTTTTTTTTTTGGTAATGTGTATGAAATAAAAAAAAATGTTGTAGCAATAGAAAACCATTTTTTAGCAATTGTACAAAATGATTTTCTGTCATATTTTATTCAGTTTAAACATTTTGAATTATTTATTCTAAGCTTTTGTAAGTGACATGTAAAGTTTATTGTTAGTTCATTGTTATTATTCCAGAAATAGTTATTTGTACGGCAATTATTAGTCATAACAATAAAACGCAATTGATGCTGTTATGATTTATTTGACAAAATGTTAGTAGTTTTCTGACATAAGGGAATCAGCCTTGAGTGACAATGCCTATGATATACCTAATATGCTTTACTCTACTTTTCACTGGTGTTGAGATATTTGATGTATTTATGTATTAAAACCGTTTTTAACCATCAGTCCGCATTGTTAGCGTGGTGGTTTTACGTCTCGTTTTCTTCATGTGTTTCTCCAAGTAGGAAAGCGTGTGTTAAGCAGAGTATAGTATAGCCCAGTCCGTCCTCAGCCTATACACGTCCCACTGTTGGGCACAGGCCTTTCTCATGGAGAAACACATGAGGAGTATGGGCTGTACACCACCTCGCTGGCCCAATGCGGGTTGGCGGGTAGAAACGGTTGCAATTGCGACCGGAACCAACTACAGATCTACTTTCCGAAGTACGGAGGAGTTTGAGATCACATAACCACCCGTCAAGGCATGACCATGGGGAAGGTTGCTTTGTTTTCGATATCGAAACCAAAGCGTACTAACCACAACGCCATGGAGCTCCTCACAGCCCCGTGACGTACCATAAAACTTGTCTTTAAAACTACATTAACAACAAAAGCTGCAGCTAAGATCCGGTATTTTAAGCATTAAGGCATATTAAACCCTCTGTAATGGCATTTAATCTCAATTTGCATTTTCATCAGATTCTCATTAATGAATGTCGTCGAAGTTTTAAGTAATGTGCCGTTCTTACCGTGGGCGTAAAGTTTGGCCAAGATACCCTAGAGTCGAGTTAGCAACAGATGTCTGGACGCAGATGGAGCGGTTTCGGTTTAATTGGCTTACGATTGCAACGGTAATAAGAATTTAATTCCGGTCAATTTCGGAATCGGAAATAGGTTGTCTTGCACAAAAGAGCTACTATGAATATGGGAGTTAAGGAGGTCTACAAATAGTCCCTACAGTCATGTCAAAACATGTATATTTTTTATTGTGGTTGTATTTTATTTCTATGTTCTTAAGACACTTCCCATTGTATGGTATTTAAATAGTTATGGGTGAGTAATGTTATATGCGGGTTGATATGTATGTATACATACATACAAACACGCCTGTAATCTCCGAAGGGGTAGGCAGAGTCCAAGGAGCACTGTGTTCCCCAAGACCACATCCAGTCATACAAAAATAGGGCTTGGTCAGATGAAAAATCGTGAAAGAGTAGTAACAAGTGGCTAGCTCATCGCCTACACAATCACAGAGCCAGTACCCAATACGCCGTCAGTCGCTTTTTAAGACATGCTAGGCAAGAAAAGCAGTTGGTACATTCTTTTGTGTCCCGGACCAAATGGCACGGGATTTTATAGTATGTATGTGTGTCAAAAATTTGCCCCTCATGCAAAGACTACGAAGGTAAATTCTATATGCAAAAAGATACACTAAAATACCTACTCTCTATTCCTTTTCAAACTGAAACATTCGACGGAACAATGCTAGAAGAGATATCATCTGGGCCGATTTTCATACAATGATATTCGAACTGGAATCCGTGGCAATATTGAATCTATAGCAGTGTATACGTATACGTACGGCTTTTATTACGAAACGACGTTTCTCTGTGGTCAAAGACATGCATGTGCAATTATGTCATAACATTTCGAATCCAAATCACGATAATGATAATGGTAAAAATAACATCATCTTCAAAATGACAGACAAAACACATCAGCGTTGATTATATCACCATATTATTTGATTTAAATACGCATAACGCTAATTTTCGCTTTTCAATTATGTGGTAAAATGATCTAGCCGAGTTTTGTAGCGGCATTCTGAGCTGTCAAAAGTGCTACCTGACATTTGGTGTGAGTCACGCTCATTTATGCCAAGAGGGCGTGTCGCTGCGTCTACGCAACAAGAAATGCTATTGGACAGTAATAACGCGACCAATTTACCAGTTACGCCCTTCAGTGGTTTCCCAGATATTTTCGTAGGCGAACTCTTTTGATGTGTCAGAATATTGAGTAGGTAAATTCTCCGTTTAATTAGTTTGTCATTGTTTATAAATGAATTGTTGCCAACTGATTCTCGTCTGGGAGGTTTGTATACAAATTGTATTAAATGAAAATGGTATAATAAAGACTATTAATCAATTTGAAGGCTGTGCAAATATTTCGGTAAATTTTCTTTTATGACACAATCGGCGGCAATAGGCCTGCGCCCTTACGTAGGACAAAAGAAATTATTGAAAAAGCGTGGGTACGAAAACTCTGCCTATGGCTTCAGGGATATAGTTGAGAAAATATAATATAATATTTGGTACAATCTAACTTAATAGTAGCTATGACTGGATTTTTTGTTTTTGTTTTATAAGTAACGTGGGCTTATGAGACGAAAACCGTGCTCGATTCCCTAAAATTATGATACAGAGAATGTTAAAGTGTTTGTATATTAAGTAGGTGTCATACTAGATAACAATACAAATAGTGATATCTTCTGACGTCGATATGGAATGTTTGTTATTAACGACTATCACCGGTGCTCTGGCATTTCGTGTACCTAAGTAATCTGATTTTGATAATTTTCAAACATGTTCACTTAGAATTTTATGCGTAAATAATTGCACACCTATATACTAGGCCCAATAGCAACTATACTCTGTTTGTGTTACATACACTAAGCTTGTAGCAGCTCTAATCATAATACCACTCTATAATTACACCGTTTTCCCGCCTTTCTGAACAATTCTAGTGGAAGTTCTTTGCATTTTACAATTTTCTGGTCTTCTCCAGACACGGAAACGAAGATTATGTGGATGAGTACTGAGTACGCGATTTGTCAATAAGGCGACAGTTTCACCAAACGTTTTCTTCACCATGTTCTTCCTTTCACCGAAGCCTAGCCCACTGCAACCTCCGTCGTTGACGTAACCGGGAATTGAGAGGCTCTCCCTAAAACCTCCATGCTAGTAATCCAGCAATTTTGAATGGTCTAAGTGCTAACTTTGTGACGGGGTGAAGCCGGGGATAATTAAAATTCAGTTGGGTCGTCACTTAAGTATCGTATATTATAATGAAGATTTAAGGCACAACTTAAACAATTCTATAAAAAAAGGTAAATTACACTGAACACAAAACAATTTCACATTTAACACTAAATATATTATAAAAAGGGTAGGGCTACTTACAATAGTGCCTTAGAGAAACATATAGTCTTTGTTAAAAATTAGGAACTGATAATGTGGTTTGTTGTAACTTTGTCTCAGCTTATAAAAATTGATTCACTTTATAAATATTTTACAATTATTGTTAGAAGGGAGTCAACCGCTCTACGCACTGATTCTCGTAAGAATGAGCTTCGAGAACAAAACAAATAAAAAGAGACAGACAGCAAATTTAAAATCGGAAACCAAGAGAAAAATGGCCAGAGAAGAGCGCAATGACAGCAACGAGGCGCTAATATAGCTATGGCGCCTTGTTACAACTTCAAGCCCAGAGGTGGCCCGAACTTCGGCTTTTATTTTAGTAGCGTTGATTGTGGGGTCTCTCTATCTACTATAGCGGTTTTGGGCAGCAGTAAAATCGCTTGGGTGACGACTACGGGGTCGGTTTAGCTATATTACCCATCTCGATACATGTGGTCACGACACAGGATTGGGATTCAGCAACTCAGCATGCTATTTTTCTCGTGGTGTATCCTTTAGCCGTCAATGCTATTATTTTTTATCGCAAAACGTCGGATAATCCTCTAGGCATTTATTTATCACAACTTTCATTGAAAAAGTATATAAAGGCCCGATTTTTCAATCCTCAGATAAAACTATCTGTCAGTCAAATTTTAGTTCTGTCCCTTTTCTTTTTATGACTTTAGAAAGTATAGTTTTAAATGGCGGATAATTGTATCTGAGGATTGAAAAATCCGGCCTAAGTTCGATAAAATTTTATAAACATATTCCTGAATGAGCGTAACTTTAGGCCAAAAGCCTTTTTTTACGGAAAAGCAATAAAACTATTATGTTGTTTTATATTCTAATTATATATTGGGTCCTTACCCATGAAATTGGTGTTTTTTTTCTCTCTTAGTATTTTGTCTGTAACTAAGATTCAGAGTATTCCTAAAAAATAATTACCTCGTCTAAAAATAGACTATATTTTTGAGCTCTTTTGATTTGTTTTGATAATTTAGTTAGTTAAGTAAGTAAGTAAGGACCTAATATTATGTGTGTACCTTGAATCTTATTACAGGTACCAAAGCAAGGTGACCTCTTTCTTACTTTTTGGGCCATACAAATGAATCCATCTGACCTGATATTTAGTTATTATTTTTGAAGTTGAAACTAATCAACTAATCAACCATTATGCCATTCCATTTGCCATTACAAAACGGCGTCATATTGTATATTTAACTCAAAAGGCTTAAATTTGAGGCCAAAGTGTAATGCAAAGGTTAAATCCATCAAGATAAATGAACCCAGAATATTCCTTTGCGTGTCTGAAATTATAACCGATAGTGATTGCGTCACGTGTTCATAATCTATAGGAATTCGTTTGATGCAAGCCAGACCAGTCTAGGGCTGCCAGAGCGGAAATATCCGAGGGATTTGTGCTGCCGGAACGTCAAGGTAATTGGTGCAGTCAAACAAGCCGTTAAGTATGGAATGGAATTAGCTGTAAACATTTTGTGGTAAAATATTGAACTGTGACGTAATTGAAATATATTAGTAATGTAATTGTTTAGTTTGCTATATGCATTTGCTAAGAAGTATACTCTTATGTTTAACAGGATTTTAAACACATACAACACAAAATTATATGAGCTTGACATGTTTGCTGTGTCGCGCAATGTATGTAGAAAATATGTACTTGATACCCTTTAGCGGGTATAAGATTGTTGTGTTTTGGGGGTTCGAGGTCTTGTGGTGGCAATGTGTTTTGTGTTTTTTTTTGTGCACTTGTCTGTTTGTGTGAATTCTCTTTAAACGATTTATTATATATTATGTGGTTTGCTGAAACTTGACTGCATTTTGAAAGTTAATTACTGTAAAAAGATTGGTATTTCATACAGGTATAAATATTTTTTTGTTTTAAATCTGTGGATAACGGTGTTGGTTGTACAATTAAATATTTCAGAATTGTTTAAATTTTGTGTATAGAAACATATTGTACAATTGTTTGTTGTCTCAATAAATAAATAAAAAAAAAACAGTGAACTAAAGGCGTCTGGACCACACCAGGAGCTACAAAGCTCAACGTCGGTTTAATTCACAAGAGAAACAATGGTATTGTCATGATGAAAGAAATTGCTAAAATAGATCTTCTATAATGACAAAGATTTTTCCCGAAGGGGTAGGCAAAAGACCAGATATACCTGGCAACGCACTAGTATTCCCTCAGGTGGGTCTATGAGGGGCGGTATCATTTACCAACAAGTGAACTGTCTGCTCGTTTGCCCCTATTAAAAAAAAAATTGAGTTCCAATATAACAGGTGGCTAGACTGTTGTCATGCACCGGGCAAATATGAGGCAAGCGAAATTCATAATCAACTGTACATAAATTTTATTCATACTCAGTGGCACAGGTGGTGAGTCCCGACTTCTCAACAAATAATACCCCGACCTTCCCAACTCGGCTACCGTTGCCTTCCTATTCCATAAAAAAATTTAAAGTACGATGTTCCGTAGCCAACGCTTAATGACGATAAGAGATTCCCGAATCTGTGAAAGTTGTAAATATTGGGTCCTTACCTATGAAATTGGTCTTTTTTCTCTCTCTCTTAGTATTTTGTCTGTAACTATTAAGATTCAGAGTATTCCTTAAAAAATAATTACCTCGTCTAGTATATTTTTATACTATATTTTTGAGCTCTATTTGTTTTCATAATTTGTTGTAAGTTTAATTGTGTTAAAATTGGACACGGAGAAAACTTTTTTTAAGTGCCTCCCGAATACATCATTCTATTTGCATTCACTTAAAAACGATAAATAATTTTTATGAAGTGTGATATTACACATATAACTAAAGCTTGTCTAATGATAGATGCTAAATATTATTATCTTTGGATTTGTCGTTGTGAAGAAAACTGAAAAAAATTTAGTATGGAAAATGCATCCCCAAAATCTCCATACAAAACACCAATTTCATAGGTAAGGACCTAATATATATCTAAAATTCCGGACTTGTATTAGCCTCAAATATGTTTCAAAAATTCCTCACCGTGTCTCAGCAGTCAGCACCCTAATAGCCAATGTCTGTCAAAGTCTGTTCAATACCGCTATTGTACGCGTGTCGCAGCGACCCCTCTTAGTTAACAGCGTTCTTTGTTCGTCTCGCGGACCAATAGCTCAACTTGTGACTGTTATTCGACAAATAGACACCCTTTATTGAGCGTTCAGTGTAAAGCCAAGTCAATGGATGCCGGTATAGACTGTTTTGGTTGATTGGAAGAGAAATTTAAGTTCGAGGAGGAATTTTTTAAGTTTTTCATGGAACATTCAAAATGACAACGAGTTTACAGGAGTTAAAATCCATTTTTAATGTGGTTATATGCTCTTATGAATTTGGTATAATCCAATTGTTCATAAAACTACATTATTTTAGTAAGTTAATTGCTGGCAGGCCTTGTCTTGAGAAGAGACTGGCAAAAACTAAGCAAAAGACCTCTTCTTCCTTTACATGGTTCATCAAACATTTCATTTTCGCTACGAAAGGAGTATTTTATTTTTACTGAAATAAATCGTACTTATATTCATGTATAGTGTTAGCCGCGTTTGAGTAATAAAATTGTATTTATTAAACGATGATTTAGTAATTACTTCTTGAACCTTACTACTATACTCTGAGAAGCTTGAGTATAACTTTAATAAATCTAAAACTAATTTAACTCCCCGAAACGGTAGCCCTACACAAATGACTTATCTTGATCGCAAAATATCAATACCCGAGATCGCAAATCGTTTGGGAATAGTTTCGGCCAGAATGCTTTAGTTTGTTAGTTCATTACAAACTATTGCGGCCTTCGTTAATATACTCGTAAATGTATAAAGCATGCATGTTAGTAAACAAAGGGATACTTATTTACTTAACAAATGTGACCAATGAAGATATAGGATATCATCAAATGAAATAGTAAATTACGATGTGCATTAAGGAGTGGACAGTAATCTGACATATTGTGGTGATCTCGCTTATTTGTGTATATAAGGAGAAAGTATCGTCAGAGAAGCCATACGTTTGCTGTTTATTTTAAACGGCTTTAGTATACCTTACAAGCTCGATGGTAAACCACTACTCAAACGAAAACAGATTGGCGACCAAAATTTTAATCTTAAGTTCTCTGCTCTTAGGAAGGTATCAGGGCATGTTAAGCTGTTCATTCAAAGTCGATATTGCAACTTGTTCTAGTGGAATTATTACGGCCTATACTCCTTATATTTTTTTGTGTCTAAAGGTGTTCCAACCAGCAGAAAACTGAATAGTCTCACGAAACCTGTGTAACGTCGAAATAATGTAAGAATTTATTGATACTCCTAAAGTAAGATCTCCAGAATTAGTTATAAACCTAAGTCAAGCTAAGGTGCCTGAAATAGGTCTACAGAAACGTACTTTACGTATTCGAGCAACGAAGAAATTGTTTACGAGTTTTCCTTCTATGAAATATCGGCAAGTATACGATAGTTTATGTCGGGCATTGAGTATAAATTCAGTGCTTCTTGTGATTCGTTAACCTGGTCGATTGTTTATTTTATGTTGGCTTGCAATTGCAACGTTTTAGGCTTTCTTTCAATTTAATACTGAATTGGGAAAGCGATACAATTGAATTTATAAAACTTTTGTATAGTTTAATAGAAACACAGAAACCCGATGTAAGGGAACGCTTGCGGTTTCCTTGAGTGAGTGAGGTTACCGGATGGACATCTCCTTAAAAGGCCGACAATGCACTTCTGACTCCTGTGGTGTTCCGTGTCAATGGGTGACGGTAGTTGCCTATCATCAGATGACCCGTCTGCTCGTTTGGCCCCCGATCCCATAAAAAATATCGCTTGCCTTAATGGTCTCTGCTCACTACTGTCTATACACAGAATTTTTCTTTTGATTGAAACGGTCCCTATTCGGTCATTATATTCTCCGGTGTGGAGGGCAGAGAGCTTTCTGTGGTTTGTGCCTTTTCCTCGACACGCCACGCCTAAGCTGAAATCCGAGCCTTTATAGGCCGAACGTCTGCCGATCCACGAATCCGGCTCGAGCGCCCTGGAGACTCCCTGGAAGCGGGACCCCCTGGGGGGATGCCTTCCAGAGAGAAATCCTACAGTTTTGGTTCGCCTCCACAGGCATAAGGGTTCCAAAGTTCTCGCCGTTAAAAAATCCTGTGATAGCTTTGTAGCCAGAGGCATCAGTTTAGGTCAATTAAAAAAAGTGTCTCTATAGGTAAAGACTATAGGAATACCCCGTTTATATTGAGCATGATGATATGTTGTAAATGAACAATTTTAAAGCATTCATTTGTAGTTTTATTTATATTAAATTTCTTTACACTCTCCGCTACAACAAATACAGATAAAACCCCTCAGTTCGCTCCAAATTGACTAGACATTGATGTTACAAACAGACGGACAGTTTGACATTGTTTATGTAAATACAGCTCGGCTCCTATATTAGATTATGCAAAACCCATTCAGATATTCAGGCTTGTGTTCCGATATATCTGCGCCGCTCCGATCGTTACGGCTTTAAATTCGAGACGTAAAAAATTATAATGCAGTTTTTATGGTGATCTTTCTGATTGAGACTTGATCTGTAAATATTATTTAACTTCTCGTATTAACTATTAATGTTCTTCTGTTGTGATTATAGTCCGAAAGTTCGATATCATACCTTTATGGAGTTTTATTTTATTTTATGGGGTTCTAGTGTTATAAATTTTCTAACTCCAAAATATGTATTTACAGTATGGTTTCTGTTGTGGGATCTCGCGTATAGAAGACACATTATCAGACAGTGAATGCGCGTACTCATCACACAAACAGCTTTCCTAACCGGCACTCGAAACCAGAACCTCTGACGACACTGAGACCGGTACACGAACGGAAGAACACAATCGAACCCTATTTTTATTATTATTAATAAACCAGTAGTATTAAACTAATTATTATTGTGACCTCTTGCTAGATTAGTGCTACGAATGTACTCAACATTCGTAAAAAAAACATATATTACAGAATTTTGTTGTATTTTTTTTCTTATCTTGTACTGTAGATTCTAAGTTATTCTGGTGGAGTTTGCCAAGTCCCAGGACTGATGTCCAATGGGAAGACCAGGTTTTTGAGTGGTACGGCTACATGCTTGACTTCTGAACTGATGATCTAGCGTTGGTTGTAAAAAGCTTATGCCCAGCAGTGGGCGTCTTCTGACTTTTAACATAAATCATCACGCCTCTATCCCCCAAGGGGTAGGCAGTGTTAAAAAACCCACCCGCCGCCGTAAATGTCAACAATAACAATGCTTCCCAATAGACTGATGTTATAAATCTAGATTTACTTACGCAAAAATTAACTTATCCTCTTGCGTCATTTGTTCCCCCACGGTGAAATCAAAGCAAGGATACCTAATCCTTGCCATTAGCAATCACAGAAATTTGACTTTTATTTTGGTCCTATCAATGCTGCTATTGAAAGCATAAGTATGTTTTTTAATTCGATGCATATTTAAAAAAGGCGAGGTTTGAAGCTCCATTCATTCGGAATTTTTAATGTGGCCTTTAATGTCACCCTTACTCACTGAATATTACCTACATGTGGGTAAAAATATCGGCGGATAAAATTATTAAGCAGCTTTTTCATTTTTAAGCCAACAAGTGTGAAGCGTCATTGAACTAAAATATTCGGGCTCTCAAAAATAGTATTTCATGTTTTTTTTTACATATGACCGGTAAGCTCTTGGCCTTTATCTCACCTGATGGTAAGTGACAGGCCGAAGATGGAAGCGAGCTTCACCTGTAATCCTCAACAACTGAGGATCTGGCTGTCTTACCTTAAAACATCGTTATTATGACGACAAATTTAGGTAAGACGGTGGAAGCTAGCCAGGCGGGCTTAGAAGCTACCACCAACCAAACCGAGCAGAAAAACTTATGCCTCCATGGGGAATCGAACCCGGATCTCCAGATCAACACCAGAGGTTAAAAAAATATACCTATGAATAGACTGTGAATGAGAATTATGTTAAGGACGGGTGTAAAGCTTAACTAGTGACATATATATTTGATCCTCTGTCAAAACTTATATCCTTGAGCCTTTTTATTCCGACACCAAATCATTCAACACGTGTAAAATTTGAAGCAATATAAAATCAACTTTATCAAGTAATTGGTCCCAGTAGTAAGTCATTCTCAAATAATTACGACGTTTTATCGCCGTTGGTTGTCGAACTCTCGACGAAGTTAAATGAGATAACTTAATCGCAGTCTTGTAACTGTCTAACTGATACAAATCAACTGAACCAATTATCTTTGATTACTGCTCCCATATTATTTGGAATGGAATTGATGCGACGAAAGCGTCGCAAGTTACTTGAGGTTCCGAATTCCATTGGTGCTTACTTTGTGTTAGTTGAGGGTGTTTTAATTGAAACTATTGATAACAAGAAGCTCGGTGGCGTAGTGGCTAGTACGCTTTGGCTTTCGATATTGAAAACAAAGCTATCTTCGCCATGGTAAGGTTCGGATGGGTGACCAAAAACTTTGATCTCGAACTCCTTCGCGCTTCAGAAGGCACATAAAGCGTTGGTCCCGGTCGCTATTGCAACCGTTTCTACCCACCAAGCCCCATTGGGTCAGCGTGGTGGTGTTACGGATCATACTCCTCATAAGGTCTCTCCATGCCTGGCCTGTGCCCAGCAGTAGGACTAGGACGCATGTACTTGTAGGCTGGGGACGATTGATAACGTCGTGTGATATGGTTATTGTTTGATGCATTTTGATAAATGTTGCTGGCATATCTTTAGAAGAATTGAACAAGTACAATATTTGATCTAATGTTGTGATAATAAAAGTGTTGATTGAACAATTAATATTCTTTCCTTTAAAATCGTCATTTTCTGTAATGAATTACGAGTCCAAAATACGATATTCGGTTTTGAGTAACCGTTACAGTCCAGCAGTTTATAAATCACATTTGAACCACATAAAGACGGTGAACTATTTCTAACACTCTACATAGTGCGTAGAAAATACCATTACTATGGTAGAAATAGTTTGCAGTGTTGATTTTACCGAAGCAATATACGTTACTGTTGACGTTTAGTGGTTCATTACTTGTGAATTCTACACAATTTATTGGCAAACAGTCAAAGACTTGAAAGATATTCATGTTCTGACTATATTTGATTTAACTTGCCTTCAGATATTGTCTAAACTTCGTTAGTGCCATCGGAGTTACGAGCTCTGATTGTCTATTAAGCTTAAACGACATACTAATCTGCGTCTATAGCTTTATCTGTTGGATTAACCTATCATATAGTAAAGTAAATTAACTAAACGATATTTGATCCAGAAACAGGGATCTCAAATTTGGTGTTCTAATTACTGTGTAACTTTATATCACGATTTAAGAATAGCCACTGATTGAAAAGCTTTTGTTTGATAGTATTTTATTAGCCGAAAACATACAATTTTCTGCCTTATACATTTATAAACGATCTTAATTCATGCTACTAAGCTTTTCTCATTGTAAAAATTTTGAGATTTGCGCTGTTATTGTACATTATTAAAGGAATAGTTCTCCAATATCAAAGGGCAGATTTATCTCGAGTTTTTTACATATATTACGACAGGCAAGCTCTTGGCCTTCATCTCACCTGATGGTAAGGGACGATAAAGCCGAAGGTGGAAGCGAGCTTCACCTGTATTCCTTAAAAACTGAGGACTGGCTATCTTATCTCTGATTGCCGGAACACAAATGCTAAACATTGTTTATGGCGTCAGGTTTAGGTAAGACGGTAAGACAGGCAGGGTCCAAAACCCTACTATCAACCAAACCGAGTAGAAAAACTCCTGCACTCCTGCACAATCGAACCCCGGACCTCCCGATCAACAACAGGTCATCACATCCCGGTGGTGTCAACCACTATACCAGAGAGGCGGTCAAAAAAATTCATCGTTATTATGTTATGTGACTTTCTGTTATGCTTTCAGCGTTTTTATCATTAATTTACAAATATTTTTTCAAAATATTTTCTGTACACTTAAGTCATAATTATCCAAATGATTCGTCCAACGAAGAGTTCATCAAAGAATTCGAAGCTTTGCTAATTATAACCTTTTCAAACACGACAGATATGATTAACGTGAGCCATACGTTATTTAACTGCTGCATGAAACATTTTATTATTTTATTTACAAACTTTTTGATGTTCTGCAGCTTTGAGAATAAAAGAAACACGTGCCGAATATAGAACAAAACTCGTTGTCTCTATGAATTGAATTGGCTGGTTTGAGCGCGTATCCATACATATTTTAGCCCCGCTTAGAATTCTTCGAGAATAGCTGATGTAAATCAATTTCTGTGGAATATGATGGTAAAGGAGTTTCACTGGGGCTTTGGACATAGATTTTAATATTTCAAATGGAACTACGGTTGCTTTGTTCTATGCCGTACAATGCATTTTTCTCGATGTAGTTATTATATTTTATCATTGAGTTCAGTTCCGTGTTCTGACAAGGTAGCTGTGAAATGTGGTTAACAATTCTGCCTACCCCTTCGGGAATGCAGGATGATATGTTATTAACGAGGAGCTCGGTGGCGTAGTGGTCAGTGCGCTTTGGCTTCGATCGATAACAAAGCTACCTTCGCCATGGTCAGGCAGTGGATGGGTGACCAAGACTTTGTGATCTCGAGCTCCTCCGTGCTTCGGAAGGCACGTTAAGTCGTTGGTCCCGGTCACATTTGTGACCGTTTCTACCCACCAACCCGCATTGGGCCAGCGTGGTGGAGTTACGGCCCACACTCCTCATGTGTTTCTCCATGAAGTAGACCTGTCCCAGCAGTGGGACGTATATAGGCTGGGAACGACCTCTGTCGGTTTTCGGCTCAGAATTTCTGCCTTTTGATTTTTCATTTTGTACCTTCTAGATCAATGAGGTCTTAATATGCTTTAATCACATCAATCTTTTTACTGTCAACTATCCCCTCAAAACCTTCTGCTGCAAATACAGTGTCAAGCCAAATTAAAGGTTCTACGATCCATTTGAGACAATATAGCTCGGACGAAGTTATGTTGTTACAAATCCACTTGCACTGAGCCCTCAGTGCTTAGTTATGCACGCCATGCATTTTTTATATGCACTCCGGAGCAACTCTAAGCTGGGAGATTAAAGAGTTGGGATTGGCTTAGCGTTTTTTTCTACAGTTTAGACTGTTTTTTGAGTTGAATCTGATGCAAACGGCTTCCCCGTGGAAGATAAACTGCCTTAGGTTGAGGTTTTAATTAGGTAAGTGCTAATGAATATAAAGTTGTGTTTTTGCGGTTCCGATGAATTTTATTATGGGAATAATTTATTAATATTCAAAATGACATATTTAATGCTTGTAACCAGATATAGATGCTACTTAATTAGTTCTTTCCCATAATCGTCCGGTTAGTAACGAACCTTTGAATATGTCATATAGTATTTATATCATTAATCTTCGGTTATCTGTAATGTATTTGATATTATAAGTTGCTCAATTGGTTTGTGCGTATTTAAGTATTTTCTAATTCTTAGATGACATCATTGTTAGATATAAAACTGAGCTAAGACTTATACCATATTAGTTTTTATGTCTCTGCCTATCCTACCGGGATAAAGGCGTGACTAAATACCTTTTTGTATGTGTGTTTTGCCAATAATATTCCCAAACCAACCTTCCGTCCTTGTGGAGATCTTTGGGGGATTTTTATCCGGCTTTGGGCGTATCCGTTGACTTATTAAACCTAATAATTGAACTAACAAATACCAAAAATCTAACAAATCCAAAAAAATCGCTTTTGCATAAAATTCTCTAGGAAAAGAAATATCTTAGTGACAGCTTACAAAAGAATAGCGCCGGTAATAAAGTTAAAAGGTTCCTGCTTCGATATTAAACGCTGAGATGACGCTGCGTTTTGATATTGTTTGGAGCGAGCTCGCATTCCTTGCCTTACTCTCAAGTTCTTTTAACTCAAAGGTATTTTGTGATCTGCGTAGTTTATTTGAAGGTATTAAGTGGCGATCCAACTATGTTACATTATATAACACGTCCACATTATGTAACCTTGTTATTCAGCATTGCAACATAAAACAATACTGTACAAATTACACAACAATGCAATATCCGCGCTTCCACCTTTGGCCTTATCGTCACATACCTTCAGGTGAGATGAAGGCCAAGAGCTTACCTGTCATATGTAAAAAGAATGAAAACAAAAGGATATAACAATTTTATATAACATTTGTAGTTTGTCGTTTTTCAGTGCTATCCACAATGTCGACAATTGAGTAAATTATATAGTAGTGTTGACGACCTCCGTGGTCGAGTGGTCTGTATGCCGGTCTCAAGGCGTCGCCATCTCGAGAGGTTCTGGGTTCGATCCCCGGTGGGGGAAAATGTTTGGGTGATGAATTTTCAGGCATTTGTTCTCCAGTCTTGGATGTTTATATATATTTTTATATATTCAGGTTATTTATATGTATTTATCTATAAAATAAATTTATCCGTCATCTAGTGTCCGTAACACAAGCAGCATTAGTTGCTTAAAATGGGGCTAGTTGATAGGTGTGAATGTCTGAGGATATTATTATTATTATCTTTATTTTTATTTTTTATTTTTTCCTCCTCTTGACGAGGGTATACACCTAGTAAGCGGGCCGAGGCCAAGCGTTAGAGGTGTTATTGAAATGTTATTATTATTATTATATCAATAACATGTCATATAGCAATGTATAACATGTTACTGGTGTAAATTAAAAGACGTAGGTATTACGATGTAAATTCTGTCAATAAAATTAACTCTATTACGGTTGCACTCAGAGACGTCATTCAAGCTAATGTTCCATTAACGAATTTTAATTCGTCTGTATGCGTATTAAAATAAGTGTTAATTTTTTTAACATAAGTAACCATTAACGTTAATGAACGACTCTGAGTACGGCAGTTAGATTTGGAAATGATTAGTAAAATATTGTTACATGATTTCCTTATGGAAGAAGTGTGTATATAAGATGATATTAGGATATTTCGTACCCATGTAAGAACTCTCAATTTAATAGTTAGAGTTAGTGTTTCCATAAAAAAATTGAATTTTATTTACAATTCTTCCATATCATTGTTTTCCTATTATGCCAGCATAAGTTTAATTACATCCACGTAGTTTGCACAAGTAAAATTATATAGTTTTGATTAGAAATGATCATAATTACGAATTTAGTGAATCCTTACATTTTTCGCCTTTAAAGCACTTAATAATAATAATATCCTCAGACATTCACACCTATCAACTAGCCCCATTTTAAGCAACTAATGCTGCTTGTGTTACGGACACTAGATGACGGATAAATATATTTAATAGATAAATACATATAAATAACCTGAATATATAGAAATATATATAAACATCCAAGACTGGAGAACAAATGCCTGAAAATTCATCACCCAAACATTTGCCCCCACTGGGGTTCGAACCCAGAACCTCTCGAGATGGCGACGCCTTGAGACCGGCATGCAGACCACTCGACCACGGAGGTCGTCAACACTAGTATATAATTTACTCAGTTGTCGACATTGTGGATAGCACTGAAAAACGACAAACTACAATGGTTATATAAAATTGTTATATCCTTTTTTTTCTTTCTTTTTACATATGACAGGTAAGCTCTTGGCCTTCATCTCACCTGAAGGTATGTGACGATAAGGCCAAAGGTGGAAGCGCGGATATTGCATTGTTGTGTAATGTGTACAGTATTGTTTTATGTTGCAATGCTGAATAACAAGGTTACATAATTTGGCCATGTTATATAATGTTACATAGTTGGATCGCCACTTAATACCTTCAAATAAACTTCGCAGATCACAAAATACCTTTGAGTCAAAAGAATTCGAGAGTAAGGCAAGGAATGCGAGCTCGCTCCAAACAATATCAAAACGCAGCGTCATCTCAGCGTTTAATATCGAAGCAGGAACCTTTTAACTTTATTACCGGCGCTATTCTTTTGTATGCTGTCACTAAGATATTTCTTTTCCTAGAGAATTTTATGCAAAAGCGATTTTTTTGGATTTGTTATATTTTTGGTATTTGTTAGTTCAATTATTAGATAGGTTTAATAAGCCAACGGATACGCCCAAAGCTGGATAAAAATCCCCCAAAGATCTCCACAAGGACAGAAGGTTGGTTTGGGAATATTATTGGCAAAACACACATACAAAAAGGTATTTAGTCACGCCTTTATCCCGGTAGGATAGGCAGAGACATAAAAACTAATATGGTATAAGTCTTAGCTCAGTTTTATATCTAACAATGATGTCATCTAAGAATTAGAAAATACTTAAATACGCACAAACCAATTGAGCAACTTATAATATCAAATACATTACAGAAAACCGAAGTTTAATGATATAAATACTATATGACATATTCAAAGTTTCCATCTGGCCTTCACACTGGCTTATCTTCGGTTGTTACTAAGGTTGGACTGTTGTCTAAGGCTTTGCCTTGAAAATTGTCGCAGCCTTTGAAAACTAAAAGCGGAAAGAATCTGAAAATAAAAAGTTACAAAATGTTTTGATGTCCATTAAATATACCATGCACCTAGGGAGAATGCCTTCACTACCGACTTAAACATGGATTTTGCATTAGTGCCACTGTGTAATTTCGTGTTGCGACTTCAAAATAACTAACTCAATTGTGATCTTTTAGATCTAAACATGCATCAATAAAAACTTCTAAACATATTGTAATTATAATTTGTAATGCTAACCAACTAATCAAAATAGGCGATTCATACACTGAGCCGAGCGGTAGACAACGGAGAGACATGGATGACGGACCTACACAAACAACAAATTTGCATGCCATTTTCTGGTGAATTGTGAAGAAACAAACACTTATTTATAAGATCATATTGTACCACACTTCTTGCAAATAAATATATTTCTATTTCTATTTCTACACGCGTACTTGCAGGTGCGTCAATCGCATCAGCGAAATGCACCTGCGCGTGATATTTCATACTACTTTAGAGCACGCATCCACACAATCGCTTCAGCGCGCGACTCACTGTCAGAATCGCCTTATTCCACTATAATTGTTTTATGGTTCATTTAATGTTAGTAGTGTTTTAATTTATTCTAATTAAATTTTCTTTAATTCATTAAATATTTAATATCGACCGTAATTTCAAATTTTATAAAATTTTACATACGATATTTAGAATTACATCTTAATTCGATTCGATTTTAATTTATTTAGAGTCGTGTGGTAGCGGCTCATTAAAAGAATACTACCAACCCATCTCATCCCTTGGGTGTCGTAACAGGCGACTAATGGACTTCGAACTGCCAATCCAACAGCTTGGAGCGGCGACGGGCTCACCACCTGTCACTTTGAGTGCAGTCACTAATTGGTGAAGCGCGGGCTAGGCAATGGACTGGTTTGCGGTGCTTTTGCCTAGTCTCTGGCTAACCCTTAGGGGATAATAGTCGTGATTATATGTATGTATGTATTAAGAATTGGCGACGACGATATAATCGCAGTTACACACCGCAAATAAGAAAAGAAATTGCTAGTAGTGAAATAGCATTAACAAATTGATAATAAAATACTTGCATAAGAAGTTGAGTGCACTTAATGTCAAAATGAGCACGACATCCCACTAATAAATATTAATATAGGATCCAAATGTGCTCAGACGTTTCATATGATAATTTGTAGTTTGAGTGCTTTTGCTTGTGCTGTTAGCTTTAGGAATGGCATATTTGTCTTAGCAGGGGCTCCACTGACTGTAGTGTTATTAATTAGAAAAGCAGGTTTGCAAGTTAAGCGGCTACGCATGCAATAACGATTTAACTTTGTCGAGCTAGGACTAATTCTGAAATGTTAACAATAATTTTTGTAGTTAACTTAGATATAAAACATTGAGGACCACTTGCAGTAAATTTTAAACCTAGTTTAAAACTCGATTTTGTCATTTTTTCACATTTCAGACATACAAGAATTGTCAAAATATTACTAAATCTAATTTTAAATCTAAATTTCAATGCAAGACGCCCTAAATTATTATTGTATTAGCTTTTGCCCGCGACTTCGTCCGACTTTGAGATAATGTCATGGTATATGTAGCCTATAGCCTTTCTCAATAAATAGGCTATTCGACACTGAAAGATTTTTTCAAATTGGAACAGTTTGGAAATTGAAATGTCAATTGGTGGAATTGAAAATTTACTCCTACTCTACAAAGTTCAAAGTTCATAGTGGCGTAAATTTGTCCTTCATTTTTCTGGGAGGCGTTATTTAATTTTTTTAACATTCACCCGCATGGCAATGCCACCATGGAAATATCAGGATAAAAGGTAGCCTATGTCCTTTCTCGGGCTCTTGACTATCTGTGTACCAAATTTCGGTTCAATTGGTTCAGTAGTTTTGACGTCAAAGGGATACAGACAGGCAGACAGAGTTACTTTCGCATTTATAATACTCGTATGAATAATGTAGAGATATTATTGTCGCTGTTTTCTGTTTTGAAGATTTTACTCACTCAAATACATCTATCATCTGAGCAATCTACATTGGCAGTTTGATTGGGAATTGGCTATTATTTTAAACAGTTGGTACATTTTCTAGGTTGGTATATTATTATGTTGTTTCACATAAATAGCTCCTCCTGTTCATAAATATAATAAACATTACATGGTATCATAGAACAAAATTTTGCTCTGAAACGTCATTTTTAACTCTGACAACCCTACCGCACTTCATGTTACAGAAAAACAGCTGTAATTTGTCAAGAAGCATTTCGCACTTCAACTATAATGCGCTGTATTACAATGTGTCGTAAGTACAGAAATAATAAATTAATGTAAGTGTTGGACTGGAAGTGCTGTTGGCTGAAATGGATTGTCTTCCGTGTTGAACATTTAAGATGCCGGAAATAAAAGGAAAACTCCGAATTTATATGATGCTGAGCATTTGCCAAATGGCTTATGATGTTGCAATGGTATGCAGCGGTCATGGAAAGTTCTTGACGGATTGCAATAGAAACTTGTTTTTAGAGGTCAGAAGGCTTTTATTAAAAGAAAGAAAAGATGGATAGACGGTTTGAATGAGGACATGGTTAGGATAGAAGTAAAATATGGAGAATGGAAGAGGAAGACTCGTTGCACCGACCCCAAATGAAAATAGGTAAAGGGCAGGTAAAAGAAGAATAAATAAATATAAATAAATATCTTCAAACATTCACACCTATCAACTAGCCCCATTTTAAGCAACTAAGACAGTGTGAGGCGAGGATATTCACAGCAAACTGTTCAAAAGATTAATTCAAATTCAGTGGTAGGAATAGGCGGAAGGAATCCATCCACCAACCTCTTGCATGAATAGTGCCGTAGAACCCAATTCGGCCATCTCTAATGACATTACTAATAATTATCGTATTTATCGTTTAAACTTTGACATTATTTCAAAATTACAAGTAATTGATCATTATTTAATCCTGTAAAACAGTGAAACTTAAAACATATTTAAGTAATTATTTATAATTTTATCGGGTTTCTAAATAAACCTTATTTTTATGCTAGGCTAATTAGCTAAAGTGATCTTCAGCACAGATTAAGTAATTATTGGGTCCTTACCTAGGAAATTGGTGTTTTTATTCTGTCTTAGCAATTTGTCCGTAACTATTAAGTTTCAGAACATTCTTATTAAATAATTGCCTCTTCTAAAAATAGACCATATATTGAGCTCGTATTATTTAATTTGATATTTTTTTGTAAGTTTAATTGTGTTTAAATTAGACACAAAGACAATTATTTTTAACTGCCTCCCGAATACATCATTTGATTTGCATTAAAATAAAAACCATGAATAATTTTTATCAAGCGTGTTCACACACATATTGCTAAAGCTTGTCTAATGATACATGCCAAATATTATTATCTCTGGATTTGTCGTTGTGAAGAAAACAGATAAAATGTTAGTATGTTAAATGCAGACATCCCCAAAATCTCCATACATAACACCAATTTCATAGGTAAGGACCTAATATATTGTAGCGGATTTACTGCAGAATCTTAGTAACCTAACGTTGGTTTTAGACATGAAATTAAATGATATTATTTGCTTGACTCTAAATTGATAATGTCACCATTGCACCCAAAACTCTTGCCCAGAATTAATTTTTGAACTATTCAAGGGTATTGTCTTAGTTAATTTTGAATTTTGGCTTAAATTATGTCCGGTGCATGGCAACAGATTCGCTCCCTGTTATGCTCGCTTCCCATGGACACAGCAGACCGATGCACAGTGGGACGGTCCATACCCAAAACCTAAATTATTAAAGACATTAATCTTTTTATGGTGATGACAACATCAAAGTCTCATAGTCATTAGTCTTTTCGAGTTTACGATAATCATGCATAGGTAGATCGACTGAGTTCGAGCTAAGCTCAGACTGTGAAGTTTCAATGCTTTTTTTAATTACAATCATTAGAAATTTCGATATAATCCTTTTCATAATTGACGACCACGGACCGACGCGTACTGCACAAGATGCTCTTCCAAAGATGCCATAAAGTCCAAAATAGGTCGGTCGCAGCCGACGCAGACAGATCGCACAGACGAGCACGTACGCTCTCGCACCGGACCTTTGAAGTTACCGCCTCGCCACTGATCGGCGCATACACGGGTCTGGTCCGCGTCGGTCTGCCAGTATCACCGACCATGGGAAGCGAGCTTTACAGAGGGGCATATCAGATAAATTTTGCGTTTCCCTCGATCTCTATCGTAGGCGATACAAGCGGCTTTGTTATTTGCTCCTGTGTTTTTCAAAAGCTCCTATTTATACTCATACATACTGTTTTACCATTACACTCTAGGTACACACAGTCAATTCCAGTTTATATCCCAATTATCCCTTTTTGTATTACGATACCCTAATTAATAATGGAAGCGTGATTGCACAGATGGAATCCTAGTGAAATTTTAATGTGTCATAAATGCGACGAGGTACATTCGCTCGCATGATTCACAAGGCGGGCGTTTGCCTGCCAAATTAGTTGGTAGCCAAGATGTCAGGTGGGATTATGTATGCCCAAATGAGTAATTGGATTTTGAATTACTGGATTACGTGGATGAGCTTTCGTGAAAGCACATTACTTGGGTGTGGGGGAAATTTAATGGGATAAATGCGTCTAATGCCGTTGACATTTGCCGCTGACGTGCCGTTTTGTTCAGAATGCACTAAACGGATTCAGATTTCAAAATTGACTCATTTTCAAAATTTTCAAATGCTTCTAATATTTAGGTGGATTATATTTAGATTATGATAAAGTAGGATGAGTATCACATAACAAGAGGAATGCTTGGTATGGATGTTAATATACCAAGAAAGAGAGGAAGAAAGAAGCGATGGATTAAATGTGTGTATCATGAATTTGGGAAGAAGTGTTGGAGATGTTGAGCTGAAGAGTGAGCTGGAGAATGGAAGATGAAGACACTTTGTGCCGAACCCTCTTAAATTGTATGAATACGGTGAGCTTAGTTGGCTGTTGAGTTGGAAATTTGCCATAATTTGTCTTTAATAATTTGCCCCTTTTTGCCAGATAAACAACCATTTTATGACCACAAATTTTAGCTGATACAAGCCTATGGATCACATTGTCCTCAATGTCTAATAGAAATTCTAATGCTATAGATAGGGATCTACATAAAGTTATAGTACACTGGTAATTTAGTCCGATGAACAAAAGGATAACTTCACACGATCTTAATTCAGGAACATCTCTGGCTTATCTACAATCCTGGGTCCTCTTGGAGATAACATTTATACGAATTCAGTGGAAAATTTCACCTCAGCAAGTATATAGGTATGGAGCGAGCGTAATAAAATGGATTTTTAAATGGAAACAAATCTGTTGAAGATTGTAGAGATGATGAATTATGCGAAGACCAGGTTTTCTGGCGAGAATATCTTGTAAAATCCCTTAAATGCCTTTGATAAACAAAGTGTTTCTCCATACTCTTCATGTGTTGTGCCCAGCAGTGGCGTCTATAGGCTGAGGACGGAGTATACAAAGTGACGATCGGCGTCTTTAATGTTTGCATTCTGGTGTATGATTTTATTTTTAATCTTACCTGAGTCAATGGTTATACTGACCAAAAGGAATCTGCATTGTGAGTCGTCCGCATGCTTGTTTTTACTATATAGTTGCTGAAGGAGTCAAATACAAGATATCACTTATCAATAACGTCAGTCACTTATAAAATAACGAACTGCAATATTTCTTAGTCTTTATGGTTACAAGAATTTTTTAATTGACTTCTTTGTGGTATTCATATCCACACCAGACTATTTGTCGTATGTACCGATACGTTCGTTTTTTCTTTCCACCTTCAACCAGCTGTTTAAATATTAAGCTCGCAAAATTGTTTTACTTCAAGACTTTCATGCATCGTTACTACTGTCAAAGTCAGTCTTTCTTTATTCAGATTGTAATTAGGTTACATTAGTTTCTTTCAAGCAATATTGGTTTAATTTCACGCCTTGTTTGAAACATAAGAAGCCACAAATACGCCATTACAGTTGTTACATTAAATGTTATTTGCAAAGAAATAAATAACGGTATAATAAACAGTCCCCATTGTTATATTCGACCTTCTGAGATCTTAGCATATCAGTATATTTTCCTTTCGTGACCTGTATTGTAATTTCCATATAAACAGGTGAAGTTAATATAATAAGAAAATTATTTATGCTCTCTGAAGTTTTATTACACTTAAAAAGTGTTTGTGAAATTGTAATAAGAAATTTGAATAGGTATATCGCTTTTGTTCCAATCAAACGCCTCCGCTTTTTCTTATTAAGGCAAGGCGAAGTGTTGGTTACCTTCAAGAAGGCTTTAAATTTGGTCACAGCAACCAATAAAACACTGATCTAGCAACTACGTCAAGATTCTATTTAGGTATATTTTAACTGTCCTCAACCTCTATACGTCCCACTGCTGGGCACAGAGCCTTCTTCATGGAGAAACACATGAGATGGGCCGTAACACCACCACGCTGGCCCAATGCCGGTTGGTGAGTAGAAACAGTCGCAATAGCGACCGGGACCAACGGCTCAACGTGCCTTCCGAACCACGGAGGAGCTTGAGATAACAAAGTTTTGGTCACCCATCCACGGCCTGGGCGAAGGCCCACGGCGAAGGAAGCTTTGTCGATCGAAAGCCAAAGCGTACTAACCACTAAGTCACCGAGCTCTTCGATATTTTGACTACTACATTGCAACCAGTTTTGTAAGCTAAATATAAAATGTTCAATGTGGGCATTGTTCGTTGATGAATTCCATGAACCAAGGTTGGTACAGTTTTCTGGGAACAAATCTTACCAAAAGCGAGCTCATAATCGCTTTGTATCGTTCAAAGGACTAACTCCCCTCTATTATAAGCAACAATTTTCCCTGTTCCCGTAGGTGTAAAAGGAAATAGGTTAGAATCCAGTAAAAGCCGGCATAATCCCAGTAAGGTTGCGGCCGGGTGTAGCTCCTGCCCAGCATTGAACGCCGATTAAGGCTATTGTTAAACGTTTTAAATCCATTTTGCGGTAACACGGGCACGGTGGCTGACTTTGGAGAACTGCTGAACAATTTTAAAAAGAAATTTCAAGTATCGAAGTTGGTTTCTGAATTTTAAAACATGCTATTGCGTCATTGTGTTGGAACCGTTCGTCTGTTTCATCCATTAGGACACACACACCTGCGTGCACTAGATATCAGTAGCAACGTCACACTTTATCTGATTTGCACGAAACATAAAAACAACAAACAAATAAATAATAACAAATCAATTCTAAATATAAAAATGAATAAGTAGGAGCCAAGGATAGCAATAACACAGTCAGTAGGTACAACAACTTAATTGTAGATTTGTTCTGATACTGTACCTAGAGACACTTAAAACATCAAGTAAGTCATTTTTAAGATCCTCTTTATAGAATAACATATGTCTACCTATAATAAGTTATGAACAAATATTATAGACATACCTATTCCGCCGGTAAGTAATGAAGCATTATCTTATTGGTGAAATAGGGTATGGTAAATAAAGGCGTGTTTGTCACGGGAAGTCGCCCATTAGCGCGACAATAGGGACGGTCACGCGACGGGGGTTGCTTACCGAGCTCTAAGGCTGCCTCTCCATAGAAGGTTTCAAGCAACACTATTGGTTGATCGAGAGATCGTATCAGCAAAATATTTTATACAATAGAATCGTTTGGTCGGACACAGCGCAAGGTCCGCTTCTCCTATGCACTCCATTGGAGAGGCACCCTAAGACGGAAGCGCTAAACGATGGAAAGCGATTTATTTTTGTTCGCGCCGCGTTTTCAGGCGACTCCTTAGTGGATTGGTCCATAATGACACTAACATTGTAAAAATTCTGACTCGCATACCGCCTCTATGTGGAACCAGCTTTAGGGCTTTTGCACGCACCGTTCGCCAATAATGTTGTATTGTATAACACACGCTCGCAGAAGCGGCTTCGAGTAAATCGCTTTCTACCGTTCCGCTGCGTCTTCCGTCCCGCTACCGCTTGTGTGATGTTAGCTATAGGGCTTTTAAACGCACTGAATAGGCACATGAAACGCAACTGGAACGCGCCGCTGGCCGATGACAAAAAATTGTGAAATTGTAACAAACCTACAATATGTAATATTTATTTACGATATTGAACAATACGCACATCGCAATCATCGTATTTCCAAATACAAACGAATGCAAATTGCCATGTCCAATTATTATCAGAATTTGAATGCAGAACTAACCACGACTAACAAAATACGTTTTGGTAGTGTGCCACAGAGATAACGTAGTGGAAATTATCTATTATCTCTGTCCGTGCCGAGAATTCGCGCGCAGTTCTAACGCGCGTTCTCAGTGCGATAAAAAACGTAATGTGTAAAGATCCTAAGGCATTTTCTTGACCCGGCTTAAGACAGGTGTTCTGGCAAACCGGTCCTTTGATTGACCTATGTTCTCTGAAAATTGATTACGACGTCACTGAGTATTTTTAAAAGGAACTGCTGATTGAATCTTGAGAAATTTTCTTTAAAGGAGGAGATTCTCTTTAGTAGCTGTTGAGGTTTAAAAATTATGATCTTCAGTATGATGGCTACTTAGAGGCTTAGATTATAGTGGAATAAAAGTGATGACAACAATTACCTGATAAAACATTTAAGATGTTCATTAGTACCTAATGATGATAAAAACGTTGAATATCTTAATACCTTTACTGAAACAGTAACCAACTAACATTTAAAAAAGGTAATATTTGTTTTGCCAGTGTGTTAAGAGCCTAAAGCCTCCATAAATAGAGATGTAGATAGTAATAGAGCTTGTAATTATCAAGATACGACGCAGCTAAGTACCACGCCGGAACGTTATTGTGCACCGTAAATTACTACTAATTAGGAAGTTATATTAACGTTTTATAACATTTTGGGAGACTGGTTTAAAAAGCAAGAAGATTAGGTTCCATGGTGTGTAAATGTCCTATCTTGTTCCTGATTCTTTTTACGACAGTAACGTGTCTTCTTCTACACGCACCATATCCTGTCTCTTCAATCCTCGTCATATCTTTAAAATAATCTATCTTTTTATTGAGTTCAACCACAGTTGATAGCGCTGTGAATGTATTTGTTGCAAGCACTCGCGGTAATGAGCTTTATTTTATATCATTATTTATTTTTTAAGATATCTAAAATATTAGGTACAGATTTTAGGTACAGAGCTTGGCCCAAAATAAAGTAATTTTTGATTTTTTCTTCAGTCTTCATCTCCCTACATACCCATCACTTTCAGTCCGTAATTATGTCCCAGAATCATTTAATGCACTTATTGTTCAAATCATTATTATCATTATTGTGCCAACTAACTATGCGTGTATATCTGCAATGACACCTTATGGAAAGCTACAGTGTGGCATAACATTATTGGATTGAAAACTAATAGAACATCTGTTATTTATTACGCTATTAGCTTTTCATTAAATTAATTACTAAGCAAATAAACTGTACAACCTGCTCAAACATTATGCACTTATGCGCAGTTAAAGATGATGCAGGTTCAAACATTGAAAACAAAATTAAGTCATCATATTTTTTCACACACCTATCAACTAGCCCCATTTTAAGCAACTAATGCTGCTTGTATAACAGATACTAGATGACGGATAAATATATTTTTTAGATAATTACATATACTACATACTACTCAGAAAATATGCAATACATATATAAACATCCAAGAAGTGAAGAACCAATGCCTGTATGAATCCCACAAACATTTGCCCGCACCGGCGATCGAACCCAGAACCTCTCGAGATGGCGACCCTTTGAGATCGGCGAACAGACCACTTGAACACGGAAGTTGTCAATATAGTATTTGTTAGTATGTGTCGAATAATAATAGGTTGGGGAAAAAGTTTCTTCGCATTTTTTAAGAAAATTCAAAACATTTTTTAATATAGTTTATTTACATTTAACTAAAGTAGGGACATGATCCCATTGCTAGGTATAGAAATTTTGGGACTTCTGGTCAAAATACCGCGACAAGTGGTTTTGGCAGTCCTCTCGTGATGTTAACCTGACACTGCCTAAAGAATTCTGAAGAGACCGAAACAGGTGGAAATCTGAAGGTGCAAGGTCAGAACTATACGGCGGATGCATTAACACCTCCCAGCCAAACTCTTTTAATTTTTGCTGAGTGGCTAAAGATGTGTGAGGTCTAGCGTTATCATGATGAAAAACCACACCCCTTCTGTTGATTAATTCCGGCCGCTTTCTCTCAACTTCTTGCTTTAATCTCATCAGTTGTTCGCAGTAGATTACAGAATCGATGGTCCTGCCTGGTGGTAACAGCTAATAATGAATAATGCCCTTCCAATCCCACCACACACACAGCATCACCTTGTTGCGAGTTAACCCGGGTTTCGCCACAGTCTGTGAAGCCTGACCGGCCTTTGACCACGACCTTTTTCGCACGTTCTTGTCGTACGTGATCCACTTTTCATCACCAGTTATCAGCTTCTTCAAAAATGGTTCGGTTTCATTACGTCGTAATAAAGAATCACAAATGAGTACACGGTTCATTAGGTTTCTTTCAGTGAGCTCGTGAGGTACCCAAATGTCGAGCTTTTTTGTGTATCCAGTTTTTTTCAAATGCGCCAAAACTGTTTTGTGGTCAATTCCCAGTTCTTCAGCTACGTCGTAACCACTGACATGCCGATCTTGCTCCACTATTTCAAAAATGGCATCCATTTTATCTGTAATAGGGCGACCAGAGCGACGTGCATCTTTGACATCAAAATTTCCGGATTGAAAACGCTTAAACCAAATTTGTGCTACTCTCACAGACACTGCAGTCCATAGATCCATAAACATCGCAAATTTTTTTCGCGGCTTGCGTTGCATTTTTACCTTTTTTGTAGTAAAATTTTAAAATGTATCGAATTTCTTCATTAGATTCACTCATCTTGGCGGTACGAAAAACAAATGAAAATCACACATTTTCCTAATTTGAATTTGGAATTATGTTCTTTAAAATTTAAACTTTCAATGATACCAAAACCAGCCAGATACAAATAGTATAGCCAAAGAGATTTTATTACAAGTTTATACATACTATAATGCGAAAAGACTTTTTCCCCAACCTAATATTTTGTGTTGAATATAGTATTTGTTATTAGCTCTCATTATATCATCTGCTTATTCCTTTTAATAAAAACAAATCGGACAATTAAATGACGCCTGCGTATTTTCAATCTAAATGTAAGAATTCTGTAACTTCAGCAAGCACTGGAATCAAGCCGGGATTCTCCCGAGGGAAATATAAGTCTAAAAGACCAAGGAAACCATAAAAAGAATTGCAGAGAATGCGAGCTTTATGCGACGTCTTTACGAGTGTGATAAGATAATTAAATTAGACGTATCGGAACTGGTTTACAACAGGCTTGAGAGTCCGGGATGTTTGGAGTTTATGCGAGATCAATGGATGGAAATATAATTAATATAAAATAAATAAATAAATATCTTCAAACATTCACACTTGTCGTGGACAGCCGATGGAAAAGACGGATTTGGGAGAGATTATATTAAACAAAATAATAAAAAATACAATAAAAACTGAAGGAGTAAAATAGAGAGCCAAAGAGACATACGTAAAGAGAAGTAAAACAGTACAAAGACAAATAGTAGTAATATAAGGAGGTCTGTCCTTGACAGCACTTATCACCTAGTCCCATTTTTCCTTTTTATTTCATTACATAAACATCAAAGACTGGAGAAGAACAAATGCCTGAAAATTCATCACCGAATCATTTGCCTCCACCGGGGATCGAACCCTCGCGAGATGGCGACTGTCTTACAGACCACTCGACCACGGAGGTCGTCAAATTAAAAACTCTTAATATGTGTAAAGCGTGGCAATTTACAGTTGGCTTACTTTGTGTATCACGTCGTACCAAAGAAAGACTGGGTAAGTCACCAGCGTTACTGCTTTGTCCCAAATTAGTAGTGCTTGCATTGCTGTGTAACGATTTGAAGGATAAAGGTGTTTTTCCACCAGCAATGCGAGGTGGCAAAGCAGCAAAGAAAAATAGACCAATAGTATTAAGACATTTGGCGAGACACGTGAAACGAAGCACTCCAATTGGTTTATTTTTCCTCGCGCACCTCTGAGTTCCTCTCAAATCTCCGGTGGAATAGTATCCTAAGGTCCAATTGCACGACCGAGAGTTAGCGCCTAACCCAGGGTTTGCCCACATTAGCCCCAGGGTTAGGTGCTAACTCTCGATCGCGCAATTGGGCCTTAGAGAGGTAATAAAATTATTGGGTTGGGTGACATGTTATATTCCAAGTGGGCAACGTAAACTGTGATCGTTGAAGGGGACGCAGATTGATGCACTTCCAAGTATCATAAGTATCTTGTAGCCACACATAAGAGAATAGGTTTGTGTGTTTGAAAAACTGACGAATTATGAAATAAGGCAAATATATATACCCTGTCCTATTAGCCGAGTTGATGGAAACAGTAATTATTAGGTATACGATGCTCAAATAAACACATAGCAAATAAATATACCTACGAGATCAGTTATCTTGGAACTGTGAAACTTCCAGAGCCATATCGTCTGGTTTCCCTGTCCCTAAGTTCTTGAACTCGCACCCGATAAGTTGAGAGTATCCAAGTTAATTTTTCAACTTTGAGGTGAATTGTCTTGGGAAATGTTAAAAAGTGTTTTTGTTGTTTTAAATGGAGTGAATTCTGTTTAAGTCAAATGTTTAGGCGTGGGTCTGCCCTAGAAGGTTTATTATGTCTTTTTTATGTCTAAAATTGAAATTAAATCTTTGCTTATTAATTTCTTTTTCAAAGAACTCTAATTCAAAGAATTCTTCTTTGTTGCTATAACGTTTTATTAGAAAACAATTTAGAAAATTATGTTTTATTTCTAAAAATAACTCTTATGTTAGGCCTACTAAGTGCCCCCGTTTTATGTTTAACTGTTTGCCCCTTTATAAACAAAGTGCGTGGGTGGCCAAGAATACCCATATTCAAATTCATTTCATTTATATCATCTCTGATTTTAGGAATCAGTCACAGATTCTTTTACAAAGAATAAACTATTGATTATCTTGTAATATCGCATTTATATAAGCTTTATTTAAAATAAATTTAAAACAATTGATATCGAGACTGTTTTCTGAATCGTTCTTATTAAAGTTAATTTAATTTTCATCGTAAAATGCAATTGGTAATGCTTGTCGTATTTTAAAATCTAATTTGTTGAACTGCCAGTAAGAATGACGAATTGTCGATTCGCAAACTTTAAATAAGTATTATATTTTTTTAAGTGTAAATTAATGCAAGAAGCCAATCATTTTAAAAATCATACAATTTTACAAGTGACAAAAGTATTTTGATTGATTGCTAAAGTTCTGACAGCTAAGTAGCAGTTAATATTCGTCTTGTGATTAACAGAAAATGTACAAGTAGGTCATGATGATGCACTATCACCAATCTTTCATTCCTTTCCCACAGTAGAATCTTTCTGATGTGTACTTGTATTTTCTAATCTTTTACTTATTTTTCTTCTTTATTATCATTTATTTCATCAAACGCATGATTCAAAATATGTTACGGATTATTTGGATCAAGATAATGTAATTCATTAAAAATTATTGCAACTTCAAATGTTAAATTTTTGTCCAAGCCAATTAAGTTGTGAAGTATTTTGGCAAAAACAATATAACAAATCTTATTCATCCAAGTTTGCACATCTATATTCTCCTGGTGAACGTGCAGCTCTTGCCAAATAGTCTTCATGATTATTCATTAGTATTTCCGTTTTAGGGTTATTACTTGTGGTGTGCACTTTATAGATATACTTCACTTGCTACATTGAATTTAACTTTTCTTTTATTTCAAATCAATGCATCAATTTGGTTCTAGACTTTGGAATGTCATTTAGGGCATTTAGAGTTTCAAACGAGGTTTAAAATATCCTGCAAGTGGCCCATAGTGTTTCAGGAAAGATCATTATTTTGATTTCGTTTCTTAGTCGTCAGTTGTTTCGTAATGGCTTATATTCGAGTACCTTTGTCCACGTTTGTTTTAAATCAGTAACTTTGCGAAATTTTGAAGTATATTGTTTACACGTATTATAAAATGCAACTTTGTTTGTGTCATCCACTGAATAGCGGAAATATTAATTTGCAAGTGTTACGAGAGTTTTTTTTAACAGCGTTATGATTTTGTAAAGAATATAATTTCTTGTAATATTTTAATTATCATCTCCCAAACCCTTCCTAAGATCTCCACACCGAACTCTCTTGTTAGAGTGTTGGCCCATCTCCTAGATACCTGCGCCCCCCAGTGCGTTTTTTTATGATAGGTTAGCTCCTGGCCTTCATCTCACCTGATGGTAAGTGACGATAAGGCCGGAGGTGTATGCGAACTTCACCTGTATTCCTTAACAACTAAGGAACTGGCTATCTTACCTCTGATTGCCGGGACACGCCAATGTTTATCACATTGTTTTTATGGTGGCAAATTAAGGTAAGATGGTGGTCGCTAGCCAGGCGGGCCAAGCTGAAAAGCTTCTGCCTCCCTAGAAAATCAGACCCCGGAACTCCTGATCAACACTCGGTGGTGTGAACCACTAGACTAGAGAGGCGGTTAAGGTTGTGCGCAATAATCCAATATTGATATTTACCCTCGATCCTTAGTAGACCATTAGCATCAAATATATAAGCGCGCTAGATATTATAAGGAAGATTTAAATCGTCCGCAACATTTAGTCCCTATTTAATTAATGCGGATTCTAATGCAACTCTATTAATAGCGCATGCGTACACGTTTTATAAATACTCGTGTTTATTCGTACCTCGCGCGACACCAGCATGACAACATTAATTTTATCCGCTTTTAAAAGCAGATGAAAGGGATTTCTAAGTATTTGAATGAATCATAACATTTTTCTTAACTCTTAGAATTTGTATCGTTGACAATTAAGAGTCGTAATTTGTTATGCTTTATACTTTTTATTTTTTGGTTGAACATCATTGTTATTTTTATGATTATGAATCGGGGAATGAACACTATGTCATTCTACTAAGCATTAATTGTATTTGAATGTTCTTGTTACTGACACTGAAGGATCATAACATAACATATTATCACGCCTCTTTCCCCGAAGGGGTAGGCAGAGGTGTTAAACGCCCACATTTCGCCAGATATGTTAGATCCCCATGTAACCGGTAGTGAGCCTGTTACTATGCACCGGGCACAATGTGAGGCAAGCGATATCCACAAAGAACTGTACATAACTTTTATTCAACACTAAGTTTGGTGGATTACAGGCGGTGGGATCGAACATTTATAACCGAGTCCACCACGTCGATTCCTGGTATCGGAACCACTCCACTTCACAGTCAGAGATTTTAACATCATATGTCGTTGATATGTTTATGTTTCTATTTAGCAAGGGCGAGCCTGCTCCCCTGCACCGGGCATAAGAAGGATAATCACAATAAACTGTGAAAATTCACATTATTCCATACTGTGGGAGTAGATATTATCCAAAGTTTCAAATTCGGTACAAATGCTTCAAACTTTTTGAACTCAAAGCAAAATGGCAAACAATGAATCATGGAGTACCACAGATATAACAGTACGTGATCCATTTAAATAATATGCCGCGGTAATTACGTCAATAAATAATAAAAGTTTTCGCAATAATTCAGGTAATCTAACCAACAGTCGTTACAAAAGCTAGTCGATTACCTGCCTACCCCGTTTAAAAATGTTGGATTGGGTGTCGAAGAGATGAATTTTCAACATTGTGCCATAGAGAAGAAGTAAGAGAATGAATGAATTGTAGTAAAAAGGATATAAAGTAGAAGGAATTTGTCCAGAAATATGACAAACATGAAAGACGGTTTTTAAACTATAAGAGAGTTAGTTTCCTATTAATGTCATTTAAATGAGTTAGATTAGGTATTGAATAGAAGATTTTATTGTTCTGTTAAAAATATGTGTGAATACAAAGATTTGTATCGACAATTATTGAGAAGTAGTAGGTATATAAGGAGCATAATGTGGTCAGAAATATATTGAAATATAGGGTAGTTATTAAACTTATATGTGAGAACAAATTATTAAAATATTTGTTACTAGGTGTACTTCAAACGCTTATTGCGCAATATCAGCAGACTATCTATGTAGAATGTCTATAATTTCTAAGACCGGAATTTCATCTGGATTATAATTAAAGGATGCCGCATCTCGCAAGTCAACTATAAACTACCGTTAATTTGAAGATAAAATCATTATGCTCACCGCTAACTAGATTTACAACACCAACATTCTAGTGTAAATTTTTATTGTGATTGCAAAAGATGTTCTTCAATGATCCATCAAAACTTAACACGCTTTTATTTAACAAAGTAATAAAAGCTTGGGTTTTTAAAAATATTTTTTTAATTTTATTTTAATTTTTAGTGTTTAAGCCAAAGTACTCGTTAAGACGATTCAAAAGAGCTCGAATTCGAAAGCATTGTTTCGTTTAATTACTGAGCTGCTATGGCCACCTTCCAGCTCCATGATCTTCTCTTACATTATCTTCTCCTTGTTATCTCCTTGTCCTGCTCATGACCGCTTCTTCGCTCTGATTTTTACCATCTTGCACGATTTCTGTTGCAAGAATTACAATTTACACCATGTCTCTAATTGCAAGTAACTTCTTCTAAATTGTTCGACCCAATATTTGGTATGTAAATGGGCTTCAATGACAACTGTGTGTCTCATAACATGTTTTATAAATAACATTGACGAGAAAGCAATTTTGTGCTATTTTATGGACGTTAGTGATGCCAAAGGTGCCTCGTGCTGTTAATAAAATGTTTTAAACGGCAATTTTCTATGTTTACAAAATACGGTTGAGTGTGCTATTTGTAAATACCAATTTTATCAAGCATGCCGTCCAATTAAGAAGCAAAGGGAACAACATCTTACTGCCAAAGTCATTCGTCCCACTAATTTTCGACAGGTTACAAAGAATTACCGCGTGTCTATATTCTATTTCGGCCAGGATCGCATCAGTCACATGACTGTCAACGTTGGAATTGTCAGCGTTGATTTATTGTAGTCGAAACGTTCGGTTGACATATAGTTTTATTATTATATACTCAATATTCTTTTTAAAATTATTAAAGAATTTGTTAGATGTATTTTTAGAAAAGTAAATTCTGTTTCAAATGATGTGCAGACAATTGCTGTTTGTATATCCTGAAGACTCATGAACAAAGAGAATCATCAACAATTACGCCATTATTACATAAGCTGGTGGAATAAAACTGGAAAGTAGATCAGGTTTATAAATAGTACAAGTTAAACTTGTCATGGTTAGAATCGTAGTTAAAAACGGTCGCAGGGTTAGGAAGTGGATCAGTGATCTTGCCAAATATAGATTATATTGCCCCGGTATAGAGAAGTTTAGCAGAACTTATGTGGATGACTTATTTGTCGAACTGCTACACTAATGACCTAGTCAGCTGTCTACGAGGATAACTAAGAAACTTCGTGTTCGTACTTGCAGATTCTAATAAATACTTATTATGACACACTTATATCCCCGAATAGGTAGGCAGAGGTGTAGGAACTATACTTTGCTTTTAATCGAGCTCTAAAAAATCCATAATCACTCTGTAATTCAAATTAAATTCCAACGGGACCGATGCTACATGCTACTAAATAGAATATCTATAGTAATGTTAAACAGTGTGGAAATATAATCTTGCCAAGTATATATTATATTGGCCTGGTATGTAGAAGTTTAACTCAACTTATGTGGATGACTTTTTCGTCGAACTGGTAGACTAATGACCTAGTAAGCTGTCTAGCAAGATAATTAAGAAATTTCGTGTTCATATTTGCTGATTATAATACATACATATTATGACGCCTATATCCCTGAATACGAATAAGAATTTTAATCGGTCTGATAGCGATTGGGAGGGCGTTATAGTGGACTGTATGGATGTGGATGGAAACAGAAGCCAATTTAATAATAATAAGAATATACAAGAACGACAGAACAAAACAGTGGTAAAAAGAAGAGTGACAGCAAGAATAATAAGTACAAACATGACAGTATCAAAACAGATAAATTACTATAAAAATGTAGAGCCTTGCGGCCAGTCGCCAACACGGTCAATAAAAATATTCATTACCACTCTGTAATTCAAACCGAAATTACAACAGAACAGAAGCTATATACTACTAAATAGAATCTCTACATTAATGTTAAACAATATGTAAACTGTAATGAGTCTGCACAACGATTTGCCGATAAAGATAAATGTGAACTCATTATTGAAATGTATAACACTTCGAACAACGAAGGTATGCTCCTAGAGAAATCCAAGAAACTAAATCTATTAATAGCATCAACCGATGAGAAAATCAATATGGCGAATGTTGCATTTCGTGTTGGTTTTGATTCAGACGACTTGGGAGGAATGGTCTAGTTCTATTTAAAAATACATTATAGTCTTATTCTATTTGTTGTAGCTGAAGTATGACATTTATCGATGTAAGTGTCGTTCGTCTGTATAAATTATAATAGCCAGATAAAGGGCAGTCCATTAGTAAAGTGAAATTTTGTCTTAAATATATTACAACTGATTCAGAATTCGTTACAGCACATCCTATTATCTTCGCCTCGAGACAAGTACAAAATACAGTACCTACTGCAACATTTGTAAGTGTACAAATTACAATGCCAGAAGTGATTACTAGTAGGAATGTATTGTTCACTTGCAAAGCAAATACATTAAACACGATAGAAGATAAATCTTTAGTTCCCAAAGAACCACTGCCTCGGTGTTTCGTGAGGAGACTATTGAAAATTCATTAACATTGCAGGCAACAATTTTCAATGGTTTCCGTAGAATCACGTGTATTCAATATTGATGTTTAAATTGAAATTTCATTACTGCGACGAATTCTGTGAAAACAAGCATTTTCTTATATTTCTTGTTTTTGTGAACTTTTGATGTAATGTGATTATTTTACTATTCAACGTGCATAAAAGGAGACAATAGAAATATTATTTTCTTTTTTTGCGAACACAGGTGTACGCGGTGCCCGCGAAGGTGTTAATACCTGTAAATATCTGGACACTGCAGTTTAAAATAACTTCTATGTCCGAATTTTTTTTTCGAAATTTTACGAATATCATGTATTCCAAGCAACTGAAGCAATTGCAGAAATTCTATTTAGTGGTATGTTACATCTGTCCTAGCTAGGGATTCGCAAACTGCAGATTAGTTATGGAATTTCTTTAGTGCCCGGCTAGCCTCCTGCTACGCGTAAATAAACGCTTGAAGTCTTGAACCCAAGAACCTCACATGGTGACATCTTATAAACCCCGTATATACAGACCTCTAGCTAGATCACACAAGCTGTCAAATAGGAACAAGACATCTCAGTTTAGTAAAGTGCTAAACTTGTCATTTTGCTAACTTTAGTTCATCATCGCGTAAGCCAAGAAAACGTCTCGTTAAAATCGTAAATGTCATAGCCAAGCTGCAGTTAAAAACATTATTCGAGTTGACCAAGCAAGACATATTTGGCATTTAGTGCGTTATTAAAATTAATGTGTAATTTCCTTTTTGTTTCAGGTAAGCTTTCAATCTTTGAAGTAGCATTTGTCACATCATTTTACGATCCACGCAGGTTTGCTGCAACAATGTAAGTAACAAAATGTTTAAGAGAAGACATAAGTGAAGGAAATAAATTCTGAAGTTTAAAGCTTAAAGATTTTCGTCCTAATTATTATTCATATTCAGCATGATTTTTTTTTCCGTTTTGAAAACTACGAGCAGCCAGTCTTGATATATTGCAGCATGTATTACATTTTAACATTGTAAAATAATAATCTCTTCGAGTAACATGCATGCCTTCTTTGACAAGTTGCTGATTTTCTATTTATCTAGTTTCTGTTGCCGGTACAATTTGTTCCAACTTAAATTTAAGCAATCTCAGATCGAACTACAATACAGAATAACGTCACACGCACTGCATTCAAGTTCCAACTGGTGCCTAGACACTTTCGGCTGTTCTTACCTTATGACCCCTGTTCATGTTCTGGTGTGGAGGGCTATTCGTCTACATTTTTTGCCTCTTTGTCGCTACGCAAAGCTTCGAAGATACACGAATTAAGACAAATATAGACGAATAGCCCTCCACATTTGAACATTCGCCGATGTTTGCCGAATGTGAAGAGGGGGCATTAAAAAAAAACGTGTGGCACTCGGGGACTGCCGCGGTAAAGCTATTGCATAGCATTTTGTATCAACTTATGCAATTATAATTTTATTTATTGTTTTTTTTTAAATGCTTAACTTAACATTCGTACCTCTTATGTAGGATTATGTTGACTATAAATAGTTGAACTAAAACGTCTAAAGATTAAAATTATAAAATTCAGACATGTACATATTTACGTAATTCGTCACTTACCATCAGCACCCCTTTTATTTCACGTCACCACCGCTAGTATTGTAAAACTCGTGACTTTTTTAAATTATGTTATGAAAGTCAATTTATATGAAAAACGTACGTCTCTCTCTCTCTCTCTCTCTCTCTCTCTCTCTCTCCCTCCTCTCTCTCTCTCTATGGAAAAAAGTAAAAAGCGCCTCAAGCGGAAAACATTTGTAATCCACAAAGCCACACCTTGCGCATCGGAGTGGGGAGCGTGAGGTTTTTTCGTTACGGAGCGTGAGGTTTTTTCGTTACGGAGCGTGAGGTTTTTTCGTTACGGAATTTCTGGATTCGGTCCCCGCGCTCAAGGCCCGCGACAGAAGCTATGCAATAGCTTAAAAACAAAACAAACATCATCGCGCCTCTTTCCCCGAAGGGTAGAGGTGTTAAACACCCACTTTTCGCCAGATATGGCCCCCGTGTAACAGGTGGCGAGCCTGTTATCATGCACCGGGCACAATGTGAGGCCATCAAATGTTTCGACGGAATAATTATAAGTTCCAAGTGTGTATTGGCTGTTGAGTTTAATGCCTACTTTAATACAAGATCACAATAGGCTCGAAATGTTCGTATTTGTTTATCAAAGTATAATTAAACATAAATTATCCGTTCTTTGTGTTCAAATCCGGTTCTGGGTTGAGGTTCATTTGTATGAAGTCTTTTCATAGGTCTTTTGTGATTGATTTAAATGATATCTAAATGTTGTGTCATCTGTGGTAATTGATATGGGTTTATTCATAAGTTATTCATCTCATGGCAAACATAAAACAATAGGTCCTTACCTATGAAATTGGTGTTTTGTGTGGAGATTTTGGGGATGTCTGCATTTTACATACTAACATTTTATCAGTTTTCTTCACAACGACAAATCCAGAGATAATAATATTTGGCATGTATCATTAGACAAGCTTTAGCAATATGTGTGTTAATACGCTTGATATAAATTATTTATCGTTTTTATGTTAATGCAAATCAAATGATGTATTCGGGAGGCAGTTAAATAACACATTTAAATTTTAACTAATTTTAACACAATTAAACTTACAAAAAATTATCAAATTAAATAATACGAGCTCAAATATATGGTCTATTTTTAACAGATTCAATTATTTTATAAGAATGTTCTGAAACTTAATAGTTACGGACAAATTGCTAAGACAGAATAAAAACACCAATTTCATAGGTAAGGACCCAATATGTTCGAAATAAACTAAGCGTTAACTGTGGAATTGGTTAAAACTTCTTCCGGAAAATTGAGAAGTCCATTTTACCAGGCACAAAGCAAAACATTCCTTGTTTTTAGGAAAATACAGTGCTTAATGGTTTATCCAACATAGTTCTCTATCCACCGATGCTCTTTGTGTTTTGTGCTTTCTCTATGATAAAATGGAAATTTCCTGAATTTCAAACTAATTTTGACTTCAGTTCTTAATGAAAGTGTTCTGATTTATGAATTATTTAACTAAATCATAAAATAATGCAGGTGGCACTTTTGGTTGTTAAGAACATAACCACAATATTATAAAGTAATAGTCCAAAACGAGTATCCGAATATTAATGCTTTGCGATGACTTCTCCAGCAGCTATTCATGCAGGCTGAGGCTTAGTAATATAACTCATGCCTTTTATTTATTTTCTAACTATCATTCAGCTTAGGTCTTTCATTCGTTCACTCCTGTGACTTGCGTCTCCCAAAGAACTCCTTAAAGATCGATCGTGCGTTGCTCACATACAGCTTCTACTTCTTACAACTTTTAATAAATCAATATTTTCAGATATCCCCACCTTAAGCGACTAATGCTGCTTGTGTTACGGAACTCCACAACATCCAACAGCTTACAGCGGCGACGGGCTCACCACCTGTCACGCTGAGCACGTGTGCAGTCACTGCTTGGTGAAGCGCGGGCTATGGCACTGGACTGCTTTTGCGGTGCTTTTGCCTAGAACGCCTGTATCACACAAATATTTGGCTCCACCAGAGATCGAACCCAGAACTTCTCGAGATGGCGACGCCTCGAGACCGGCGTACAGACCACTCGACCACGGAGGCACTTGACGTGTCAGACTCATCTTTATCATGCGTATTTATGGCCAGAGTAGTCCAGTCGAATAGTTGCAATCGCAAGTCTGTTTCTTTCTTAAAGGACTCCACTTGACACAGTCCACGTTGAATTTTCCACGTTGCACAGTCGTCTGGAACGCTGATCCGCTTCGCACTGCGTGGTCGTGGACGCAATTAATCAACGTCTGACAGTGTAAACCGGCCTCATAATTAGCTACAGTGTTGGATTTCTGAATAATGTCCAATTGTTTCGATGGTGACGTTTAATGGAATTCGTTGGGTACTTCGGTGTGTATTGAATGAAGTTGAGTAATTACTTTGTAAAAAGCCTTTAATTAATTAATGCTTCCATGTACTTTATTTTTGTATGATTCGATTTGTTACATATCATTCTTCTCTGTCTGTATCCTTGCCTTTTCAAGCTGGTTATAGATGTGACGTTAAATAATGAATTTTTGATTTTCACTAAAGTAGAAATAAACATAAATAAAACGGTTTGCCTCATCAGTCAATAGAGACAAATCAATATCTTATAGACAAGCCTGGGTTTCTCCTGGAGCTGATTTATCAAATCATCATGTATACTAGTTTCATTGGTTTGTAAACCTACCCGTGTTTAGCGATAACATTAACACTAGAACACACTAGAAAAATTATACAACAAAGATACATTTCCATACGTATCCAAAGGCTGAAAGCTATCACATTAGTGTACTATTAAATATTTACGTTCCTGTCTTCAATCTTGATAAAATCTAATGTATTCCTGTTATTTCTCTTCACATTAATGTCATTAATAGAGTCCTCTTTATCTTTAGTATCAAAGCATAAAATATCCGGGCTGAGCTAGGGTTGTCAATCATAGTTCTTGACAATTTACTTGACTATTTATATTGCAAATAGAGGATATTTCAAATGGAGGCTTTCGGTGGCGTAGTGATTAGTACTCTTTGGCGTTTGATCGCAAAATAAAGCTACCTTCGCCATTGTCAAGCCGTGGTTGGGTGGCCAAAACCTTGTGATCACGAGCTCCTTCGTGTTTTTGAAGGCACGTTAAGCTCGCTTTTGCGACCGTTTCTACCCACGGATGGGGCCAGTGGAGTGGTGTTACGGTCCATACTCCTCATGTGTTTCTCCATGAGGAAGTCCTGTGCCCAGCACAACATATATAGACTAAGGCTCGTATTACAGAACTAAACTTAAGCGTAGATCTCTGCTTGAGCGCAGTTAAAAAGGGATGGCGCTGTGTGGGATCAATAGCGCCGTCCCTCTCTACCAGTGCTCAAGCAGAGATCTACGCTTGAGTTTAGTTCCGTAATACGGATCTTAGGACATTGCAAAAACGTTCTTATGGTTCACTAGTGCGTGTAAAATTATTGTACCTAAGGTTTGATGCTGTTTTTATTATATGAAGAACTGAATTAATAGCAGAAGTTGTAATGTTTAGTCTTATAATAATTTAAATTAATCGCAATAACGTGTGCACTAGACCTCTGACAGTCACCACAGGTGTGTAAATATTGAACTTTTTATATTTGACATAGTGCCAGCTTCTGACCTAACCAGCAGATACTGGTTTTGATCGTTTGAACAAATGATAAGGATCCGTAAAATTTTTAACTTGTGACAGGGTGAAGCCGGAAATAATTGAAAAGCAGTTGGGTCGTCACTGTGTATCGTATATTTATAAATAAGATTTAAGGCACAACTGAAACAATTATATAAAAAAGGTAAAACACACTGAACACAAAACAATTTCACATTTAACACTTAAATATATTATAGAAAGGGTAGGGCTACTTACAATAGTGCCTTAGAGAAAACGTATAGTCTTTGTTATAAATTAAGAACTGATAATTTGGTTTGTTATAACTTTGTCTCAGCATATAAAAATTTATTCACTATATAAATAATTTACAATTATTGTTAGAAGGGAGTCAATCGCTCTACGTAAGAATGAGCTTCGAGAACAAAACAAATAAAAAGAGACAGACAGCAAATTTAAAATCGGAAACCAAGAGAAAAATGGCCAGAGAAGAGCGCAACGATAGCAACGAGGCGCTAATATAGTTATGGCGCCTCGTTACAAACTGAGAATGAATATTTATAAAGCTAAGAAATCCTTAACACACGGCAAATTATTGTTCTACGGCCAAAATTTACGAAGTTATGACTGAATTACTAGCGAAGTTCACCGAGAGGCCGCCGAGATAGCTGTGACGTCACCAAAACGGATAGAACCGACGTTTTGTATAGATTCCATTTAAACTCACGATATCTTTTGAACGGAATGTCCGAATTAAATAATTCAAAATGTTATATAAGGGTATTAAGCCTGACTTGAACAAGAAATCATTTATTTTGATAAGTAATCCTTATCCTTATACCAAGGTACAAATAAAGAGCCGTTTCTAGCGGCAAAATTTTAATCGAACACCCTAGATTACTTTTTAGAGTTTTGGTAAGGATTCCTTATTTTTTTTTTAGAATATAATGTAACTTATGTCACTCAGGGATGGTGTAGCTTCCTAACAGTGAAAGAACTTTTCTAATCGGTTCAGTAGATCCAAATTATCCGCAGTTGTGACGTCACACGTTCTCGCGTAGATTGAGTTTTAAGCTTCTGGGACGACGTAAGTTTCATAGTTAATATCATCGTTAATAATGGCCCGATATATCTTTTTGAGTTATCAAAATCGGACCATTATTTACGAAGATATTAACTATAAAACAATTTGTTAAATTATTACTGATCCTCATTGTATGTTAGTTTTTAATTTTTCAAGATGAGATTGGCACGATGAGATTGGATTATTCATTAGTTCAGTTCATTTGCTGTAATCAATCTATTCTTGAATTTTATTCAGTTCTAAAGTAAGCTGTCTGAAACGTCAGCTGAATTACAAGTTGAAAATAATTTGACTGAAACTTTCAGTTTTGAAATTTAATACTTTAGAAACCTTCATTAAGCCCTCTATTATTTTCTACGAATTGTTATTCTTCGGCAGCCCTACAGGAATCTTGTATAGTCTAATTAATCGGTATTAATATACGGAGGTCCTTTATACTCGTCGTTTATGTAAAGGGTTCGTCCCAATTTATTAGATTTTGTAATGTTGTAACTCGAGACTCGGTCGCTTTGTTTTTGGAGTGTTTGTCAAGAGAATTTATTCTACCTTCGTTATATTTGAATTTTATGTGGTATTTGTAATTTAAATGGTGACTGGGTCGGGTTTAAAGTTTGTAGTGAATGTTTTTGGGTTGGCTGTGTGGTTTTGGCTCCTATACGTGCTAGTGCATAATTTCCGGAAAAAAGTATCGAAGAAGACCAGGGATATGAAGTATCACCTTGCAAACTTTTATTGAATTCGGTCCAGCCTTTTCCTTCATTTCCAGAGATTAGCTCGTACAAACAGACAAACAGGCAGAGAAACAAACAATAAAAATAAATTATTTTTGGTAATTTCCTTTTTAAATCCCCTGACTTGGTTTTAAGCATTTTTTATACATACATTCGACCACCACACATACACACATATAATCACGACTATTATCCTCTAAGGCTAAGGCCATAGTCCGCGCTCACCAAGCAGTGACTGCACTCAGTGTGACAGGTGGTGATCCCGTCGCCGCTATAAGCTATTGGATGTTGTGCAGTTCAAGTACATTAGTCGCCTTTTTCGACACCCAAGTGAAGAAATGGGTTGATAGTATTTTTATAATGAGCCGCTACCACACGACCTCGACCTATATATACTGTTTTATGATATTTATTCTAGATAACTGTTGGTACACCATCAAGTGTTAGCTTCCTTACTTTAGTTGTATAACAAAGATATTTCAGAAAGATCTTTGCTATGTATTCCAAGTTATTTTGTAACTGGTCCAGCTTTAAACTTGCCTTCGCCTACTATTACACGTTTAGAATTAACAATCGGGTATCCAATTGCTCCCATGCCAAGCTTTTCGGTAGTGTCACAGCAGTTGGTAGTTCCAGGACTTGGTTTATGCGGAAGCTTTGGACGATAAATGCCTTTATTGACGAGTAATGTTTCATTGCTTGGTGTTTCTTTAGTAGTAGAATTATACTGTTGATTTTAAATAATATGAGTTTTTCTCAATATGTTTTAGAGCATTAATTTCGTTGAAGTGCCATTGATATTAAAATTAACGTGTCTTAAGTTTGTTACATGAAAAAATGGTTCATTTTCACCACTTCTATTTTTAATTAAGAGATTTCATTACAAACTTTTTCCTCTGCCAAAATAGAATGGAACCTTTTTTTACCACACCGTACTACTACGCTATGACGTCACCACTCCCAAGCTTTTATTTTTTTTTTGTTATCCTGAGCGTTATTTTTTGTTAGCAATATAATAGAGTTCAATTTAGTCCCAATTTGTTACCTTTTATATGCTGGTGTCGGTACACCGTCACTGGTGGATAGTAAAATCAATAATGAATCTATGAAGGATGGATATTTAGTGCATAGATATTGCAATTCTCGAAGGCGACTAAATCATTTGACTTTAGACTCTTAAGGAGTTAAGAGCGAAACTACTCACCATCATAAAATAAAAAAACTATAACAGGAGAAACGAACTGGTTCAGTCTTTTGACCGTTTTTTCTCTAAGCAAGGCCTAAGTTCAAATAGCATAAGTGTAAGTGTCTAAGTTCCATCGACATGCAAAGATAGAGACAGAAGCCACTTTGTCATATTAATATTAGGGGTTAAAGTATGAAATTAAGTATTAAGAATGAATTGCCGTTGCCGTTGGTTTTGTATGGAGATTTTAGGGAATTTTTTTCAGATTTCTCCACAACGACAAATCCAGAGATAATAATTGTTGGCATGTATCATAAGACAAGCTTTAGCAATATGTGTGGTATCACTCTTCTTATTAATTATTTATCGTTTTTAAGTGAATGCAAATCAAATGATGTATTCGGAAGGCACATAAAAAGAGTTGTCTCCGTGTACAATTTCAACACAATTAAACTTAAAACAAATTATCAAATCAAAAGAGTTTAAAAAATATGGTCTATTTTAAGGGGAGGTAATTATTTTTTTTTAAATACTCTGAAACTTTATAGTTACAGACAAAATACTACAAGAAAAAATACGGCAATTTCTTACTTTAACCCTTATTATGTAATGCAATTGGTTTCACGTGGCAATCAAACTAAAATGTTTGGCTACTTTGTTGGTAATAGGATGAGACGCAAATAAACCCGCGTAGAAGGGTTTTGCTGAAAATTTAATTTTTTGGTAATTTAAAGTGTTATTATAAAAAAGCGTTTTTTGATTATGAAAGCATTTTATTAGAGATATGTTCAGTCATCTAACAACATAAAAACTGTCGAAGCAATTTCGCATCAGAGTTACGTCTATTAAAATGTTACAGTCAAAAATATCACTTGCTACCTAAATAAGATTTCTATTTGATGGGATAAAGATGATTTTGTGGAAATAAAATCGTGAAAAAGAAATGGCGGGCGGCCGGCAGGTCAAGTGATTCCACACCAGAACCTAATCTATGTAAAGATTATAGGAAAATGGGAAAAAAAACTCACTTATAGCTGCTGTACCACAAACACCAAAACAATTATCTTCTTCACACTTTGATAGTCCTTAATATTATTTGGTTCGCACTAGCAAATCCCGCGCAGCTTGCTTATATCGAGGTAGGTACGTTACTGTCCTCAAGCCGGGCGGATACGAATGTACGACGCGCGTTCAGAGTGAGTGGGATGGGGAACGAAGGGATTTACACAGATTAAAAAACTAATGCAAATCACAATAACCTTGGCTCAAACATCCCGCCACCCTTGAAAGGTCAAAAGAGAAACCTTGAAAAGTAGGAAACATAAATAGGTAAGAGTGTGCATTCTAGGTTCACTTTAAGGTATAGGAATTGAAAAAATACAAATATATAGGAACTAGACATATATAAAGAAAATACAAATGTTTGCAAAATATACATAAATAATAATGTTTGTTATTGTGTAGGAAGTGGACACAATCTAACAACAGGGCGTTTTAACACGCCATCTTTCGTCTTAACCAACGCTACTCGCGCAACTCCGTCTTTACCTAGGTAAATTTCGGTAATGACACCTAAACGCCAATGTAAGGGCGGTGCATTATCGTTCATAATAAGAACAACGGTTCCCGTCAGAACTGGAGAAGTCGGCGAGTTCCACTTTTGTCTTGCCTGCAACGTATGCAAATACTCTAGGCTCCAACGTTTCCAATACGATTGGATAAGCTTATCCAATAAAAGATAGCGCGAGAGAAGATGAACGCGCTCCTCCTTTACTTCAGAGGCTGGCAACGCTCGTAACGGTAAAGTGTTTAAAAAATGTGCCGGGGTAAGCGGCAAAGGCTCCGCCGAGTCGGAACTTAAAAGACTTAACGGCCGCGAGTTTAAAATAGCCTCAATTTGACAGAGGACTGTCAGAAGCTCTTCGTAGGTCAAAATTTGAACCCCTACTACTCTGGCTAAATGAGTTTTAAACGACTTAACGCACGCCTCCCAACTACCACCGAAATGCGGTGCGTTTGGCGGAATTAGATACCAGTGGATCCGATTCATTAACAGCTCATTACAAAACTTCTCAACATGAGCTCGTGAGAGAAGCAGTTTATAAAGATCATCTAAATACGCACGAGCGCCAATAAAATTAGTCGCGTTATCTGAGTATATCATTTGAACGGGACCACGGCGAGCTAAAAATCGCTTTAAAGCATTTAAGAAAGAATCAGTAGTTAAGTCAGGAGCAATTTCCACGTGAACGGCGCGTGTGGTCAGACAAATAAAGACACACACGTAGGCCTTCTGGCTTTTAATCCCACGTTTTCGAACTAAAGTAATATTAAAAGGCCCACAGTAATCAATACCCGTATGGGCAAAAGGCTTCGATACCTGCAACCTACATTCTGGCAGGTCTGCCATAACCGGGGGAGAAAATGGTTTAGGTCGAGCACGGAAACAAGTGTTACATGCGTTGAAGCGAGATCGTACTAATCTACGCCCAGACAAAATCCAGTACCTTTTGCGTAATATGGACAACAAAAGTTGTGGTCCGGCATGACAGAATAAAATGTGATTATAGTCCACGAGAAGGTTTACTATATGATCCGAACGCGGGAGAAGTATTGGATGTTTATGATCGTAGCTCAACGATGAACGACTCAACCTACCACCCACACGTAAGACACCATCTACAAGAATAGGTTGCAATCTTTGAATAGTAGCAGACTTGCAGACCATATTTTCTTTGCAAGATTCAATAACGTCCGGGAAATAAACGAATTGGAGAGCTTTAATTACAGTAAATTCTGCAACATCTACTTCATTGACCAGAATGGGACCTCTCGATTTGAGTTTACCGATGAAACGCAAGACGTACACCATCGTAAGTAAAAATGACCGCCACGATGAAAACCGTTTAGATAACGCATAAACCAATGGTTCCGTGCTATCGCCTGCTGCTGCTGCAGTCGAAACCAAAACTAGTGTACACGGTTTCAAGTCTGGCAAAGAAAAACGGTCGTCAGGCCTGAAACATTTAATCGGCCACATGGAACGAACTTCGCATAGCCATTGCGGACCAGTAAACCAATGCGGGTGGTTAACCAATTGTGACGGCGTAAGACCTCTTGAAAGGCAATCGCTTGGATTATTCTTGCCAGGAATGTGGTAAAATCTATTGGGCGATATCTTGCTTTGAATCTTGGCCACTCTATTTGCAACAAATGTTTTTAACGTGTGTGGACTAGAGTGGATCCAATGTAAAACCACAGTGGAATCAGAAAAGGCGTAAACCTCGTCAATATTTATTCGAGATGAATAGTTATTTAAAACCTTACTAACCAATTTAGAAAGAAGGTGGGCTGCGCATAATTCCAGGCGTGCCAGGGTTACCGTTATTACCGGTGCCACCTTTGATTTGGCACAAAGTTAATTTACAAAAACCGTATCACCCTTGGTGACATGAATATAAAGCACGACACCATACGCCTTTTCACTAGCATCGCAAAAGGCCACCATTCTTATTTGACAATCTAACGTTATTCCAAGATAACGGGGAATACGTATACTCGCAAGAAGAGGTAACTCTTCATGAAAATCTTTCCATATATTTGAAATACTTGTGGGCGGAGCCTCGTCCCAGTCAATACGCAACAGCCAAAGTTGTTTAATTAATAATTTTGAAAACAAAATAACAGGAGCTGCAAATCCCAATACATCCCACAGACGAGCAATCAGAGAAAGGATGCACCTTTTAGTACATTTGAAAGGAATAGGTTTGACTTCAAACGAAAATATATCAGTCATTGGGTCCCATTTGACACCAAGCACCTTCTGACTACAATTGTCATTAAAAAAAAGGGATTGAGGATGCAGCAAATTCTCAGGAAGTGTCGACAGTACTTCGTTTGAATTACTAGACCATTTTGTTAATTCAAATGCACCAGCAGCAAACAACTTAATTAACTGGTCTGAAAGCATACGAGCATCCTCTATTGTAGGCACACTACAGCAGATGTCATCCATGTAAAATTCTCCGCGACGAATTACATCGGCGGCTTTAGGAAATCTTTCGCCTTCGTCATCCGCAAGCTGTTTCACGGTACGAAGACTAAGAAAAGGACTGACTGAAAACCCAAAGCAAACACAGCCAAACTCAAACACCTGTAAAGGCTCATCCTTTGTGAAGCGGTAGAGAATACGTTGATACTTATGGAATTTAGGATGGACCTTGATCCTAAGGTACATCTGTTTCACATAGTGCACAGAGCCACAGAGAATAAACGGAAATTTAATAATACTGTAAATAAATCCGACTGTAAATTAGGACCTGGATGCAATATATCGTTCAAAGAAGTTCCGTTATCCGTCTTTGCACTTGCGTCCAGTACAAGACGCAGCTTGGTAGAAACCTTGTCCTGTCTAATAACCCCATGGTGAGGAATGAAATAACCAGTCTCGTATTCCATAACGGTTACGGGAACTAGATAGCCCTTATTTAAATAATCAAGAACCACCTCATCGTAGGCTACGCGCAACGAAGAACTTGCCTCAAGTTTTCTTTCCAACGCTAGAAACCTATTACGAGCAATTTGGAAAGATCGCCCCAAAGCGATAGGATCCTTCTTGAAAGGTAAAGCCACAGAGTACTGGCCAGAGCTATCTCTAGTGGTTGTGGACATATACAAATCTTCGCACTGCTGCTCTTCTGCACTCTGACGAGTCGAGACATTGTCAGGAACGTCCTCAAGCTCAAAAAAATGTTTCATAACGTCCTCCAGTCGATCGTCATTAAAGGAACACAAGGCTACAGATCGCGAACAAGTATCCGAAGGCCGGCGTGGTGCCTCACCCATGAGTAAAAATCCTAGGGTAGTCTGTATCGCATCGGGTGAACCAGGTGGACCATATATGCGACCACTCTGCAGTAACTTAGTGAACAACTCGGCACCCAGCACCACGTCGATACCACCAGGTACATTAAATGTATCGTCGGCGAGCAGAACGCTAGTCAAATATGCGAGACTTGAAACATCAACCGGAGTGGTAGGTAAACAAGAAGTCACGTGATCAACCACCAACGGTTCAATCTCGTACGAAGTCGAATCGTTAAAACGCGAATGCAGTGTGACTCGTGTCAGACCCTTAGTCTCTTTTGATGTTCCACCAAAACCATTAACAATTACGGTAGAAACCCGTTTATTAATTTTTAAAGACAACCGTTTACAACATGAAATTGTAACAAAGTGATTTTGAGAACCACTGTCTACTAAACAACGCACAAAGTGACATGTGCCCTGCGCATCATAAACGCGCACCCGAGCCGTGCCGAGAAGCACAGTAGTCGTGGGCGCGAACACCTGTAGCGAGGTGGAGGTGAGCGGGGCGGGCGGTACGTCTCCGGCCGCAGGCGGCGCGCCACGCGGCGGCGCGGGCGGCGGCGGAGGGCCGACCCTACTCCCAGTTACCTCAGTAACCTTGCTAGGGAAATGTAACATCGAGTGATGATTATTCGAGCCGCATAACGAACACGGCTTTCCAAAAACACAAGCAACCGACTTGTGTGATAAACTTAAACATTTTACGCAATTGTTAATTCTTTTAATTAATTTGTACCGCTCGACGGGTGACAATTTTTTAAACTCAACACATAAATAATAGTGCTCGTGTATATTATGGCACAACTCACACTTATCACACTTACTCAATGATTGAGAAGCAACAAACGATTGCGTTTTCTTGTAAGAATCGTGCTTCGAATTCTTCACATGTGACGAAGAGGTCGCAGTGTTACTATTAGTACTAGTGCGATCTAATATTTTAGTCTGATCTTTAAGAAATCGAACAAAATCGTCGTAACTTGGTAAGGGGTTCGAACGAAATAAATTTTCAAATGTACGAGTTGTGTCAGAATCTACCTTTTTTAAAGCAAGATATAATAAAATGAAATCAGTGGTATCATTGATTTGAAGTTTATTAAAAGCCGCTACCGAAGTAACAAAACTATCCAAAAAGGAATGTAATCCCTTTGACGAGGGCGAGTGTAATTGTTTAAAATTAAATATTTCGTCTAGATAAGCTGTGCCGAGAGAGCGCACGTCTTGATATTTATCCTTTAACGTACAATAAACTAAATCGTAATTGTCACCGCTAGGAACTATGCCAGCGATAGAAGCCAACGCGGCACCTGTAAGTTGCCCAAATAAATAAAATACCTTATCAGAATTAGTAAGCGATGTATTGTCATGCACTAAATTGTTATAACATTCGAAAAAGGCGGGCCAGCGTTTACGATCGCCATCGAACTTAGGTAACTGAACCGGAGGCAGTCGCAGACTGGAGTCCCGCGCATGCGACCTGACACTCGTTGCCGCGGACGGCAGCGGCGGCGGCGGCACCGGCAACACGATTGCCGCGCGAGCGCTCATTACGTACGAGTAAAGTTCCTCGAAAGATTCCCATGTTTTGAACGAGGGAACGAAACCTGTGTCGGCCTGCATTTTAGCCATATTTAAGTTTTCAATATTTTTTAAGAATTCGTCGCGAAGGTTTTCCACCGTCGACGATAACGCAACAAATTTATCCCTCGCCTCTGGGTTAGTAAGATCCCTCGAGGCATCATAAACAATTTGAACACGAGTATAATATGAATTTATTTGCTTCTAATATAGGTATTTCGTAATTAAGCTGTTGAGCTCCCTTTTTGTCAGGCATTTTGTATTAAACTTCTACACGAATCAATAAAAATAGGTAATACGAACAGATTTTGTATTACGATAATAGGAGGTATATAACGAACGATACAGGAACAGACCGCTTCTTACGAGCGACTTACGAAATGTTAAACGAAATAAGTACCTACGTAAATAAATGAAACGTTCTTAGTATATCGTTAACTACGTCTTAATGGTAAACACGAATAGTAAGGTAAAAATAAGATGGTAAATTTTAGTAAAATAATAATTTACCGATTCGGAATGAATAAACCGGTAAAATCTATGTAAATTGTTTACGTCGGACCCTAGCTCACTTACGAGCGACGCTCAGGCAAGACAAATAAACAAATTCACTGTTGTATTTTATAATATGCAATATTATATTAATGCAATAAGAAAATACGAATTACGTGAGAACGAGTAACGAAGTAGGTAATTACCTACCCAATGAATGACACGAAGCTACTTGAAATATTAGGAAATGTAATAACTTTGCAACGGAATATATTATTAGAATGTGTCTCACACCAATTTTATTAATATTTAGTTAAATTAATAGACGACGGCCAAGAAACACAAATCTTTTGAAGGTTATGTATGTACCTAGTTGCCGTGTGGCTTGGTTGAAAAAATGTTAATATTATGTATTTTACTGTGTAATATAGTAAATAAAGTATTTATAAGATGTTTATAAATAAAAGTTTATGTTCGGGCGCCAAATATGATGGGATAAAGATGATTTTGTGGAAATAAAATCGTGAAAAAGAAATGGCGGGCGGCCGGCAGGTCAAGTGATTCCACACCAGAACCTAATCTATGTAAAGATTATAGGAAAATGGGAAAAAAAACTCACTTATAGCTGCTGTACCACAAACACCAAAACAATTATCTTCTTCACACTTTGATAGTCCTTAATATTATTTGGTTCGCACTAGCAAATCCCGCGCAGCTTGCTTATATCGAGGTAGGTACGTTACTGTCCTCAAGCCGGGCGGATACGAATGTACGACGCGCGTTCAGAGTGAGTGGGATGGGGAACGAAGGGATTTACACAGATTAAAAAACTAATGCAAATCACAATAACCTTGGCTCAAACACTGTTTGAAACTTGTTTTACATCTTAAAGGAAAATTCAACAATTTCGAGTGTCCATTAATATAAATCTCAATAAATAATTTTGCTTACAAATAGTTAACATAATGTCAGTCTTTTGAAGAGAACATTATCATAACAATAAAAATATTTAATATCACCTAGGCCGTTTTAAAGAAATCTAAGCCTATAACATATTTCATTGCCGACGTAAGAACATACTGAAATAAACCCTAACGCGATACAATTAAGATCTTTCATTTCGTATACACTTCACCCATTTGTTTCCATATGCTTTGTAAAATAAGCCTTATTGTAACGTTAATATGGTCCGAATTTCTTACGTGTGCTGTTTCGGCACATTCGCGCCAATTTGTCTTGTTTAATGGCGGGTCACTTGATGCCTGTCCGTCTCGTTCGCACGATTTCGCCTATATTACGAAGATGGGGTTGGGGCCATTAAATTGGAAGGTAATTAAAGCTAATTTTGGCAAAAAATCGTATGAGTTCAGTTGTATATTTTTATTGCAACGCAGACGACACACTTTTTGTGCGATCGAGTCTGCGGCACACAAAATGTTTGTATGTTGTATGTGCGCAAAAGATCCTTCGCGAAATATTTGCTCCTCATATGCCTAATTGCATATAGATAAAGAGGCGGTGCGTTGCAGTCTGTCGAATTTCAACGGTTTTACTGCGGCGCATTTTTTGCACGCCATGAGTGTTAATGCAAATAGTTCAATGCATAACAAAAAAAGTGTTTCACGGGTAGTCCGTCGTCTGCGCTGCCCATAAAGATCAAAGCAAAACATACTTTTGTAATTATATCACCCATTGGAATATTATATGAATCAATTAGGCCCACCCAATTAATACTATCACTATTTTAACCTATTTATGTGTCTATTTACAAGTGATGTTATAATTATTACATCTTGATTGTACACAGTTGACAACGATAATTATTATAAATTCATAATATTATTCAAGAATATAGTCAGCCAGTTTGTGGATCGCAATAAAAATCTGTCATACAGATTATCCATGACATACCTAACATCTGATTTAAGGAAATATATATTATGAGACGAGGTGTGGTCTAAAAAGACCAAAATTTGCACATTTTACTTATTGCTAAAAGAAATTCTTTTACCGAAATCGTAAAATTTTAGATGTCTATGCATTTTATAAAATTTTCCGATTGTCAAATAGAAGACGAAAAGTAAAATTATCATAATACAGACAACGTGAAGACGAAATGAAAGTCATTTCTTATGCTTTGCAATGTAATTCACAAAAGGATTTCCAAATGTCACCATATTAGACATCAAACTGTTCAGCTTTTGCTTTTGAGAAGGGATTGACGACTGACGACGTAATTTTCTTTTTGTAATAACACTGATGTCCTCTACCAGCCCATCTCTTCCTTTGGGTATCGTAAAAGGCGACAAATGGACTTAGAACTGCACATCATCCAATAGCTTATAGCGGCGACGGGCTCACCACCTGTCACGCTGAGTGCAGTCACTGCTTGGTGAAGCGCGGACTTTTTGCAATGGACTACTTTTCCGGTGCTTTTGCCTAGTCTCTGACTAACCCTTAGGGGATAATAGTCGTGATTATTTGTATGTATGTATGTACTGATGTCACCAAGCCTGCTGCCAATCCCGATGCGGCCTATGCTTAGGTCGGGTCCTCCTTGACCTTTCATGTGTTTTTTTATACGTTCACACCTGTTAACAAGTCCATTTTAAGTAACTAAATGCTGCTTGTATTATTTGTTTCTAAATATTTTCTGTTGTGTTTTCTCGTTAGTAAATTAACCTATTTTCTTTCTTTCATCAATACAGTCGAGTCATCGCGAATTCACCAGTGATATAAAATCGTTGTCCCGCACGTTCTGTAGCCCGCGACTGACCGCTCGACCGTTTTCTTCTACATTAAAGCCACGAGTGGGTCGGTACTACTCATTCCGGAAATACTTTATTTAGAAAATCATAATGTGAACGTGTCTTTTCTTATGCTACAGAGTGGGATAGATGATAATTATCTACGAGTATTCAGTTAGTCATCATTATTTTTCTACCCAGTCATTTTTTTTTTGGCTTTGGGCTTTTTAATTCTCTTTTAATACCTTTAAATCTCTTCATATTATATGATATATTACTAAACAATTAAAACGGCAGAGTGTTCTAAATTTCTTCATTATTTATTGACCAATAGCATCCGATCAAATAATCGTAATCTATACTCGAGTAAGTTTCAATTGAAGTTTCTCTATTTGTGTTGAGTACAGGTCAATCGGCATTCGTTCACTAATATCGATTATTCACTCGATATCTGGAACGATTTAAACAGTAATCGGCGAATGCTTTTTGTGGGCATTCAAATCGATTACTTTGTATTCGAGTCTTTGTACGTAGTATTGCGTAGGCCGATTCTAGTAAGCGAAAAATAGATTCGCTAGTCTGTTTACTAGTGATTTACGATTCGTGTCTCAAATGATGATTCGACTTTGATTAGTAAAAGTTTACTACGAATAAACAATATTTTTGTTGAGAAAAAGACAACTTCCTTTCTTCGCCGGATATTGTATAAATTATGCAGCTATGTACGCACGGAGCAATAAAAGCTATTTTTATTTCATTTTTTTATGTATTTTTAACCACCAGGTATGTCCATTTTTTAGTTTTATATTTTACTCTATGTACTGAATACCCTCGTAAAATGAGAATAATAAAATTTTTATTTATTGTTCTGGATATTGGAAATTGGAACTATTTACAAGTCTTGGCTGTAATAAAAACTACTAGGTCAACATTCCAAATTGTTAAAATGACGTTAGGCTAAAATAATAATTCTCCAGATACTCGCACGAAACTCACTAATAAGCACTAAAACTCGGCAAGGAGCAAAATTAAAATTCCTTTGCCTATAACAAAAGAAATTCCACAAATAGGAGAAATTTAATTTCGCCGATGAATTTCTTATCGATTTCAAAACATTTCATTTCACTGTGAAGTTCGATTCCGCATCAGCGGGTGCTGTTTCTGTGATGTAATAAACTTGTAGTATAGTTTTTTAAGAATATGGCTTGATTTATAATGTTCTTAGTGTACGGTCAGGCTCGTCCCCTGATGTAAAGACTTAAACATATCGCAGGAATGTGGTGGGATAGATTCCCAGGCAAGATGGTACTAAATATTAGCTTTATAAGTATTACTTGGCAGTCCAGTACTGGCGGAAATTAACAAAAAAAAATTTTTTATTTAATCATTTAGATAACATGCAGTTACTCTTATGACTCGTTAAAACATTGTAAAATTAACAAACATAAATTAATTATACAATTCTACTTGTTCACCTCTTCATTTTTTTCTTCCTCTTCACTACCGAGAGGCCTCGTCAAAAGAAGATACAGACAAGAAACTCTGCAAGGGTGGAACCCCTGCAGAGTTTCTTGTCTGTATCTTGGGATATTTTGGGATGATTTGGGATATTTTGGGGTAAAGGGGGGATGGATTCTCCCTTTACAAAATAGAATACATAATGCATGTCAAAATGGAACGAATTAGAAGATGTCACAAGCTACCATGACAAAATGACACATGAAAAAGAACAATTTCCAGAAGATCAGAAAGCATTTCATGTATAGTACGTCTCAATCCAAGTTGCCAAAAAGGTAAACAAAAAAGCCAACTTACCGAATTTGTTATTCAATAATCACACTTTTTACATGGACATTGGCACGTAAATATAATTAACGGTAACAATTATTGTCCGTTTCAATTGATTTCAATTACCCTACAGTCATCACAGTTTTGTGATGACTGTAGGTTACTAAACATTACCTTTGTTTTGTTTACCTTTTTGGCAACTTGGATTGAGACGTACTATATGACATCCTCCATCACCATATCAGTATGAACATTAACATTAACATAGTCCTGAATGTTACAAAAAATATAACAAATAACAGTCAATCATCATCTGCTTAAAGACGCCCACTTCTAGACATACGCTGCCGGCTTCATTCAGCTACGTTGCTCGCATCCATCGACTTCATGCGACCTTCGCCATTATCGTCGGTCACGTCCCGAGTACCCACCGAAGAAGTACTTGGCAGACCATCGACCATCCTGCGACCTTCTCGTCCCAAAGGCCGTCAGTTGTACGAGCTATGGGCCCTGCACTGCAAAGTACAACTCTCAGTTTTTTTATGGAATTTGTGCAGCGCTGAGTGCAGTCACTGCTTGGTGAGGCGTGGACATGGAGGTATGGCAATAGACTGCTTTTGCGATGCTTTTGCCTGGTCTCTGACTAACCCTCAGGGGAAAATAGTTGTTATTATATGTATGTATGCAATAGTAATAAATAACTATCACGAATAAATTACCCAACTTGAAACCTACTTACCCTACATTTACTCTGAATTTTTATTTTTTTTAATTTATGCCACGTTTTTAGACTCAATAGGTAATAATAATATGTTGTTATGTTATGTAATAACCTTCGATGGTTCCTTCTACTGCAGCAATCGATATCGCGTTTTATTGCAATCGGTATCGGCCACCTTTGTACCGATAATTTTAAAGCAAAAGCTCGGCAAATTGGAACTGAGTAATACTTGGATCACGTGAGTTTGTGCCGATTTGTTGTTTGGTATCGATCGTGGTTTGGAGTGATATTGTTTTTTAAAAACACCTGATAAGTGATTTTTAACTCTGTCCACTTCCTCTTTTAGGATACAGGCTTGATGATACGAGTATGTTATCAACGTTACCTTACAACACAACAAGTAGTCCAAATACTTATTATTTAAGTCTTTATCACTTTGACTTTAGAACTCAATATGTGACACTATTATATTTATTTTCAAAACGGAGCCGACTATCCGTTCAAGAATAGTGACGACCTTTACAGACAGGTATTCGTACGTCGATTCGTATTAATAGCCTTTGGGATGTTCGAGACGTGATATGAGACGCTTTGTAGGCAGGAAACCGGCGGTGAGTTGGAGGATTGGTTATGACACCCGTCTAGTCTTTGACGCGACGGTGCTTTTCAAATTTGTCACTTGTTGCTATTACTTTTGTGATTAATTTGCATTGCGCACCTCCTAATTAGTAATGATCAAACGTTTTAGCTATTTTTTAATTCTTATTGCTACTGAATAAGGAATGAAATAGTTATATATTCCTGTCTGCGTTCTATGAATTATTTTTGTTTTATCTTATCAATAGTTATTTATACGATTAAAAGTTTGTAATCAGTGCGTTTTTATAATATTAAATTTGCTTCTTACATATAACTGACATAATTAACTTTCCTTTCTTGTAGCGTTTATTTTTTTACTAAAAAGTGAGAATACTCATGCAGAAAAGAGCCATGACTCATTTCTTTTATAATGTGCCTTTTTTGCTCGATGACCGGGGGACAGTAAGTCCCAATATTAATATTGAACAAAACGCCCGCAAATTTCATAACATAATAATATCGCCCGTGTGTCAATTTTATCGTTGACGAAGATGTAACACGTATCAGTCCAAAATATGTCAGCGCGATGGGCGCGGCGAGGGTTAAAAAGATTAATGAGAGTTATGGTAAAAATGAGAAACATCGATTATGGCATAGGTATTACGTCACAGATGATTGCTGTGTAGAAATTGAAACTTCGATAATTCAAAATCAAATCAAAATCAAAAATAATTTTATTTCATAGGCTAAACATAGCACTTAAAATCGTCAACATTCATACATAGTCACATTTATTATACATAAAGTAAATTTTAATAATAAAATTGACAAAAAAGACTTAAAACTCACTGCCGCGAGCGCTTGTAGCAAGTACATCCACATAGCGCTTTGACTGTGGTTGTAATCGATACAATTGTACAAAAAACGAATGATGACGAACGTCAGATGTCGAAAATTTTGGGTAGCTCGTTTAGTCTTTATGAACGTGAATTTTTCGCTGGTAGAATCTTGAAAAGCGCTCGATGACGTAGTGGTTTGTACTTTAAATGAAATAAACGATTATCTTACCTTTTTGGTTTTCAATATTAAAACAAAGCTACTGTCGCTAGTTAGGCCTAGAATGGATGACCAAAATTTTGTGATCTGGAATTCCTCTGTGCTTCGGAAAACGCGTTAAGTAAGCCCTTGGCAACCTCAACTTCAAGAGAAACTGTAAATGGTTTGTAGCCATCAGTTTGTTTGCTTTTATCTGTTCTCTTCTTCTTCCTGTCTTTTTCCTACTCTAGGGGAGTCTCTCACTCTCTCTTCTTCCACTCTCCCTTTCACACGTAACGTAATTACATTTATAATCTACTTTACATATATCACATATCACTCACCCATGAATCCTTCTACCATAAGATCCCGAAATAATATGAACCGATTTCGACTCCATTGGTTTTTGTTTTCAAACTAGTTCATGGCCCGGTGAACTTCGGGACAGCTCTAAAATTTCCGTCTCCAGTTCTAGAAAATGGACGTCTAGACAGCCGATACTCGAGGGGGTATTTTAGAAGCGGGTAGAATGTCGGTGCCGGAACCAATATAGGCCTGTATTGGCGCTGATGTGTGCCCTCTTTTCTGTTTGTTTCTGGTCCAGCCTACTCCTTTATAACTTGAAGCTATAATATACACATACATACATAAAGTCACGCCTTTTTCCCACAGGGGTAGGCAGAGGTTACATCGTTCCACTTGCTTCGATCCTACAACTAGTTACATCCACGCCTGAATTCACCCACATTTCGCCTAATATGTTTACGTTGCTATGCGAAATTAATAGCGATAGACGTTTTTCCCAACAAAATCAGATTTTTATTTCGTCTGAAGATGTGCTATGCTTAAATGCGCCGGAGCATTATGAAGCGAAATGTTGACCTTTTTCTTTTTTTATTTGAGCTTCAATGTACCCTTTGTGCATTACAAAAATGTACAAGTGGCGTAACGACTAATATAGCTTTCTTCCAATCAACCATCAGGATAAGCAGAGCTTAATTCTTCATTTTTACTGTAATCCCCTTGAGGACCAAGCGAACGCCGGCATGCGCGAACAAAGTATGTTTCTATTTGATTGTATCTTGTTTTGTGGTGAGTGGTTAACTCTAAAGTCAATATATGTTTGCCAGTCTTCAAAAGTAAGACCACAGAATTGTAAGCGATATTAATTGCTAAACCAAATCACACGTCGGTTTTACGCAATAAACTCATTGTAATATGTTAGTGAACATGTAACATAGCTGTTTTGTACTCGCTTAGCAGGTTTCTAACAAACGTGCTATTAATTTGAAGGAGTAACTTGGTACAAGTTATTATTAAGTTCATGTGTGAACAGTAGTTTAACGCTTACGTGCTAGTTGAACATTCTATTGTAGTCTATGTTGGAATATAACTATTGAATGTTCTAATTTCAGTATATTGTCACAGTAATTTCATTTTATGACAACCAATCGTTATGGAGATATTTGTGGGGACTATGGGAGGCAGTTGTAGCCGAGTTGGGACGGGGCACTACTCGTTCGAGAGGCCGCGGGAAACGCGGGTTCGATCCACCCCGCCTGCACCACTGAGTTTGAATAAAACTTATGTGCAGTTGATAGTGAATATCACTTGCCTCACATTGTGCCCGGTGCATGGCAACAGGCTCGCCACCTGTTACATGGGGACCTAACATATCTTTATCACCTCTGCCTACCCCTTCGGGGAAAGAAGCGTGATGATATGTGTTGGGGAGGCCTACGTAAGTGTGTCTAGGCTCAGTGAGGTGGTCGAATTAATTTAAACCGTAGTTTTTGGAAGTTAATCTGTGCGTGGTTGGCTACAATCAGCTCCCTGTGACTGGTTAGAGGTTATAATAATAGTTGTTGCAGCTCATCATGGGAATCTTGAAAAAGGCTTCTCATTCTCTTGTCTAAATTTTCTGCTATTATAATCCATTTGCATTAATTCTGATCCGAATTCCGAATGCCGAATTCTAATATTGAGCCGTGTGGTAGCGGCTCATTAAATGAATACTATAAACCCATCTCTTCCCTTGGGTGTCGTAAAAGGCGACTAATGGACTTAGTACTGCACAACATCCAGCAGCTTATAGCGGCGACGGGCTCACCACCTGTCACGCTGAGTGCAGCCATTGCTGGTGAAGCGTGGAGTGTGGCAATGGACTGGTTTTGCGGTGCCTTTGCCTAGCCTCTGACTAACCCTTAGGGCATAATAGCCGTGATTACATGTATACATATACATGTATTAATTGTCACAGACGATTAACATTACATCATAACTGTTGGTATCACACATAACAAAACAAAATGTCCTGAAAAGCCCCCGTAACCAATAAAATGCGTACTGTTTCAACGGGCAGCTCTGCATTCGCCCCATTGTGTCCAATGGGAACAAAGGGCCGGGGACAATGGCGTCGATGCCTGACGTCTATGGCAGATTGCTCAATGCTCGCATTACTTGATACTGATCTGTTACGTTTGTTACCTAATGGCTTTTGTGTTAAGAGGTGTTTTAGATAGGCCAGTAGATTTGGAAATTGGTAATTGCTGTCAAAGTTATCTTGCAGACTGTGAAATTAAAATTTACTGGTCAAAACAAGATGATTCCCAATCGCAGTCGCCTTCGAAAACTATCATAATTTTCTGAATAATGTTTGTGAAAAAGTATGTCTCATGAAAATGAAAATTGTTTAATGAGACCAAATCAGTTCAATTTGACGTAAACGCATTTGTTGTTCATTTCGTTTTATCCATATTAATATTATAAATGCGAAAGTAACTCTCTGTCTGTTTGTCTCGCTTTCACGTCAAAACTACTGAGCCAATTTAACCGAAATTTGGCTACCTTTTATCCTGATATTCCCTTGGAAACATGTGCCATGCGGGTGAATGTTCAAAAAATTAAATTAAGCCTCCCAGAAAAATTAGGGGAAATTTACGCCACTATGAACTTTGCTCCTAATAATAGGGAAGGAGTAAATTTTCAATCCCACCAATTGAGGCTGTTCCAATTTGAAAAAAACTTTCAGTGTTGAATAGCCTATTTTTTGAGGAAAGCTATAGGCTACATACCATCACACTATCTCAAAGTAACTATTCTACGCGGACGAAGTCGCGTTCAAGAGTTAGTTAAAAATATTTGTTTACTTAAACAAGTACCTAGGCAGTCCCCAAATTTCATAGCCACCACCCACATATCCCATTCTTAAAAGAAATGTCAATCATAAATACTATCCAGAACAGACATAACAATGCTATTATGTTTAATAATATCAGTAATTACGACGCGTGCTCTTACACTGAACTGGGATACGACTTGTGGTCAGTGTAGTAATGACGTCATTATGCGAGTGCTCCACGAGCAGCTGTTGGCAAGACGTTATCTCAAATACTGACAGAATATCAACAAGCTGACGTCAAAGATTGTTACGTAAAGATACACTTCACTTTCCCAATTGTATATTTACACTAAGAAAAGGTACCTTTAAGTGGATAGTGTTTTTTCTATTCAAAGTGCAATTATTTTTTACTCTTTAGTACTGTTTCAATTCAATTCTAATATCGTATTCAAAACTTTAGATTACTGAAATAAAAGTTGCATACATAAATAACTCAAGATTTTCTAAAATTTTACATAATTTATTCATATAATAAAATCAACCATTTTATGTCTAAATGTCGAATGTCTAAATGGAAAAAAAAATGCTTAAAACTCAAGTCTTTTATTTTTTTGTTTCTCTGTCTGTTCGTCTCACAGATATATATTTACGTAGATGACGCAAATGCATGTACAACGTGTGTCCGCAAAACCCCGACCAAACGTCGGGGTTAGCTAGCCTGCGCGCGTCCGAACAGCTGCAAAAAAAAAATGCCTCATTGTATGATAATTGGCGGAGGAGCATCGGCGGCATCGGTATTGTTCAATAATTTTAAATATCCCGTCTCCAATCTGTCGCTGTGCCTTCACAGAAAACGTTAAAAAGTTGACACTCTTGGTTTCAATAGAAATCGTTATACTTGCATTATCTATGTAAATGTATATCTGTGGTTCGTTTGTTTGTAAGGGCTAATCTTCGAAATGGCTGCACCGATTTCAATGAAATTTTGCATGAAATTTTTTTTGATACCTTATACCTCTGGACAACATTTTAGATACTTTTTTTTCCCGTGAGATAGTTAAAAAACCATAACCTAGGACGAAGTCGCGGGCTATGATCATAACGCGATCTTCCCGACGACTACACAGTGGGATTTCTTTTTTTGTCGAGGAGTTCATTTACGGAGCACCTACCCCTGGCTAGACGGTAAGCGTGTGTGGGACTCCAGCAGAAACGCCGGCACTACCCACGAAAACTCCCGATATACCCGTTCTGCCGAAGCCATTCTCCGAACCGTTCCCAGGGATACAGTTGGTACCTTGTCTTTTGTTTTGTCGATAGAAAAAACATTAAATTTTTAATGTAATTACTCAACAATAAATCAGTTTAGATTTATTCTCTTCTTTGTAGGTGTATGATGTAATATTTACCGTGAAGTATGAAAGCAATTTATTAGTAAGTTTATATTTATGTACATTGCCCTTACAAAAAAATTGTGACTCATTCCACATAAACTGTTTCGAATTTATAGTTCTCGTTATCTTTAAATTACACTCTTATCTACGTACGTTTTCAACTAGTCTCGTAAGTTTTTCCCCATTAATTTTCTCAATAATAGTACTTTATGTCACGTGTGCAAATTGCAGTAATTTAAACAAAATCCCCCGTAGAACAGCTAGTCTTAAAGCACGTCAACTGCGAACATCAACATCTAATAAATGTAAGGCATAGTCAACATTTGTGGACAGTAACTACCATTTGGATTAAGGAATAGAATCCTAAAATTCAACTCGTAAAGTAGAAATTCGCATTAGGCTATTTGAGATAAGATGCTGAAGCTATCAAGCTGTTATCGCTGCCTACGAGCCGAACTCACATTTATTTTAATAGCAATAAACCCTAATTTTGACTCACAAAGATCCTGATAGTCATCACAATACAACAAATTGTTTGTAAAAACTACTTTTCTGAACGTTAGAGATCACATTACTTTTGATTGTTTAAGTGCCTCAATTGCGCCCTTCAGATAATTCTGGAATAGCTACATATAATTCTTTATTGTACATCAAACCTTATGTTTATTGCCCATTAGGTCTATATCCATTTGCTCAGTTAAGCGTAATAGCAATAACATTTTATTTTGTACCATATTGACTATTTGCGGAGTAATATACGTAATATTCAGGGTCTATGGAGAGGTCCAGATAGAGTTATCTGTCTAGTTCTCCTTTAAATGTAGTACGTTTATCTTCGAGGAAATAGAAGATGAAGAATAGAAGTGTAGTATATACTACTACAACATTTACATACATAACACAAGCTTAACGATTCGCGAAGAAACCAAGCGTTTTTGCAGCCATTCGGACGCACGGAGACTAGTTTGCAGCGGTCAACCCCGACGTTTGGTCGTGGTTTTCGGACATGCGCAGTACATGCATTTGCGATGTAAATGTATATCTATAGGTTAAGTAAAATGATAGAATTTTTGGTATCTAATATACCTGGTATCTTTTTTCAATGAAATTTAATTGGCCTCTTTGCTTCAATGTTATTGATATTTTCTGTGAAGTTGTACATAATTATACTGATGCGATTTATGCAACAGTTCGTAGAATTACCACAGTCCACAAACCTTTAAATTTTAATAATCAAAAGGAAATAAAATAATGTATTAACAGACATTAAATCCATTTAAATGTTGCTGCACTCTTCAACCGTTGCAACTAATGTGTCAAGGTAAGGTATTTTGAGCTTTGTATATCCTGCCATACAATTAACAGTCACTCGTACACACCGTAATTTAAGATAGCCACTGTTCCACATTACGACCTACCCTCTGCTAAATGATTTGCGAATACTGTCACGTCACCGCTTTAGAACCGTGTCACCAATGGCGTGAAATATTAAATATAATGAAAATGTTCACCCTATAAAAACCCTGAGTTGAATATAAAACAGTTAAGAGTATGAGACAGTTCATGAAAAGATTTTAATGGAGGCCTCAGTACTTGGAAATGTTTAATGTAAAATTGCGCCTGTGAATGACGGGTTTGCTGGTCTTAAAATGAATCTTAAGGGCCGGTTCAACACGCGATTGTTCTACAGAATGTGAGGATTCGTAATGTCTTTGTTACCAGTTTTCCAACTGGCAGTGACTAGATCTTCTTGAATTTAAAATACAAAGAAAAAAGACGTGTGGCACTTGGGGACTGCCGCGGTAAAGCTATTGCACAGCATTTTGTATCAACTTATGCAATTATAATTTTATTTATTTATTTTATTCATGCAGTATTTCTTTTTCTTTGATATTAATTCAAGTTACACTTTTTGAACGTGGTGACCGATAAGAAAACAAATTATATAAACTGTTGGTAGTTTGCATATACATTATTTCGTTCGGATCACTTATAAGTAAATTAAATCATAAAATAATTATCTAAAATAAATGTTAATAAACTAATTAATAAAATAACAAAACTCATAATAAACAATGTGTAATAGTTAGCTTATAAACAAAACCAAAGTGGCGTCTTTGTTAAAATTAGTTCTTTGTTGTATCACTAAATGGCGCCACCTATCCTTTAAAACGCACTATTGTTTACTCTCATAGACTTATATGGTCAAACCGATGTTAATTAAAATTTGTATTCTCCTTGGACACGGTGTTTCATTTTGGTAACCACCTTGGGTTTTAACATGCACGGCCTTCAAGCCACACCTTGCGCATCGGAGTGGGGAGCGTGAGGTTTTTTCGTTACGGAATTTCTGGATTCGGTCCCCGCGCTCAAGGCCCGCGATAGAAGCTATGCAATAGCTTAATAAAAAGACAGAAGAAACTACAAAAAAATACATATTTGAAACTTAAATTCTTTATGTGGCCAAAGGGCATTACGCTCATTTGCCGTGCACCGCTGGACTGCACGATGCTGGTACCCTTACCCTTATATAGCTTACCCTTAGGGCAGTTCCAGTCATACGGGCGTTTTATGAACTTGCTAAGCCTGTATGAAAAGAGGTAAGAAATCATTCTGAGCGACGTAATCACCTGTAATTTAACTGTGTATCTTTTTGTGCCCTATAAAATTTTGCGCACTACATTAATGGTTATTTAAAATATCAGTTTTTAACATTTTTCCGTTATTTTACTTTCACATATGAATATTCTTAGACTATATACGGCCTACCGCTGCTACATTAATGTTTTTTTAAAATATCAGAGTTTTTAATATTTTTCCGTTATTTTACTTTCACATATGAATGTTCTTAGGCTATATACGGCCTACCGCTGGACACATACATTTTTCATGGAGAAACACATGGAGTTAAAGGGCGTTGGCCCAATGCGGGTTGGTTACTTTCACACATACCTACTAATCCCAAAATCAAATGTCATATTCACAAACTCCTTATACTCTGAAGTCGCTCTATGACTGGCCATATATATGTCCTCTCGAAGAAACCATACGAGGAGTAAAAAAAATGATTCCCAAACATGAGATACTGCAACACCCTGCGTCTACAGCGTCAGAATCACAAACACGCGGGATATGCGCGGTCTGGCGTCTGGCCAACGCCGATTTTTCTACCATAGGCTTATAACAGATGTTTTTTTTCGATGTTACGTTGAACTCTTAATTGAGCCTGTGATTCAGAGGTCTTACACTATAGAATATGGAAGAGGTCTTAGAATATGGAATTTAGCGGGCCTGGGTTTGGGTTTTTAGTCTATTTTACAAGTGTTGTTTACAAGCAGACGAGGTCAAAACGTGGATAGATAGAAAATGTCACTGAATATGACGATTTTTATAATGTTTACTTTTTGCATAATTAGGCATCTGAATTTACTTAGATACCCTCAAGTCTGTATTGGATTTGTAGTCTTTTTTCTTGTCTTTACAAAAATTATAGGAAGTTTATAATTTATAATAATAATATAATTAAAATATAATATAATATAATATAATTTTTTATTTTAATTAACTTTGTTAATCGTGTGGTGTTAACCTAAAATTTGAACAGCCAACATTTCACTTTTCGGTTTGCATAATATTGAGAAATATTCAAATAAAGTACAGAATTATCACATGAGCTTTCAACAATAATTTCACAATACAGACAATTTCAATAAAAGCTTGGGAGTACCTATGTGTAAAGTTGAAGTGATAAAAAAACAAATATTTACGTATTTCTCAAGGCTACTTAAAAAATGTCACTATTTTCCTTTACAAGATGAAATTAAAAGATTCAAAAGCATATTTTTATTTTAAATGTTTTATTTTATTGCAATCTATGACTCAAGGTCGTATTTCCAGTAGGATCTTAATGTCTCTAATGAATATTTTTTCAGTTCAATGACTTGTACCTGTTTCAATGCCTATCAATTTATGAAATTGGCACTTACTTCAAAAATCTTATGACTGAAAATCATCTGGAGAACATCGATAGTTGTGTATTACCTGACATGTGGTCGATTGTACAACTGTAAGCTTGTAACGAATATCAACTTTAACGCCTACATAATAAAGTCGTCGCCACTTTGGCATTGACATTGAATGTCAATGAACAACCAACGAAAATAGTTTGTCGTATTACGAAACTAGTTTTTCAGATCTACATTGATCTAATTTTGCGTTGTTGGTGACTCAGACATTGCAGCGTTGCATTGAATGGAGTGTTGTGACAAATCTGCGTGAGATTTGTGATCTTGATTGTGGATGTTTTAGATTTCGGTAAATGTAATATTTGTTTAAAAAAGTCAAAGTTAAATTTTGTCTGAAAACAAAAGTTCTCCGATATGCCAATTCCTGGCCTTCCGTTAGAGCGACCCGGGGTCTGTAACCCGTTTCGAAGGCCTTCTGACCTAGTTGGACACTAGGCCGGTGTTTTCGCCAAGGAGGGACTATTCGGATAATCTCCGGACCTGGCACCTGGTGGAATGCATGCGTGAAAGTCATCCTCGTACGCGGCCGCTCCGGGAGTGGTAGAAAAACGGACTTTTGGCGCCCGCATTCCCTTTCCAGAACGACCACCATATACATACACGAGTCTTCTGTATGTTTTGTTATTAAGGCAAATTGGAGACAAAACGGGATCTGCAATTCCACTGTTGAGAGCCTTTATAGTCCTTACTTTCACCTAGGCTAATTGGTATAATCCACCGATGAGAGGCCGACCACACCCTAGTGGAGTGCCTGGCCTGGCGACGGGAACGCCGCGAACTTTGCGCGATGCTCGCCGGGGGATACCTCTCGCTCCAAACCTTGGTGAGAGCCATGGTTGGCAGCAAGAGAGTATGGGAGGCTACGGCCTCCTTCTGCGAGAACGTACTCAATCAGAAGGAGACAGCGGAGAGTGAGCGGGAAGACGATGCTCTGGTCGCTCTTCTCTCCGGCGCAGACGGGCAGCAGTAGGTGGGCGCCCTAAGTGCCTTCTTCTACTTGCCACGCGAGCGGCCGCGTGTGTTGGATGGCTTACCACGCATGCATTTCACCAGCTGCCCTGTCCGGGGATTCCCGAATATACCCGGGAATCCCCCTTTGGCGCAAACCACGACCTAGTGCTTGACTAGGTCGGGTAGCCCTGGTCGCTCCCACGGAAGGGCAAGGAGGGTATATCGGGGAGTTTTAGTCGGTATTCTTGGCCATCGCCGAACAAGTCTCACGCTCGCTTACCGCCAGCCAGCGGTAGGTAAGGTCCGTAATCAAAAAAAGGCTAATTGGTATAAAAATAAAAAATATCATGAATCTGTGTTTAGACTACGATAATAATAAATCTTGTTTCGTTACTGTTTAGCTAAAGAAAGGTTTCGTTATCGTAAGAAACAAGCAATCTATCACTGGAAACATCTGAAGTACACATATAATTATCTTCATTACTTTTACTATGTAATTCATCTTTTTTAATGTATTTTATGCCTCTTATAATAAGATCAAAGGCGTTCGAAGTAATTCAGTACGGACGTAGTATTTACAATAAAATTTTATTGCGACTTTGTCGTTTTAAATCGAGAGAAGCTACGTAGTAAGTTTGTTATTACGGATGCATGTAGAAACTGGAATATTTGATTTTGAGCAAGAGGTGTATACACCTACATTTGGCTCGTGTGTCTCTTCCTGTAGGAAGGCCTGTGTTCAACTGTGGGACTTATATATAGGCCGTTGACGATATACTTTATTAATTAGTCTCAAGTACTTAATGAACTACGACAAAGATAATTTAATTTGCAAACACATCCCGAGCTCTAACACTTGATTGACATTGACATTTTACATAATTTCTGAGCAATTAAGCTGCATGCAATCAGAACTTACAGGAACCATTTTACGTATGAGTACATAAACGTCGCAAAGAGCATAACCTAAATATAAAATAGACATAACACGACTAAATGGACACCACGTTGCTTTGGAACGATACACCAGAAATCAAAGCAGTTTTAAAATAGTCCACTCGCATCTCCCTTTAAGTTTCTCAAATATCGACTTTAATGTTCGCATTTAAGTTTCAATATCCTTCACAAAAGCTGTAAACACATCATAAATTTCAAGTGAACGACACGTTAGTTCTACACGGGTTATACAGCTTTTTGATTGTATGCGAATATGGATTATGAACGTGTTGAATGTTATTAGGCTTTCAACCTAAATATGTTGCAGTAAATTTGGTATAATCAAGTTTATACAAGTAATCAGTTGTTTAAATGAGAAGATTCACAACAGAATTTACGGTACTCACGTAGTTAATATAGTCGAGTGTCTTAAATGGCGCTGGCCGTTGCAGATTCATCAAAAACCGATGGTTTTTAGGGTAGGATGGTTTCACAAGTAAACAATACGCTACCCAGTTATTTCAAAATTATCCATTTATACAGAATACCTCTAAAGTTTCACTCATTAAAATTTCATGACTCAATATCAAATAGTTGTATTTGTATGTTTTGATATCTTTAATAATAAATCTAGCTTTCACTAAATTTAAAGGGGATGTAGCATGAATTTTTTATGCGCTCGTTTAAATTTTACGGCCGGTTAAAAATTATTAATTCATATCAACATTAATATGATTGCGGCAAATTTACTGGGTACTACACTACTGTCAGTTTGGTCATATAATTTAAAGTAATATTCTTACAATCACATTAAAATTTCATTGCATACGCAGTTTAGGATTCTGGATAATTGCTTAAAATATAAGTTAGGGACTATTCCTCTATAGGAAGGACCTGATACTATTTTGTTTCCTTAAGAAGAGGGAAGAGAATTGGAAGTCTGTGATACTACCAACAAAACGGATATAAAAGTGTGAATAATTTGTATTTGGGTTCAATTCAGGAATGTCGCCAACACTAGGTACGTTCTGACAGATAAATGTATCTAATTAAGGGCTTCTTTTGATGAAACCGTTATTAAATTATTGCTTAACCTCTCCATGGCCTCAACGAGCCACAATTAAAACATATATTGTCCGTGACCGCCGGCGTTCGCCTGGCCCTCAAGGGGTTAATAAAACATTTTAAGTGGACTAATGGGGGCTAAAATGGAAGACCATTTCTACCAGAACCGTCAGTTAAAACGTGTCTTTCCTCCAGTGTATTGACTCACATATATGCCAACGCTATTTATGCACATGCACATTAACCCGCGTAACTAAGACAAGGGATCATTGTAACGCTCGAAATGTGCCACGAATAACGGCACAGAAATAGATGGGACTAATCTGACAATGTGGTCTTTGTAATGTGACAGTCATAGCTGCGAGGTTACTTCATTTGCAGGTTGTCTTCAGTTGTAGTTTGTGAGACATTAGGAAGCCAAGCTACCTTCGACATGGTCAGGCCGTGAATGGGTGACCAACACTTTGTGATCTCGAACTCCTCCGTGCCTCGTGCCGTTAGTCCCGTTGCTATTGCAACCGTTTCTACCCACCAACCAGCATTGGGTCGGCGTGGTGGTGTTACGGCCATACTCCTCGTGTGTTTCTCCATGAGGAAGGCCTTTGGCCAACAGTGGGACGTGAATAGGCTGAGGATAGGAAGCTGCGCGTTTGGTATATTATTTTTTTTTTTTACATATGACTGGTAAGCTCTTGGCCTTCATCTCACCTGATGGTAAGTGACGATAAGGCCGAAGGTGGAAGCGAGCTTCACCTGTAATCCTCAACAACTGAGGAACTGGCTATCGTACCTATGATTGCCGGAATACAACAATGCTTATAACATTGTTATTATGGCGACAGATTTAAGTAAGACGGTGGTAGCTAGTAGGCTCAGAAGCCCTACCACCAACCAAACCGAGCAGAAAAACTTCTGCCCCCATGGGGAATCGAACCCGGACCTCCCGATCAACACCCGGTGGTGTGAACCACTAGACCAGAAAGGCGGTTCAAAATTAATTCTTTGTTTACGACGTACAAGAAAAAGAGTGTGACCAAGAAAGCTATCAATATGAAATAATCAACTTCACGACCAAAGTATCACTTGCACAGAAGCTCGCCTTCTTCAAAATACGAATATGCGGGAAATAATGTTTTGAAATAGCAACTAAATTTGTTTAGAATACAGAATATATGTATAAACTTATTTTATGTACCGTGCCGTGTGGTAGCGGCTCATTAAAAGAATACTACCAACCCAGGTCCTCCCTTGGGTGTCGTTAAAGGCGACTAATGGACTTAGATCTCAACCATCCAATAACTTATAGCGGCGACGGGCTCACCACCTGTCACGCTGGGTATGTGCACCCCAGCACACGTGTGCAGTCTCTGACTAACCCTTAGGGGATAATAGTCGTGATTATATCTATCTATGTATGTATGTTATTTTACGTTTACGTTCGTTATCCCTTAGACTTAATTTGTCCAAATAGTCAAAGATTCTTAAACTGAAGAGTCTTCAACCGTGAGCGGTTTGACGAACAAATGAATTTTTGGTTGGTAAACACTCTGGGAATTCTAAGGAAAAAAGCAAATTTTTTTTTCTTAGAATTGATACTTGACGTTATTTTGTCGAACCTGCTAGTATACTGTTGAGCGAGATTATGTTATGTTTAGAGTTATGTTTCTTACTATTCGTTTCAACCCTAGGGCCATAGGATTCAAGTTGTGCGGATATAAAGTGACTGAAATGACATTAAGTTTTGCTAAAATCTATACTCTCGTACCGCCTCTCGTCTCCGTATTTTGAGATTTTGGATCGTGTTATTATTGAGTTTTTAAATGAGGTTGCGTTCATGATGTTAGCTGGTGTGTTCTTCCCACTAGTGAAGATGAAACAACCTTTTCGTAATCAATATAATTGTAACATACAAATAATTGCAATATGCATCCTCAATCAGGGCTGTTCAGGTTTGAACGGCTAAGAAACTGTCAGTGTTTAAAAAGCTTGCAACTATCCAAACTTACCACTCAATGAAATGGGTAGAAAATTCTTCTTGGTCTTTTAAAGTCTTGGTGTCCTTCTCTCAACTTACTCTTGGTGCATCATGCGTCATCGTTTTCCTATTTCGTTCTCATCTATAACTTCCATTTTAACACTTGCAATATTCACTTCTTATACATCAGAAATCAGATTTCTGAAATCAGACCTTATTCACATATTTCCTATCTCTTCATATATTTCTATATTTCCTTTACTCGGTGAACATTTCAAGGATGAGTTTCTAAGAAATCGGGATCGCAGTAGCAGACTTGGACATGGCTTTAAAGTTCCAATCCCAGTTTCTTAAGGCTGCCAATTCCATGACATTCTGCGACGCTGCTAATCCATCAAGGCAAACCCTTTGAAGTTGCTGTTATTAATTCCCAAGCCCCCTATCAGAAGGAACTAATTAAGGTTTAATAAATGAACAATTCCTTTGTCCGATAATTTGGCTCGCTGGGCACTGGAGATTCACTTGATTACTGTTGGTGCAAAAACTTTACTTTTGGTATGAAAGCGATCGGTCAGCCATTTTAAATGAGTCATCAAAGCTAGCCTATGTTATTGTTGTTTGCAAAGAATCCCAGCTTTATCTTTTGTTTAAAATTAATTAAGGCAGCTTTTAGTTTAATGAAGACAGCGATGGCCGTTGGGAAATCGCTGGGTCGATCCCAGCTGTAGTCACGTACAAAAATAAGTATACACATCTGTCAGGTCTTTATTAGCTTCTTTTCGAGTCAATAACTGTCAAGTGTATAAATATTTTTGCACTTGACTATAGCACTGAGTATTTAACAGTTTATTGTACAGTTGCGTTGTTGTTACTTATATGCGGCCTAGCCGCCACACCGCGAAATTTCAAACAAATGTATGCAAAACCATGTTCGAATAAATCGTTGCGTACATTTGCTTGTAATTTCGCGGTGCAGCGACAAGCCGCTCGGACGCATACAAAAAAAAACTTTTTCCAATTACAACCTGACAAAATATTAAGTGCACTGTTGCGAATGAGCCGCGCACACACTAGATTTCACCATGGGATACACGCGACTCCTTCGTTACCAAACATAGCTAACTTAAAATATTGTTTTAATTTAAATGTAATATATTTATTTTCTATATATCTAAAGCCTTACTCTTATACCCGTTAGGGCCTAAACAGTGAGTGAATGACATTATTACAAACAGCGAGAGAGCTTTGTATAAATCTTATCGGCTTTCCATTGTTTAAGTAATCATCCAATCATATTTCCGAGTTTCCGAAGTTGTCAAACTATCCCGATTCCTACCAGGTGTTCGGGAATGCGGTCCGATTCTGCACAATTTGCCGAGTTTCCCGACAACTTTCCTGTCGTATTGCTTTAATTTATGCTTATTGACATTCCTGTGATATAAATAAAATATCACGGTACAGCTTTTATCAAAAGATGACGACTTCAGTATCTTACAAATTTAATGTAAATTACTTCCAAGGAAATTGCTTGACTGAGATAATGTGACATAATCAGTAGCTACTAAAGGGATGAGCCTCTTTTGACATTTCCTGTACTAGTAACCGACCTTTTAGTTTGTTTATTTGCTTTTTTATTTTTTCAAGCTTCAATCCTTATCGTAATTTAGTTCATGAAACGACGTGATAAAGTCCTAACTACCGAGAACCAATGTCCTAAGAGTTACGATCTCTAAACATGGTCAATCCTCCATACGCTGCACTTAAAATATTTAGTGTCTCTTAAAATGTACCAGTATATTTCAATATTATCCCCAATTTTATACGTTTGGAACTCTATCGAGCGATATAAAACGAGTCAAACCGACCGACACTAAATTCCCGAACCTTCTATAGGGCTGCCCCTTCGGAGAAATTAAAATATCCTGTTAAACTTTTAATTCGTTGTCATCGTCGCCACCAGCCCATATAGTGTCAAATACCCAGCCCACTGCTGGACACAGGCCTTCCTATATCCCCATATAACACATGACGAGTATTAGACGTAACACCACCACGCTGGCCTGCGGATTTATAGGTAGAAAAGGTTGCAATTTTTTATATATCGGTGTTTTAAGCATGAATGGGACAAATCTTAAATAATTTTCATTTGAGTTATATGCTTAAAATGTTTTAAGAAGATTTTCTTTTTCGTTTATAATATCAAAGATGTTTAAATATAGTTACGGTACAGATAAAACTATTGTATTATGTGTCATATCTTGCTCAAAATCTTTCAATATTAAAAATAATCCGTTTCATGGCAGTTTCCCCCTATTTTTAGTACTGCATAGGCTTTGTGATTATATCTCCCACCCCTACCCAATATTCTCAGGAGTGCAACTCGGATATTTAGTGTTGTGTACGACATTGTGTCGGCTTTTACCGGTACCGGTAGTAAATTTGATATAAGTGCCGAGCGGGGGAATTAAAACGATTCATTCAGGCACCAGGAAACTGATTCCAGGATGGACCTACAGGCTTTATGTGTGTACTTTAAAAAACGGCTTTTAAATAAAGTTGTTATGGGCTTGAACCTTATTTATATAGTTCAAGGGTTGCAAATTGATTGCTTCCAGGTAATAAATGAATAGTTTCTTCTACACTCACACCTATCGAAAACTTCTTTGTGACAGATTTTTATATATAGCAAAGTTTAAATACTCGTAGTCGAATTTACTAAATACCAAAACTACCTACTAAACCTACCTACTACCTATTACTATTTTAAAAGAAATAAAATCATTCTATTGCATTCTATTCTACCGACTACCTTACCACTACTTTATACTAAATAATACGTAAGTGACCGGGGACTAAAATAAATAAATGTATGTATGTATTCATCAGGCAAGCATTTGTTCCTTTGGTACTAGAACCCAGAATATCAGTGATGGCGATACTTTGAAACTTGCGTACAATACTACTTTACTCAGTCACAGCAATCTTCGATAGATTGTCTTTTTGCTGTCTAAATATGTTATTGTAATATGCTGCGCAAGAAGTCACTAGCAAAAGCCACGATTTATTATGGTTTTCTAAAATTTTAATTTTAACCACGTATTAATTTTATTTCGTTGTTTGTTACAGGTAAGTCACCATCGCCAATTAGAAAAAAATCCTGCCAATTTTATATTTATAATACTTATTAAAATCCCATTCATCACATTGGATTTGAAGGTTCCCGAAGATCATCGAGCCTAGAAACTCACAGAGTAACGAGGTTTGTTCGCCATTTGTATATTTGAAACTACAAGATTTCCGCGGTACATTACACCTTCCGATGTGTCCACCCGACCCGATTATTGTGTGTTGATTTTGACGTAGGTATAACACCTGACATTGAATAGTGGACTTTTCAGGTGATGATGATGATTCAATAGAGATGCATGATATCAGGTCCTTACATATGAAATTAGTGTTTTGTATGGAGATTTTGGGGAATTCTGCATTTTCCATACTAAAATTTTTTCAGTTTTCTTCACAACGACAAATCCAAAGATAATCATATTTGGCATCTATCATTAGACAAGCTTTAGTAATATGTGTCATATCGCACTTCATAAAAATTATTTATCGTTTTTAAGTGAATGCAAATAAAATGATGTTTTCGGGAGGCACTTAAACTGAAACTGAAACTTGATAGATACAGACAAAATACTAAGAGAGAGAAAAAACACCAATTTCATAGGTAAGGACCTAATATGTATGTAAACTTTTAGAAAGACATTAAAAATAGATCAGACTAGCTGTTGACGGGAATAAAAAGTATTTAAGATGTTGACCAGGGATATAAGGAATCACCATGCAAAATTTCATTGAAATCGGTCCAGCCATTTCGGGGATTAGCCCGTACAAACAGATAAACATTTTTTGGTATTTTCCCTCTTTTTACTCCCTCCCCCCTGATTTGGTTTTAAGCATTTTTTTCTGTGTACAGACATTCGACCAATACAGTTTTATTATATGATAATAGATTTAGGAACGTACAGATATCATTATCGCATTTGGTCGTATCGTATAGTCTGCACACGAACTTCCTACTAGGCTTTCTAACAAATTAAACTCTGATATTTTACTTACTCCGTTGTTCTTCTTGGTATGAACTACTTCCTTGGTCGTTCTGTGTGCCTGGTACTTCTGAAGTTTTATGGAGATTAGATTGAAATGGACGGTATTTATTATACGGGAAAGATTCGCAAACATTGATAATTTATCGATTTTCATATTTTGTTTATTTGTTGTGCTCGGACTGCACAGATTCTATGTAGTCGTACATCTGTCCTGGCTATTAATGACTTTAATCAGATATTTTTTTTTTGTTGTTCTTAACATAGAAACTCAATAGTTTCTTGTGACTATGCATCGACTTAGTCGAAATTTTTATTGATTGCTTTGAAAAATGAGTTTAAAGTATGTTGCAATTTTTACCTATGCACTTATTGAATTACGATCCACCAATGATGACAATATTACGTACGAACATTGATAATGTGTCTTAGTGAAATTCAATTTGGATGGAAATTATGGTAGACTATAGCTATATATGTAGATTAAAATAACCGGTATTTATTATACCGGAACAATTTCCAAACATTGGTAATTTATCTATTTGTTTGATATTTGCTTATTAGTATTCGAATATAAATTAATACTGTATTTGTTCAAGTCACCAACAAAGCGAATAAATTATTGCGTATGTTACGGTTTCGGGCTTCGTAGTGCGTTGAGTAAACACGTTAATATCCATTCAAATATCGATTAGTATTCGAGTAATAATTATTAATCGAATGTCGTTCTAATTGTAGACATGTGCTTTTGTTTTCAACCTTCCCAAAAAGAGTTTTACTTTTGACATGTAGCTGTGGTGTCACGATGTCGTAGCTTCTACATAAAGACAGTTATTTTTGTGTTGTTTTATATAGCTTGTCTCCCACAGAGCCCGGTGCATTACAATGTACAACAGACTCGCTCTTAGGCCTGTATTTCAGAACCAATCACAAGAGTAGATCTTTATTTGAGCACAGCTAGAAGGGGATGGCGTTATGTGGGGATGAATAGCGCTATTTCTTTCTAGTACTCAAGCAGAAATCTACGCTTCAGTTTGGTTCTGTACGGGCCTTACATACATACATACATGTAATCACGACTATTATCCCTATAGGTTAGTCAGAGACTAGGCACAAGCACCGCAAAAGCAGTCCATTGCCGTTGTCCGCGCTCCACCAAGCAGTGACTGCACTCTGCGTGACAGGTGGTGAGCCCGTTGCCGCTACAAGCTATTGGATGGTTGTGCAGTTCTAAGTCCATTAGTCGCCTAACTTACATGTAGACTCAAACCTAAAATACGATTACACCTTTAGCTTCCTCTTCGGGGTCAAGACGTGATGAATTATATGTCGTGTGATCTGTCATGCATTTCAAAATGAGGTCACAGCTTAAACTTGCGGTGATTAGTATCCGGGAGTAATTTGAAGTTAATTAAATAAAAATAAACATTTTCATAGCCCTTATGTTTTGCGGTAAACCCAAATAAAGCAAGCCCCAGACAAAAAGTTCTAAAAATAGTTTTTCTTGTGCTACGAAATTCTGTAGTGCTACGAGAACACATGCTACGAAGCCTACGTAGACTACGTGTGTAGCGTAGCGATTTAACCGAGATAACTTCTGCCAGTTCTAAGTATGCAGGCGGGGTTTTTTCCGTATAAACCCATAACGCCTTTTCTTTCACACTCGCGCCTTATATCTACTAAATATATGTCTTATTCGGGTCTAGTTTTATTGAAGAATATTTAGGAATTCGAAACATTTTGTGTTTTTTTTGCATTGGAAGCGTGCTACCGCATACTTCTGAATTAAAAAAAACATGTCCAATACAAGTTGCTGTTGTATCTCTAAGTTCAATTTGAGGGTACAGTCAGTTTTGTTGAGATGTTTTTGCGTGTTACTGCACCATTGGGTTTTAATACAAGTAAGTGCATTTGTCCTCGTGTCCTTGTATAAAACCAAAAGGGATACACAAAAAGGACCACGGAAATCTTATCTACTTACACAAATTACATTGTAGCAAACAAATTGTTGCAATAGGCAAAAGTTATTCTCGTAAACACAACATTTGATTTCGCCAGAAGTTTGTCTTTTCGTCCGCTTTGTAGGAAATCGAGAGAGGAAGGAGATTGCCCCATTTCTTTGGCTTTCTTATGTTTTCCTAACAGAATTACTTTCTGATTTTTGTAAAAGGAAATTGTTGGGTAAATCAATTCCCGATGTTTGTTAGCCCTGACTCTTTCACACAGTATGTTTTCACATCTAATTTATATTGGGTCCTTACCTATGAAATTGGTGTTTTTATTCTGTCTTAGTATTTTGTCTGTAACTATTGAGATTCAGAGTATTCCTAAAAAATAATTACCCTGTCTAAAAATAGACTATATTTTTAAACTCTTTTGATTTGTTTTGATAATTTGTTGTAAGTTTAATTGTGTTAAAATTGGACACGGAGACAACTCTTTTTAAGTGCCTCCCGAATACATCATTAAATTTGCATTAACATAAAAACGATGAATTATTTTTATCAAGCGTGTTCACACACATATTGCTAAAGCTTGTCTAATGATACATGCCAAATATTATTATCTCTGGATTTGTCGTTGTGAAGAAAACTGTAATAATGTTTGTATGGAAAATGCAGAGCTCCCCAAAATCTCCATACAAAACACCAATTTCATAGGTAAGGACCTAATATATCTTTACTAAACTTTTGAGCAGTAAAACTGTGTATTAGCAGCAGTAGGCAGCGGTCGTCGAGCTGGGAAACCCGTGACCTCTTCAACGCGTAGGGCTTCATTCCAAATTCGGCTACCGTTACTTATACAATATAGAAATTGGTAGTAAATTAACGGAGTACCTTTTGAAATTGCTTGATTGTTTTAAAGATGGGTGGTAATGAGCGAAGTTATTACCGATAATGACAAGAGGTTTTCCTCGAAGCGCACCTATGTTTAACTTTTGAATAGCGATGAGGATACTAACTGAAGAAATCGATAATCAACAATCTAAAAAATATTTTGTGATATTTCGTGATTTATCAGTGAGTGGTATTCGCTTTATATATAAACTCCCTCATATCATTTTGGTAACTTCACACTACCATCTCAACATTCACAAATTTAGCAAGACGGCAAATAAATATCCAAAAAGTACCAAGCTGTCATAACTTTATAGGAACTATTTTATTTTATACCTTACCTTAAAGTATTGCTCTTCCCTATTTTCAAATAATTACCGCTTGATTGAAACGAACGGTTCGACTGATGTGGAACTCAAAATACTATCGAATTGCAAAACAGTTCTTATTACAAACGTGTTAAGTGTCACAGGCGTAACTATAACCAAAAGGTTATAATTTTAACAGAGTTGATTTAAAAACTTTTGTCACAAATTGACTTTTCATTTGGTGTAGCTTTTAGCGATGTCGACATTTATTAGTGGTTACGTTGGTAAAGGAAAATGACGTCATCTATAATTGGATATTGGATAAGCTTGTGATTATTTAAAGAGTATTTTTAATGGATTTTGAACTGTTGAGAAAATATAAAAAAGGAGTAATCATAGGTATAAAATAAAATAAGAAATATCTTTATTTAATAGGCTTAGAATAGTCAAAATTTTTCATAATATCTTATGCAGGCAGGATGCAGACCGACAAGGTGATTGGTGGCTGCAATAAAAGCGTATCACCCTTGCTTCTAGACCCCATTCTTGCTTAACCTGTCAATTGTCAAGGAAACTGTGTACACCAGTGTTCGCACTGACCCTCAAGGGGCTAACATCAGTAGAGATGAAGTTATTTATCCGGCTTTCTATAATAAAAAAAAACTGTTAAAAAGTCTATCAACCAAACGTGTTTTAGTATCAATAATAACCAATCTTGCGCTCGAAATTTTAATATCGATAAATCACTCTTAGCCAAACGAAAATAGATTCTAAAATTCGATATCCATCAAATCCTTTATCCCCATGGCTGTATAAAAGAAAACAGCGTTCGGCATTCCTATGGAAGCCGTAGTGTCGTAAACACAGGAACACGGGCGATATTAAATTCCTCTACGTGAAATATGGTGGATTTAAAATTGCTCGCACAACGAAACGCATATGATAGTCGTCTCTCCGGGGAGTCGACGCGCGACTAAGTTATTTGGTGGCGGTTTTGAAAAGTAAACATGTTGTTTTTTTTTGTTTGTGGGCTGGAGTAATGTAGTATTTGAAATTGTTTAAGCACCACTAAGGCTTAAAATACAGTAAGGCTTTCTAAAGTCAGGAATGGGTTTATTGGGGAGTTTTAGTTAGTATTTGTTTCAACTGTACAGTTGAGTACAAAAACATGTATACACAGTTTAGATGACAACATTTATTTCCTTCTTATAAGAGTAATTTACTGTCAAATTGGTTAAATATTTTTCGAGTTGACTGTACATATTCTCTTCATCCTGAAGTTTCCTCTAAGAAGTTGCTTTAAATGATAAAATTGTCATTATTGCGTAATAAAGCCCATAATTTTCTTAGGGAGCAGCTAAGCGAGTCCCACAGACGCCTATCGCCTACCCATCGTGAAAAATATTTTATTTCATACATTTAAGCTAATGCTATTTTACTGAAAACGCGTAAGAAAGAGCGAATAAAGAATTTCAGTTAAGAGGTAAAAGCTTAATTTGTATTTTCTTCTAGCCTGCAATTTGTAATAACAAAAGAATGCAAAATGTAAAAAAGGCACGCGACGCATCCGTGTATGTCCGATTGTAATTTATTTAAAGCACCCTTTTTAACCTAGGACTTGTGTAATATGCGTTGTGGTGTAACCTTTTTTATTTTACGTAAAGTTGTAAATAAGTCATTATCGGCGCACAAGCAAACTTACATCTTTTTATATTCACGGAATTCAAACGCCTTAACTTACATATCTCTGTCCTATGCGTGTCCATGTGCAAATTGATTTTTTTAAGGTTTAGGGACCAACGACAAGACGAACCACCTCATGGTAGGCAATCATAGTCGCTCATGGACACCCGCAACATCAGAGCAGTCATAAGTTCATTGTCATCCTCATTGGTTTTGGTAGACGCTCTTGCTTAGTTGGTCTCGGTTAAAAATGATCATAATCTAAATTATTGTTGTATATTAAAACCTTTTTGTACGTTATTTGCTAGAAAAGTATGAAAATCGCAAATTTCTGGATATAATTTTAAAACAATTGCAGTCATAAACAAAACTTTCATTAAAATTGTTCCTTACGCACAATTTACGAACGTTGGTTCACATGTTTAACGAAATTTTGTTAACTTTTTATTAAATAAACAGCGGAAATACGAATTTTGCTTTGTAAATTAATTGAGCTTGGCCCGTTTTTCCGCTCAACTTTTTAATTAATCGTTGTAACGTGGATAGGGGGAATGTCGGGGAGAAATTTTATCTTTAGAGCATGTACGGTGGGCATATCGTGTCAGATTGATAAAATACAAATATACACATTATCACGCCTAGGTGTAGGCAGAGGTGCATTACACCCACGCTTCACCAAATTCCGATGGTCCTACGTAATGAGGGCAAGCCTATTTCCCTGACCGGGTACTATAAATCCATAACAACTCTGTAATTCAGCCCGAAATTCCAACATCTGTATGTTAGATAGCATTAAATAAAATCTTTGTAGATTGTGATGAAATTGCGATAATAATATCGATAACTAATGGGTTTTTTTTCGAAAACCAATTAACTTAGTGGTCAAGGATATTGTCAATTTGTTATTAGTTTTTGTTCTAACAAGTCATAGTAGATTTATCCACAATGAAAAGCTTACTGCAGATGGTACCCTCACTATGTTTTTAGTTAGATTGTTGCAAATGTTAGCGTTATATTAATTATTAACAACGATATCACATATTGTTATTATAAAGATAATTATAAAATAAGTATGAAGTGTTTTGTCGATATTAATTTTGTGAACCATTGATTCGACTAACACCCGGTACTAAAGAGATAGTCTATTGACTTCGACAATCCTTTTAAAAAGCGGGTATGATTTTTCGGAGGGAGTCAGTGGAATCTGCGTCGTCGTTGGAATGAGTTTTGTTCTGCTATGGTTCTGAGTGAAAAGTATCTATTCTATAAATCTATTCTATATCTAGGATAAATTGAGTGTATAAATTGTGCATTTAAATGGAAGGAGTAAACTGTAAGTAATTAATTTATTTGTTTTTTATTTCAGAACTACCAACAAGGGTTCTTATTATTATGTGTAGCTAGTAGCAATGTGCAATATCAGTTAACATTAGTTAACACTAATAACATAACATATCACGCCTCTATTCCCTAGGGAATAGGTAAAGGTGTTCGCATACATTTCTCCTCCAGTCGCCATGTTTTCCTTTCACGCGAAGAGTCCTTTTCCACTCGCTTAAAGACGGTCGCCAAAAAATGTTAACTTGCCAGAAATTCCTTCACCACCTCTCTTAAATTGTAAGCTGTTTACCTTTCTCGTTACACGTGAATAATGTGCGATCCTCCACCAACCCACTGCTTTGGGAAACACGTAACCTCTTAGTCACAAACGAAAAACATTGGACAGTCGCCAGCGACAGCAACAGTTACTGGATGTGGCCCTATTTACACAATACACCTGTTGAGTAGTGTTGAGCGGGATTTATGAATTAATACACAAGTGAGAGGTGATAGTCTTTATTCCTTTCTAATTATGTGAAGAGACTATCTTGTATCTTTATAGTGGACTTTAGGCTGCTTATCCACCACGACGGGCAACGCTCTTGAGATTCTTTCGGTGTTGGATGTCCATGGGCGGTGATACCACCAGCCTAAGTAGCACGAGCAGTGCGATATGATATTTATCACGTTTTCATCAAGCGCAATTGTCAAATTCCGTAGTACTTTGACAGTTGAACGCGATAAAAAAATCCGATATGTATCATGATGCGGTGTTCATGCTAAGAGTGCGGGTGATCCGTCTGCTCGTTTGCCCGATCCCATAAAAATGGCTGGAAAAATAGGCCAATCGTTATGCTATTTTGTAATTCTTGAAACGAATCTATCCAATAGGTCTAGTTCTCCCTGCACACCGTTTAGCTGCCTCGCATAGCTTTGGTGGAAAAGGTATAACTACAGGGGGTTGCTTGTTAGTTGTTGAACATGAGGAATTAGAAATGTAAGAGCTTGAGCAGAGTTCGTTTTATATCGTGCGTAGTGTCTTCATTTGTTTCCTGTCTTTAGTGGTTGCTGAACGAGGTTTTATTTCACTATTTAAATTAACTAGCGTTTTCTTTTAAGGCTGCCTATTAAAGGACCCAGTAAACTATTGGTGAGATGCCGTACAGAACATCCATATCAGCCAAGATCAATCTTATACTCCACGATCATTCATTAAAAGCACATCTGTGGGAAGCTTGATTTTAGAGGTATTGGAGAAAAACTGCCATGCCCTAGGAAACAGTTCATAGGTCATAGATGCCCCTAAATATATTAAGTTCAAGGCCCCAAAACGAGGTGGTTGTAATGAGATAGCAATGTCCGATTTGACTCAATAGTCTCTGTGTTGGAATGCTTACTCCAAAGTTCATGTTCAAAATTAATTAATGATTTTGACAGTATTTTACAGTCTCGACGTAAAATAAAATGAAAGTGCTGAGACTATACTTTTTTATTTCATTTTCTAAATAATAAGAAGGTTGACGTTGAAACATTTTTTTGTCTTTTCCAGTATAAACCAATCCATGGTTCACAATGAAATGCTTTAAAGTACGAAGTTGTAAATTTTACAAGTGTTTTCTGTTTTTGCAAAATATTTCGACAGCTTTCGTTCGTTGGAGGGTTTTGTGTTAAAAACGAACATTTTTATAAACTCATTGTTTTATGGGTTCATCGACCTTTAAATTGGGGAGTTAGCTTTGAAGTGATGTTTGTGCAATAAAGTATAATGGGTTGTTTCCTGGTGTAAAGGCACCTTTGAAACCTGGGTAGCGATGATTACAGCTATTTTGACGGTTTAATAATTCTAGTATTTTGATTTGACTTTTCCAGTATCGGAATGGATAGACTGTAACTGCGATAGTGGAGTAGCAAAATAGTATTACTAGTTCGTCTTGTTTTGTCGCCGCCTGTATCGTTGAGACGAATTAAATTAAAAAATAAGAATGAAGAAAAATCGGAGTATTGTTATAGGGACCTAAAAAATCTGCCGAAATGTAGGTAATAACTACTGTCGCAATATAAAAAAGGGATAGCGTTTTGTTGACATCATAGAGAAGAGAACTAATATAAGAAAACTTATGTCATCATTTTGACCCAATCTACATAAAACGACCTTCATCCTGAACTCTGCCGTTTAAAGAATTGACGTTCGAGATTTTTGTGCGTAAATCTATAAGATTACAGTTCAACCGAGTGAATGGAAGAACGTAATCCGATTACGAGTCATTTCTTTGCTGAATTATTAGACTAGCAGTTTAGCGAGTTTATATTGGTCGGAACTTTTTTGTTAGAATAATAATATATTTAATTTGATGTTGGTGCCCTGCCCAATATCAAAAATGGGAATTCGGAATCCAAATTGAGTCTGTTTTAAGTGGGATTATTAGATGGTTTATAGGTATGTAAGACGGAGATAGGGGACTGTCGAATTTTCAGGTTCTTTTGTTTTTGCTCTTGTTGCTCCAATAAAAACCCCCTGACCATTATGTTTGTCACAGACATCGGCCTGTTAGAATTACAATTACAAGCCCAGCAAACGCGTATTTATCACTATATTATCTTGCCATCAAGAATATAATAAGATAAGAATAAATTACTGCTGTATTAAATAATAATATGTAATAATTTTGAGTCTTTTTCCCGCTGAAAACAATCGCTTGATGATAAGCGATTAGCTGGGTTATACGCGCTTCTGACTGTATCTATTGGTTACGTATTCATCGTAATAAGTTCGCTTTTTACTGAGCCCATAATTTTTGTTACAAAAAATATAAGTAACATTTTCTGAACACAAAATCAATATAACATTCCGACCTAATTTGAACCGTCGCCGTCTAATAATAGCGCGTAACGTTGAACCAATGGTTCCTACCTCATTAGTTGGTGCATATTACATTACATAATGCGTTTGATGTAATCGCTAATTGACGGTCCACGTGTTCAGTCTAATTGACTACAAAATACCTAAATGTCTTGGGTGTAGTTATTTGGTGTGACAATGCGTTTGGGAAATCAAGGATTTGACTAAGGAAAATGTTGTGTGAATCGTTTTTACAGCCTACAGAAGTCAACTGCTGAAGAGAAAAGTAGATAGATGAATATTCCACCATCAGATGACACGATTGGTTAAGATATTCGTATGTAGTCGACATTTATACTATGAAGCTCTTATAGAATCATCATTACCCTACATTAGTCCACTGCTGGACCAAGACATTCCCCCATTTCACCGAAATTACTCAGTCTTCAGCTGTCGACGGTATCTACTAGCAGCGTTCCATTTATTCGATCAGCAAGTCATCAGTCACACACACACACACTTCACAAGTATAATTTTGTAATATTAATAAAAAAGATGAACATAATATTTTGAATCACTGTTTTGAATATTATATTAATGTTATTATATATTTATATATAATATTGTCTTGTTGGTTTTTAAGCTATTGCATAGCTTCTATCGCGGGCCTTGAGCGCGGGGACCGAATCCAGAAATTCCGTAACGAAAAAACCTCACGCTCCCCACTCCGATGCGCAAGGAGGTGTGGCTTGAAGGCCGTGCATGTTAAAACCCAAGGTGGTTACCAAAATGAAACACCGTGTCCAATTAACATCGGTTTGACCATATAAGTCTATGAGAGTAAACAATAGTGCGTTTTAAAGGATAGGTGGCGCCATCTAGTGATACAACAAAGAACAAATTTTAACAAAGACGCCACTTTGGTTTTATTTATAAGCTAACTATTACACATTGTTTATTATGAGTTTTGTTATTTTATTAATTAGTTTATTAACATTTATTTTAGATAATTATTTAATTATTTAATTTACTTATACCCGAACGAAATAATGTATGTGCAAACTACCAACAGTTTATATAATTTGTTTTCTTATCGGTCACCACGCTCAAAAAGTGTAACTTGAATTAATATCAAAGAAAAAGAAATACTGCATGAATAAAATAAATAAATAAAATTATAATTGCATAAGTTGATACAAAATGCTATGCAATAGCTTTACCGCGGCAGTCCCCGAGTGCCACACGTCCTTTATATAATCTTATAGCATGTTAAACTAAACCCCGCCCAATACCATGGTCGCCCCAGTAATAACTGAGTATAGTTACAGGTCGTGTTGCCAAATGCGACCGTTTCTCGGGACAGCCAGAGTAATTGAATTTGGGAGGACCTCGTTTTTGTTATTAACACTAATGTAAGCTGGCTATGACGCGGCTGCACGTACAATAATTCCTATTCTATTACTACCCTACATTGATTTAGAAAATGTATTCGACATTCGAATATAAATAACAATACAAACGCTTTTATTATTGTGAAAAAGATTTTTATACCCAAATGTGAAACTGTATAATTTGCTCTTTATTTCGTAGCATGTAGAGCATATTTTAATGTACAAACTAAATAATAAGTTATTATCGTCCGTATCGAGCAATTATGACGCTTGGGCACAATGAATAGAGTGCATTTTGCCACGGGTTTGTTTTTAACAGAAAAGACGGTACTTTGCAATCAGGACACGTAGAAAGATATATATTTACTGCTTTATTATTGAATATGTTAGGTAACTTCTGTAGGCGTTCAGGTATACAGGGTTTTAGGGCAACTTTAGTTATTGTTGTAATTTGGATCTTTTGGTGTTGTAACAAATCATGACTTTGTTTATCAGTTTGTTAACATTTGTGATAAATTTTTCCAGAGGAGCCCTAAACCGTAGGAAGAGAGTAGCTGCGTGGCGTAATGGTTAATATTGAAAACAAAGCTACTTACACCATGTTCATTATTTGGATGGGTGACCGAAAATCTCCAGTTTCGTAAAGGACGGATGCTAAGCCGTTGGTCCCGGTCACTATTGCATCCATTTCTACTCACTAATCCACATTAAGCCAGCGTGGTGGTCTTGCGGCCCGAACGTATATAATAGGCTCGTGTCGTGACGTTTGTCCATATTCAGATAATCCAAAATGCTCTTTAGGGGCCATTAATAATTTAGCTTCCCAGAACGCCGTTAAGGCCAGAACATATGCTATTTACGTCCCTGATCGCCATGAATTGGATCTCTTCACTGCCTCAGTGAATTATTCATGATGTATTGAAGCCTTGTCTTGACTTATTTAATAACTGTTTGTGAGTTTTCGTGTCTTTAAGCATTCAACGGTAGGTCATGTTAGTCAGAATTCTTGAAAACTGGAGGCTTCTAAAAATTTTCATCATTTGGTTAAGTACGACAAATAGCGGCTTCAACATATCTGTCGAAATGTGGGTGTAAACACCTCTGCCTTCCCCTTCGGGGAAAGAGGCGTGATGATGTTCAACATCCCTGCATATTACACCCATAATCCGAAAGATACAATTGGATAATAACAGAAATCATGCGTTTTCATTGTTCGTTCATATTCTTTCGTATATATATTCATATAATCAGGATCAAATGACATGTACCACTTTATTGCAGCGTAGCTGACAACAACACGTAATTAATTTAATATATTGGGTCCTTTCCTATGAATTTGAGTTTTTTTTCTCTCTTAGTATTTTGTCCGTAACTATTACGTTTCAGAACATTTTTATAAAATAATTACCTCTTCTAAATATTATATAATAGACCATATTTTTGAGCTCCTTTGATTTGTTTTGAAAATTGTTTGTAAGTTTAATTGTGTTGAAATGCCTCCCGAATACATCATTTGATTTGCATTAACTAAAAAACGATAAAAAAAATTTTGTAGTGTGATATGATATCACACATATTGCATAAGATTGTCTAATGATACATGCCAATCAATAATCTCTGGATTTGTCGATGTGAAGAAAACTGAAAAAATTTTAGTATGTAAACTGCAGACTTCCCCAAAATCTCCATACAAAACACCAATTTCATAGGTAAGGATCTAATATTAGTATCTGCCGTCCAGTCAAATTTAAAAATTACGAATGCACGCAATATTCACTAAGCTCGTTCCAACGCCTACCCCATTAACATTCATGCAATGAACAGCCTTCATCATTGTCGGCTTTTTTTGCAATGTAAGCTTGGTTTTTTTTCATGTACTTTTTCACTTTCTTTGAAGAAAATGGTACAGAGAGAAAGAAGTAATAAAAAATCAAGTCATGTTAATTAGTTAGTTGTATTTTTGCATAATCATATTAAGGTGTTATACCTTGTAAGATCATGTCATAGTGTTGGTTTTCTGCATTATTACTTTCTTATAAACTATCGATCTCCAAGATTTTAATATGGATATTTAAATATTAGGTCCTTCCCTATGAAATTGGTGTTTTATAATATGGAGATTTTCGAGATGTCTGCATTTTACATACTAACATTTATCAGTTTTCTTCACAACGACAAATCCAGAGATAATAATATTTGGCATGTATCATTAGACAAGCTTTAGCAATATGTGTGTGAACATGCTTGATAAAAATAATTCATCGTTTTTATGTTAATGCAAATTTAATGATGTATTCGGGAGGCACTTAAAAAGAGTTGTCTCCGTGTCCAATTTTAACACAATTAAACTTACAAGAAATTATCAAAACAAATCCAAAGAGCTCAAAAATGTAGTCTATTTTTGGACGAGGTAATTATTTTTTAGGAATACTCTGAATCTTAATAGTTACAGACAAAATACTAAGAGAGAAAAAAAACACCAATTTCATGGGTACCCAATATTTTTTGTATTATTTACTTCAAGTTCCTTATGAAAAATCTTAACAATACACGCGAGTGTGACTACGAGTCTATGTTGTGTCAAAAACGGGAAGTACTTCATAGAGTCTTGACCCCAAGAACCCGCCTGCCGTGTTTGCTTAGGACTGACCAAATGATGAGGGACTGAGGGCCTTGTATGATACGAATAAATTTGAGGTTACATACATACTCTTATAAGGGAGTTTACTAAGATATTTGCGGTCTCGTACTCGGCGAGATTGGTTCGGTTTGTTGCTGTAATGTTTGGAGGTTTGAAATGTTTATAAATGTTTGGTGATGAAGTGAAAACATTAGCTTTTGCTGACGTAAAATATGATACTGACAAAACTGACATTCAACGCGCGCGCTATAGGTTGATGTGTGGAAATCTCACTGGCGCTGGCAGCAGCGAGAATGTCTCTGCCATCACATTAGTCATATTCTAGTTCAGTTGAATTTTCTAATGCATAAAAAATACTAAATAACCTGTCAAAGGTCCAAAAACGATACATAATAGAAACGTCTATTTATTGCGAACGCCGGTGATCCCGCTGACCCTCAAGGGGTAAAGTTACTCGATTGCATTTGTATTTTTATAGTTCGTACAGTCCCGTCGTCTATCACTCTTCAGCACGCAAGTGGGGCATCTCCATTTTACAGAACATCCTAACACCATATTTAGCACTTCGTGTTGTGTTCCTGAGGTATGGTATAAGCATACTAGATACAGTACCAAAGAAGAACGATAATAAATAGTATATCAAGACATTTGAATATTGGAGAAAAGACAGAGTTAAAATTTAAAATACAGTATCCGGACCTGCAAGGTATGCAGTACTAACCAACGGGAAAGGGAGATATTAATAATAATTATAAATAATTATAAGAATTAAGAGTTACCTCTTTATTTTTGTTATACCTGTTTAGTACCTTTACATACCGAGATTGATCAAACAGGACCAGAACCAACCTGCCCTTGTATTTATTGTTGTTATATATTGTAAAGCTAGAATATTTAGTAAATGCAAAATTTGTAAATGTATTAAATAATAAGTATTTTTGGTAATTTGTTGTATTATTTGTTTTTCATAAATCTTTAGTTGGTGAGTAAAGGAGAAGTGAAATTTTAACATTACAAGCTCAGTGGCGTAGTGGCTAGGCTTTCGATATCGAAAACAAAGCTACCTTCCCCGTGGTCTGGTTGGGTGATAACATTTTTTAGATCTCTCTCTTTTAGAACTCCGTCCTTCGAAAGGCGCGTTAAGCCGTTGATCCCAGTTGCTATTGCAAACGTTTCTACCCACGAACTCGCATTGGGCCAGCGTGGTGGTGTTATGGACCATACTACTTATGTGTTTCTCCATGACGAAGGCCTGTGCCCAGTAGTAGGACGTATATATAGGCTGAGGACGTAGTGTTCCTGTGGTGAATGCGGTCGCCAGAGCTCAAAGCTCATTGAATGAACTAGCCTTTTCTTTATTTTTTAAGGTAAACTATGACCAGTGCCTAAGGTAATATGAGCGTCTATACGCTACGGTCCCGGTCCCGTGTTCCGGGACACAAAAAGAATGTGCCAACTGCTTTTCTTTCCTAGCATGTCGTAAGAGGCGACTAAGGGCGTATTGGGTACTGGGTCTGTGATTGTGTAGGCGATGAGTTAGCCACTTGTTACTATTCTTTCACGATTTTTCATCTGACCAAACCCAATTTTTTTATGGCTTAATGTGGTTTTAAGGAACACAGTGCTCCTTGGACCCTGCTTACCCCTTCGGGGATTACAGGCGTGATTTTATGTATGTATGTATAAGCTACGGTAACCGTTATGGTTAATCACTTATCATTTGGCCTGTTACCAGTTTTTGTCACACATTATGTTTTTTATTTTTTTTCGCAATTTGCATAATAATTTAACGTTTGTTTTACTAAAGAGGGAGGAGTGTTGAAGCGAAATCCATGGATCGTAGTAAATGGGAAAAAGAAATGTTTGCCTACTATGGATGAGCGTGCGTCACTTTATCTTTGTGTACAAAGAAATGAAACTAGCGTTATATTTAGACGAAATTCCTATATAATCTATGCTCTCTATTTAGTTATTGTGTTTTGGTTTTGTCCCGAAGACGCCTATCGACTTTTATATTTAGACCAGCTTTATTGTCGAGTGGGCGGTTCCAGTTACCTATTTTGTTTATGCTCTGAATAGAGAACAAGGTGAGTTTCCACTTGCCAATTGTTGTTTTTAACTGTAAGCCGATCATGTCTGTTGTCGAATTACAAAATACAATTTACTTTTACTTTTGACAGTTTATTCGGTTGGTTTTTTAGCTAGTTCATCCAGCAATCGTATATAATTGTATTTAAAGAACAAGTCTATTCTGAGTAGCCTTTTGTATATAAAAGCCCAAAAAAGTATTTAGAGTTTTTTCTGTCTTTATGTTTGAAGAGGTAAATGATAATATTTTAAATTGTAACACATTGGATCACCTCTAAGTAAATGTATGTCAACAAATACGTCCTCTTTTCTCTCCTATAATAAATTGCGTGCCCGGCGGGGTCATGTTATGTACCATCTTATGTACAATAAACTTATTGATAGGCAAAAGTGTTAACTCACATTTTGCTGGTTATATTAAAGTCCCAAGTCACTTACGTGACATCGCGAGCCTGTTGCCTTGCGTACAATGGTAAGACTTAAGAACTTAAAGGAAATCTTAATTATAAAATACGACTCTAATGTCGACAGGCATCGTCTGGGATATATCCAGTCTCCCGTTTGTATTACTTAAGCTCCACAATTTAAACACTACGAATTCCCCATTGAGATGTTGCATCGGTAATCTCTCAAATAATATTTAGACCGCGCGCACACGATAGGCAGAACTTGGTATTTTGACAGTCAATCTCCGGCACTCCGGAACAAGAATAAACAAATGTAAAAACAAATCGTTAGTAAGTGGATTGAGTGAAGTGAGACGAAGATGAATCAATGATATAAATAGTGTGGATGATGGAGCTTTTCGTCTACCGCTATGTTTACGCTTAATCTGTTGTTATACAAAACACAAGTGCGAATAACGTTCTACTGCGAGATTTTGAACGCGGCTAATGCCTGGAATTGAACGGCGAAAGGCAACTTATTGTAAAGTATCTTTCAATCAATGTTGCCCAAAAGGTAAAAAAAAACAAAGGTAGTGCTTAGTCTTTTATATGTTTTGTTATGACATTAGGTAAGTGAAATCAATTAAAATGGACAGCAATTGTTGCAGTTTAATTTTTTTTTAGTTGCTCTATACTTATGTTCTGACGGCTACTCAGTTAAAGAATGTGAAAACTTTGGTGGATCCTCAAGCCTGTATTGGCGAACCGCCACTGGAGGGTTTCTGCCTGGAAGGTCTCGCTTCCAGGGAGAGACTCGCTCGAGCCGGATTCGGACTAATTATATTCATGTGCTAATGTCCATGTAAAAAGTGTGATTATAAGAACAAATGCGGTGAGTCGGCTTTTTAGTTTACTTTTTGGGCTTTGATTGAAAGATACTATGCATATTCGCCTAATATGATTTAGTCCCCATGTCAAGGAGGGTGAGATTATTGCCATGCTCCGGGCACATTGAGAGAAAGTTCTTTTACAATAAACTGAAGCCGGCCCCTTGGCGGTCACGCGAACACCGGTGGTCGCAAACAATAAACGTCTATTGTGTCTCATTTTCATTTCTTACTTTACATTTTTTACATACAAGCCTCCCGCTAGAGATGGCTGTGAAGAAACTATTTTGACAGTTTTCAGCAGATAGAATGAATGACATTACTCGTATAAGGATTCCTTAATCAAAGTATGTTCGTATTGACCTGGAGACCGTCATTGAATAATTCACCTACACGTATGTTCGGGCCCTTGTCAATTGACACCTCTGCTCACATGAATATTTTATTCACGCGGTCGCTTTCTCTCGGTACTGTTTGACGATACATATTTTATACAGTTTTTGCTTATATTGGGCGGATAAATTTATTTGTTCATGTTTATGGTTATGGAATCCAAAATGTTTTGACATACTAAAATGGATTTGAAATAATTATTTCATTATTTGTGATTTGATTTCTTTCGCGGGGAATGTGAAAATGCATTTACAAAAACAAAGTGTTCACAATAATGTTTAGATATATAGTAAGATAACTCTTCATTGCGTAAGTAGAATGATTTCTGTTCTGATTTAATTGCTGCAGTAAAATTCAGAAACAGTAACGTAATTTTCCTAAACATGCATAATTCTAAAGGGTATTATTTGCCAACCCCTTCATTTTCCAATCAGATTGTAATAAAATAAAGTTATGAACTCGGAATTTGTTTCGCTACCATTTTAACATGGCAGATACCCACACAGACTTACAACCACAAAGTTGTGTGTGTGCTCGACTTTCGTTGATAATGACTACAAATCGCAATTTACATTGAAACGATGTAAGAAATGCAAAATTTATGTTCCCCCTTACCAAACTTGACGTAAATTTATTTGCCAAATAATAATCATCTTCTGAAAGCTGTAAATGAAGGTTCGTTTAAAAGGATTGACAGGGTGAAATGGAATTAAAATTAATAGCTTTACTTTGTAGTCAGTAAACGGCGAATAACTTTATAGAATTCAATTATTCGCACTTTCTTCCTCTTCTTATTCTATTACGAGGTTTGTCTTTTTGATGTTGTGGAAAAATTTCTGTCAATTCTTGCATTTTACTGAGAAAGTTTTTCATGATGGCTTTGTGTAGATATCTATGATACAAGTGCGTAAAATCTTTCTCTGGGCTGATTGATTGGTCTGAGAAGAATTAAATATTTTGGGATTGTGTGGTTCCTTTTTTAATCTTCCTTATTTTTATTTTCATCATTTATTTTAGTTTTTTATGCATTCAATTTGATTGATCGAGAAGTACCTACCTAATGTTCGAAATACTTTTTTATGCTATTTATTATCTCGTGCTTACTTGTGTACCATGACCCCGGGCCTAGCTTATTGGATGACGAATATCAAGAAGTACTCAATAAACTTATTTGGCCAATAATAACTATGAATAAACGATTCTTCGAATTCGATTCTGAACAGCTTTCCAAGTACTCGAGTGTTTTCCAATGAAAATTTCTCGATCATTTCAATCGACGAATATACCGACTACTTTCATATTTAATTTGCGTGATCGTGGGTGGTTTTTATGCTTCAAATACATTATCATTCTCATTGGAATTTAGTTAAATTTTGTTCTACTAAAAGTACATCGGATAGAACAAAATGTCACATTTATTCATTTTATGTTTGTATAATTAGCAGCTCTGGGATTTTTAGTATGCGTTTACGTGAATTTGATGAGGTACATCCTAAAACACATCTCACAGGTTGTTCTTAATTATAAAAAGTTTGATAAAAATACGGTCCTACAATATTGATCCTTATGTAAAAGTATTTACTGTTTGTATTGTTTAATTTCAATTACCAATTAACAAAATGCTACATATTATCACTCTTATAGGCCCAAAGAGGTGGATCTAGGTGTTCACATTCTAATTTAGTGATTTTTTATATGATGTCCTCATGTATGTAAACTGTGCCCAGGCGTATAAAGGTTGATAATAACTCTTCTCACTTAATTAATATAGCAATGTTAGGGAGTGATTATATTGAGTTTGCAAGAACCTCATAAAACCTAATTTGATGCAGTCTCAAAGTATAAGACGAGCGATGTATGCTCGGAGGACACTGTCAAGAATTTAATATTAGGTCCTTACCTATGAAATTGGTGTTGTGTATGGAGATTTTGGGGAATTCTGTATTTTCCATACTAACATTTTATCAGTTTTCTTCACAACGACAAATCCAGAGATAATAATATTTGGCATGTATCATTAGACAAGCTTAAGTAATATGTGTCATATCACATTTCATAAAAATTATTTATCGTTTTTAAGTGAATGCAAATAAAATGATGTATTCGGGAGGCACTTAAAAAGAGTTGTCTCCGTGTCCAATTTTAACACAATTAAACTTACAACAAATTATCAAAACAAATCAAAAGAGCTCAAAAATATAGTCTATTTTTAGACGAGGTAATAATTTTTTAGGAATAATCTGAATCTTAATACACAGACAATATACTAAGACAGAATAAAAACACCAATTTCATACAGAGATATACTAAAGACAATATACTAAGACAGAATAAAAACACCAATTTCATAGGTAAGAACCCAATATTACGACGAGAACAGACGTATTATTACCATGCCTCCTGTTACCGGTAACCAGTTGCCATGTTAAAGTGATAAGAGTCTTTGTAAAACATTGATTGAATTTGTGATAAGGATGGAGCTCGGCGTAGTGGCTAGGACACTTTGGCTTTCGATATCAAAAACAAAGCTACCTTCATCATGGTCAGGCCGTGGATGGGTGACCAATACTTTCATCTCCAACTACTCAGTGCTTTTAAGTAGGTGTATTTAGGTTAAGGAAGAAGAGAAACAGTTTGTTGTTTTTATTAAGAGGTAATTTGTAAAATTTTAAAAGATAAATTTTAAAGGTAATTCTGTTTATTCGTGGACTAAATAAATATTATTTATTTAGTCCACGAAGAAGAAGAAGAATTTATGGGGCACACTATTCTTCTTTCTCCTGTTCCAAATTTTATTTGAGCAAGTCGCAACTTGAATCTTCTTTCACAAATATTAGCAAAATATAACACATATGGGACATACTATTATAAAAATAAATCATATATGAAGCATCAATAACATTTTCAGCGATTACTTGACCTCTTTAATACTTATATAAAAAAGGCATTTTAATAATTCCCGTCTCTTCTCTGCAGTAAACTTTATTGTACAAAAGCTAAGGTCCAAATTGTTTAGAAGCTATCTATTGTTGGAACTAGAAGACAGGACAACCTCCGGAATTTAATAACAACGTTGTATATTCGTCAAGCTTGCGGCGGGGTTTTGTGTGTGTGTTTATGAAATTCTGTTTTTTTAATACGCCTACAAAATTTTTCGCGCGTAAAGCTGCCGGATGGAGTACCATTTGAACCTATTTTACGTGGTGTGTTATATGGTGCCATTTCATGTTTGTTGGAATCTAATGTTGGAAATCGCTGAATTAATAATAATAACATTATTCATTACCCAAAAGAGTTTAACAATAATATTATGACAATATTTAAGGGTTTTTTATACATTATTCACTCAAAAGATGGACCCCTAACATCGAAACTAGTGAAAACTGTATTTTCAGTGTCAGTGATTCCTCGAAAATTAAACAGAAATAATCAATCTAAGTATAATAACAATATTTGCAACTACAGGTGCATAGTAATTTAACAATATTGAATATATTTCTAAACGATTAAGTACATAAAAAAATCGAGTTAGAATACTCGCTTTAAACTGTGAAAGGATGATGTAGAATCCTTTATTAATATAGAGCAGTTTCTTCTTTTATTTCATACATATCATGGCTCTTTCCCGAGAGAAAGGCAGATTTTACATGATCCTCTTGCTACGATCCTCTTCACTCTACTAACTTCATACATACATATAATCACGACTAATATCCCCTAAGAGTTAGTCAATGACTAGGCAAAATCACCGCGAAAGCAGTCTAATGCCATAGTCTGCGCTTCACCAAGCAGTGATTGCACTCAGCGTGACAGGTGGTGAGCCCGTCGCCGCTATAAGCTAATTAGTCGCCTTTTACGACACCTAAGGGATGATATGGGTTGGTAGTATTCTTATAGCTAACTTCATACATAATTTTATTTTAGTTATACTTATTACTATCATCTAAACTATTTATAAACATCATATAGAATTTTATTTAAGGCGTTCCCATTTTATGGTTCTAACACACACATCTACGATTTAATAGGTCCATTTACACGATTACAAAATTAATCGCAATCACCCATATAATCTTACACGGAGTGCATCTATCAGCATTAAGTTTCCTCATAAGCCTCGGACCAAGTTGGCCGTAGTGATAAGATTGGAAGATACCAACTAAATAGTTAGCAGTTGCTCGTTAGGACAAGTTTGTGTTCTAAGTTTTAAATCTTTGAGGCAGTTTACGTAAGGCATTAACTGGTGGCAGTGTGTGGGTAGGTGCAGTTTTCAAGACATTGATTATTTTTAGTAAGCCAGTATTTTTATCGGTATCTTACTATATTTATTTCAGGTTCTAGACAAGATGCCTTTTCGAATTGCTATTTCGTTTGATATCTTCCAAACTGTCTATCAATATTTTCTTCGTTTGACGTTTGTTTGACGATATCAAAGAATGCATCTTCTTTATATTCGTTCATCGTCCTCAGCCTATATACGTCCCACTGATGGGCTCGGGCATTCCTCATAGAGAAACACATGAAGAGTATGGCCGTACACCGCCATACTGGCCCAATGCGGGTTGGTGGGTAGAAACCGAAATTGAAGGAAATGAGGAGCTAGGTGGCGTAGAGGTTAGTACGCTTTGGCTTTGTAAAACAACGCTATCTTCGCCGTTTGACCAAATCTCATCCGTGCTTCGGAAGGCACGTTAAGCCGTTGGTCCCGGTTGCTTTTTCTACCCACCAACCCTCTTTGGCCCAGTATGGTGGTGTACGACCCATACTTATGTGTTTCTCCATGAAGAAGGCCTGTGCCCAGCAATTGCACGTATTTAGGCTATGGACGATCTTCTTTAGATGTCAAAAGAGATTCTTAGAATGCAGTTCTCTGTAGGCCAGGTGGGATATCTATATTTAGGCTATATATATATCCAATTTCAACATTCTTAAAATTAACAGCTCATTAGCAAAATGTGTTATGACTAACAGCGTCTTGTAATTAATACTTCAGCTGGAATAGCGTTAGGACCTATTTTTAACACTGTTTTGCAATTAAGACCAAAGACCAATCTAAACAACCCACAGGAATTCAAATTTTCAAAGGCCAACAAAATGTTTAGAATTCTTACTAGCAAAACACTAGACCTCTAATCCTAGATCAGCTTATAAACACCCCACACGTGGCGAGTCTATTCCCAAACAGTTGGCACTTGAGTCCAAAACACTTCTCATTGTAGTTTTAAAAAGTTCAAAGAGCAAACCTAAACTAACTAAATCGGGCGATACTTGGCACTACATGCTCATGCTATTTCGGATAGGTTTAGATATATTTGTGACACAGAGATTACTAAGTTATATAGAGTTAAAGAAGCTGTACAGCATTGTTGCGTCATGCAAGATAAATTTTATCAATGGTCGTAAACTTTTGCAGCTTTGTCTTTCGTAAAGCCTTATAAAATAAATGTCAAAACAGGAATTATTTATTAGTGGTGCTATGGATTTGCTTATTATTTGGTTTAATACTTTCGATCGTTTGCTTGTAAAATCTGTCTATAATAAGTAAATTTTTACCAAAAGTTTGTGTTAAAGAAGATAATTTATTGGATTTACACAGACAATTGTAAGTTCCCTCTTCACTTGCTAAACTCCCCAACAAGCAGTCATTTCAAGCTTACATAAATCATATGACCAGATGAAGCGAACAAATTTGTGCACTCATGCGAGGTGTTTATAGATTGTACACCAAAACGAATGAGTAAACACGTATATCAAGTCTTTATGAATGTGACAGTGTTATTGGCTCGCTTGAAAGCAGCCGAAGATGAAAGCGGAGTCCTAATTTATGATCTAGTATGTGACTTAGTGTGGTTGACTTATCCTCGACAGGATAATGTAGCCAATTGCATTACAACAAGAAATATGAGGAGCTCGCTAACGTAGTGGTTCGTACACGCCGGCTTTCGATATTGGAAAAGCTACTTTCGCCGTGGTCTGACCTTGGATGGGTGACCACAATTTTTTAATCCCAAGTTCCTACGTGCTTCAGAAAGCATGATGAGCTGTTGGTGCTGGTCGCTATTGAATTCACCGATCTGTATTGGTTCAGCGAGTGAGGTGGTATCGAGTAAGACCGTCCTTATGTATTTCTCAATGTAAGAAGGATGTGCCCATCGCGGAATTTGACTAGTGACGAATAACAAAATATTGTATGTGTGTTTGCTCACTTTGCCAAAACTAGTCTCGAACCGAATATTCGGTTTCTTTAGAAAATATGCCGATACTACGACCGACCGAAACTGCATTCGGGAGTTCTCGCACTGCATTGGTTATGTTCGGCGCGTTGAATTCCATCCAATCATCAGCACCGAAGGCATATTTTCGCGTCCATGTTGATGTGACTTATCATGTGACTAATTGGGAATTAGATTATAACATAAGAATAGGTTATAAACATCAAAAATTATTGAATAAACATGAATAAACTAATACATAAATTTTAGTAGAATCACAATTTTTTTTTTTCTAAAAACGTGATACTTGTCAAGAAGAAAATTCAGATTCGGCCGAAACTGAGATCGTTGGCAAAATTCCGTTTCGTTTTCGATCGTAAAAGCAGTTTTGGTCGAACACTACGAAAAAACTAACTGATACCAAATACAACCCGCTAGTTATTTTTTACCTTTAGAATCCCTTGAAATCTTAACATAATAGATCCACTTCTAAAGAGGCGTTGCTATGTATATCTTCAATGTATAGTGGGCTCTTTCGGAGAGAACTTTTCTAAAAATTGCAAAATCCTGCTGTAACTCGTCATGAAACGTCTATAATAGACTCGTTGGAACTTTGCCTAGCCTGCTATCAGAGTTTCGAAGTTTTCGTATCGATAAATTGTGCTGTCTTATGCTCCACAGTTACACCCCAGTTCCTGGGAAATTGAGTATAGGCGAAAAGTGCCAGAGAGCACACATGAAGGGTTCCATAAAATATTTGCTGTTGTGCCACTAGACAATAGTGATGACAAAATAGTAAAATGGTAACATTTACGCTCGTGACTGTGCAAGAGGTTTTGATAATTTTGACAAGTAAGCGAATTTTGAACAAAGTGAAGAGATTTCTTTGGGTTCTCCCGATTATATAATTTCGTCAGTTTGCTGTCTTAAAAAAATCAGAACCTTTCAATCTGACGCAAAACACCAGGGTATGAAAATATGGTTTAAGCGATATTACTCGGAATTCTTCTAAAGCGTTTTATAGCTAACTCCCTTTATTGCCCAGTAAATATTTGAACCCCTTTTGTCGCGAACTGTGAGACTATTATTATTTTCCAAGGAATGGTTCTTTAGCCATTGTAATTATATTTGCCGTTAAAGGCTGAAGCCTTTTCTTTTACGTGACGGGCTTACTGAACTACAGTCTTCTTGGAATAAGAAGATACAGTGTTCCTGACTAGACTTCAAGGCTTATTGGGTCAATGGTAAGAAGAATACTGATTAAATAATTGTAATGAAATAGTGAATAATGCCAGGGAACTCCAAATTTTTTAGAAGATAATGAATAAATTCCTTGCTTTCATTTCGATCTGCTATGATTCAATCTAAGTGACACAGTCAGACATTAATTTACTTTTTTAAATGATTTTCGTATGTAAATAGCTTTAAAATAACAGTTTTGTTTTTTTACATAGTTTTTTTTAGAAATCATAATTTTTTTTTGTTTTTTAACCGACTTAAAAAAGGAGGTCATTTATGTTTCATTTCACTGTATTAAATTACGTATTTAGCTCATTTATGCATTCGTGGTTATGTCGACGAGAAGTAGAGATTGTTGCAATTTATCAATTCAGACGTATTTAGAAGTGTTTGAAAAGCAGGGAATTCAAAAAATTCCCAAGAACTCAAAATGGCACTTTCGTTCGAGAGTTTGTTCTAACTTAGTTCTTCTTTCTCCTGCTCTGTGTCCAATTTTCTTTGGGGTCGACGCCACTTGTCTTCTTCTTCCAAGCTTTCCTACAACTCGCCATGTCATTACTCACTCCCGGCGTCATCATATCTCCATTCACATAATCCATCCATCCCTAACTCCATTTTTAAGCGATGCATCCAGTTGCACCTCCTATGCATTAGTATGGATATTTAAAAATTTGAGTCAAGTATTCCAATAATAATAATGTGGTCAATCCTTATTAACGTTTCACTTGTGCACATTGACGTGTATTGACTAGATATCAGACGGGAATAGTACAATCTAAGTTGTCATTTCATCTCTAAAATTTTTTGTGAAGGCTGTAGGTAATTTTAATCAATTGAAACGGACAACAATTGTTACCGTTATTTATATTTACGTGCCAATATCCGTGTAAAAAGTGTAATTATTGAATAAAAAATTCGGTAAGTCGGCTTTTTTGTTTACCTTTTTGGCAGCTTGGATTGAGACGTACTATAAATTTGGCGCTTCGTATTCTGAAGGCGTCGTCGGATTTTCGGCTATCATCGCTATTGAGGGTAAGCTCACATACAATTGATCTCATGAGAGATGTTCCGATCTATTGCAACATTTTGTCACTGATATTACTTGCGTTTAAGTTAAAAGTTTGCCTAGATATCGAATTGGGAAAATCAACTCATACTCGTCAAATTAGCTATCAATTTTTTTTTTACGTTGACGGTGTTCTCCACGATCCTGATCAGTATGTGAATTGGAATGTTTTGAACATGAGTATGGCGAATGGTAGATGAAAATGCATACTACAACGACAACAATTTGCATTTTGGAAGGATTCACTAGACTTCTGTTTTATTTGAATGAGATATCCTGGGGAGGGCTGGAAGTTTTTACAATAAAGAAGATAAAGTAAAGAAACCATGTGTAGATTGCGTGAATGCTGAGTAGGAAAAGAACTGCGGAGCCCGATTCCCGCGGCCTCTCGAGTAGTGGCCCAACCGTTCCAACTTTGCTACCGTTGCCGCTGCCTTCTGTTTTTTACATTAGGACTTAAAAACAAATCAGGAGAAATGTGAGTGTCAACACAACTCCGGGACATGGCGTAATTATATGTTATAAAAATTTTATTCCTTCTCTATAACTTGTACACATTAGTGTTTCAATAGATGTGAGCTTCAACATTTTTAAGTCGAAATCGCTCTTATTGAACAGTAATACCCTCCAAAGACTCGCCTTTCCTTTAGCATGTTTACTCGTTAATTGTTAACCAAGCTAACACACACGCAACAGGTATTTATAGAGCTATCACCAGCTTGAGAATGTGTGCAGTTTTAATTAATCCAGGAATAAAACCACCAATAATTTGTAGACACACATTGAGTAGGATCTTTTTTATCTACCTATCTGCTTATAAAGTTTTAAATGAAAGTGGAAGATGACTTCTTACTGACTGGCACATGTATTTTTTAATGATATTAACCGGCTAGAAGCTATTAACTTAAATGGACAAAATTTTGAGGGATTAAGGCTAATGAAACACATTCTACAAAAGCTTATTTTAACATTTCCATGTTGTTACAGGCGTTAATTCCTTTTCCACATTGATATTATATCAACCTTCCACTGAAAGCAAAAGTAAATTAGCTCTTTTGTAATGGGTAAGGGTTTTATAGTTATTTTAAGTGTGTGTAATAAGATAAGACGATTAAGGAGTTAATTAAAAGCGTACCGTTAATTATAACGGATCTGAAAATAGTTTTTTTTAGTTTTAAACTTCTAATGATTGTTTTTTTTTATTCTTGTTTTGGCAGTATCAACATCCATAAAATTAGTCGTATTATAAAGCTAAGCTCTGACTAATCTTCCCTTTTTTATATTTTAAAGCACAATTCGGAAAGGAATGACACTATGTAAAAAAATAACTTTAAAAATATTTACAAAATTTTTTCGGTGTCTTCTTCTAAGTAACCTAACCTTAGGCCTTATTGTCACTTACCATCGGGTGAGATAAGGGCCAAGAGTTAGCCTTATATGTAAAAATAAATAGTTATGCCACTGGAACAAGAAATCATAGAGTACAGTCATTCTTCTTCAGGCCGACTCTATAATAATTACATGCTGCCTTATTCTATGTTACATTAAAATCAAAATAAATATTGACGTGAAACTGAAGCCAAATTTTTCAGCATTAACCCCACTGTCATTAAGACGACAGTCTTACCATTAATGAATTGTAAGACAATATGTCTAACAAAGCGCTCATCAAGGGTCGCCTCAGTTTGTTTAGGGTTGAGACATTTTTTTAAAGAATAAACAAGGCCTTTATGATTTTATTATTTGTGTTCGGTGCTTTTTGCATTATACAAAGATTAATGTGCAGATTTTCTATTTTCTCATGATGTGGGTCAATCAATTATGAAAATTAACTGTACTTACATTTTCAAACTCAGTTGTACATGCACATGTAGAACAGTTATTTTCGCCAAACGCCAGGACTCGTATTAGCTGAAACGTTAAGGGTCGCCATAATCGAACAGTATTTCTAGACAAATGTTCAGGTGATAAAATCTTACGTCTTCGGTTCAAACGCTTAAACTGCCTGAATTAAGACAAGCTAAAACAATCCTTAATTCATTGTCAACATGATGACATGTTAATAATGAAGTCAGTATTATCCACCTTAGTTTAATTAAATAAACAACTAACCATTTCGTCTCATATTAGAATCTCTATTGTTCTACCTTCATCGTTTAAAGTCATCACTGCTTGCAGTAATGCCACAGTCTTTATAATTCATTAGTTGGCCAACGAGCATGTCTAGACAGGGCACGCGGGGAGAAAGGGACAAGGCAATACCGAGCTGCTGTACACGTATTTGATACTTCTTCGATACGCAATTTTTTTTGGGAAAATAACTACTTATTAGAGTAGGTCTGGATAACCAACACGCCCACCGGTAACTGAAGTAATGATCTGCGAAGCTCTCACAGACTGGATGCGGCAATTCGAAGTCGGAAGGAGTGGCCTATGACTAGCAGTGGACTTAATTGGTATAGATGGTGATAATTATAGATACACCTAAATAAAAAAGTAACAATGCGATGGCAACAGCGAAAGAGCATATTACAAAACTGCAAAAGCGTCAAACCACTGGTGTCTTCACACTGTGGTAACACCCTCCATTCCCTTACAGAACAACAATATACTACCCCTATAATAGGGGTCGTGCCGTGTTTTCATAGCAGTTGGCAGCCCTAGGCTCTTAATTAGAAAGGACACTGATGTAGGGGTCGTGTAAGATGCTCCTCACCTTTGTTTTGGGATCCTTTTATTTACGTTTAATTATCATTGCCAAGTGATAATTTTGTGGTTGTTGTTTTACGTCTTCGTAGTCTGGCTTAAATCACAATGTTTTGTTGTGCGTGTGCTGATTTTAGAGGTCTAAAAACATTTTGGATATGTTGTGAGATCCTATAAAAGCATATTATTATTGATATTTTCAATTTCCATAATAGTAATATGATATTTAAGCATTTGTTGTGATCCGGCAAGGTAAGATAGCCAGTTCCTCCAGCTGTTGAGGATTTACAGGTGAAGCGCGTTTCACCTTCGGCCTTATCGTCACTTATCAGGAGATATGAAAGCCAAGAGCTTACCTGTCATCTGTAAAAAAAAATTTGCAAGTTTTCTAACGTCAGGCTTTGTTCATAACATTAATCTGGGAATAATTCAGCAACTCGCCATCATCCCTCTAACTCGTTTATCAATTTGCAAACTAACGTGTGCTGGGCGCAAGCTGGCAAGTTATGACAAACTGACACTATTTCAGGCACTGCATGTATATTTGGCTTTATGTGTAACCTAAAGACACCTATTTAGATGAGCGAGATGGTTAAAATGTGTTGTGATATGATTAGAAAGATTTCGAACACTGTTGAATGATAATCTGTTCCATTTGGAAAAATCGGATCAGATTAATTGGTATGTGCCTACCGAACATTTTTGAAGACCTTAACTATATACGAGATTATGTATCTTATTCAGGGAGTGCTTTGGTAACTAATGACAATTGAGGCGTTGATATTAGACTGATATACGATTTTAGTCTTTTCTAAAATGACCAATTGTTTTACTAGATTCTATAGAACTCCATTAGCTATCTAAGGTTTTTAAAACTGCTTTAAATTCCCCCCAACTTTATTACAAAGAAATCTCAAGGCATCACAAAGAAAACATTTCTAAATCGTATCCACAATCCCACATGCTGCAATTCTCCACAAAAGTGTTCCCGGCTAATCCGACCTAGATTGGGGATCGCTCCCTGATTTGGGGAAATGGGTCATCCAGCACAATGCTCAAACATTTGCGTTAGAAGTATCCCACAATGAAGGACGAGAGTCAACCATACAGTTGTAATTGATAAGCAATCTTTGGGTTTTATTGAACCTTCTTTGTCTAGGTTCTTTATCTAGCAATTGACCACAATCATATTTGCGGTTCAATAGTGAACAAAACGGGGATCTGAAATGAGTCCGCTTGATTTTTTTTTTTCAATATTATGATTGATTGATACGTTTTTGTCTAACCAACTCCTCATTTACGTGTATAAATGTTTGTTGTGCTCTTTCATATTCTAATGTTCTTTTTTATTTTTACAGGTAAGCTGATAACGATATTATACATCGCGGGAAGGGAGGTAAATAGATAAGTTTTTTTGGATCCTTAGGATTGTGAATAGAGCAGAAGTTGAAATAAAATAGGAAACAAAATAGAAGTCAAATAGCTTCTCAATGGACAATCTGAATTACAGTGATCATATTTAAATAATTGATTTATTACGTTACGCAAAAAGAAGCATGAATCGCATAAAATAAACAAAGAAAATGATTTGTGAGATTACCTTTACATGTGATAAATTGTTCTTCGAGCCAGATTAAGGTTTAAATCTAATGTATCTTGTTTGCCTTAACGGCTGCGAAGCGAATATGTCTTCATAATATCATATCTTTAACGGCTGCAGCCGTAAAGCAAGACAGCTATAAATTCAAAGTTAATGTTGCTATAAGGTGTGAAATTCTTTGTTATATTTATTAGACAATGGCCTGAAATAACAACTCGTTGGAAGATAGTTGGGTTCTCGTGCAAAGCAATAACGATCTTTTGAACAATTCCCTTCAGAATCACATTATATTGCAGTCTTTAGAACAAAAAGTTGCTGCAATTAAATTACTTTGCACAAGTTTGCACAATTTCTGCTTCTACTCAGACTTGCCTTCAGGTGAGATGGGGTCATAAGGTCTATAAATAAAATATTACAGTAAAATAATACGGCAAGTAAAGCTTTTGCTAAAATTATTTTCGCATGGTTTTAGAAGGACCTATATATTTTGGATTTTTAAATACTAATTCTTTTTAGTGACTGACTTGTTGTGAGCTAATAATCCGCCAACGTGAATATCAAATTATAGAGAATATTCCCTATCCATATATATATCATTTTTGTCGGAATTAGCAAACACTCTATTTTCAAAGTAAATATCAACTGAGAAAGTTTTTTAATTCTTTCAAAACGTCGTGTTCTAATTTCCTACAAGTGGACTGTGTGACTTTGCCTAGTTAGGAACTAGGTCTATTTCTAATAGGATATCTTTTTTCGTTCCAAATCAGCCGACGTACACTGACCATTTGATTTTGCTGACTAAAATCGAGTTACGCCTTCGTCAGCCAGCGATAAAAACCAATTCTCCTGCAGATTCCCTCTCAAGTTGTCGCTTTTGTTGTCGACTGTCCTCTATGTACGACGGAAAATAGAACTGAAATCACCTTTACAAATAAATATTAACTTTACGGTTCTTGAAATAAGGATTAATATTCTTTGTGTTTTTTCTCTCCTCTGGCGTACAATTATATTATAAAACGATGCGACATTTATCGCTTTTACAACAAAGATGATTCTTCTTTGAACTTTTTTGATAGTTACAAGTGGGCAAGGCTTGTCAGCAAAAATGTCGTCGACATCTTTATTTTTTAAAGACTTTGCAATTTCAACTCTTTTGCTAGCAATGTTTTTATTATTCTTGCGTATGTTTATATGATACGGTTCATTTGTTGTTATTACAACTAGGTAGAGAAAATTGAGAAAAAGAGAAAATTTAAATGATTTCATATAATGTAGAAACATCTATTAAACGTATAGCTAAGATATTGATCTTTAAGTATAAGGATATTTTAAACAAAGAAATATATTTCTTAAATCTACAAAACCAAATATTATAACGAAAAATTATAAGCAGAGCGTTGTGTACTTTTTCCTCTAAAATATGGTCTTTCGAAAACTTCAATTCAATTATGTTTTTTTTAGATATTGGGATAGCAAGCAATCATACAGATATGTCTAGCGCTACATCGATACCCCCATTAACCTTGTCCGGGTAAAGGTCATTTAAATAGCTCAGATTTAACTTACACTCCCTCATCCCAGGTTTATCTCCTGTTCACTGAGATTATTGTCCCGATCTGCACCTAATCGATTCTACGAGCGATTTGGGAAACCTTTCACCTCTTCAATGTGCTGATTTTCCGGCTTATTTTTATATATCTACAAATTGTCTATTCCCAATCCATTCTCCACCTTACCGACCACAGGTTAAGGTTCAAAATTAATTAGGGAATTTTAACAGTATTAGGCATATTATCTAACATGTTTACCCTACAGCGAATATTAACAATAATACGCGTTTTTCTGTCTCTTTTCATCGTCATATAGATGTACTATGAGTGACCGAGATAAAAGTAGGATTGCAATCTTATTGGAAAGTGTAAATAACGCGTCATATCTGTGTTGAAATGACAATGAGGGTGTAATAAAATCTTGTTATTACGTTTCATAACCGGAGGCTCTCTTGATCTCCCCTGTTGAGGTTAGGGTTGGCGATTTGTAGAAAAATATATTTTTAGTTTACTTTTTCTGCTTGTGACATAAGATGTCGTCCATCCATCCAGTAATTTCACTCCCCTGTCTTAGGGTCAGCTCCGTTTAGCATTTGTCTATAGAAAACGTCAGATGTGTATGTAACTTATTCGGCTTTCTGCGTCTGTTCCATAAAAATCATCTCATAAAAAATCTTCGTTTTACAAATCAACAATTTTATTTCACACGCTAAGCTTGGCATTTATACATAGAAAAAGCCAAATGGAGTTGAATACGTGTAAGTAGTCCCTTACCCTTCAAACTGGAACACAGTAATGCAATCATTTCTGGTTTGCAGAATAAAATGTTTAGGTACAAAATTAATTCTTTTTTGCACTCACTTTTTTGTAGGATAGAGGTACCAACGTAGACGACTCACTAGTTCAGTACTGAGTTTCCCTCTGTTCAATCGCTGTATCCATGTAAATTAAAATTTGACTTAAGTAAGAAAAAAAATGTTTAAACATATTAAACAGGTAAAGACAAAAATAATATAAACAACTATTAACAAAAAGTGCCTCATAAGTTTCATGCCGGCTTCTAGTTATGTAAAGCTCGGAATCCGGCCGCATGTATCGATAACATTTACATTTGAACAGTCAGCTTTTTTTTCTAAATAGGTTCAAATATGTTTTGCTTAATTTGACTCTATGTTCTCATGTTGACAACCCTATTCAGGGATGTATTATCTGACAACTGATCTTACGGGTTTCATTCTCATGCACTCGACTTTAAACGTTCATCTTTTGTCTCTTTCTTTTTTATTGGTTTATTGATTTCTTTGTCTGCCAGTTTTTATGTGATCACGTTTCCTGCGAATTTTCTGCGAGATCTTTAATTAAATCTGACAAACATTTGTGATCGTAAATAAGCTATGGCAACGGGATAGGATTTGTTGACAAATATGCGTTTCTGATTTCTCCTTTATCTTATCCTCCTTTATTCTGTAGAGAAAATAAATAATAAGACATAAAAGATAGTTCAAAGAATTGAGGGTTTTAAAAAGGCCGTGGGCAGGCCTATTTAGCAGAACTGACGGCCGTTGGGAAGAAAAGATTCTCGTACAGGCGGCTGCGGACTGAGAGACGAAACGTTGTAAGCCCCCTTCGAGATGGACAGACGATCTGGTGAAGATCGCGGGAAGAGGCTGTATGCTGGCAACCCAGAACCGATCGTTGTGGAGATCCTTGGGGGCCTATGTCCACCAGTGGGCGTCTTATGATGATGACTATATAACCGTTTTTGTCAAATCAAAGATAAAATATATTGAAATCATTTATTTCCCAATATTTGTCTCGGAGTAAAAGTGCGTTGTGTTTTTTTATTACGCACACCACTTGGGAGAACAATTACGTTTTATTCGTTCAATAAATTCCCGGAAAAATCTCGTGGTGTGACACAAATTGTTGGATATACCAGAGTGGCAATACATATGGGAGATAAGTGCGAAGCCTCGGCTTTGTACAACGGGACAAATACATAAGAGCATGAATGTTGTGCCATGAGCTGCAGTCTTAGTTTCCCAATTAATTATGTACTACAATAATGTGCGATAATCCATACTAATATTATAAATGCGAAAGTAACTCTGTCTGTCTTGCTTTCACGCCAAAACTACTGACCGATTCAAATTCGGTCCACAAATAGTCTAGGGTCTGAGATCAATAAATTATCAATAAATAAAATAAATACTCAATACCATATGAACGATGTCGCGTAGGTATATAATTAAGTCCATTTGAGTTAATTAAGTCATTAATTTCTATGAACGTTATTAAATTTTGAGCTTCGTTATTCGGCTGTGATTTTGATCCGCTTATTGTCCGTTAATAACACAGTAATGGCATAATATAGATATGTACGTACAGAAGAAAATCTGCATACTAACTGCGTTCGAGCAATGCACGTCTATGTGTGCGTTGCTCGCAGTTAGTATGCAGATTTTCTTCTCCGTTCACCGAAACGAAATCGTGGAGCAGGAATCCTTTATTATTTATTACTAGCTGTTTCCGGCAACTTCGTCCGCGGTTACTATGGTTTTTGACCATAGTTGGTTGACCAGGGATATAAGGTATCACTAAGCAAAATTTCATTGAAATCGGTCCAGCCATTTCGGAGATAAGCTTGTTCAAACAGACAGAGAATAAAAATAAAAATTTTTTTTTGGTATTTTCCCAGTTTTTACATCCCACTGACTTAATTTTAAGCATTTTTTTATGTACAGACATTCGACCTCTACAGTTTTATTATATGGTTAGATTATTTGTGGTAATCGGGGCTGTTTCGCATCACTGTGACCAAAAAGATTTATTGTGACCAGCCTCCTATGTAAGTTCTATTTAGGCCCTACAGTTGCTCCATTAACTGGGCACTGTCTAAGAAAGATAAGATGTTCCCAGTCTGGATTGCTTTTATTTCACCTGGATCAAGGATGTGTCTTCCCAGGGGTCTGCTTCTTTTGTGAATCAGTGGTTCACAGGAGCACAAAAGGTTATTCTATTATAGGATTCCTTTAAGAGAGGCGTGAAAAGCACTGAGATGCCCAGCTATTTTCTGGTGATGGACTCTCCTACTGTAGTCATTAACACTACTATTCTAGAGGTACAGCCTTGAACAGAAATACAGGTAGAGTTTTTGTTATGTAAACAGGGTGCGAACGGGAAGACGGCTTACATGATGGTGAGTGATTACCGCCGCTCATAGACATTTACAACACCGGAAGAGCCACAGATGCCTTACCGACATAAAATAATAAATAATCTATAAGAAAAACATTGTTAAATTTAATGAAACGCAGGATACCATTAAAATATTCCCACAGAGCAGCGCAATAAATACAGTGGGTAATCCTCTTATCCTATTGGGCGAGTTCACTGTGCCGTTACTGCGCAGATAAAATTGGGTTTTAGGTCGAACATTTAAAATTAAAAAATTAAACGCTTAAACATTATTGTTATATGCAAATGAGAGGCTGTAATTATTAAAGTCTTTACTCCTGTAACTGTTATGAGATTGGTCAGTCGTTCTCACTATTTCTAATAAACAAATAACTTCAGCACCTGAAGCCCAACAGTTGAATGAGCGGTACTAAAAGGGGTAAAATACGTAACATACATATGAAATTTAGAATGATTTTGATCCGAGAGAGAATTAGGGTCACCGACCGACACAGTATTGAAAAATTGAGGGGCAGTGGGCTGGTCATATTAGCCGTAGAACTGATAACCGTTGGAGTCGTAAAAATGTTCAGTGGAGACCACGACTTAGCAAACGTAGTGTGGGACGCCCTGTGACAAGATGGGATGACGATATTCGTGGGTTGGCTGGAGTGGGCTGGATGAGGACGGCCGAAAATCGCGTGCTTTACCGTACATTAGGTGAGGCCTATGTCCAGCTGTGGACGAGCACAGGTTGATGATGATGATACATATAAAATATTCGTACATGAATGAATATACCACTTTTATCCCGGTTTAGCAGTCAAAAAATTTCGCATCTCTGCAATTATCACAACCATAATTAAATCCTTTTACGAATTAACAAAAACCGTAATAAACCACAAACAATGTCAACAAATGGACTCCTCTGACCGCAGCTGACAACGTTATTAACAGGTTCGAGTGCTGATTCGGACAATTGGCCTGTGGTCAGGCAAATTGGGAACATTCGTGCCATTAATTTATGTACTACAATAGATAGATATTAATTCAAGTACCACATAGGTGGATATTGCTTAACCACTCCATTCCCGGGAGTTAGACACAATAGCAAAATCAAATGCGTTGGCTTGCCCGAATGACTTCTAGGACATGAAGACCTTGCCCCGTATTGCAGAACCAAAATAGAAAGAAAGAAGAAAAACATACATTGGCCATTTAACAAATACAACTTAAAAAGAGAAGAAACAACAAAGGAAGACACAGTATGAATTATAAGCGATACCATAGACACACAACATGGTCAATTAGGACCCGGCCTCAGTTTTTGCTGCATCAGAGTCTAATGCAACGCTGGTGTCTTGACCGGGCCTATTTAAATATATGTATATATAATTAAATATAAACACAGCGTAAAATTAAGCGTAGATCTCTGCTTGAGTACCGTTAGAAACTAAGGCGCTTATCATCCCCACATAATATAACTCCACCTCTCATATCATTCTTATTGAAAACGGACATGCTTATATTTTCCATAAAAAATATGTTTATTCAGCGCTATACAATAAACGCTAATAGCCGTGTAAAACTGCTCGTCTATAATGACCGCGAAACCTGTCAGGACAAAGAAAAAAGGTTACAATAACGAAAACAAAGATGGCTGACTTCCGCTTCGTTTCCTTTCGTTGGGCATAGTGGAGAAATTGGCAGTAGCTATACACAATTTACAGAGCGTGCATCATTGTCAGGTCTTTATTCTTCACTTTTGAGCATACGTTCAATACTCCAAATCATACGTCCATCAGTTCTAGCGGTTCTCAGCAGAGTAACGGAAAAACGGAGCGCACTTTTCTTTTTACACCGACGAGCGCGGATTGTACGCTCGGGGCCGCTCGGTTACCCTACCGCAGAAGAGTACCTCAAGTAGAACAGGCGATTGGATACTTCACACTAAGCGCGTTAATCAAAGTGAGAGAGGCGTGATCGCTTTCTGAATTGAATCCGTGGATCCGTAGCTGTAAGAAAATCATGGCCCTACCAAGTGCTTCATCGACTGCAGAATCGCACCGCAACTGCACTCCTTATTAGTTGTAGCTCTTCACGAATCCCCTTCGTTGTGGTCAACCAATTCTGTGTAGTGTTTGTCACCCATTCAGAAACTTTACACACTTTTGAATCCACGGGTTCGAACCACTACCTATTATTAGGTTCATGTTTAAATTCAATATTACAATAATATTCCACAACCAACCCAACCAACCAACCTATCTCTTCCCTTGTGACGTAAAAGGCGACTAATAGACTTAAAACTGCACAACCAGCTTTTAGCGGCTACGGGCTCACCACCTGTCACGCTAAGCACATGTGCAGTCACTGCTTGGTAAAGCGCGGATTATGGCAGTGGACTGCTTTTGCGGTGCTTTTGCATAGTCTCTGGCAACCCCTAAGGGATAATAGTCGTGATTATATGTATGTGTATGTGTGTAGTTTACCAAACATTGTTAGCATACGAGATAGTGGAATGAAAATACTGCACCACTTTTCACTAGGCACTTTTTAGCCCCATTTAACCCCATTTGGGGGTGAAGGGCAATGCTCAGCATTGTTATAAGCCCTACAATTTTGCATGTACTTTGTTTGTCTATTCTGTTTGGACGACAGTTATTTGTGCTTTTTTAAAAGATCCTTTTTCTCAAGATGGCTGCCGAATTTTTTTATGAGTTGTGTAGACAAAGCATTTGTTGTCGTTTTAGGTAACAAGCTGTTCTTTGGTTATAGTTGTTTTTTTTAGTTATGATGGCTATTGAAAAAAATGAGCGCTGGCTATATAAAGTGTAGAATAGTTATTTTGGGTGGTTTCATAGCAACGCAGTGTTCCCGGGGCCTATAAGCTTTTAGGCTTTTTTTAAAGGCTAGCCTATTGGGGGCAAAAGCCTAAAAGGCCGGCGCCGATCACCGGCGTGACAGTGAAACCACCTTAAGGTTCTTGATATGAATTTTGGTAAATACAAGTTTTTTTCTGGTTTGTAATTGTATGGCAATATTTTATTATTATAATCAGCCCAGCAAATGACTTAGCACCACCTGATGGTAAGCAGTAGATAGGTCCATTTGCGAAGGATGCTAGGGCAGCACCAAAGGATGCAGATGTGATTTGTTGATTTCCTGTCTGATAATTAACTAATATCGAAGCCTATAGATCCTATCATCAAGCACTCACGCGTTGCCTACCCTGTAAAAAGACCAATAAATTAGGGGTCGGATACCGATATATTTTTTGCAACGTTACCGCTTCCAAGGGTGACTCGCAGCCCGACCCGCGCTTGGAAGCACCGTCCATTAAACCGGTTTTTGAAAACGTTCACATTTCGTTTTTGTTTCAAACGCAATACAAAGAACGGTTCGAAACGTTATGTAAAATAACGGTTCCGACCTTTGCAATAAATTTTATGGAATAGAATAAAAATTATTGCACTATAATACTTAAGCTACCTTCGCCATGGTCAGGCCGTGAATGGGTGACCACAACATCACTATTGCGACCGTTTCTACCCACCAACTCGTGTTACGGCCCATATTCCTCATGTCTCTCTCTATGAGGAAGGCCTGTGTCCTGCAGAGGACTTGACTGGCTGAAGTATAACACATAGTGAAATAAAGTTCGTTCTATTCTATTTCATGTTAAAATCTCTGCTAACATCACAACATGATGCTCTGTCAAAGAGCCCTGGTGACATAACTCAGGAATCCAACATTAAATAGTCATTTTATTTAACTGCAGTCTTCTATAAGGGATGTTTCATAGGTACGCCCCGGCCAACAGCGCCCGGCGAGATTTCCATACATTTTAATGTAAAAGCGCGCGCGTGTAGCTGTGAAACGATGTTAGTAGCTTTGTGAAATTTAAAGCGCACGCAGGTGGCCAGTGTACCTATTGAAACAACCCTGAGTTACCATTTGATTTCTTTTTCGTGTCGACTTTTAGTAAAGTTATCTACAAATATATCAGAAACCAGCTCTCTCTGCAACAAGCACTTTCAAATACTGTTTGCAAGGAAATGTGAACTGTTGCAGTACCGACAGCAAAAAACTTTTTAAATTTAAAGTACGTTGCCTTTTGTACGGGCAGACCGCGAGCGGTTGTAAGGCGCCGCGACCTGCACGTGCATCATATGGTGATGTTAGTGGAGGCTACCCTCGAGAGTAGCCCTGGGCGGCAGCAGGACGTGGAAGTGAGACCCAACACGGACGGTTGAAATCTAGTTTATTGTTGCTAAAAGTACTGTTTATATCCTTACCTATGAAATTGGTGTTTTTATTCTCTCTTAGCAATTTGTCCGTAACTATTAAGTTTCAGAACATTCTTATAAAATAATCGCCTCTTCTAAAAATAGACCATGTATTTGAGCTCGTATTATTTAATTTGATAATTTTTTGTAAGTTTAATTGTGTTAGAATTAGACACAAAGACAAATATTTTGAACTGCCTCCCGAATACATCATTTGATTTGCATTAACATAAAAACGATGAATAATTTTTATCAAGCGTTTTCACACACATATTGCTAAAGCTTGTCTAATGATACATGCCAAATATTATTATCTCTGGATTTGTCGTTGTGAAGAAAACTGATAAAATGTTAGTATGTAAAATGCAGACATCCCCAAAATCTCCATACAAAACACCAATTTCATAGGTAAGGACCCAATATTATGTTGATTAGATGGTACACAAAGTAAAGTGCCGACGGTGCACGATGCTGCTGTTAATGTGGAATTTAGGTTGGTTCGCTGCTGACCGCCCTGTTGCTGGAGTCCAATGTTCGGCTTGTGACTCGAACACCTTTTATCTTCTAATGTGTTTTCTTTGTGCTTCTTGTTTATGAATATCTCTTGCCTCGCATTGTGCCCGGTGCATGTCAACAAGCTCGCCGTCTGTTACCAGGGGACTTAACATATCTGGAGAAATGTGGGTATTTAATCTCTCCCATTTGGAGATTAAGGCATGATGATATGTTATGGGCTTACAAACGTGAACCATTTAGCTTCTGATATATCTTAAATCTCATACGCATAATTGTAAAAGCCAATAGGCATGCTAAGCTTGAAATCGTAAATGTTACATACACACATAATCACGCCTGTTATCCCCGAAGGAGTACGCAGAGACCAAGGAGCACAGTGTTCCTTAAGACCACATTTAGCTGTACAAAAATTGGGTTTGGTCAGATGTAAAATCGTGAAGGAGTAGTTAAAGCCCTTATTCGCCTTTTACGATATGCTAGGCTAGAAAAGCAGTTGGCACATTCTTTTTGTGTCCCGGACCAACAAGAGACAAATGTTTCTACCCATCAATAGGCCAGCATGGTGGGATGTTTCGACTGTTAGTTTGTGAACTTCATTGAATAAATACAGCAGCGTCTTTACTGACCGTACAAGTGAAAGAGCGCACGACGCAGAAGGTAAACAGCACACGAGCAATGGCTCGCCCGCGCGACAAATTCCCGCCTTTTGACGTCAAAATAAGACATAATGAGAGCCCATTCATGCGAGATTGGAATGCCCTGTATAATATACATGGTTGAATGTACTTTTCTTTTTTTAAGTGCAAAGTTTTTACACTGCCAGACTTATTAATGCGAGAGTATTTACAGTTTTTAAATGGTTGGATTTGCCATTGAAACTCGAGGTAAATAATATGTAACGTTACTAACGATTTAACTTTTTGTATTGGACAAATGTTGTTGTAATTGGATTCGTGCTATGTTGAAAGTTTGTAATTTAATCCTACCTTTAAATGTGTGAATTGTAAATATCGAATAAGACACATGATTAGAATATAATCTCTAATATTTAATGAAAAATTTAATTATTGATCCAGTATCTACAAAATTTTACATTTACATTGCTAGATTAGTTGTTTTAAATTTGTTTCATTAAAGGAGTTCTTCAATAGTTCATTGAGCCCTTCCATCCAATAATGATTTAGTTATTTCAATATATTTCAGCCAATTAAAAGAACCCGTTCTTTTCCTTCTGTTGGTAAAATATGGTTTTATAAATCCTTAAATGATTTTTAGAATTTTTTTCTTCTTTCTAGTCTATCAAACGAGAATTTGAGATTATCTCTACAAACAATGGTCTCGTGAGATTTCCTTTGCCCTTAAATACATCGGGATTTTATGTCCTAATGAGTAAAGTACATTATTAATTAAGGTTGAATCTGTTGACTTGCTGCTAATTACATATGAGGGGAGATGGGGAAAAGATAAAAGGCGAAGGATTTCGACATTCAAATGGTGTAGTAGCTACTAAGTTGTAAGGGCTTTAAGCGCACCATTTGTTCTAATGGACTTAGGACTTATAGAGTACATACACATATTATCATCACTCTTATATCGGTAGGTAAAGAGGTATTAAACACTTACATTTCGCCAGATATGTCTCAAGTCCCCAAGTCCAACAGGTGGTTATAAATGATATGTTTATCTTAATCTGAAGTAAAAAAAATTAAAGAGTTAATAAGAGTAATAAAGTTTAGACGTAGGTATTTAATTACAGATTTCTACAAAAGTTTCTCTCACACAAAAAACGTAATTAATCATTTTACTTGTCTTTTCAGTGTTACCTACATTGTTGGTTAAATAGTAAGATTTAGCTTTAAACAAAGATCTATTATTGTAGCTTTACGCAAATGGGTTTAACCTAAATAAAACTACTACAAGTTGTAGTATTCTCAGGACGTCTTTTAAGGGCAGGAAATTCAAACCGACATTTAAAACTCGATCTGCCAATTCTAATATGGCTGAAAAGTCCAAAAATGACAAAATTGAGTTTAAAATTTCCTGCAAGTGGGCCTTAATGGTAAATCCAATTTTAATCAAATTTAATTGCTTAGGGTTTTGTTGTTAAGGATAAAGCAATCTTCACCGTGGTTAGACCCTAAATAGGTGGTCAAACTTTGTGGTAGCCTTACCGTGTTTCAAAAGGTACGCAATGCACAGTTGCTATCGCAGCTGTGTCTAGGCTACCCACCAATCTTTTTTTATTGGGGCATCGTGGTTATTGCCTATACCTATGGGCTATATGTAATTCCTCGATAGTTTCTTGATTTTCTACTTACGGAAAAACTAGACAAGTAGTACACCATCATCTTAATATTAATGTACATTATGGAATGCAATAAATATTGAGTATTGAGTAGTAGTTGTATAGTCTTGTGATGAAGGTCTATTACTCCCATAATGTTTTGGTAAGTGACATGTAAATTTTTTAGATATGATCAATATATCGATATATGAACTCTACGTAAATGTGGAATGTGGTAAGAAAGGAAATGGGTGATAAGCCGCAGTGATAAAAGGCAAAGTTAACGTTCACACTTAAACCGGATAAAACTGCATGTTTAAATAAAGAGCGAAATAATTTCTTAAAGAGATTCCGTTGACGCATGCATTTCGCGTCCCACAATTAATTTCTCACGAAATATGTATTTTCTTGTTCTGTTACTGAGTGCTTTCATATATGTGTCATCGCTGTTTATAAATAGACTTGTTTTCAATACCGTTATGTTTTAAAATGGAAACTGTTTTTGTTTCGTCTGTTTTGATGCTGCGTTCAGCATTGTCATTTGATCGGTTTCTTCCACTGAGTAGGTTAACATATATACGCTTTATCGGACATCCTAAGGGTGTTACCACACCAATCGATCGGTGGTCGATCGATGACATAGATCGATGGTAAATTGGTTTAGTCGACGTCAATCGATAGATTCTACCACACGACTAATCGATTCTATCGATCGATGCTCTCGATTAACGATTGATTGGTCTGGTAACATCCTAACACTCCACCTCTCATGACCATACCAACCTCACGGCTATTGTGGCCGAAACACGAGAGATGCTCGCGGATCCTGGGACTGTACTTACCGCGCGCATTGCTTGACTCTCTACAAATTATTTAAATGCAAAAGTCAAGGTTTCCTACACATATAAATCTATCATCTTTTGTTATTTTTACAAGCTTCTGATACTATTATGGTGAATGGTTATATCTCTGCTTGGTTAGGACAAGTCCCAGCTACAGTTGGACTGACGAATCTGGTGATGCTGGCATTTTGGGACACACTTTGGGACATTTTCGTATATGTTGGAGGGACGAACAACAAAAAGGAGTGCAAGTTCAGCTATTACTTAACTGTTGAATTGCAACAAAACACCCATAAATGTTTTTATCTTCTTCAGCGTACTCCTGCCCACTGCTGGACATAGGCCTCCCCTAATGCACGCCACCGCTCGCTATTTTCGGCCGTTCTCATCCAGCCAACCGAAGAATATCGTCATCCCATCTGGTCGCAGGGCGTCCAACACTACGTTTACCGAGACGCGCGAAATGTTTTTAAACCGAGAATGAATCACGAGCAAAAACCGAAACCGATTTTCCGCTGTATCATAATATGCGTTGCGTGGACGCAACTCCATTGACCTGCCAAGAATACTCCAACAGATCCGATTTTACAATATTTTCATAATAAACGCGAAAATGTCGGCATAAATATGAAATGTCCGCTTCTTAAAGGATACGCAAGTTATAAAAATAATGAGAAGAGCCGGATTATTAACTCGTTTGGCAACGTCGCAAGTCTGCAAGGAGAATGCCTTCTGCGATTTGTTCCCAGATTGTTGCCAGAATTTGTCTTGTGGAGTTTTTAATGTGTGTAGATTAAATACCACGAGACAAGTAGAATCTGTTGAGATAAGGCTCGTAGAATTACTGGTAACGCTAGTAGCGTAAGGAGTCTAGACTGTCATTATTTGCGTCTATAGGCTACCGTAACCGAATAGATACACCGTATGCTCTTTTGTCACCCTTGTAAAAATCTTTTCTTAAAGACTGTTGTAATTTCTATAGACTCTACAGCAGTTTTAAGACGTGAATAAATCCATTTAGTTTTTTAATAAGAACAAAATTTCCACCTTATCGTCAGTTACCATCAGGTGAGATAAAGGCCAAAAGTTTACCTGTCATATGTAAAAGAAGAAAAAAACCCTCTTGCACGAGTAGTGCAGTCCTAAAATCGTAGCCCATATATTTCGCTTCCTCTTCTTGTCGTCCTCAGCCTATATACGTCCCACTGCTGGGCACAGGCCTTCCTCATGAAGAAACACATGAGGAGTATGGGCCATAACACTAACACGCTTTCCCAATGTGGGTTGGTAAGTAGGAACTGTGATAGTGGGATCAACGGCTTAACGTGCCTTCCGAAACAGGGATTAGCCGGGCCCTTATTCTCTTTGACTATCAATTTCATTATTGATATTTGAAATTCTATTACTTATTCTTACTCCAGTTATACGATCTGCGCTCAATTTAAGAAGTGCAATTTGAAGTTATACCAATACTAATGCAGCTAATAAATCACTTGATACCGAATCAAAAGCTACTTTGTTGAATGCCGGCAATCAAATGAAATAAGCAGCATTTTCCGTGATTGTAATCTGAACCATTTTCATCAACAAAGTAGAGCGTGCATTCGTTGGGAATTGTGACCTTATTACGGTGAAATAACAGTGGGATTTGAAAGAAATGTAAATTAATAAAGTGGGCCCTTAACGGCGATCGTTGAACGAGATTGCTAATTGAGATTTTGTTGTGAACGATTGTTTGGAGTTAATATTTCAGTAGCTATTTAGTAGGATTTATGGAAGTTTAGTTTTGTTTGTGTCGCTGCTATACATTGTCTTCATGTGGGACCTGCGACTTTTCTCTGAGACCTAGATTGATTTGTTCAGTAGATAATTAGTTAGTTTTATGGAAGCTTAGTTTTATTTTTGAAGTGATAACTTGTGATGGAAGGGTAAACCGTAGCAGATTTGTAACGAAACGTGTTACGGCGGCAGCCTGTCTTGTTTCTCTTTGCCTCACGCATACGGCAGCGGTAGGCAGACTACTCCTATCTCATCTAACCCAGACTCCTCCCTCACTCTAACCTACAGCGCTAGTGGTATTTCGGACAACTTATATTGGTTTAAGTTATCACTTCTTCGTCGGGCGTCCCAAATTCGACTCCATGAGACGCCTGACCGCAGTGATACGTCGTCATTTATTAAGTACAGTTGGCAAACTTCCTACTTGACGATAAGAGGAGAAGGCCGCCTAGAATACATATGATACCAGTACCAGTGTTGTCAGCAACAGTTACAGAAACCACAGTAAACGCAGGCGACTAATAATACCTGAATCATATTATAAGCGAGGAGCGAAGAGCTCGGTGGCCTAGTGGTTAGCACGCTTTGGCTTTCGATTAAAAACAAAGCAACCTTCGCCATGGTTACGCCTGAATGGGTGATCAAAACTTTCGTGCTTCGGAAGGCACGTTGAGCCGTTGGTCCCGGTCGCTATGTTGACTGTTGACTGCTAAAAGGTTTATAGAATTCTTTTTATAGAGATCTCATTGGAATTAGATCTTTGCACCTTATAGTAATAGTATGGTGTAGGTCTAGGTGGTTAGGCATACTATTTTATATTGTCTATGGATGGACTCGTCTATCTTATCAAAAATGGTTCTGTATGATTTTCTGTACTACTTATTAAAAAAATAAGCTGGCGAATCCATTTGTTGGTAATAAAGGCCAAGTCATTTTTGGACAATACTTTTAAGGTTTTTTCCTTCTACCAATGATAATATATAACAATAATAATAAACATGATTTAATATCGTTCTTCCCAAAACAAACATGGCGAGCGACTCCTTAAAATCTGATTACGACACTAATTACAAAAAAGGGTTCCGTATAAAAGAAATAAAAATTTGGATGCGAATTGTTATTTTTTTGCTAACGACCCCGCCGAAGTGATGAAGGGAATTTGAATTAACGCTTATTACGTCCACTCAAGGCACAAATTACATTGTGAATGTAAAGTTGAATGTTCTGTTGATTTTGTACTAACTGTAACTGGGGCGGTTCGCTTTAGTCGCTTGTCGTTTGGAGACTTCGAGTATTTTCAATTCAATATCAGTTCGGGATAGTCTTTAGGCACATAATAAATTACAGTCTATCTTTATTGGTAAATAGGTATAAATAAAAAAAATATTTCTTTTAGTTTTGCACAAATTATCGTAGTCTAAAGTAATCACTGTAAAGAAAGTTTTATAGAATCTAACCAGAATATTGTATAGACAAACTTATCAAGAAAAATTACAAAATATTTATTTCGTTTTTTATTTAAATCCGTCACCTATTTCTTCGGGATCAAAATCCTACTTACAATACATACTTTATACACACTCCTAGCGCCTATTCACAATGTTAGCTCGTAATAGCGTATTTTTTATTACTTTAAGTGAACTCTCAACACTTGAACCTATCCTACCTGTCACAAAGATGTGTTAAAATGCGAGGACTGTCCTGAAGTGTTTCGTTCTACCAGTACAATTCTATGTTGTAATAAAATACTCCAATTTGTGACAACTTTTCCTTAGCTTACTTTGAAATGAGCTTCGGAGCGCATCGTTTTGCACTCAGTCTCGTAAACGGGAAACTGACTCGAAAGCTTTATTGAAAGTTAGTGTTCTCGTCTCAGTTAGTGAGTTGGAAATAATAGATAAAGGTAAAATGTTGACGATTGTAAGTACCAAGTACACACCGAAAGCATGGAAAAAGGTGAGTTTTGGTCTCCTCGATGTTGAACATTAGGCCAGCGTTGTGGTGACACTACCAATACTCTTCATATGTTTCTCCCTGAGGCCTGAGGAAGGCCTGAGCGCAGCAGTGGGACGATATTTTTTTCAATTCTTAAAATTCAGTAAATCTTTTATTCAAAAGAAATACGACAACCTTGTTTTGCAGCTAACCACGTTTCCCACTACATTAAAAACAATCCTCAATGTAAAAATAAAAAGTAGTTATGTTATTAAGCAATTGCATAGCTTCTATCGCGGGGACCGAATCCAGAAATTCCGTAACGAAAAAACCTCACGCTCCCCACTCCGATGCGCAAGGAGGTGTGGCTTGAAGGCCGTGCATCGTCTAACCTCGTTTCAGTTCGGCAGTCTTCGACACGGCGTTGTGTGCGTGCTTTAACAGTGTAACTTTTCAATTCAAGTTACACTTTTTAAAAGTGTAACTTGAATTAATATCAAAGAAAAAGAAATACTGCATGAATAAAATAAATAAATAAAATTATAATTGCATAAGTTGATACAAAATGCTATGCAATAGCTTTACCGCGGCAGTCCCCGAGTGCCACACGTCTTTTTTTTTTTACAAATAAAATAGTTGTTGTTAAGTAGATTGGGTAGAGCTTTTTTTAGTAGTAATATATCACTCGTGAAATAGAATTTTATTGCAAAATAGCAAAAAATTAATTAATTCATTTGAAGCAACCAAACTGGAGTGGTCGACTTACACGACAGGAATTATGTGACCAAAAATTTCTCACCTAGATCGGATGGCTGGTGTGTCACGCCATTCTGTAATTTTTTTTCAGTTAATGAACGGAGTTTTTTTCTTTGTTTACATTTGTAATTTGCTCGTTTTTGTTTGGAGAGCCAGAGGGAAGTCAATCGGATGGAATGCCTGTTGGAATTTGGAATACCATTTCCATTTTTACATACATTTTTGTTTGGTTCAAATATAACAGTATTATATTCCTGTAGAAATGTTTTTTATCTCACTGCGAGTGTCAACGATTGGCTCGGTGGTGTAAATATTGCTATTGCAAGATATTGAAAACGAAGCGACTTAGGTCATGGTTGGAATTGGCTTGGTGACCAAAATGTCTCTAATCCTACATGATCCGAAGGTCGTGCTTGGTCCCGGTTGCAATGCAACACTTTCTGCCCACCTATTAAAATCGCAACAGCAACAGACAGCAGGCTATTACGTGGCAGCTCGCCACCTGTTACATGGGGACTGAAAATAAGGGGCCCTTGATCAGGTCCTAAAATCGGCCCTTAATTAGGTCCTTAAATCGGCTGCTACTCACACACTAAAGATCGTAACGATTTGCCTACACTCGATCTAGGAGGCAACTTAAGGCGCTTCCCTCCACTGCTCCGATGCTGGACGCGAGTAGACCCCTATATCTGGCGAAATGTGGGTGTAATTTTTTTTATATTATTTATTTTAGGGAAACAAACAGTTGACAATACTTATTTTCTAAATTAAAAGCTATTTCATGCACCAATAAAGTCTCCACTTAATAATTTAATAAATTAATGAGAACACTTGATAGAAAATTTACGTTAAAATAAAAAATAACACAAAACTCTAAAATTAGACAATATGACTAAATTCCAGAATCATGATCAATGAGAAAGTGTGTACTGTTTTAAATGAAATAAAAGCTATTGAAAAGTGACTAGGATTTGGCAGCCACATCACGCAAACCCCGTTTATACGCACCCATCGATAGGTTGAACATATCACCGCTGCCTACCCCTTCGGGGAAAAGTCGCGATGATAAGTTTTATGTGTTTATTAATATTAGGTAGACCTTAAGAAAGACGCTGCGTCTTTCTTAAGGTCTACTCGCGAATATAATGGCATATTTTAAGTATTTAAATTAAAAGCACCATATTTTATTTAGCTTGGAGAATTTTTAAGATGCCAATGACAATGATTGTTTGTTAAATATCATTAATGTCATCCAATGACAATGAATTCCTATAACAAAGAACTCTGGTTATGATTTATTACCAACAAATATTTTCTTGCTTCATAACAGCTTTGAAAGCATATAAGCTTTTGAATAGATTCATATGAACATGTAAATTCATTTCTGTCTTTTTTCAAAGTTTATTATCGAGTATTGAACCAATAAATGTCTTGAGAACGATTCCTTAGAACGTAAACGTCATAGTTCAGATGAACAGATATTAAAACATCAAGAGGTTCATTCCTATTCACATTCTATATCCATACAAACCAATTACGACTTTATAAATAATGTGCAAAAGTAAAAATTTGTGTAACATCTTTGATCTGCAATGTAAAATAATCTTCAAATACTTTGAACCTTAATACACGTAGTATTAAGTATAAATTAACAGGGTAAAGAATGGTCTGCTATGTAAAATGTGTTGTAATTCTTAAGTGATAAGGTCGCTATTAAAATGTAGATTGTGGAATGAGATGAGTCAACCGGGCGCGAAATTCAAATAAGGAACGGTTAAGTCTTGTTAAGGGGATGTTCATTCTCGGCTCTGTTTGGAAATTGAAGGCTTTGGACTAATTCGGTTTGGAGCTGTGAATGAATGAAACATGTGAACGATGTATTAATGTATAGGGTAAGTATATCAAATATGGTTTTATGTGTTGTTCCTGTATAATTGTTCTGTGTGCAATAAACTATTAAATAAAATAAATGGTGTATATTATCTATCACTTTTTTTTATCTCCCGATAAAATTTATTCTTTTTAAGCGTTGCATGGATTGAAAAGGAACTGGGGTCTCCCAGTTAAAAAAATAATGGATCTCGCAGTGAAGGAGGCAAGAGGCAATAATCAATAAAAAGACAATTTCAATTTGCATAGAAGATTTTTCCCCAAACAGATATTTAATCCCCTCCCGTGCCCCCTCAGCGAAACACATGTACGCGCGTAGATGCGTTTCGACGGCTGTCAGAGCCAGCTGTCATTTCATACAAGCTGTTCAGAAATTACGCACGAGTCGCACGACTCCGAGTGCCATACCTTTCGTCTGCCGCACTCACGCGGACGTGCGTTGTTTCTACGCATGTAGGCGCGCGAAATGCATCTACGCGCGTAGCGTTTTCAGTGTATTGTACTTTGCGGTTTTTCTTTACAACAGGAGATACTTTCATACAACTTTAGAACTAAAAAAAATCGTAACGATTTGCCCACACACGAGGCGATCTAAGTGGCGATTTAGGGCGTTCCCCACCATTGACCCGATGTTGCCTCTGATTTTAGGGATTGAGTAGACCCCTCAAGTCGATGATTGCCTTCTATGTAAACAAAAAAATAAGTAAATAATATTTCTGGCTCTTGCGGCCTTCCTCTTAACAAACCTTGATATTATTTAGTCTTCTATAATAATCGTATGTATTTATTCATAGCTGGCCACTTCAGACGTTCTTATAGAAATGCGGGATGATGGATCTAGTCGGGATTATGTTCGGCTTAGTTTGAGTCAAGTTTAATTTGAAATAAGTCTTATTGCTAGCGAACCCGCCTGCCTTCTCACGCTTGCAATTATTATTATTTATATTAACCTTCCACTTGAATCATTCTGTCTGAAAAATTCTTTCAAAGAAAGGATCATAATCCCTTGCGTAGTATTAAAAATCTGAGCATAGGGTCAACGGAAAGCGACTCTGTTAAAGACTATGCAGTGATAATACTAAAGCCAGCTTCCCACGGGACGTGATATTGCAGACATTCATTTATGAGACAGAGATACGTGAATGAAATTGATTCATGAACCTACATCTGTCTGCAATATTACAGACCATGGGACCACCCTTAGAATTCTTGATCAATTGCTTGCCTTTTCCCCAATTTCAATTGGAGTTGGCGCAACGTGTCCTTTTCTATTCTCACGCCTATCCTATTCATATCCTCATTCACACAACCTATCCATCTCTTCTTCGGTCTTCCTCTCCCTGCATTACCATCCACTCTCATATTCATAACTCTTCCTGTCACATGCTCATTTTCTCTTTTCAAAATATGACCATACCACGATAACCGCTTTTCTCTCAATTTCTCTATCACTTGTTTTCAACTTATCAACTTTCAGATTCCCTGATATACTCATTCCTCACTCTAAACCCTGGTCACCCCACACATCCACCTTAACATTCGTATTTTAAAACACAACTATTTATTATCATTAATTATATTTGGAAATATTACTAGTGGTTCGGTAAGAGTTATTTTTTGCAGTCAGATTATTATTTTTAGGAAAAACATCTGATGCACGTCATTGATGTCATTACAGTTATTTTAAACCAATATTAGTATCGAAGGGTATAGTCTTGCAAGGGTGAAAAAGTTTCAGTTAAATTCCTTATATGGTTGGTATAATCAGATAATCGAGTCACGTGACCAGAACATGAAAGTAAAATATAACTTGGAGTAAGTTTCAAATGTTATTAGTTTACTTCCCAGGCAAGGCATATTGTGTGGTGTGATTGATTACCACCAGCCTATATACGTCCCACGGCTCTTGAACAAGAAGCTTGTAAATTGTGCAATGTTTTTCGCTTGAGATGGAATGGCGTTTTTTCATATTTTTACATTAACAAAAATTTTATCAGGAAAAAAGAAAATGTAAACAACGTTTGACAAGTCATTTGATAGATGACCAAAGGCAAGGCGTTGGTGTTGTTATATCAAAATCTTAATTTAATGTTTTTTAAAAATTGCGATTCTGGTAGACCTTTACATTTAGGGTACATGTTATGGGTGTAACCAAACTGTGCTACTTGAGAGGATCAATTTTCTCTTAAATTCGCATGTAATGAAAAGGGGGAATGAATGAAGGAATGAACTTTACAAGAATAAAGAGTACTAAGTATTGATATGGATGGACCTAGAATGAGATGAAGACCAATAAATAAATAAATATCCTCAGACATTCACACCTATCAACTAGTCCCATTTTAAGCAACTAAATGCTGCTGTGTTACGGATACTAGATGACGGACAAATATATTTAATAAATAAATACATATAATTATTGAGAATATACATAATATAATACATATATAATGAACACCCAAGACTGAAGAACAAATGTCTGAGAATTCATCACCCAAACACTTGCCTCCACTGGGGATCGAACCCAGGACCTCTCGAGATGGCGACGCCTCGATAGCGGTGTACAGACCACTCGGTCACGGAGGTCGTCAAATGAAACGAAAGATTGAATGTGAGAAGAAATGTTTTAAATATGTGCCCTCGCAAACTGTGGAAAAACGTCAGAAGGATGAAGAAGTGAACACTGATAATAATATATCATCACGCCTCTATCCCCGAAGGAGTAGGCAGATGTGTCAACACCCACAATCTCGCCTAATGTTTTAAATTAACAACTGTTGATATCAGAGTTTGAATATACATTTCCCACATAATGTTAGCTTAACAAAGATTGACATTTCAATTTAATCCAGTCAGGATAAATTACGTGCTTCAAAGGGATTTATTTATAAATTTACATTAAAATTCCATAAAGTACAACTAATTTAGAGTCAAAATTAGATTGGATGCTGGGTACACGTTTGCCGGTTCGCGATTTTATCTTGAGATTTTGTAGTCTAAGTTATGAGGTTTCAGAGAATTTGGAAATCATCCGAAAAAAAAGTTTCATCTGCTTGAGTAGAGGGTAGAAAAGGATTATTTTATTCATTCTGAATAACGTCATCCCCTTCTAACTGTATTTAAGCATAGATTTAATTTGGAGATAGATTTCAGAAATAAAGCCTTAAACTTTGAAGCTTTTATGGTTACTCTAGTTCAGTAACTTTTTATGTTATATCCTCAATCTGAAGCATTATTCAGAATAAATAACTTAGGTTTTTTATTCCATCAACGTATAGTACGAGTACTGTTTCCCAATCAGACTATCGCAGAATAAACATGTCTAGTCCGTGTATTAACTGTCTAATACAAGATATTCTAATGAAACAAATAAACATCCATTATCATTATTTATCAGAGAACAATTGTTTGTATTTATCACGCAAACATCCGCTGCTAATGTACACCGACCGCTTGTTCTATCTTGTCCTATTTAGTGAACCATTTTGGCGTTATTGATATAGCTAAATAAACTGATCACTAAATCGGTATTACAAACAGAAACCTTCTAAATATGTATAATAAAATCGAAGTAGCCATATATTTTAAAGCATTTTTGGGCCGGCAAGGTTAGGGTTGGGCAGTATGTCAGTATGCTGCACTAGCTATCTTCACATATGGACACCTCTACTGCTTATCATCAGATAGCGTGGAGTCATTTGCTGAGGTTTTTATAAAAGAAAATTAAATTGTGATGTAGGTTCCTTAAAGGGACATTCGCTATGAACGGATCTTACAAAACTCCACTCCTAAGGAGATAAACGGGGGTGACTGGTGTGAACCCGGGGCGGGCGCTAGTAATATAATAAAGCTTCCAGTTTGTAATGTCGATTTATTATTTTTATATTTCTTTTAAGTAAGTATTAGTAGCGATAGGAATAGAGCACTCTTAGGCCCACTTGCACGATCGAGGGTTAGCGCCTAACCCAGGGTCTGCCCATATATTTGCCCCAGGGTTAGGTGCTAACTCTCGACCGTGCAAGTGGGCTTTTTGATCCGTAGTCATAACACAATAGTTAAATTCTAGACCAATAGCGTCAATGGAAACGCCAAAATGTGAGTGTGTTCATATACAATGTACACCATCATAACTTTTCTGGCTCCTCCTGGCACTTTCATTGACACTGTATTTACTTAATTCGTGATTTGAGTTAGTTGAGTCTAGCATATATTTAGAAATGTTTGTACTTCAAATATAACCATCGCTGTTGAGTTTATAATGAACAAAGTATGTAAACTGTATAACTATTATTGAAATGAGATTGTAAACTTGTTTGTGGTTCAAATAAAGAGAAGAAAAAAAAAATGTGTGACGTCAGCTTGACTAATTGTTAAATTTACGAAGAAAATTCGAGGCAATATACATCAGCTGTGCCGCCAGTCGCCATGTTACTAATCCCATCACCGTGTTGTAGTTAAATTATCTATGATTATTAAACTACAGTAATATTTGAAAATTCGACTATTGCACAAGCTGGTGCCATATCACATCATACGTTTACGCCATTGGTCCGTACTTTAACCTACTGTTCAACATTACCACAGTGCAAAAATAACCTTAGTGCAAAAGGTCGCTTGCAATTGATTTAAAAACTCACACAACTAAAGTAGGTCTGAACTTCCATCTATTTTTATGGCGTGATAGTGTGTTATGTGTTTAGATAAGTTTTTTTTACTGTGAAAATTAGAACAAGATTTGATTTGTATTTTTTCATAGTGCAAGTAAAAATAAACGAATAATTTAAAAAGTATTCAAAACCGCTTCCGCCTACATCCTAACAAGTACCCTAATTCCTTGTCTTGTCTTCCATTCATTGCGATGAATATTCATACGACGACACCTTATTTAGTACAGTCGACTTATTTGTTGCCGCCACTTGTCTGGGCACGTTCGATCAAACGTTATATTTTGTATAAAATGGGGGTGGATTCAGGAACTCTTTCAAGGTAAGGGGAATATAAAAGCTCTTGAGGTTTTTTAACAACGTCATTAAAAGGAAGTGTAGGCTGTCAGATGTTTTCTGATTTGTTTCTGAGTGAAATCACCAAGGTAATATTAATGAAGACCATCTTACCTCATGTAATGTAAGAGTTGGGTGTAAATGCACAGGTAGCTAGGGTGCGGCATCGACAAATACAGCATCAGGATCTTTTCACTTTGTCTTCCTGCGTAAAGCCATTTCTTTTATTTCCATCTGTTTCGTTTTTCAACAACAATATTTTTGTAGTATTAGAACATTTTTGACTCCACCAAATTATACACACATTTGTCCTAGTCTTTGATGTAATGAGTATGTATGGTGAATATGATTCACATTTTTTAAATCACCATACAAGCTCACATATGACGTCTGCCGCTTTGGTCTGTCTCAAATGGCACATTTGAATCATTTATGCGAACGTGCGCTGTTTATGATGATTGCATGTGCAACACAGTCTGACTTCTATGAGCTCTCTAGGGTTGATATTACGTATTCTGTTTATTGAGGACTGGGAGCTATAGAAAACAGTCGAGCCTTTCTCCTTTATGGGGTAGACAGATATGACTTTGTTCCATTTGCTAAAATCCTTGCATTTCTTCGCTTATATTCTATTTAAATAATTAAGAGTAATTTCTTCTCTTGCTTTTTATATTGTATTTCCTCTGTGATTGGCAAACCTTTCATCCTTTTTCATTGTTCTTATCGCCTCCATATCTCTAAGATGCACAATTAAATTTTACAAAATTTATATAAAAAACAAAAACAAATGTTAAAAAACATTTTCTTGCGATTGGTGCCAACCAGAACCATTAGCACGTAGCATATAAGTGTATTTTTTATAATTTTACATTATCGACCTTTTGTTCTCATCTGTATTAATTTCTCAGTTATTAGTAATGTATATGTTTGCATAGATTTCTGTTTTGTCTTGTGCACTGGTGTCGCTTCTCTTACATCCTGAGATCTCACACACCTGTAACGGGTTGACTGGAAGATATCCCTACTAGAGATAAGTCCTCCCTTGTATACTTCTGCTTTTTACATTGTTTCTTTTTGTTTATGTGCAATAAAGAGTTATATAAAACTTGACAGGTAATAGTGGTGACCAAAGGTACATACAAATAATCACGACTATTATCCCTTAATTGGTAATCTTAGGTGATTAGCCCATCGCCGCTATAAGCTATTGGATGGTTGTGCAGCTCTAAGTCCATTAGTAGCCTTTTACGACACCCAAGGGAAGAGATAGTGGTAGTATTCTTTTAATGAGCCGCTACCACACGACTCACGACCGAAAGTGACAGCAATAAAGAGAAGAAAGCAGGTAGCGACAGCGATATAAATATATAAAATAAGATTAGTCGAACTCTAGAGATCTAATCTTGAAACCAATAAGGTTGAACAAAAGACGACTGAAATAAATTGAAGTGTTGGATTTAAATAGAAGATAATTCAGCGTTGACACGATAACGAATGGTGCAAGGAAGATTGATGAGTTAAAGAACAGATTATTATTAGATTAAATTGATTAATAGGAGAAAAAATTAAGAAATCAAAAGGGAAGGTTCAGAGACGTACGACGTTTTTCCCGTCCGGTTTCAATTTGGTTACTTTCAAGGCAAGAGTGAATAGTGAGTAGGAATTTTGAGTTTGCGTGTTCCACCTAAGACCACTTCGGCGTTTTCTATCAGGTGAGATTGTGGGCAAACGCACTCAAATTTATGTAAAAAAAATATAGGTACTTCTTTTTTTTATTCACAGTTCTAGCTTTCATTGACAAAGAAACAAAACTTAACTGTGGTCTGATAAAAAGCTTTCACAAATAATAGGTCTTTACCTATGAAATTGCCGTTTTTTTCTAATCTTTGGATTTGTCATTGTGAGGAAAACTAAAAAAAATGTTAGTATGGAAAATGCAGAGTTCCCAAAATGTCCATACAAAACGGCAATTTCATAGGTTAAGACCTAATATAAAATTTTCAAAAGATAATTTGTTTCTGGTTTCCCCTTTGGTGGGCATCGCGAACACTGGTGTTCGCAAACAATTGATGTTTGTATTCTGTCTCGTTTTGTGCCCGTTGACAAGTTACATGAAATCTCTTAAGTGCCTCATTTAAATGCATAAACATATACGATTCTATTACGAATTCTATTGGTTGTTAGGATAATATGCTCATGACACCTTACCTTGCCTAATATAATATATAATTATGAATGATAACACTGTATTTTTGATTGATTAAACTATAATTGCGATTGATAAAGTTATAATTATGACATCTTTTCCACGGACCCAATTTTTTCATCTGAGTCCCGCTTTTTTAATAAACGCCCTAATATTTAGGAAAATATATCTGTTACTCTAGTGACACCCCTGGCTATGCCTGTCCAATGATTTATAAGCGCGACAAGCGACTGCACTGCACCGCTGACGGATCTCGATAAATTACCGCATGCCGTGCGAATCTATAAACAGTCAAATAAAAACATAGTAAATCTTCAAACGTTATTTTGATTTTGCCAATGAAAACAGTGCTGAGTACCGCGTTGCGTGTGTAAAGTGAAGTGAGTTTTGGATGGGTGGCCAAGTTTTCTTTGCATTTTATTTAACGTTTCTGCAGCTATTCTTAACTCATAATATCTTTATTGCTATCGTAAATATCAATTATTGAAAACTGCTGTTAAACTCTATAGAACTTAATAATTAAAAATAGGGAAGGCACAATCATTGTTATTTCAAAATTATGATATTGAGAAAAAAATCAGGAATGATGCGTCCATAATAAAATATGATCTATGTTTTTCGAACAGTTCCTTCATCACAGATTTTGATAGCTGTACATTGTTTGACAACTGTGAAAATTTGGTCTTCTCTATCCTACGGTTATATCTATACTTAGATTAGTTGTAACTATAATGATTTACACGTCATAAATTAACTCATTATTTTGATTCTTAAACGATTTACGAGCGACCTTTACCCAGACGACGTTAATGGGCGTCGCCACATTGCACCTTCACGAATTATTAACTAAATTATATTATTACAGACACCAATATAAATTTAATATGACCCCCTTGTCACTGTGCTGTGACGTTACGTGATTGTTTGACGTAACGAAATGTCAATTCAAATGTTGTTTTTGTTCTGCAGCCGCTAATAGACGAGAACGTCTTGACAATGTTAATATGATATCTTTATGACCTTTATATGACGTGTTGTAAATGTGCTGCAACTTTTAATGATAATTATAAGTGACGTGATTTAGTTGCTTCAGGCTTGCATTGTTAAGTGCTCTTTGATATGACAACGTGTCTGCTTTTAAATTATACTCGGATGACATACTTCTTATCTCTCTCTATATACGATTCTGTCGGCTCCTGAATTTCGTCCTGTCCTGTGACAGTTGAAACAGACCTTCTATCCATTATTTATTTATTTTTATATAGATAGACCAGACAAATCACCCCATCTTACCTGGTGTTAAGCAAGAATGAGGTCCAGAAGCGAGGGTAGCTGATGTTTTTCAAAGTATATCGCATCAGCCACCCCCACCTAGTAGGCATGCATAGTGCTTTTTCACGCCTCTTTTTGGGAAAGTCGTTACTACGGAATATTTTCGAATATTTATTTATTTGGTACAGCAACACCTCCCATATTCAACAAGATAATGTATACATTGGTACAGACTTTCAGTGTGATATGTGGGCCTATTACAGGTGAACACAACTTTTATGAACAGAACATCGTAAATATTTTTAATAATACAAACAAAATAAAAGATATTACTTTGAGGGAATTAACAATTTAGCAATCAATAATAACATTTTCACCTTGTACTTTGCATTTGAATCTTACATATCTAATAGCAAAAAAAATTATACAATGTATTCATTACAATAGGAAATAATTTAAATAATGTGAATTTTAAAATGGTATCAAAGAATTCATAAAATTGTCACATAATAAAATAAAATTTCAAGATATTCAGTTTAAAGTCATATACAATTTTATATAATAATTATATATAATGACTTTAAGGTTATCGTATCAACCAATGATACGTGTAATTAATAAAATTAAAATAGTAATTAATATACCAAAACACCATTATAAAAAAAAATACTTTTCTCCGTTACTCAAATAGAGACGCTTAACTTAAGCTCTATCTTTTAATATTTCACAAATAAAATGATTTCATAATTTATTTTAAATTGGCAAGATTAATTGTGTTATCCAAGTTTAATGTCTTTTAGTTGCAAATAAGCTATTAAAAGTTGCTGTAAGACTGTTTGGAAGGTTTAAACTTTAGTTGAATGTTATTCAATCAACAAATCGGTCCCTTCGAACCCTTTGCAAAGGTCAGTTGTAAATCAAATGTCAAATGTTCCCTATCGCTCTAATATATCAACGTCGGGAGTCAAATCTAGTTACGACGGACATATTTTGACAATCGAGGGCTAGGCCCTAATGTACGTGCACATTGCTAACTACTATAATACTGTTATACGACTGTTATGTGACTTCATGGATTGTTTGAGAATGGAAATTTTATATTGGAGTGAGTGGGTTCGTGGGATAGTTTCCGTCTCTGATAAATCATTGAGTACAGATACCACAAAAAATATTAGAATTGATTGGATTTTAGAAGTTCTGTGGCGTTGTTGTTGAAATCATTCGCCGCTATAGCTTTTGTCTGGATAGGTGAAACTTTGTGATTTTGTTTTTATTATATATTTTGGAAGGCCCGTTAAGCTGTTGTTCTTTTTGCTATCCCAACTGTTTTTACACAATTAAATTTGGGTTAGCGTGTGTTATGGCGAATATTCTTTATAAAGAAAGCAACCCAATGCATGACGTATTTAGGATAATTATTAATATTGTGATTTTAACAAAACATTGCTAATATAAAATAACTTCTTTTGATCCGACTCTGAATATTAGATAAAAATTACAATTTATCATCTAAATGTCATTTAAGCACACTCGTTTATTTATAATGTGTATTATAAGTGATATACTGTTCGCAAAATCAGAGCTTTTCTGCAGGAAAATAACATTTTGTTATAAGCTGTGCCTGACGTGTTTTAGTTCGTAAACAGAATATTGCCTTCTTTTATGTCGACACGTTTTGCGTTATATTTTGTGGAAATACAAGTTATTGCGAATTCTATAGCTTTAATATTTTATGCGCTTTATATTATATAAAGGCATGGTGAAAATGTTCTAGTTTTTATTATAAAAATTGGATATAAGCAAACACTTTATGTAATTATAAAATACAGTCGAATTGAGATCCTCCCCTTTTTTTCAGGTCGGTCAAAAAAGTGGGACCTTATTATTAAACGAATAATATTTTATAAAATTTAATATAATTATGTAATTTTGGAAACTTTCTTCATCTATTAGTCAATATTTTTGGGTCCGCCCGCAACACGCCTTACTTTTTTACTCTTTCCTATCGTTCGCCCATCTTCATCATATCATCATTTACACAATACATCCATCTTTTCTACTGCCTTCTTCTCCCTACACGCCCAACAACATGATCGTTCTCTTATGTGTTAGATATTCATGAGGTCAATAAGTCACTCCTTCTTCGTTATAAACATTAGACCTTATGCCAGCACTAGACTCGTCTGAGGTTCCTCTTATAGGCTCTCAGCACGATTCTATGCTAGTGGCTGCAGAAGTGCTAGCTACCCACACTCTCGCGCCAGCGAGTGTCAGCGAGCCGTGACGAGGAAAGACGAGGAGACACGAGCACACCATCCCCTTTCTCACACTCGCGATCGCTCGTAGCATTGTGGAGAGTCTGGATAGTCGTTAAGCTTGTACTCACGTCGTATTTGTTTGTTCCAGAGTAATGGCAACAGCTTCATGAACAGCGAGCCGCGGCGCAAGCGCGAGCTTCCCGCGCGGCCCAACCACATCCTCCTGTACACCATCATCAACCCGGCCTACCCCATCACTGTGGTAAGTGTCTGATGTTTTACTAACGCAAAAATATACATTATATATCTTTTTTGTAAGAGAATTTTAAATGAAGAACTTCTTTCAAGGCAATTATGTCAATCATTTTCTCGAGCATAACGTTGGTACACTCCACGAGGTGGATCGATGTTGACGTAAGTGGCATGTAGTTGGATGCAGAAAGCGTTGTCTACCTTTTAAAAGACTGCTTTTATACCTTCTTGGCTGTTTAGCTAGAAATTTCCCAATTTTGCAAGAAATTTAATGTAAGTATATCGTACAATTCAAACAGTTCAGTCCCGAAATGGTCTAATATCAAAACATTTAAAAAAAATATAGGGTAGTTGAATATTTCCTTTATATTTAACTTTAGAAACAACATCATAATATAATATATTCACTCCATTGACATCAACATCGCAGGCTCCGCGTAAGCTTGCATCAGAAAATTTGGACCGTTATTAGAAAGTTAAATTACGTACGTACGTTCCCCGAGGAACATTTTGGAACGTCGCGCGATTTTGCGATGCAATGACGCGTGATGTCACCGAGACGCGGCAACAGGTGGGAACGACGATTTTTGACATACTTATATAGCATTGAGTTGAAGTTGAAGCCAACAGCAAACATATTTCTTTCAATGCTTAGTAGAGAGGAAAACATTGAACGTACATTAATGAAACCAATACAATAAATAACAGATCATAAATAGCGATATTTCCTCGTAGTCATACAATTGTTTTTTTGGATTGGATGAAGAGTATATTCAATGATTATCTTTGAGGAAGTGGATGATCTATATCATGCACCGGGCACAGTATGAGGCAAGCGATATTCACAATAAAACGAACATCCATACTCCAAATGACAAGAATAAATTTGTGTTAAGAACAATGGAAAATTAGATTGTTTCGTAACATCTTTCTGTCGTAGTTTCATCCTGAAACATGAACACTTGGAATTTCCAACTTAAATAAAGTGGCAGAACCGGCTCGCTTGTATAGAATGCGCGGAACACAATTTTAAGTTCACACGAAACCGTACGTCACACATTTCACGCCCTATGAAACTTCAGTGAGTCAGCGATAAAAGTTGAGGCAATAGTGTGCGGGTGCAATGCAGGAGCGACAGCGTTGGCTAAAAAGCGACGCGAATTGAAGTCGCAGTTTAGAATATGAAGGTACAACTTGGTAGCGGTAGACACGCAGCAGCAGACGACGTATCGTCGAGAAACTACTACTGGTTTGGACACAAAGCAAGCGACGCCTTTCATAGAAATACATAAAAAACTTGCAGTGTGGCGACGAGAGAGAGAGTGTGTGTCTGCTGCTGCGGTCGTCCACAAACTGGCAACTGAATGATAAACGCTATTTTAGGAACTGGTTGATTTATTTAAATAGATCATCAATGAACTTAGAGACCGGACAAAGGCTTTTCAGAACGATGTCCACAACGCTCTGTCTATCAGCGTCTTCGACTCTTACGACCTTGACCAGGTCGTCGGTCCATATTGATACTAATGATGTGCCTCAGTATACCAGTCTGGCACGAGAACCGCCTTACCGGCCGTCACATCTGCGAGCATAATATACCTTTTTGTATTTGTTACTGAGAATCTAGGATACTAAGCAATAAACGACTACAGCCTAGGGCTTATCCTAAACCGTAGGAATTTATAAACATACCCCAGCAAGCTTCATCCAGGACTTCGATGATGGCAGATGTTGAACATGTGGAGAAATAATATTTTAATGCACAATTGCTTTCACAATAATTACCCACCGACCGATACAGCCAAAATAAAATACAATGGAATAAGAAAATTTTATATTTTGTTATTCCATTGTATTTGTTAAAAATATCCAAAAAGTAGTGCTCTGAGTAGTTTCAACCTCATTAAGATAGTCGCTCCCCGCTCCGCCAATCAGCCTTCCAAGATGTGTAAAGTTTGAACTCGCCATATCGTGCGGGCCTCATCGACCGCGATATTGGACTTGCTAGTCCACAGCGACAGTTATAACCTTACACGGGGGTCGTTACGGCCCCGCGATTTACACTGCTTTGTTTAACTTGTACCAGACGTTTTGGAGGGTTAAATTGAATTTGGTGGTAGGGTTAATCGTGCGCGGATTTTAGTACGAGAATTAAATAGTTTTCGGGTGCGCGAGATGAATATTTTAATGTGAGTTACGGTTTTTAATTTAACTTTAATGAGTGGGGTAGTAATGAAGATGCCAAGAAGAAATAAGGTTCCTTCCAGGCCAATTTTATATACTTTCTGACAAGCTGAATTCAAACTCTTATCATTTATTTAGGTATTTACATACTCGTATTGATCTGATTCACAACACGATGATCAGGAGGCCTGGGTTTCGATTCCCCATGGGGGCAGAAGTTTTTCTGCTCGGTTTGTTTCGTGGTAGGGCTTCTAAGCCTGCCTGGCTAGCTACAACCGTCTTACCTAAATTTGCCGCTATTATAACAACGTTATAAGCACTGTTTCGGTTATTAGAGGTTAGGTAGCCAGTTCCTCAGTTGTTGAGGAATACAGGAGAAGAACGCTTCCACCTTCGGCCTTATTAAAAAATGTATTTTCAATATGAGAAATAATGCAAAGCGCAACCATACAAATGAAACATGCCTACCACTTGCTACAGCGTTACGAGCTATGTCGTAGGGTTCGGCTACGGAGCTACGACGTAGATCCGCTACGAGACGTTCACTTTAGACCTTTAATGTGTTGCTCAGCCCTTTTATTTAAAGTAGAATCGCGTTTCAAAAAATGTTTCGTTGTTTTGTTTTCTGATATGAACATTAAAAAGCAGTTACATTAGATAACTCTTCAAAACTTTATAAGAGTTATCTAATGTACTGCTCAAGTTGGTTAAAGTTTGAAAAGTTTTTTATTTCGTAGGGAAACTTAAATTTAGATGATGTTTACAAACTGAATAACATTTTATCTATTTCTGTTTTAAAGTGATTTTTTATCTATATGCATCTTTCTACATGTATTGAGTCTAAAATTTTTGATTAATGTTATCTTATTTTTGTTGGTATGTCCTAAGTTTACATCATGTCAAAATCTTAGTCTCGTCCTCAGCCTATATAAGTCCCACTGCTGAGCACAGGCCTTCCTACATAGAGAAACACATGTGGAGTATAGGCCGTAACACCACGCCGTAATAGCGACTGGGACCAACAGCTTAACGTGCCTTCCAAAGCGCGGAGGAGTTCGAGATTACAAAGATTATCTATTTTCTTAACTTACTTTCATGAGTAGACAGCAGAGATCTCTGTTAGGGATATGTCCGCCCTTGCAAACATATGTTAACATCCTGTTTTATGTAATTGTTTTTGAATTGCAATAAAGAGTATATATAAGGTTTGGTAACCCATCCATGGCCTGACCATGGCGATGGTAGCTTTGTTTCGATATTGATAGCCAAAGCGTAGTAACCAATACGCCACCGGGCTCTTCGGTGTACCCCTGTACCCTATATTCAAATTCGTTAAACAATATCATGGCGTCCGCTTCGTCGCCACAGCACGTATTTCAAGAAGAATACGGCCAAAGAGACCCGCGGGTGTTGCTAGCTAATTGGATCCGGGGTGAATTGTTTCGAACGGTCGGCGGTCGAGGGTTGAAAAATATAGGTCGGTTTTTTTTATGTGGCTTTAAATAGGACAGTTATGTGGAGTGTGTCGAATCTTTGATATACTGTTTAGGTTTTAAATATTACGTTTATTAAAAACATCAGATACTTTTTAATTTATTATTGGCGTACTGGGCGGACTAACTTTGTTAGACCCCGACAAGATGGACCGAAGGTCGCAGGAAGTCTCTGGATGGGGGAGGCGTATGCCCAGCAGTGGTCTCTGGGCAGAATGATGTTAATGATTATTATAATTAATTGAGATATAATAGGGAGTGCAAAAAGAAGACTGTTTATGCTGACTCGAAATATACCCTTAATTCGGAGATATAGTAGGTGAAGTTAATTCATACATCAAGCCATATTGTAGCCCTTCTGTTTCATAATAAACTAACGCTTATTACGTCTAAGTGTTGTCTAAGTACGTCGAAGATTAAAAGGAACATTGATACGAGCTTCACGTAAAATTCTATACGGAACGGTCACACGTGCCAAGCAAGAACAACTTCCATACACTGCACAGACGAAGTCCAATATTTATTTTCACATTACCGCTCTGTTATTAATCGTTTAGCGGCCACACTCTAACCCCCGGCTGGTACGAGCGTACCGTCTAGTCCGGGAGCCCTCACTGGAAAAAAACATGGTTACCAGCAAGCTTTTTGATGGCCCACCGAACAAACTATGGGATTACTTGAACATGGAATGCTTTTAATTTTTCACAAGGAAGATCGTGACGTTCTGGCAAAGATATGATTGATATGGCCAGCACTTGGTTCTTATATCTTGGTCTCTAAATATTTTTTAATTTAAAACTTAAAAATCAATCAATTATTTTTTTCGAACAAACATTATTCTATAACATTGTGCTTACTCAATTAAATCACACTTTTGTTTGTTTGGTTGGTTGGTTTTAAACATAGCTGTCATCCAAATCATTGTTAAAACAACATGTTGATTGTAGACAACATGTTGTTGACATTGTAGATTGTGAAGAATCCCGTGTTCTAGTTTTACCATAGACCAAAATGTATCCGACCACCAATTAACTATAAAAAATCAGCTTGCTTGCAGTAATCACGTTTTTCCTCAATGAGCTCCCGGAGAAGTCGCCTCGATTGGAAAAGAAGCGGTCACGTATAAGTTTGAAACTCGCATCAAAGTCGCGGGCGCCGATTGTTGGAACATTGTTTGATGTACCGACTTTATTTTTATTACTCTCGCACTGTGTCGGTAATCGGTTGGTGAGAGTTTGAGATTTGTTGAATATGAAAATATAGGGATTGCATTGCAGGGAATTTAATTACAGTTGTTTGTCAAAATGGGTGTTATAAATTTCTTTCGGTTCTGAAACAAAGAAATTGCCCTATTTTTAATAATTAGTAATGCAGTAGCTTTTCTTGCTTAATAACTATGTAAACAACGTTTTTCGAAGTAAATAAAAAAAAACTATAGTAAAATAACAATGACAAAAATATTTTTTGGCGCGATAAGTTTTAACTGCCTACCTGGTCTAGTGGTGCACACCACAGGTTGTTTCGAGAGGTCTGGGGTTCGAGAAACCGAGCAGAAGAGTTTTTCTGCTCGGTTTGGTTGGTATTAGGGCTTCTAAGCCCGCCTGGCTAGCTACCAGTGGCGTGGCGTGAAAAAAAAAGTTAGGCAAGCCGCAGTAAAAATTAGGACCCACAAAAAATGGGTAATTTGGTCTGTGTATGTAGTGCATGTGTTTGTGTGTGTGGACGGGTCTACAGTGTGCGATAAACAAAGAAAACACATACAATTTAAAATACTTTAACAATACCACGATTATCCGAATTTACACTTTCGTCGTGCCCGCGAAACGCTAATTTTAGTTTACCTAATAGAACAACTGTGTCGAAGCGTTAATAACAGATTTCGATTACGTTCGACTTTGCGGTTATGAGCCTCAAAATTATTGTTAAAATAGTTTTCTATTATACTATTTCCAAATTCATGCAACGATAAACAACTACGTATGTTTCTCACTTTGAACATGTTTTTTTAGCAGTTTGATAAATTATTAACATCAAAAAATCCCTTCGATTCCAAACGTTGCTTGAATCAGAAAACAAAATACACGGAAAACAAAACATTTTTTTAATAAACGACTGCCTGCAAGCCAACTTATTTATCATAAAGAGAAATGTGGAAATGCTTGAAAAAACCGTCCCTACGCTTGTAATCTATTGACATGTTTGGACGAGCTCGACCTAACTGTATGACATATTTTTTATTTTCAAAGGACAACTTTGAAAACTGCTTTCCTTCACTTACCAAGAAATCGGTAAGACAACAATCTATGTGCATCGAAGCGGCCATTATTGTGCCGAGAGAGAATAAACCAAAATTAATTAAAAACTAAAACCTACCAAATTAATCCCTGCGGAGCGACACAATTCACAATACACCTTTAAAACAACAACACACAGGCTAGTTAAATTTTACTATTTCACTGAATTACTGCTAAAAATACAATAAAACTAATTAATTACGTTAAGTTTATGTGAGTGCAAGCGAATTTCAAAACAAAATAAACTAATGTTGCCAGAATGAGACGGTAATATACCGGCTAAGTAAGACAGAATATCTACAACTCGGCACGGCATCGGTATAAACCGCAATTTCATAGCGAGGCTAGAAAGAGTGATCATTATAAAACTGGCTGAGTTAGAAAGAGAAGGGCGATACAAGCCGGTCGGTGGCAGCCTTTCAGGCGGCGAACGGTCGCGATATTTAATGAGTTTCACGAAAGAAATTCCGCACTTATGGCTATTGTCATAAGATAAAAAATATTTACTTCTTAAATTTGCATTCGAAACGTATGTGAGAGTTTATTACTAATGTGTGCGTGTGTCGTAGTGTATCGATGGATAGGCTCGTAGGCCGCAAAAAGCCGGCATGTTAGGCAATCTTTAGGTACTATTTCTCTATTGCGTGCGCCTATGAGAGACCTACACAGACGTGACAAGAGAACGCTTGTCTGTGTGCGTGTTGTATCGCAGGCGTCCATAACTCGAGATCCTACGAGTTAATTGAAGGAATCTAGAGAGCGGGAGCGATGTGTGAGTGATTGGAACTTGTGGTATTGTTTCGCGCGCGTGTTTTACTGTTACATGATAAGATTTTATTGATTTTTTTTTGTTTATAAAATGGTTTTGTACCTTCATTATAGTAATGAAACAAGACAAATTTTGTTTATAGTTAGGTATTTTTTTTATGCTCGCTCGTTTGGTACGGCTGTTGGGAATCGGGTTATACGGACGCTCCGCCACTGCTAGCTACCACAGTGTTACCTAAATCTGTCGCCTAATAGCAATGTTAAAGGCATTGTCGTGTTCCGGCAATTACAGGTAAAGAAGCCAGTTCCTCAATTGTTGAGGAATACAGATGTAGTTCGCTTCCACCTTCGGCCTTATCGTCACTTACGATCAGGTGAGGTGAAGACCAAGAGCTTACCTGTGTTAAGTTAAAAAAGTAATACTCATACATTTATACAAAAGTTTGTTATTAAGGTAAACTAAAGAAATGAGTCTAAAAATAATTTTGTTCATTTCGGAATAGTACCTACGATAATCCGGTAATAGTATTCCTAATAAGATTTTATCAATGACGAAGGTCGTTAGGATGTTTAATTTTCCCGCCAAATATTATTAGTACAAAAATCTCGTAAAAGTTAACTGTCCACCCCGAATCCATATTAACCAGATTATCTTTATGTACTGTCTGACCTGTGCAAACAATATTATGTTTAATTTTTATTAATATTAGGAACTTAATCGGTTTACTAACAGTTAATGAGATGATCAAAAGGTTTTTAATTAATTATGTTATTAGTTGTTTATTGTATAACATGGGAGCAAAGTAGTATTTTTAAGGCGAGGGCGCTTGTTTGAATCACGGGCGAAGCGAAGGATTCTAGAATAGATTCAAACGTAGGATCCTGAGCGCAGCGAGGGATTCAAAGTACATCGTTGCCCGAGAAAAAAATATGCTCTAAAGTTATATACTCTACTTTTCATCTTTCTATGAGAAAAATAAAGAGCGTCACTCATTTAAGTCATACCAGTCATTTCTTTTTAAAGTTATTATGCATACAATTTGAGTTCGATTCCTATGAATGACACTACACATTACACATACCTACTAAATTAAAATTTCCGCCCGCTAAAAAGTTCTTAACAGAATAGAGTTATGTTGCTCCCTTTTGAAGAGGAGCTAGACGACACTTATCGAATAGAAGGAATGAAAATAAAAAGTCACTTTTATCCTCGAAGGATAAGGTTGTAAAAATATGATATCTTTTCTTTCGCATACGAATTATCACTCCAAGGTGCGAGTGCGTATTGCATCTCGCATTTACAATAGTAAAACTATTGTAATGATGCTGTATGTAAACCATCTTTTAGTAAGTAGCTATATACTGGAGGAGTTAATATAGGTATATCTATAATTATACACTTGAATCACGTTCGATTGACGTTGGTCACGATCGCTATTGCAACTGTCTCTACTGTGGTGGTGTTACGGCCCGTACTTTTCATGTGTTTCTCCATGAGGAAGGCCTGTGCCCAGCAGTGGGACGTATATAAGCTGAGCCCGACGAGTATCATCGCAGTACATTATTCTTGTTTCGTCAAATTCCTAATTAGTCATATTCATATTCCGAATTCGACATTTTCCAAAATAGTCATATTCCTGATAGCTCAATTTCTAAATTCGTCATTCTACAGTCCAATGAAATCGCGATGCTTATTAATACGTATGAGCATGACTAATTAGCAATATGACGAATCAGGAACAAATCTTTGTTGTTGTTAAACGTTTGTGAATCTTTGGGAAGAAGTATTTTTCCCAAAGATTCACAATTGTTAAAAAGTTTGATATGTTTTGATAACAATTATATACAACACTCACCGTTCTATATTATTTTTATAACCACTCGCATCTGATCCATAACATCTTTCCAATAGTTTTTCGCGACGCATGATATTTCGCTTAACTTCAAGACATCAACCCTTCTGGAGTGTATAATTGGAAGGCACCCATGGGTGAAATTTTAACAAGACAGGCTCGGTGATGCGTCGAAACTTTCCTCTGTCGAAGTCGCTGATAGTGAAGGAAATAGGTCGGGCATGGTACTATGTTTGTGAAGTCTACGATAGATTAGACAACTTTTCGCTTTGATGTAATTGTAGGAATCTTTTGTTGTGAGGCTATGATGGTAGGTTAAGAAAAGGATTAGGTAGTCGGCTTAATTTTTATCAGTTAAAGATGATGATGAGCCTTGATTCTAAATAAATAGAAGAATATTTTATACTTATTACTTTTAAATTACTAAGACTGTCGAGTGGTTGATGGAACGATATTACCTACCTACTGGTGCGTTGTTGTAGGTCGTTGGTTCAATTCTCAACTATACTGAGTTTGCATTAACTTGAAGGCGTTAACGTCCTAAGAAACCTTTATTCTACATACAAAAGCTGATTATTAAAAAAATAACAAATATTGGTGATGTCTGATGCGATGATAATAATTATGTTATTCATAAATAACAAAGCGATTTAATGTAAATTGATTATCTCATTGTGCCCGTTTCATGGCAACAGGCTCGCCACCTGTTACATGGGGATTTAACATATCTGGCGAAATGTGGGTGTTTAACGCCTCTGCCTACCCCTTAGGGGAAAGGGGCGTGATGATATGTTATGTATGTGTGATAATCACAGCCGACAGATCTATCGAACGCAGCTTTCGTTAATTCGTTTTCCCCTGTAAAATTTTTATTTACTTTATTTCTTACCAGAGAACTATTTCTACACCGAGGCCTGTTTCTTCTTCAATTGAATTAACTCCCCAAGGAAGTTTCAAATTTTATTACAACTTCAATTGGCTTCAGTTTGCTTTGAATTTAGTCTTCAGGCGATGGCCGAGCATTTTTACAAATTCCAAACTTTATGGTCCAGGAGACGTTTTATGAAATTCTAGTTGCTTCCCGCGGTTTCACCCGCGCCGGTACCCGTTCCTATGGAAATAGGATAAAAACTAGCCTATGTCCTTCCCCAGGCCTTAGACTATCTGTATACTAAATTTCGATTAAATCGGTTTAGTAGTTATGACGTGAAAGCTAGACCGATAGACAGACAGAGTTACTTTCACATTTATAATATTAGGTCCTTACCTATGAAATTGGTGTTTTGTATGGAGATTTTAGGGAAGTCTGCATTTTCCATACTAACATTTTATCAGTTTTCTTCACAACGAAAAATCCAGAGATAATAATATTTGGCATCTATCATTAGACAAGCTTTAATAATATGTGTAATGTCACACTTCATAAAAATTATTTATCGTTTGTAAGTGAATGCAAATAAAATGATGTATTCGGGAGGCACTTAAAAAGAGTTGTCTCCGTGTCCAATTTTAACACAATTAAACTTACAACAAATTATCAAAACAAATCAAAAGAGCTCAAAAATATAGTCTATTTTTAGACGAGGTAATTATTTTTTAGGAATACTCTGAATCTTAATAGTTACAGACAAAATACTAAGACAGAATAAAAACACCAATTTCATAGGTAAGGACCCAATAATATACTGATAGAATTGTGTGGATGTTAGGTAGCAAAACCCTTACTTAAACGGTATAAAAAAATTACTGGCACGTGACGTCAGGATAGATTCACGACTTACAGGGAAGTTTCAGCTCAAAACTAAACTTTATTGCCATCGATAAAAAGTATTGAGTCGCAACTAAAAATGTAAAGGCTCAGTCACGTCAGTGTAACTAAGGTTATTGGATTTAAGTCGGTTTCAAGTTGGAGTTTCTCAGTTTTATTGCTCACGAGCTACGGACTTGCCAGTACCGTCTAGCTGAAGAGTTTGTAGCATGTGGACTTATTGTATCGTACCCGTGGGACATGTGTATCAAATTCTTTTTCTGTTTTCCATAGATACATAATATTGTACGAAAATGATGAAAATAGTTGAGTTCGAATGCGCGTTTGACAGTAATGACTCTTATTGAAAGGGAATAAAGACTGTCTCCTGTCAAATCTGCATACATATTTTTGATCTCGACAGTATTTAGAGAGACGGGAGTATATAATATTCTGGTATAAAAGTTATCTATCTACATTATTGATGTCACTTTGGAACTGTCGGACAGAGCAAACTTTAAAACTACAAAGCCGACCCGGCGAACTTTGCACCTTCTAACAGACAAATGTCATTTTAACAAGTACGACTTTAGAAGTTGTTGTAACACACTGTGCATCTGTTCTAAATAAGCTAAATCGTCGTAATCTCATGGGCATTCAAATTTTACACTGACCACGAATTTTTCGCGCACTGTTCTTGCATCTGCCATGAGTTTATAACGATATCTGTAGAATATGCGCTGTAATTCTTACGATTTGAATGATGTGTATTCTATTCTAGGCACCTTTTAATATTTCTATAAATTAATTTGTGCATCGTCCCTGCGAAATTCTGCTACCTTAGGGTTCTAGGAAAGGCGCTACTATAAATAATTATCATCTTCTTTAACAAAAACATGACTGACGTGACTGAAATAATGGTTAGGCCACACCCTTTGTACTGTCTTTCTAATTTGTCGTTTCGTTGTTATGTTTTTCTGTGTACAATAAATTGTTTGATAAATAAATGATTATATATGAGTGTTACTGATAGAAATAAAAGTGGACAGCTCAGATTAATATATAATAAAATAAATAGATACAAATAAATAGAAACAAACGGAATATTATAAAATAGAGCACAGAACATTATAAGATGACAAGAAGAAGAATGACAAATAGTTACAGATAATACCAAAAACCAATAAATTATTATTATAAACAGACTTCTTGCCTTACGGCTAGTTCGTAAAAATGAGTATATCACAAAAGTATCTGAACTTCTCTTAGATATTTAACTTCCACAATTTAATAATAATAATACTCTTTATTGCAATTGAAAAATTTTACAATCGCGTCATGCGTCAATTTCGTCCTAAAAGAAATCTACTACGGGAATACAATCAAGATGCGAATCCCAAAATATCCTTAATTATCAAAGATGTAGCCACCTCATGAATAAATCTGGCTGTCTGTCTGGATGGAAGCTAAGTTTTAATGCATGCCAAGCTTCAACGTAAAGACTACACCACACTGATATAGAATTCATTGGATACAGAGTTCCTACGGGAATTGGTACGGACGGTATTTCAATTTGTTGGATGTATTTCAATGTTTTTGATAGACATTTGATGGAATGTTGGAAGCCAAGGCTTGCAAATGGTAGCAAGTAGAGTTTTGTGATTTTTACGTATATTTGTCAACAGGAAAGAAGCATTTTGTTTTTATGTTGAGGTGGATATCCCGTGTTGGTGGTGAGCCGTGTCGTAGTGGCTCATGTACCAACACCAACCCACGCCCTTGGGTATCTTAAAAGGCGACTAATGGACTTAGAACTGCACAACATCCAACTCTTATAACGGCGACAGGCTCACCACCTGTCACGCTGAGTGCAGTCACTGCTTGGTGAAGCGCGGACTATGGCGGTGGTCTGCTTTTGCGGTGCCTTTGCCTAGTCTCTGACCTTACCCTTAGCGGATAATAGTCGTGATTATATGTATGTATGTATGTGGATATTCCTTTTCTGTTGATCAGACTCCAGCAGTTTGCTGTCAAAAAACCCGTTTATTTTAAAAGACTCTCAACTTTATTTCGAATCATAAATAATTTTATGATTCATTACAAGACATGACTAGACCACTACTTTCATTAATGATAGCTGTTGCCTTTTAGCATGTGTGACGACATAAGTTTATAAAAGCTGCCTTATAAATAACTGGGCTAATCTGCTTTAATGCCTTGCAAAGCACGGAACAACTTGAGATTACCAAATTTTAATCATCTCCATTAAGCTCTTTTATTGAACTCTCTTTATTGATATTTCGTCTGGAATCGATCGCTCCCTAGCGATGAGATCGCTAATTGTGTCATCTTGTTTGTAACTTCTATCTGATGTACACAATATGGTTAATTGTTTAAAACATTCATTTCTCTAAAAGAATTACACAATTCACTTACAAGAGAAACAACAAAGAACACAGAAACAACAAGTAATGTGATCTATTCTAATCGATAGTCAAAATTACGAATAGGTAAATATCTGAATCATTGATAAATGTACTGGTTAGTCGTTTTTATTTTCCAACGCAAGTACAGACTACGGAGCGCTACCGTTAAGAGTTTGAGATAACCTCTCACCAACGGATTTCCGCCGACTATCGGTTCAATATTGATTCATGTTATACCGGTAATGGTGTACTACACTGGGTTTTGTGGTTTATAATATTGTACACATTTCTCATTAGAAATGTAGCCGTTTGTTGTAGGAAATTCACGGTGGAATTTTCTGAGCGCTATTTTAAAAATAATGGTAGTTGATTTCTTACAAAATGGAAATCTTTTTTAAGTTGGAAATTAATTTCTAATCCTAAAAACCCCAGATAGCATATGAACAATAGATTTAGCTTGGTCGTATCTTGTATCTGAGCGGTTTGTCAATCAATAGGTTCATATTTATTTTTTTAATACCACTTGTTAAGGCACTCAATGCGTCATTCGCGATAAAATAACATAAACGTGAATGAAATAATAACTTTTTTCTTTTTTAATTTTCAGGTAAGTCTACTTTCGTGTCCCATCGAAAATTTTTATGTGTAAGTGTAAATTATTCTTTCACCTTTGTTTCCCAGTTTTCAACTGTAAATTTAACTATATTAATATAAGAATTACGAGCGATCAATTACACAGCCCATTTTTCGTTGGTAACAATTTCTTTTCTATTCCAGCCTTTTAAAATCCCCGAAGTACTCCTTATCCGTAGCTAAATATACCTACTTGAATAAACTTACAAAAGATATAATTTCGATTAAAGTTTCTTTTAGCGACGACCTTTAAGATATCCTTGTAGTAAGGGTACCAATTTTTATTATATGAAAGATAGGCGATTTACTCTTATAATGAACTCTTCAAGCAAAATTTCAACGATACATCTTATGCCTTATCGCTATCACCATAAGCTGCTATTTCGGATGTTCATTGGAATTCAATGCCCCCCGTATACCTGAAAGAGATAACAGGAGCTTTTCACCGGGACCTAACTTGTGTCGTTTGAAGCCATTGTGGGTGTAGTACCTTAGTGTTTAGAATGGTTTATGTATGGTAATATGAGCTTATATGCTTGTCTATTGAGATATTTGGAGGTGGCGTAAAGTTCGTGTGTTGGAGAACAAAGATCTTTTGAAACGATTCAACTAAAAGTTGTGAACTTCGGGATGCGCGTGAAGTAGGTTCGGGCTATTGCGGTCATTTCTGCTAGTCAGCCTGTTGCATTAGACCTTTTAGTCTTTGTTTTCAGGCACATACGCCACATGTATTTCATCATCAGCAAGTCCTTTGCCCAGCTGTGAAACTACATAGGCTTCTTCCTCCACGACGCGCCTGAGTCGAGGTCCGAGCTTTTATAAGCTACCTTAGGTCGTCTGCCTATCCCCGAATCAGGCTCATACCCTGGATGAGCCTCAAGTGGGACCCCCGGGTGGGATGCCTTCCAGAGAAAAATCTTCCAGTGGTGGTACGCCACTACAAGTTTGAGAACCCACCACAATTACTCACGTTTTTTTACAATACGGTGATAACTCAATAGCCGTCAGAGGCATCAGTTTTAGTTAATTAAAAAAAAGTACAAAGGCTGCAGATTCAGATAGAGCAGAGAAGAAATAGTTTTCGTACAGTTTGATCGATATTTTTCAGCTACTAATGGTAGTGGAAAATTCGTAGATTTATTTTACCTTACTGGTTTTATTTACACCGTCCGGATTGACAAATGGAATACATTTACCAGGCAACGTTTTCTCTTGGGATGCCTCTTCACCCTTTAAGAAAAAGAAAATTACTATTCTACAGTTGGAATCGTAGAAAAATATAGGAGTAAGTTTTATTCTTTAAACATTGATGTTAAGCTGACTTTGGGGCGAAAAGGTACTTGAGCACTAACACTTCGCACTGAGTAGCGCAACGTTGATAGGACCCTCGGGATTGACCGATGATCTAGCGAAAGTTACAAGATAATTAATGACTGTAGCTACGTAATTAGAAACATTGAGCACTATCATCGTTATTCAAGACTTGCTGAGGTTACAACTGCCTTATTACTTGCTGCAACAGTGAGGTCTAGTATTTGTTTCATTCCATTATATTGACTCGTTCATTTCACTAAGGCAGCGGTAGCCGAGTTGGGACGGACGGGGCACTACTCGTTCGAGAGGCCGCGGGAAACGCGGGTTCGATCCCACTGCCTGTACGACTGAGTTTGAATAAAACTTATGTACAGTTCGTTGTGAATATCGCTTGCCTCACATTGTGCCCGGTGCATGGCAACAGGCTCGCCACCTGTTGCAGATCTAACATATCTTGCAAAATGTGGGTGTTTAACACCACCGCCTGCCTACCCCTTCGGGAAAAGAGGCTTGATAATATGTTATGTTATATCATTTCACTTATCAACCATAACTTATTATTGATACCTTCATTTCATACCTGAAATGGTACGCAGAGGTGTTTCCTTTCACCTGTAAGTCCCCAGTAATAGGAGGCGAACCATCTCTTGGTTAATATAGATGCGCTATTAAGTCTCCACATCAATCCTCATCTTTCTCCTGCCCTGTTCATATAGCAAAATGATGTACGCTCACATTCAAAAGACCATTCATAGTATCATATCTTAAGAACTAAAATAGCTTGCACGGAATTTACACACATATTGACATAAACTGCCTCAAATAAATTTCAACTTAAAGTCATCATAAATTAGGTCTCAATGCATTTGTATCATGTTTCAGCGGGCTCTGCTCCATGCGAAAATTTTTGCCGACTATGAATGGTTTTTTGTATGTGAACGTACTTACTCTATGTATTTTAACGGAAGAGCGGGCCTCACCCAATAAAGGCTTATATTACCTTCTTTTTACATATGACAGTAAGTAACGATAATGCCCTGGAAGCGAGCTTCACCTGTATTCCTCAACAACTGAGGAACTGGCTATCTTACCTCTTATTGCCGAAACACAACAATGCTTTATAACATTGTTATTATAGCGGCAGATTTAGGGAAGACGGTGGTAGCTAACTGGGCGGGCTTACAAGCCTTACTACCAACCAAACCGGGCAGAAAAACCCTTGCTTCCATGAGGAATCTAACTCCGGACCGATCAACACTAGGTGGTGTCAACCACTAGACCAGAGAGGCGGTTTAAAAACTTACAGGTAGAATCCTAACGTATAATTCATAATCGGTATATTTATAAGAAAAAGCAAAATATTCTTTTTGAATTTAAGTAATACATCAAACGCGATGGCAATAAAGCCGAGAACCCAGTCGAGACATATCAGTATCTGAAAAAGCTCGTATAACACTTTACGAGGAGCGTTAAGTAATGATGTGACGAGTTTGTCATGTGCGTCTGTGTGTGTGTGTGTGTGTGTGAAGCTACAACAGCTGATAACGCGAAGAACTTTTGGAGATAACTTGTTGGGATCTGAAAATACAGTTTGAGCAGTGATAAACTGGGAATGAAGAATAAATATATTTTCTGGTTATAACAATTATGAGGAATTAAAACTAAATGGAAACTAATAGAAGAAAAATAAACTATGACTGGAATCTTTTACTTTTTTTTTGGAAACACCCTGACACCGGTTCAAAACTACTTAAGGCGTCAACTTTTAAAGAAATACCTTGCGTTTTTTAGGGATAATTACAACAAACGTTTAGCCTGCTTGAGGGCAAATGCTTGTTCAATAACATCATCATCATTCAGTCTAGAGACGCCCACTGCTGAACCTAGTCCTCCCCATGTATCTCGTTCGGTCCTGTGCTGCCGACTTCCAGCTCATTTCGTCTAAGAAACAATACTGTGCCTTTTCAACTCTCGCTAGTTGAAATACTCGCTTGAGATACCGGCATAGAGTACAATCTGTTTTTCAAGCACTATTGTATTTAAGACTACTCGTAGAACGAGCCACTTGAAATAATAATGCTGACTAATTAATGAAAAGACTTACAAGGTATCTTATACATATCTCTGTTATTTTATTATCAAGGGGCTGTATGATACAATATGTAACGAAGAATGATACTAAATTTATTTAAATCGTGATATTTAGAATAACGCATAAGAAATTGTCGTTTCCCTGTTGTTTTTATTACGGGGGTGTAATGACGCTTTAGCGGAAGGCTTCTATTCGGCAGTGAGCTAATTAATGATAATGATGTAGATACACTGTAGCAAGACTAGAAACGAGTAGAATAAAGTATGAATTAAAAACTACAATGAAAAAGTTTGTCCACACAAAAATTGGCATTGGCATTTTTTTGGGTGTTAATTAAACGGTCAGCAAAAAAATACAATTGGTCAGCTACTTATGGGCAGATATTACTAATTTATCAGCAAAATAACTAAATGGGCAGCAACTCAAATGTTTTCACTGCTGCCAAATAGCTTACTTTAAGTTTTGATGACACAAATATTGTTTTTAAGGGTCATAAAAAAAATAACCTTACCCTATCAGAACACATTTCCTAGGAATTGATCCTAATTTTTATACATACGCCCAAATAATTATATTGCAGCTCAACCAATTATTTTGCTGCCCAATTAATTATCTTGCTGCCCAATATTTATTTTGCTGACCAAATAATTATTTTGCTGCGCAAACAACTATTTTGCCGCCCTAATAATCATATTACTGACAAAATATTTGTTTGTTGCGCAAATGATTTTTCGGCCACCGAATTAACCTTACCCTTTTTTTGGGCAATAAGAGTATTATAATAATAATAAATTTTGTCTATTGAAAAACTAAAATAAAAAGCCGCCTTTTCCCGCTTGCGAAATGTGGATATTAGTATCTCTGCTTACCCCTTCGGGGAATGAGGCGTGATGGTATGTTTATGTATGATCATCATCATTATCCTGCCCTTTTCCCATTTTCATTTGGGGTCGGCGCAACGAGTCTTTCTCCTCCACTCTCCCCTATCACACGCCATATCAAAATTCACTCCCATTCTAGCCATGTCCTCATTCACACAATCTATCCATCTCTTCTTTGGTCTTCCTCTCCCTGCATTACCATCCACTCTCATATTCATAACTCTTCTCGTTTCACGCTCATTCTCTCTCCTCAAAACATGTCCACACCACGACAGCCGCTTTTCTCTCAACTTTTCTATCACTGGAGCAACTTTCAGGCATCCCCTGATATACTCATATGTAATGATGTGTAAGCAATATTTTTTTGACGACCCTAATTTGGTTAAAATTGTTTTATAATCACACCCAAACCCAAAAAGTAAGAATCTTATCTACAGCTAAGCGCAAGAGTGCTCCGGCTTATCTCCGGACGCCCGGTTGTGGGGCTATCCTCCCCATAGATCGACGGAAGGCTGTCTTATGGTCTATGATAAACTGATTACTTCAAACGAGTTGAGGTTCCAGTAAAATGTCTCTGGTTTATCGAGATATCGTGTTATGGCCGTCGTTACGGCGATCTCGGGTTTGGAGGCTGATTACGGAGGCCTTGTTTCTCAACATTTCTGTTGAAAGATTTTGTTTGATCGATTTGATTTTGAAAAATTTGTTTCATTTGGCTTGGCGGATTGTATCTTCGGGGTAGGCATGATATGTCAAAGACGAGATATATAATAATAATAATTCCGTCAAATCTTGGTCATACTTGAGCCTTAGATTGGTGACCAAAACTACGTGATTTCGAGTTCTTAGAATGCTGGTTTCGTCGAAATGGAGTTACTGTTTGAGGTTGTATAGGCTCTGAATATATATATTCTCTTTAGTTTGTACAATTATTTTCTAGTTCTTTATGTATGACGTTCTCTACAACGAGAACGTCATACATAAAGAAAAACAAAAACCATCGAAAAACACAAGTTTTTCGATGGTTTTTGTCATACCTACTGGTTTTGATCCATGTCACAATAGAATTTTAACTGCATTTCTATGCAATTTCATTAATTCTAGCAGTTTCTAGCTGTGTCCAGCAGCGGGATGTTATGGGCTAGAGATCCATCGATATAGAAATCAAAAACTATTGCGATATCACTACTTCTTCTACCTTACATTGCTCTTGTTTGTTGAAGTTTTAAAAAGTAAGTTTTTTTATAAAAAGCTCAACAAATGACTCCACACTACCTGATGATAAGCAGTAGAGGAGTCCATATGTGAATATAGCTAGAGCAGCATACTGTCATACTAGCCATAGCCACCCTCACCTTGCCGGCTCAAAAAATGCTTATTCACGCCTCTTTTGAAGGAATCCATATTGTAAGAAGGAGGGAATACGTGTGCCGGTAAGGAATTCCACACTCTAGCTGCGCGACAGAGAAAGGAGTCACAAAATCTCTCGAAAGACTAAGGCCCGTATTACAGAACCAAACTCAAGCGTAGATCTTTGCTTGAGCGCAGTTAAAAAGGGATGGCGCTGTGTGGGATCAATAGCGCCATTCCTCTCTAACAGTGCTCAAGCAGAGATCTACGCTTGAGTTTGGTTCTGTAATACGGGCCTACGTTTCTGTAACCGTCTTTGTTAAATACGTACCTAACACACAAATGTAAGTAGATAATAAATATGTGACACACAAAAACCATAAGATTGGTCCGTTGAGTTACGTGATAAGAGCGTAGATGATATTTAGTTCGAGTCATCATCCCTCGTAAAGTGTAAAAAGGTTAGAATCAATCTTGTACCTCGTATGGACACTTTATCCCTGTCTATTAATCTTTCTCGATTGACTATTATCTCGCATTACCTTTCACTAGATGTCGTATGACCATAGTAAAGATAAATGAGGTATGCTCATTTTTGAATGAAGATTCTGGGTATAATTTTTACACTACTGAGGTTTCAAGTATGGAGCAAGGTCAACTGATGGTGACTGGTAACGTTGTGGATACTCGCGCGTTGCTGACCTTTTTGGGAATTTTTTTGCTCCTTTCTAGACGAACCATGCTTGTGGTCCTTAAGGAAAACCTCGACGAGCGCTCGTTATCAGCCTAAATACGTTCCACTGCTGGGACAGGCCTTCCTCATGAAGAAATACATGGGCAATAACACCACCACGCTGGCCCAATGCGGGTTGGTGGGTAGAAACGTTCACAAATGCGACCGGGACCAACGGCGTGCCTTCCGAAGCACGGAGGAGCTCGAGATCACAAAGTCTCGGTCACCCATCCACGGCCTGACCATGGCGAAGGTAGCTTTGTTTTCGATCGAAGCCTAAGCGCGCTGACCACTACGCCACCGAGCTCCTCACGCCACGAGCTAGAATTTCATAATTGAGCGGAACAAATATATTGCGCTGCTCAAACTATTTAGACTGGTACAGTCACCGGCAAAAATATATGACGATTTTAGTACTCTGTCACATTATCATATCACCAGAATTTAGTCCGCAAAACAAATAATTTACTTTAAACCTTAAAATGACAAGGTACTAAAATCGTCATATATTTTTGCCGGTGACTGTACATGCAAGGAATTTCCCTCTGATTACGCGAGCATTTTAAATCCAAGGTTTAAAGATGAACAATGATCATAGAGGGTTGCCGTGGGCACCATAAAAAGCATTTTTGTCACTAGACGGGAATCACACCTAAACAATAAAATATGATGAATATCTATGTTATCCAATGTACAGCTTTCTCAGAAAACAAACGATTTCCAATAGAATTCGCAGTGTTTGTCGTAATATCAGTGTAACATTTATTTCTCTAAGTGCAAACGTCCGTACAATCAGATTAATAGTTGAACAGTAACGCGACTGGACGGGTCTTCCTTTAGCGCGATTTGTCATTGGCAGAGCAAAGAAACTTGCAAGACGCTGAGATAGTATTGAGTTTTAGTTAGGATTGAGGATTGAATGAACATTTATTTAGATTTCCTTACATAGCAAAGCTTATTGGAAAGTTTCCTTTGAGTGATGAATATTACATTGGAATTTTTAATACTTTAGACCTGTGGTTCGGTAGCCATGGTAACTGTTTGAAAAAATAACCGGTTTTGCTCCCATCTTTCGCTACTAAGCATAAAAACCATATTTTGGAACTGGTTAAGAGTAAACCGGTTGGTTCCGGTTCTGACTCGTTTTTAACCGGTTTAAACAGAACCCCAAATGAAAGGGTTTTGATTAAGGTGTTCGAATTCCGATTGTTACCTTCCATTAGGTTAACGTCCCATTTATCCCCTAGTTTGTACAAAAATATGCCTCGTCATGACGATATTATTGTCCTAAGTCGCTCACTCCCCCATTTCCCATACATCACAAATACGTCAATAAATCTTATTGCGCCGTCAGCCGAGTCTGCCCATTGACGCGAGTCTCACACGGTCACACCTTCGATAGACATCCTTAATGTTAATCGATGTGCTCGTTGAATCGTAGGGTTGTATGTTATTACGATTATGTCGATATTGATTTTTAGTTATTAGCTGTTTGGGTTAAGCAATAATTGTGAACGCTTATTATATGTCAAGGTCAACGTCGTCATCACCATCAGTTTAAACTGTACCAATGTTCAAATGACGTGGTGAATTAAGCCGAACACCGACTCCAAAGGGGCACAACTCGCCTCTTTAAAATATATCTGATAAACCGACCACAAATGGTGTAAAAAACGGTAAACAAAGCACGATTATTATCTCACTATAATCCAAGACTTTTCTGCGTCAAGTCTTGTCGATTACCACAAGAGTTTTAGTAGAATTTGGCTACGCAAGAAAGAAAACGGTAAGAAAATAAATATATTAAATTTAAATTAAAACTATATTTCAAAGAAACACGCTATGTTTGGTATCGGAGGATTCAGTGTCTGCCCCCATGGTGTTATCTAGTGTGTGCACGGCTCATTCGCAACAGTGCACTTAATTTTAAATTAAGATTTTGCTGTGTTGTTATGGTTTTCATACATACATACATAAAATCACGCCTGTAATCCCCGAAGGCGTAGGCAGTGTCCAAGGAGCACTGTGTTCCTTAAGACCACATTTAGCCATACAAAAATTGGGTTTAGTCACATGAAAAATCGTGAAAGAGTAGTAACAAGTGGGTAGCTCATCACCTACACTATCACAGAGCCAGTACCCAATACACCCTTAGTCGCCTTTTACGACATGCTAGGCAAGCAAAGCAGTTGGTACATTCTTTTTCAGGTTCAGGTTTTCAGGTTGGTTCATGTTTTCAGGTTGTAACAATTGGAAAATAAACAGTTTTTTTTTTTTACTAGAGCATGACGGGTAGTTTACTAGAAAATGTATATCCAACATATTTTGTGTATTGCTTATAGGTTTGTCAATACCAATACGCGAGCGAAATGACAGCGATATATTCAAATACGCGCCTACCTTATTCGGGTGATATCAACAAACGGTCCATATCTATAGATTATCCGTCTTTGTGTGGTCCATATCTGGGTATTGGCGACGCCTGCCCCGTTTAGATACGAGACGTGCGCCGGATCAATGATTGTGGGTCGGTTTGGGTTGTAATGGTGTTGCTGTTGACAGTTGTCTGTTCTGATAATAAATTAATGAGTTTTGCCGCCGATCGCCCTTCTGGAATTTAGTATTAAGTAAAGTTGAGCTTATTCTAGTCTCTACATATGACAATATGAATTAAATTCCATGAAGTAGACTTTTGTCCAAATCTAATTTATGTACTTATATTCTCTTACTCTTGCCATTCACCAGGCACAATGCGTAAACATAAAATTCTTATTCTATTTAACAAACCTGAAGAATATTGTTTGAGCCACATGCCGACCATTGTACTCTGGCAACAGCGCGGTCAGCAGCAGGCAACTTACGACAGAACAGCATGGTACCTACACCGTTAGCGCTTTACACTGATCATGGACCACATTCCTTGTTTGGCTTCACTTGCACGTCGAGGGCCAGTCCAGGGCCACTCTCTGGGGTAGCCTCCTTCTAACATCATATAAACAGGCTCGTGCAGATCGCGACGCCTTACAACCGCCCGTACAAACATATAACCGGAATCCTTCTGCACAGGTGCTATTGTTGCCGAATGAATGCTGTGATGAATGTCACAGAGCAAGGAGAATGCTAAGTATGCATTTGGATGAACCTAGAATAAAAATAGAACCAAAGAATTGGGGAATTAAAAGGGAGAATTTGGAATGACGAAAGATTTCGTTGCTGCGCTGACAAGCAACGGAGTGGGAACATTTCTCATCTCACATGGGGACCTAACATATATAGCGAAATGTGGGTGTTTAACATCTCTGCCTACCCCTTCGGGGAAAGAGGCGTAATGATATGTAATGTACACCATCTCTTTCTAGCTATGCTCAAGCAGATATCTACGCTTGATTGATTCAATACGGGCCTTAAAATGGGAAAAAGGCCGCCATACCTTTTCTGTTATGAACCACGCTTTTCATTCCTCGGGTTTCCCCTTGATATAATATTCCAAAGTCATTTAACTTATCAACATTAAGTAGATTTGTAAGTAATGTAAATAAGGGAAGCCCTAAGATCGCTTCACTAACGGAAAAGTTTGCCCGATCGTCGACTTAGGATCGCAGCGAAGAAGCGTTTTAATTAGAATCAACTGTTTATTTGAGCTTCCCTTTAAGTTAGAATTCCTTATTTATGCTTTAAAGTTAACCAATTAATTAAATTTATATTTTAGTTGGTTATCTTTTGACTGTAATAAATATTAAATGTTTTATTACGGTCAGTTGAATGTTTTTTCCAAATGGTTTCATTTAAGGTTCTCCGTTGATGTAGTAAGGAGTTTATAGAACTAATTGAATTCATTGCCTAAGTCAGTATTGTTTGATAGATATTATTTGAGGGTCTTGAGTCGTGAGAGAATAGTTATCTTCTAATTTAGCGTGTTTCATCCCCGGGTCCAATTTTCATTTACCATCAGGCAAGATGTAGAGTGAATAGACCAGGATATATTAAGACGTTTCTTTGGGTTCCTTTGGGCTAACTTGTTTCTGTTGGTCAAGTTATCTTCATCTTATCATATGGAGTCACCATAAAAATAAAGTGAATGGTGCAAATCTGCCCTGGGATACTTGACCGAAATGATCCTGACACCCTGGTTTGCTTTAAAAACGCAGTTTTAGATGTCCCCATCAATCCGCATTGGACCTGCATGGATTTATGGCTCAAACCCCTCCTGTTTCTTCTTGTAGGAAGGCTCATGCCGGATGCAAAAGCTATTAGTCTCGAGAGGAAGATCCTGCTTTAGCTATGATTAATAACCTAATGAACGGTCCGGATGACCTAGATCTTTAAGTCTAACAGTTTCAAAGTAGCAGTGAATGAATGCTCTAACAAACCATGCGCTCTATTTACGAGTCATAAAATGGTTCTGTTCCCATGACTGCTTTCTGCCGCAATTGTTATGATTATGACATATTAGTTTTAGGATTGGTACGGTCCATTTTGGATTTAATTTTCAAGTGAAAGCCACTTCTCGTCCCGTGTTGGTCCGGGACGCAAAAAGAATGTGCCAACTGCTTTTCTTGTCTAGCATGTCGTAAAAGGCGACTAAGGGCGTATTGGGTACTGGGTCTGTGGTTGTGTAGGCGATGAGCTAGCCACTTGTTACTACTTTTTCACGATTTTCCATGTGATCAAACCCATTTTTTGTATGGCTAAATGTGGTCTTAAGGAACACAGTGCTCCTTGAACCCTGCCGACCCCTTCGGGGATTACAGGCGTGATTGTATGTATGTATGGAAAGCCTCTTTCACGCAACCAGCTCGCCCTATTACATAGAGAATTCAGCATATCAAGCGCATGTGACTCATAACCCCTAGGACTACCTCTTTTTCGAAATGCTTTATTCGCATTTTTTTTTCATTTACACAGATCGACTCGGAGAACAGATAATTTATTCAACACGTTTAAAACAGTGTTTTGAGTAATTGCAATAAGGTTTCATTTTAATGTTCCACTTCTTTTGTTATTCCGAATGCTCCGAATCCGAATGCGTTTAGTATGAAATAATAGGAGTAGCCGATCGGCCCCGAGCGTACATTCCGCGCCGGTCTGTGTGAAAAGCACACTAATACTTTTCTCAAAATGGCGGCTTAGAGAGTAATAATGTTCTTTATTCTAAATGTCTTATCATCATCACTAGCACATTAACTGTTGGACAGTCTTTTTTACATGGAAGAGAAGCTTGAAGTGTAAATGAGATGAAACCTTACCAACAGCACGCTGACCTAATGATAAGAAGCTACCGGGTTAAACTTTCTACCGAAGTGTGGCGTCTTCCGAATGACTAATTAATCGATTTTTATCATCCGATAATAACTTTTGAACGCCATACCCAACGCGAGAGCAGTTAAACGTTTACGGCCCATCAACTGTTTCTATTTCCACCGGGTCGTGAGCCAAATCGGTAATAAGTTTGTCGTTCTTGTTAGCGATATAATCGATTAATTATAGCCGATGTCGATTTCTGTTTAACTACCGAATTAGATCAGAAGTCATAATGATGTTAAACATACGAACAATGTTTGATTAAATTGGAACGGAACAAGGCAAACCGAGACACAAGTATACACAGTTACTTATTATTATAACTTCTTTCTATTATTACAAATAATTACTTACTTGTATTTGGTTATGACTTGCAAAAATTATAATCCTTCATATTTATATAATTAAATAAATATAACGCAGTTAATTTTCATATTCGCACCAATTCTCTAAAAGGACTAATATATTAAGTAACGGATGAAATAAAACCCATAAAAAGAATATACCAATAGATGCTTCCATGACTGAAGAACAAATGTGTGCATTCCTTATGCAAACATAAGGATTTGAACCCAGGACCTATTTCATGTCATGCTTTCACTTGCCAGCCAACCAAGTAATCGTTAATATGATTAACACATTTTTGCCTTTGCAAAAGAAGAAAAGACCAATAATGTGAAAATGTAACAAAAATTACTACAAAGCATTGCACGTTTTTTCAATTAACTCAAAAATTTTTTTTTCGCTGTCTAACGTAAACTAAAAAACATTTAAGGTACTAAAAATATTCCAGTCTACTTAAGACAATATAATAGTGAATGAAAAATTATTATAATTTATTTGCTATTTTAATAAGTTGTGCTTAGTCAAAATGTTGACATTCAAAAGTAGATTGATTATATTTTTTTATTATATGATTAGTTTATTGTATACCGAGATACCGTAGTGGGAAGAACGAATCCTGCAAGGGGCTATAAGTTCATTTATTTCTCGAATTTAATATTTATGAACATCGCTTGCCGTTTGTTCTGACCGCTGAATGGTGACAGGTTCGCGCCCCAATTAAATGGACCTTGTGTCAGGCGAATGGGACCTCTGCGTACCGCTTTGATTAAACAGACATATTTTTGATAGATAGAGTTATCTATTCCGTGTAATTTTGTGTCCATAATGTTCATATTTGGGCAGCCCCTGCGTATTAAACCGGTTTTTGAAAACGTTCCCATTTCGATTTCTTTCTGAACGCAATGCAAATAATACAATACGAGGAACTGTTCGAAACGTTTCAAATACTTTATTAAAAATAAAGTTTCCGATGCCTGGGTCAAAATATTCGAATATTGTGATGAAATTTACGAATAGATTAAATTACATTAACCCCTTGTCTGTTCAAAGTCGGTTATACACGAGAGGTTGAGATGACAAATTGAATAGAATAGCTAATAAAAACAACGCATCGTTTTCTCTTTAAAATTTAATAATTTATGTTTTAAGAGAGACGTTCATGATTCATTGCGAGCGACGACACCATGAAATTTATGAGTTGTTAAAAAGAACACTTAAAAATAATATTTACGCGACTTTTATTGTTTCCGTCGTGAACCTTTAAGTGGCGACAAAGGTGTATTTTACGTTACGTACACATATATGACATATTAATTGATTGCTTAATAAAGTGTGGCATGTGGAAGCTGTTTATATCTATGCTTTTCCAATAATGATACAAACACTTATAACTTACACAGTGAAAACATAATTCACTTAACATTTATTATCACAATCTCAATAGGTCAATACAGATAGATTCTCGTCATCACTGCTTGCTGCTTGCTGCTGCTGCTTGCTTGGCCTTCTCAAAGATTTCTAATGATCTACCATCAACGTGAGGTGAGGAGCTCGGTGGCGTAGTGGATAGTACGCTTTAGCTTTCGATATCGAAAACAAAGGTACCTACCTTCGCCATGGTCAAGCCTTGGATAGGTGACCAAAACTTGATCTCGAACTCATCCGTGCTTCGGAGGCCGTTAGGCCGTTGGTCCCGGTCGCTGTTCGCAACCGTTTCTACCCACCAACCCGCCTTAGGCTAGCGTGGTGATGTTACAACCCATACTCCTCATTTGTTTCTCCATGAGAAAAGCCTGTGCCTAGCAGTAGGACGTATATAGGCTGAGGACGACCAACAACTTTGTACCTCCTTAACCTGGCCCCCAGTCGATAACATTTCCGCCCCAACGGTCAATCCTGCAAGTAATGCGCCGAGCCCGCTGCCAGTTGAACTGAGCCGCTTGAACTAAAACTTGAAGTTGGTCGCTATTGGATAGATTCACGCAGTTAATATTGTCTTGTTTGTCTATTCACCATAATCGCTTTGTTCAAAACAAAAGCGTATTTACATAAAGTCAAAGTTGTCAACTAAATAGATAGATGCTAATTAATTCACCAAATGTATCTAAATAGGATTTCAACAGCTCAAAGCTCTGTTGAGTCAATTGTAATTGAATCCCCAACTGGTAGATGAAAGCGATTGTAGTAATTAGTTTCTGTTTAAACTATTATATTGTGAGATGTATCAATAATTAACTTGTCTAGTGTTCGATCTGATTATCTCAGCCCTATAACGAATTTATAACTTATTACTAAACAATTATTAACTGGACTGAGAAAGAAAGAAACAATTTCGTAATGGACGGTGCCAAAATCCATACAATCGCGAATCTATCGTTCGTCCAGATTGAACAGATGCTCAATATCACGTCTACCCAACACAGACATATTACTAATAATAGGATCGGATAGGATCTAATAATTACTGTCATATACTGCCCGGCGCCGATAATCCGACAGGGTACTTTTGTCTCATATACGTAGTTGATGTCATGATGAGTTTAATATGGTATCTATCTAGACGGTCCTGACTTCGTCCAGCTGTGCGACAACGACTGCGACTGAATGTTACCGGCAGATTTAAAAAAAATATTTTTGGATCCCTAATCATAATTATCTGTTTTTTTAACACTAAAATGAAATAGAAAGCCATCCATGATAAAATATTAGTAAATGTACATTTTGGTCCTTCGAGCCGGATTCGTTTGGTTGGAATTTAAAACAATTGTGAGTCAAGTTGAATTTTGAATAAGAATTATGCCGCATCGCGTACAGAGAAATGAGTTTAATTAAACCCTAGATACTATAAAACAGGGAAAGAGGACAAGAAACCGCCGCTGGTCCGTCCACCGAAGAAACTCACGAAATAATGATGGCGCCGTAAGTCAAAAGAGTTAAGAGATGATAATTTGACGTAAGTCACAGTAATTCCTTTAATTGAAAAGGATTTCACCTTTAGTTCTTCTTTAGGAAAGGATTTCACTCGTCCACTACACAGATTTCCCTAAACCGCCGCTTTCTAGAGGCATGACCGTTCTCACCCTCACTTCAGCCACTTAGTTCGTTAGCAAATTCCTACATCCTCTTGACATCCTGCATGGTTAACCATGGTTATATTCTTATTATGTTTACGCTTTTCTCTCTACATATTAGTTCTGTATTCTGACTAACCGTTTATATCTTATAGATGAGGTAGATGATTATGATGTACTTTCTTTATAAAAAGCCTATCAAGTGCCTTTATCATCGTCGCCGGTAAAAAATGTAAAAAAGCATGACAACTTGCTGGCCACATAAGCCTGTGCCTTGTTCCACCAGCTAAACATTATCAGGCTTAAATTGGAAGAAAGCAATTAGTTACGAGCGGTCCCGGCTACAAATAACCGGGACGCTCCCGACGAATTAAAACCAAGGAAATTCAGACACCATTGATTAAACTCACCTGGTAATAGGTATTAAGCACTCCGCAAGTGTCTACTTTGTTAGGTGCTATTTTTACGAGACGTTATTTATTTTGGAAACCAGCTAAGTTTTAAGACAGAATTTTTGATTTTTTGTATGAAAATATTCTGGTCCCTCGAGCCGAATAGATCGGTTTAGCACTGTGTTTACAAAATTACAAATTATAGTAGTTTATGTAACTGTCACATAACAAAGGTACAAAAAAACTAGCCTGGGCGAGTTTTTTAATAGTATCACGCGAGTGTTTTAATACCGAGTTATGTGCAGTTACATACACTACTTTATCTACACTCATTATTCAAAGAAATAAAACTTAATTAATTTTATTTATTGTTGGCCGTCTGGAAAATATTTGCCATAGTTTTCTGCGTTTTTAAGAAAAATAAGTGTTGCATAATGAATCCAACCTGTTGCATAACGGTCATTATGTTACAGTTTCCATTTTTAATTTTTTTTATCATCTGTGTTAAAAAGTATGTCATAAAGTATGTCATTATAACATGAGTGTGGATAATAGTACATTATGGTACAAGTGTGTAATGTTGGTGATTACCGCTGAGGCGCATTGAGGCACGAGCCGTAAGGCGAGGGTCTTAAGGAGCCGAGGACGGTAATCATCAATACACACGTGTATCATACAACGTTTTTCAACACACTTCTGAATAATAGATATTTTTCCTTTGAGTTTTCTGGTAGTAAACTTTTCATAACGTTCTGGGCTTCACATCTTATATCGGGCGGTGTACAACATAAATCATTTTCTTCATAAATTGTATTTGCAGACATCTTAATTAATAACTAACTAAATAACTTCAAAAGAGAAAACGAGACGAGTTGTGAAAAATGTTTCGTAATGGCGGGAAAAATTAATCAGTTTTCCTATGCGCGCGCATCGGCCATAGACTAATAAATTTCGTAATGGCGGGAAAAATTAATTAGTTTTCCTATGCGCGCGCATCGGCCATAGACTAAAAAATGAGGTTTCTTTTTTTTGGGCTTTTCGCGGATAGCTTTTTAGCGCAAATGTAACCGTAACTCAACCAATAATATTAAAAAAAACTATTACTCACTCGTGAATAATAGTAATGAAAAAGTCACAGTTTGATTATAGGTGTCATTATGTGCCTAATTGCCATGGGATTAGAGCCACTTTATAAGGAAGTGTGTTGAAAATATAATTTATTTATAATATTCTTTTGTTTAATTTTGTGTCGTTATACTTTTCATTTCATCTTTTGTTTACTTTATAGAATTACAACGAAATAATTATTTAATTTTTATTTCGGTTCTGTCATTTGCGTTCGTTACTTGGTAAATACTTATTATTCCTCTTAATATGATTTATACTTCATCATAATATTAGCCTATGATAATAACTATTATACATTTATTATCTATTTATTATTTTAACCCAATTCCCTCAACGACGTGAAGCTGTCCCAAAAAGAAATGGCTTTTCTTAGTAATCTGCTTAAGTTAACCAAATTTTTTCCTCATAAGCACCCCGTAAGTGCACAACACAATCTACGCTATTATCACAAGGAGGCAGCGGGTGCTTGCCTCCTTCGCCTTAAGCCATATGATAAGTAGGTATGAACCTAGTAATTTACACATGGTAACTTGTATGGCTAGAAAACGAGCGATAGAAAATAAATGTGAAAAGTAATAATAGGTTCTAAAAAAGAAGCATTTGCCGTGAGTTACAGGATGCAAGCAAAAATAAATTGTCTTTCCAAGGGCATACATAAACAACATACACTTAGATGATAATCGCTATCAATATCGTCAAACGGAAAAATCTATAGGGTTTGACATAAAGCTTCGCTTGACAGTTTGTAAGCTATAAGACGTGTATCATAATTTTACTTATGAGTATGTTTTGTTTTAGGAAGAACAAATCTTTTATACCTGCATTGTTCTTACCGCTGTTTTCGTGGCCGTACAGTCGAAATCCTTTACTCCACCTAAGCTTAGTAATGAGTGCTTAATAGGCATGTTATAACGCCGCTGGGTGAAGTAACTTAACTGTCAACTAACGTCAACTTCGTACGGTTGACGACAAAGACATCTTGGCACTTTAGCACTTCGTGGTGTGTTTTTGGTGGCTATTGTGATAGATGCCTTTAATTTCAGATTTAGAATTCGGTGAGGAACTTAGTGGCTCAGTGATTAGTACGCTTTAGCCTTCGATCAAAAACACAGCCACCTTCGCCAGGCCGTGGATGGATGACCAATACTTTGTGATGTCAAGCTCCTCCGTGCTTCGGCAGGACATTATATATTAAGGTTAATTACCGCGAGCGCGTGTAACAAGTACAACCACAGAGCTTTGACTGTGGTTGTAATCGATACAAGCGGACGGATTCCTAGAAGGCTTTTCATGAGAAGCATCCGGCAAGAAACTCATGAGCCACTTTTTTTTTAAGATAGCCAATCATATAATTATTCCACCATTCCATTTTAAAGGCCGGCAACGCATGAGTGTCGCCCCTGGTGTTGCTAATGTCCATGGGCGGCGGTGATCACTTACCATCAGGTGACCCGCCTGCTCGTTTGCCGCCTATACAATAAAAAAATATATAATTATTGTCAGTGGGCGACGAAACAAAACAAACCGATAAAAATTGGTTTTATACCCCAGAAGATACACGCGTATGGTATTAGGGTCAGGGCGTTCGCAGAAAGCTTAATTAATGGTCCATAGTGCATTCCTTCGATAACACGATATTAATTATGAAACTAATTGGTCGCTATCATAAATCAACGCGGTTGTCAAGATTTTTGGGCTCAAATTAATATAGAATGATTTTTTTTTCACGATAAAGTACATTCACATTTTGGAGGAGCTCAGTGGCGTAGTGGTCAATAGCCTTTGGGTTTCCATTGAAAACAAAGCTACCTTCGCCATGGTCAGGCCGGGGATGGGTGACCAAAACTTTGTGATATCTAACTCCTTCGTTCTTCGGAAGGCTTGTAAGCCGTTGGTCCCTGTCGCAATTGCGACTGTTTCTACCCACCAACCCGCATTGGGCCAGCGTGATGGTTTTACGGCCCATACTCCTCATGTGTTCTCCATGAGGAAGGCATGCCCAGCAGTGGGACGTATATAGGCTGTATATTTCCTAGTCCCTTTCCCTGACTAGTGGTCTCTCTTCCTTTTCCATTATCATCTGTCACTCGTCTGCTCAGCATTCAGAGTAGTTCGTATGCTTTGGCTTTCGATATGGAAACAAAGCTACCTTCACCATGGTCACACAGGACTTCCTCATGAAAACAAACGAATGAGGAGTACTCCTCATGTGTTTCTCCATATTCAAAGGCTTACGCCCAGCAGAAGGACATATAGGCTGTATTTAACTAATCAACTTCACCAATTCACCTCGAAGAGATTACAAATAGTCGCTACGAACCATTTACCTAATTCGTTTACAGTTCGTTAAGTTAACCCCGTTATCTCTCTCGTTCTAATGTGCTCAGGGCAGTCGAAGGCTAACTCAGTTTGAGACGTAACGATATTATCGCCACAAAGACTACATCGAAAACCTTTTACGATAGTTTGGGTGTCGTACAAAAACTATTATGAGTCAGGATGCCCCAAATGAGACATATTAGTTTTATTTAGTTATCCCGAAGACCCGACGTTTATGGAAATGTGGACTAACTAACTAAAAATGTAATATTTAAAAAAAAAAACTGATCTTCCCGCCTTTCGAACGAGTAGTGCCCCGTCCGTCCCAACTTGGCTACCGCTACTTCGAGAGGCCGCGGGAATCGCGGGTTCGATCCCACCGCCTGTACCACTGAGTTTGAATAAAACTTACGTACAGTTCATTGTGAATATCGCTCGCCTCAGGCAACAGGCTCGCCACCTGTTATATGGGAACCTAACATATTTGGCGAAATATGGATGTTTAACACCTCTGCCTACCCCTTCGGGGAAAGAGGCGTGATGATATATTATGTTGCTTAAAAATACAAACAAAGAACTTAAAGCTACTTTTAAGGGGAAGTCCCCCAGAGTTTTTCCATTCATACGTATTGTCCAGTTTTCTAGAGTATGAAGTCATTAGTGGAACGATATTTTTCCCATGTGGTAATTTGGTCCCTTTATGTTTCTGTCTATGCTCTAGTTTGTATATTTATTTGATGCCTAATTGTATATTAAGTATTTTTTTTTGTTACAGGTATGTAAAGAGGATGTTTCTTTAACACAGTCACGTTAAGTACCAAATGACATGGTAAAAAATTGCATTGCATTTACATAAACACCAATAATTGCATTAAACTACAAAAATAGTCTCTCTGATCCTGGGAGGTTTGAATTAAAAAGAATTAGGCCCGATTTTTCAATCCTCAGATAAAATTATCCGCCATTTAAAACTATCACTGTCACTTTCTAAAGTCATAAAAAGAAAAGGGACAGAGCTAACATTTGACTGACAATTTTATCTGAGGATTGAAAAATCGGGCGTTAGTAATGACACTTCTGACAATAATTGTTTCGACGCCATAAGACAATCATGATACCTATTCTCAATTGTTGACGTTTCGTACCATGCAGACATTCGGTCTTTATACTTACGCATTTAACTGCAAATACCCATGTAAAATCACTATAAGCATTGAACCTATTTAAATAAATGTAATGATGTAATTTGAAAAGATTACTTCTCAATTTTTATTCAGTAATATAGAATGAAAATTGTGATATTTTTATATTCCATATTAACGTTTAATGAAACGTTGAGACGTGTTTACTTAATGACTATTAATGTCAATGTCTTGTCATTACAGTTTTCTCGTTGTATAACAACATTAATGCATAGCAATAACATAATCTGAACACTTCTTGATAGCGATTTTTAGATTTTAACGAAAAAAATTTTCTTCTATTACAAGTTCTGGGAGTTTTACAATTACAGCAATTGAATATGCTATGAGCAACAAAAATAAAACACCAAAATTATACATGTAAACTAAATTCAATGACTAGGCACACGACCAAACTGAAACTGACCATACCCTTTAAAACTTAACATATGTGTAAATAATCCATACTTCCATACTAATATTATAAATGCGAAAATAACTCTGTCTGTCTGTCTTGCTTTCACGTCAAAACTACTGAACCGATTCAATTGAAATTTTGTACACAGATAGTCTAGAGCCTGAGAAATTCCCGTAGGAACGGGTGCCGGCTAGTGAAACCGTGGTTATCAATATCTGCTCGACCGACTACTAAGTGACTTATTCCGTGAAAATGTAATTACATTTTGAATTATAAAATTTTTGAGCATTGTAATGACACGGCAACAGAGAATTATCACCACAACTACAATAAATCCCATGACGCTGACAAGAAATGTTATTTTCATTATTTACATAATTATAGGTTTTATAGTTCAACTATTGGGTCCTTACCAATGAAATTGGTGTTTTTTTTCTCTCTTAGTATTAGTATTCCTCAAAAATAATTACCTCATCTAAAAATAGACTATATTTTTTAGCTCTTTTGATTTGTTTTGGTAATTTGTTGAAAGTTTAATTGCGTTAAAATTGGACACGGAGACAACTCTTTTTAAGTGCCTCCCGAATACATCATTTTATTTGCATTCACTTAAAAACGATAAATAATTTTTATGAAGTGTGATATTACACATATTACTAAAGCTTTTCTAATGATAGATGCCTAATATTAATTACCTTTGGATTTGTCGTTGTGAAGAAATCCGAAAAAATTTTAGTATGGAAAATGCAGAATTCCCCAAAATCTCCATACAAAACACCAATTTCATAGGTAAGGACCTAATATTAACAATCAACATTTTGCTAATAAGAGGAAGGAATGCAATGTTTCAACTTTTTGTAAACTTTGATCGGCGTTAAATCAATAGCTACGCGAACGACGTCGCGGCCCCAGCTAGTCATTCTTATAAACGTTTACTAACATCGTCCAAAATTCACACATTAACCCATATAGCACTAATGTAACACTAATTTATAGAATGGACATGGCAAATATGTACACAGATGTTAGAAAAAGCCAAATGTCAACTAACGTACAGCAGTTATCTTATTCTATCAATATTTACGTCTGTATGTCTAGACGAATGACGTAACACCAATTGAATCGGCTTTTGGATCGTAGTGATTATAATCAGTAGTATTTATAAAATCCTTAGACTAACAGCCATTGATCTGGTAGTATTAAGAATTCAAGCCGTGAACGTTGGTGAACAATAAAAATAGAGTAAATAAAACTGTTTATAATCAGGAATGCCTCTGTGACGGTTTGGGAATGATCGTGTTTACATTGACATGCTTATGAATGTAAGAAAAGGTGTACTATTGAAGGAATAGATTTCTGACCCACCATAATATTATTTTGCCGTTTAAATTCAAGTTAAATTCACCTGTTTACGGGTTTTCTTGGAAACGTACGTAAAAACGTCGTAAGTGCAATGGACAGTTGTATTCGTAATATTGTCAAAGTGGGTCATAAATCTGCTTGTTCGATAGTACAAAATTCCAGAAAGAGTGACTGGGAGATCCGTTCTCAAAACTACCAGTACCGCTCGTGTGAATTTTGACAAGACGTGTGTCGCCGACTCAATTCGATCAAAACAATAGCTAAAAAACGTCGTACATTTACCACCACCACCACGTTTTATTTTCTTTTGGTATCCCGTGTTGGTCCGGAACACCAAAAGAATGAACTGCTTTTCTTGCCTAACATGTCGTAAAAGGCGACTAAGGGCGTATTGGGTACTGGGTCTGTGATTGTGTAGGCGATGAGCTAGCTACTTGTTACTACTCTTTCACGATTTTTCATCTGACCAAAGCCAATTATTGTATGGCTAAATGTGTTCTTAAGGAACACATTGCTCCTTGGACTCTGCCTAGTGATTGTATGTATGTATCTAAGTACCACCAGCGCCGCTATCGGAAACTATAGTCATATAGAACTGACGTAAATGTATGGAGAAAGAAGTTTACAATTCTCGAGATAGAATTCGATGCAAAATGCCAGAGGTGGTTATTCTAAGAAGACTAATCTTCCCGCCTCTGTCCAAACGCCAACGCGAATTGGTAGGTAGAAACGGTTGCAATAACAAACGGATGAGCGGCTTCCGGACCACAGAGCAACTCGAGATCAGAAAGTTTTGATCCCGCACTCAAATACTGACCAAGGCGATAGGAGCTTCACAACTATGCCTTCATGTCTAACTAGTAAATATCAAGTTATCGTATTCCATCGTGTCTAATTTCATAGACAAACATCCAAGGGTTCCTAGAAACATTGCTGTGCAATAAATAATAGGACCCTATCGAATTAATCAGGCTAGGAGCCAGTCCGGGTAGTTAACGCCCCATTACACCCGAGTCCAGTGAAAAATTGCGTTGTTAGCTCTGAAAAAGTATCGCATCTTGCGTTTAGTAAGTGCAATTTTACACTAAAGCAATGACATCAACTGTTTGAAACATTTCTTTAATATGTATGTTCAGTTTCTGCAGAAGCTCTTGTATTTGTTAACATCATTACAAGGACGTTCCTGGTTGGTCAAAAGCTTATGATGGATATGTATGTCTGTAAGGAATTAATTGTCTGGAAGACCGTGCACAATATGATTCCCTGATTCCCTCTTAGTACGCCCTTGCAAAGAGACCACCGTATATGCGTGGCTCCGCAATCCGGCACGCGTGCTCTTTATCAGGAAAGGAGAGGGTGAGATAAGGTCCTAAAGCTTCAGAACACTCCATGGTACCTCCTATAAAAGACTTAAAGATGCAATCGCGGTAATTTAATTTTTTTTAAATTTCCTTTTATATCTGTCAATTTAAAGCGAAGTCACGCGTATAGGAATAGGAACAGTATGTTTTAAGTACACGCGCGCTGTGCCGCATATATTAAGATACACGCTGATATATGTGGCTGTGGAACGAAGTAAACTAATAAAAGTTGAGTGTCTCAACTTTCTTCCCCTCATCGTAAGGAAGTCACAGGTTCTAAGAATGTCGAACTTTTTGTTTATTTAACCAAAGTACTTAATTATTGTAGTAATTGGGACAGTGGGGCTGTCGCATCTTCTTCTTCTTCTTGTCCTTTTCCCACTCTAGGTGGGGTCGGCACAACATGTCTTCTTCTTCCATTCTACTCTGTCACTCGTCAGCTCAGCATCCTCTTCTTTTATCCTCATATCATTCTTCACGCATTCAATCCATCGCTTCTTTGGTCTTCCTCTAACTCTAGGTCCGTCCACATCCATGCTCAGCATCCTTCTTGTAATGTGACATTCATCCCTCCTCATCACATGTCCATACCACGCTAACCAATTGCTCCTAATCTTTTCTGTCACTGGCGCTACTTTCAAACTTCCTCTAATATATTCATTCCTGATCTTGTCCATTCTCGTAACTCCACACATTCATCGCAACATTCGCATCTCTGCTGAGTGCTTTCTTTCATCCATCGCTTTCGTTGCCCAACATTCAGATCCATACATTACAACTGGTCTAACGATGGATTTATAGATCTTCCCTTTAAGCTTAAGGGGTAATCTAGGGTCACACGTTGCTCCTGAGACCTGTCGCCATTTCATCCATCCCACATTTATTCTATTTCTTACATCCTTGTCAATATCGCCATCGTTTTGAATTAATGATCCGAGGTACCGGAAATCGGACCAAACAGGTTGGGATACACCACCTAAGGTCATGTCCGAAAAACTGGATGCTTACCCAAAAGGGCAGAACAAGTGCTCGGTTTTCGTCGTACTAATCCTTAAACCGACACTCTCCAGCCTAGTCTGCCATTTTACCAGCCTGCTTTGGACCTCGGATACATTTTCTCCAACAAGAACAATGTCGTCGGCGAACAGCATACACCAAGGTGCCTCCTCTTGTATGTCTGCTGTTAGGGCATCCATGACAAGAAGAAACAGGTAAGGGCATAAAGCCGACCCCTGCTGCAAACCTACAGCCACATTGAACTTGTCGGTTACTCCGGCTTCGGACCTAGCTTGCGTGCTCGCTCTATCATAATGTACATCTTTCTTACAAGCTCTACATACTTCCAAGGTACTCCTTTAACTTTCATAGCCCACCGTAGAACCCCGCGGGGTACCCTATCGTATGCCTTTTCGAGGTCAACGAATACCATGTGCAAGTTTCGATTCGCACGTCGATATTGTTCACATACTTGCCGAAGTGCGAATATGGCGTCCGTTGTGCCTCGTCCAGGCATAAACCCAAATTGGTTCTGGCTCACCTCACGCTCCTCTCTCAGTCGTGTCTCAATCACTCTCTCCCATATTTTCATACTGTGTGGCATGAGCTTTATTCCCCTATAATTGTTGCAGTCCTGTACATCACCCTTGTTTTTGAAGACTGGCACAAGTGTGCTATTGCACCATTCTTCAGGGATCGCTTCCTCTTGCAACATTTTATTGAAGAATAAAGTCAGCCACCTCAATCCGTGTGCTTTCAGAACCTTCCATACTTCAACTGGTATACCATCTGGACCAACATCTGTACCATTCTTCATTCTCTGAACTGCCATTCTCACGGCTGTGGGGGCTGTCGCATCCATGTGAATAAAAGCTCCCAAGATTAATGTAGAAAAAATAATGAATTGACTATACAGAAAAAACCCTGATAGTAAGTTGATAAAATCTGCAGGTTACATCTGGGCATCACTCGCGAGTTAAACTTACTCACGCAGAAATGAAGAATAAGGTGTTTGTGATCCCATAGGAAATCTACGACAGCGAGTTTTGACCCTTCGACGGTTGTTACAAAATCCGTAAGAACTATCTTGTCCAACAAAGAAAAATGCATAAGTCCAAATACATTTGTTTTCAAGAGCTTCACATGTTGCGGTTAAGTTATTGCATTGACTTTCTCGTTTGGAAGCCGAATAATTTCTGTATGGAAGTTTATAAAGATATTTCTATTCTCACCAATATAGGTGCGTCCCACTAGTGCGCCTAGACCTTCCTCGTGGAGAAACACCTGAGTAGTTTGGGCCGTAACACGACCAAGCAGGCTTTTTGATATCGAAACCCAAAGTGTACTAACCATTGCGCCACTGAGCTAAAAATATTTTTACTGCTTCCTATCGTTCCGTGGTTGCTAAATACAATATACCAATAAAAATACAAATACTTTCTGTGAATATGTGACATTTACAATGATTAAATAATCTGGTAATGCGTATGACAGGTGGCTTAGAGGAGTTAGTTGATTGGTTGGACAGGTCCGCTAACGTGTTACTATGGGGAGCATATATCTGTGAACACGTGACGTGGATTTTTATATCGCTTTTAAATTATATCGAAATCGTATAATTTTGTTTGAAGATTTTCGAAAGAATACCATGGCAATTAACTTATTTTTTTCTACTTTAATTTATTCATAAATAAAAGTAAAGAAAATAAATTCAACGTCAACCTGAAATAACGATTTTGAAATCCTGTAGATCCTGTAGGCCGAAAGAGTCATCATAATAAATATAGACAACAATAATAGGATACTCCACCGAGGACTTAAACACGTCGGCTTAAATTGGTGGCCATGCAGCATTTTCAAAAGGACTTATTATCTGTTTTATTCCTTTCGGGCAATGGTCTAAGGGTCGGGATTTCGATCCGATGTCAGGTAGTAGGTTAAAATATGTACCAATGTCGAAAACGCACGATGTCGTGCTATGACAGCTTGTCTAATAGTCGAATTTTCAAATATTACTAAGTATAGTTAAATAATCATAGATAATTTAACTACAACAAGATGATGGGATTAGTAAAATGGCGGCTGGTGGCACAGCTGATGTATAATTTTCATCGCAAACATCATTGTCACGCTGACGTCACACATTTCTGCATTTTACATTGACGCTCTTGGACTAGATTTTAACTATTGAGGTAACTAGTACTACGGATTAAAAAACTCACCCTAAAATAAGACAAAAACCTTCATTTTCGCGAGCTGTGTGTCTCTATCTTAACCGGTTACCTAACAGGGGCTTAAAATTAAATTTCTTAGCTGCGACGATGCCGACGATAATTTTAATTACTACACGCGCGCCAATAAATATCCGGGAATCCAAGGAGTCTGGATATGTGTTGTGAGACTTTTTACGCTCATGTTAATACTTCGTGAAACTTTGTGTCGCTTTTATGGCGATAATTATTTAATTTCTCGTTAGAAACGGTAATTAATCGTTCATTAAGGAATGGTACTTGTAATTAACGTATAAATTAGATTATAAAAGAGTGTACATGGGTGCTACATGAGTGTAACTGAATTTATGAGGAGACGAGGGAACATAAATATATTATTACTTATGAAGCCTGACCGTACTGATACCAAGGAATTGGTTAGAACTAATAAATAAATTTCCAAAAGAGGTGTTATTTTTATATTACCTATTTAGGTAGATGTCACTTTTGAAGCTGTAATTTTTTGAAGATGTCACCCTTAGATACATACGTCACGGTCACGACTTTGGTCAATAGAGGTAGGCAGAGATTACTTCTTTCCACTTGCTACTATCCTTACATAATTTCTCTTGCTTAATTTTTATAAAGAATTTGAAACTATTTGATAGCAGTGCGTATTTTTAAACGAACTGTAATTACAAACATCAAAGATGGCTTCCATCTGTAGATACAATAACAAGGTTATTAGGTCATATTACTACAATTCAATTTTAAAACGCATTCGTCACTATGCATTCTCGGATTACCGTTTTAAATTAAAACAATGGACGTTCCAGTTTTATTCGACACCGGATCAAACGCGTCAGAAACTGTCAAAGTGACGTGCGTGTCATTATGACGCGTGTCAAATAGGACACCGCGACACATGGTGCGTTCCCGATTTATGGCTCAGTTTCTTTAGAACAATATGGTAGTTGTTGCGTATCAAGGGATTCTTTATTATAAAAAAAATTTATACTAATAATAGTAAAAAATCTGAATTAATGGTCCAAATCGATATTTTAAATAAAGTTTTTGAAACGTTTCGAACCGTTATTTGGACTGTGTTCTTTGCATTGCGTTCCGAACGAAAATGGGCACGTTTTCAAAAACCGGTTTAATGGGCGGGGCTTCCAAGCGCGGGTCGGGCAGCGAGTCACCACCGGTGGCGGCGCGTCGCAAATTTCATTTTTTTGTTCTCCAAGAACATTTTTTATAACGTTCCATTAGAACATAAACGCAGCTTTTGTAAAAGGCACAAATTTTCATTAAAATAGAGACTTGTTGATATGATAACTATAAAAGTTGATTCATATTATGGACCATCCATAAATTAAGTCACAAGAATTTCATGATTTTTTGACATCTCCCCCGTCTTTGTCACAGCTTGTGTCACATTTGTGAGACTCCTCCCTCCCCAGTGCGACGTCACATATTGTGCCATCGTACATCTAGAAATTATTGAATTAAAACAGCAGTTCCGAATGTATTCGACCTTTGGTAGACCGTCCCTCCCCCTCAGAGTGTGACGTAATTTTTTGATGTCTCCTTAGTGAAGCACTTAATTTATTATTCCATTCTAAAATACCAAAGCGTGTTTAGCATGTCTACGACTATTATTGGTCTGAGAGACATAATTGCACTCCGTCATCAATATTGTTATCCAAAAAAAGTCTTAAAGTCAACTACATAAAGTCCTCTGTTCTCAGCGGCTTGTCAGACCGGACAATTGGTAAACACTTGATCTAAATGAGTGTTCCGCACCAACCAACCTTAAAGGGGAGCACTGAGCACTCACGTTTATATAACAATGTTCTTCTCAGGAACTTGATGTCCATTATGTACCTTGTACTGGAATATATCGGTTGTGGTTGTTGTTGTGATCCATACACGTCAAAACTACTGAACCGATTTAATCGTGGTACTAAAGCCTGAGAAAGGATATAGGCTACTTTTTATTCGTTAGATATAAATTGGGAAAATGTTAGATTTTGATGATAGAAGGATGGCCGCTAAATTGCACTCCAGAAAACTTTAAATATTAGTAACTTATCATATAATTGCGCCTTTCCTCAGAAATGCTTAATTCTAAATAAATATTCAACTTCAGATGAAGGTTCATAGGTTATATTTATGGTCATGGGAATATCAAAATGTATTTCTCATCCTGATTTCTGTTACACATAACTATATTAAACGTATTATCAGAAAAGTGTGTGTAAACACCTCTGCCTACTTGATAATATAATGTGTCTGTGTGTTATATGAAAACTAGTTCTTTGAATTATCAGTTTTCCTCATATATTATAGAAAGAAAGAAAGAAAAATATATTTATTTCCATCAAATTGTGAAACTAAGGTTGAAACAAAAGTAAAAAAAAAGCCCCACAACTGCATGGAATGGTAGACCCAATTCAGCATTACGCGAGAACAAAATGATCTGACGCTGATTTGCAATAGGCACCCGTTAGGTCTGACAGAGGATGCCAACTGCTATATAGTACATACGATAGAAATATTAGGTTGGGGAAAAAGTCTTTTCGCATTATAGTATGTATAAACTTGTAATAAAATCTCTTTGGCTATACTATTTGCATCTGGCTGGTTTTGGTAACATTGAAAGTTTAAATTTTAAAGAATATAATTCAAAATTCAAATAAGAAAATGTGTGATTTTCATTTGTTTTTCGTACCGCCAAGATGAGTGAATCTAATGAAGAAATTCGATACATTTTAAAATTTAACTACAAAAACGGTAAAAATGCAACGCAAGCCGCGAAAAAAAATTGCGATGTTTATGGACCTAGTGCAGTGTCTGTGAGAGTAGCACAAATTTGGTTTAAGCGTTTTCAATCCGGAAATTTTGATGTCAAAGATGCACGTCGCTCTGGTCGCCCTATTACAGATAAAATGGATGCCATTTTTGAAAAAGTGGAACAAGATCGGCATGTCAGTAGTTACGACGTAGCTGAAAAACTGGAAATTGACCACAAAACAGTTTTGGCGCATTTGAAAAAAACTGGGTACACAAAAAAGCTCGACATTTGGGTACCTCACGAGCTCACTGAAAGAAACCTAATGAACCGTGTACTCATTTGTGATTCTTTATTACGACGTAATGAAACCGAACCATTTTTGAAGAAGCTGATAACTGGTGATGAAAAGTGGATCACGTACGACAAGAACGTGCGAAAAAGGTCGTGGTCAAAGGCCGGTCAGGCTTCACAGACTGTGGCGAAACCCGGGTTAACTCGCAACAAGGTGATGCTGTGTGTGTGGTGGGATTGGAAGGGCATTATTCATTATGAGCTGTTACCACCAGGCAGGACCATCGATTCTGAACTCTACTGCGAACAACTGATGAGATTAAAGCAAGAAGTTGAGAGAAAGCGGCCGGAATTAATCAACAGAAGGGGTGTGGTTTTTCATCATGATAACGCTAGACCTCACACATCTTTAGCCACTCAGCAAAAATTAAGAGAGTTTGGCTGGGAGGTGTTAATGCATCCGCCGTATAGTCCTGACCTTGCACCTTCAGATTTCCACCTGTTTCGGTCTCTTCAGAATTCTTTAGGCAGTGTCAGGTTAACATCACGAGAGGACTGCCAAAACCACTTGTCGCGGTATTTTGACCAGAATTCCCAAAATTTCTATAGCAATGGGATCATGTCCCTACCTACAAGATGGCAAAAAGTTATCGAACAAAATGGTACCTACATACTTTAGTTAAATGTAAATAAACTATATTAAAAAATGTTTTGAATTTTCTTAAAAAATGCGAAGAAACTTTTTCCCCAACCTATTATATATATATAATACATAGATTAGATTTTAATTATTATATATAATGCAAAATCAAATCAAAAATCAAAATCAAAAATAATTTTATTTCATAGGCTAAACATAGCACTTAAAATCGACAACAATCATACATAGTCACATTTATTATACATAAAGTAAATTTTAATAATAAAATTGACAAAAAAGACTTAAAATTCACTGCCGCGAGCGCTTGTTGCAAGTACATCCACATAGCGCTTTGACTGTGGTTGTAATCGATACAAAAATAAAAATAAATAAACACGAATGTGTATAATGCTGTTACATTATGAGGAATCCAACAAATTCTTTAAACCACAGGAGCTCGCTACACTCGCGCGTTATACTCCAGCAAACGGCCCATGCTATGCTTGATTGCCATTATTTTGGACGACATGTCTCCCAGTCGTAGTTAATTAAATAAGGGACTTACTCTGATTTACGAGCCACGAATTTGAATGGTAAGTAGTACATCGATTCAGTTTCTATTAATTGGAGTGATACTATTCAAAACAGTAATTTGGGTCCAAAAGGTTGTTGATTGGTATTGTAATGATACTGAACAATGTTTACCGGGACAATTAGATTTGTTATCAAAAGCTAAATAATTTAAATTGCTTAATTGAAATGCCATTTTTCATTAGATATTCATTTGTCTTTTAAATTCGTCATCTGTGTAATTTTTCTTTGCTTTAATCTCTATAAACTCTAATTTCCATTCTCTGGAGAAAATTAGAAAATTCTCGCAAGCTTTCAGAATATTCAGATGTTTAATTCCTCATTTAGATTCAATTAGAAAAATCTTGAATACTTAAGCTTAAGAAACTGAATTATAAAGCAACCAACATTATCATTGTGTAATGTTTCCTTTGAGATCAGCGGAGCTCGCTCACTGTTTCTGTTTGTGGACTTCTCAAAGCGTGAACTTGTAAATATTTTTGTCGATTACCCTCAAAGTGTTTAGGGTGGCCATATTTCTTGTTCTGGACCAGAAATCCTATTTACGGACCGTACCCATCACTGCGGTAGGCGGGATTGGTGTTCGCTCAGCCCCTTGCTGAGAATGCATTCATAAAATATACTCATACTCCCCTATATACTCATTTCTGCCCTCCGTGAAAGAGATCCGGGGTCTGAAGGGATTCTCTGAACTTTCTAAAACCACCCAAGAGAGTTTTTTGATTATTCGGGAGTTGTGATCTCCCTTGGCAATTTCACCATTTTTAATTATTCTCACGAATTATCTTAACAATTGACAGTTATTTTCACTCCACTACAGTGCTGATCGTAGGTCTCCTGTTTGTCACTTCATGAAACCCGTTTAAAGAATATTCCATGTAAAATACAGAGAACAACTTATCTTCCCATGTTAACATATTTGTAAAATTCCTTGTGGAATACTGATAAGCAATATCAAATTATACAATACACGTTTCTCTGTGATCTTTAGGTATATAATTTTCGTCTTATATGTTAAGAGGTGGAAGTCAAGCGTAACACGGAGCTTATGTTATGTCATTACTTTCTTTGTATATTCATCTTAAAGGTCATTGATATTTGCCCTGTTATCTCTTTTTTAAAAGTTTTGTTAACTGATCGGTCCATGTAGCAACTGTTTCTTCTAATCACCAATCCGCTTTAACTTTGTGATGGTTTTGTAAAACCATAAAGCCAACGTCTTCCAAGAGATTGTTACTAAACAAATATAAACTAGATCTAACTGGTCAGTTGTATTGAGGCAGAAATTTGTAATCGGAAGCCGGTGTTGATTATTCAACGTAAGTGCGTGTCATGCTTCGTGAGTTATATAATTCATGTGAACTGCTCATTGGACGAAGACATTGTTTATTCTATTGATGCCAAGTGTCACTTTCATGATGATGTAGCATTTAGATACCCGTGTTTAATGAATTAAGCTAATATAATTTGTATGTGGAAACAACTTAGTTATTTATTTATTTTTATAAAAAGTACAGCAAATGAGTTAACATCGTCTGATGATGAGCCGCGAAAGAATCATTTTGCGGAATTAGCGGTCAGCAGAGATCAGTCGACTGCCTAGCTACCTCCACCTTGCTGTCAACTTAGGTGCCTTTTTTACCCCTCTCTTGAAGGAACCCTTGTTGTAGCGCGGAGGTAATGTTATTATAAGTAAATAATTACCAATCTTTGAAAGAAAGTTTGCCTGAACTGCTCGCATCTAGCAGTTTCCTGTAACATTCACTAAATCATCGGTCTATGTTATAATGGGTCTACCAATGCTACTCTTCTTCACCACCACTCGAGACCCTTTCCGCCCCAGTGACCGAATTTCGGACATAATACACTGTCATAATGCTAAAATAATGAAAATAGAGTGTAGTCAATTGTTCATATCTGTTCAACTTTAGATTGGGAAGTATATTACTTCTTTCTTAAAAAAAAATATTTAACAAATCCCTGGCCACCCTAACTTTTCTTGTTTGCATTTTTTACATTTAAGAGTAACGGTAAACAAGATGACTCCGGTAATGTGGTTATTAACTTACCGAGTGGTTTGCTTAGGGAATCCCGCCCTAGCCCCCGGGCCTACGGATTTTGCCTTTATTACGATGGATAAAAGGTTTTTCGGTCTTCGTTCCGGCATGACCCCGGCTGAAATTGATTGAAGTTATTTTGGGGGTAATTAAAGATTTTAATGTAATTAATACTAAGGGTGCGACAAACGTAAACAAAATGTTGTGTAAACAATGATTTTGTTATAAAATAAGGTGTACCATCGTGTGTATTGTGATTATTCGACAAAATCCACATATTATTAAGGAGATGGTGACGGTTTTCTTCATGAGGAAATGTTCAGAAAAACTAAAGTCATCAACAGAGTTAAAAGAAACATGAGCATTGCTCTATGGAACTGACGAACGGGAAGGTCCTCTGGTGGCGGTCACGTATTAGGAGCGCTAGGAAGTCTCCATAAGGCACGACAATCTGGTGAAGGTCACTAGATAGGCGAGATGTCGCGAGATGCGGGCAATAATTATGGTAATCTTCGACCTTTCTATGTCCAGCAATAGATATCTCGGCTGAATTATGAGAATGATGTTCCAAAATTTGAATTTCAAAACATAAGGAACCATAACGCTCAATGCGGATATTGGTAGTGGTCGTCATCTTCTGAACCCATAGTTAGGGAGATCCTTGTGGAAGCCGCATGTTCATCAGTAGACATGGCTCAGCTAATGAAAATGTATCTTTTATATTACTAGATGACACAAAACAAACAAACAATTATATGTAAATCTCGTTACATACACGTTCACTTTCCCCCAGCCGAGCAGAGCGTGTAGTTATTAGCACGCGATTTCCGTCTGTATGTGCATCAGACAAGTTATTATGTAAAGGTTCACGTAGCTTTATATTGAAGACGTTATTTTTGAAGGGCTTGAAGTGTTAAACTCTATTAAGTTTTAATAAGGTGTATTTTATTGTTATATTTGAGTCGGTTGATTAAAATGAAAATTGACGTTTTTGATTTATGTTTTCGTCAACTGTGGTGGCAGTTTGAGCCTCAGAGAGGATTGTGTGTAACGGAATTATTTTTATAAGTTCTATGAGCAAGTGGAATAATTATAGTACTACTGCTGCTTTTCCTCAAGGTTATTGGTTCAATCTCTGTTTGTTAATATGAATATCTTTCCACCAGAGATGTGACGTAGACGGCATCTACGTCACATCATCAACGTCATGAAAAATAGACCAATCAGATTGCGCTAATTTCAAACATACTCAAAATGAAGCTACATAATTGGTGGATTACTCGCACAGAAGCACTCCAGAGGCTGCCTCTGAAGCAAAAGCATCTTAATTCTCGTAAAGAATCTAAGCATTAAAATAATCAACACTAATTAGTATTAATTAAGAGATAAAATGTGAGCTTCTGCGCAACCAAACTTCTTTCACAAGATTCAGGGAGTTGTATCATTTATTACACTTCGTTTGCGACTTACAATGACCGGTATAGGAGTGGAAATCTACCTGTGCCTACTTAGAAACTCGTCGAGATAAGGACTTTTAGTAGGGCCCTTATAAATACGATTTGGTCTGTGGAGTCGTTTGTTAATTGGGCTGCTTTATAAATGCCAACAGAGTGGAAATATTAGGCAGGTTCCTATTTGGTGATTAGGAAAAGAAACATAATTAAGAAACGTTTCTTTGTTCACGTGGACGAAAATTTATTTGTGGACTTTACCTGCCGCTGATTAGGCAGTAGGCGTGTGTGGGACTCGCTGGCTGAGAATACCCACTAAAGCTCCCTGATATACCTATTCATGTCCTACCACGGGAACGATCTGTAAATATGCTTTCATACAGAATACATAAAGTTTTTATTTACTAACGTAATCATACAGATGCCAACAGAAATAGTCCTAAAGCGATGTAGAGACAATTTTTAAGTTTAAAATTAACACGCAACATTTGAAATTGAATTTATGTACATAAAATATACAATGGAGATAATGAATTCATTGAATCGGCAACAGGAAACATGAATTATATTGACAACTGTAATTCTTGGGTTATTGAATTTTCGTCATTTGACACGCCAATTGAATTTCTTACCTAAAATTAAAAGAATTTAATGTCAAATCAAAAAGAAAGCTGCTTTACTCAGTAAATTACTCACCGCAGGTTCATATGAATCATTGATGATGATGGTTTATATGAGTCTATGAGTCCTCTGACGACCTCAGAGGACCCTCTGACGAGTCTGTATGCCGGTCTCAAGACGTCGCCATCTCGGGAGGTTCTGGGTTCGATCTCCAGTGGGGGCAAATGTTTGGGTGATGAATTTTCAGGCATTTGTTCTCCAGTCTTGGATGTTTATATATATTTCTATATATTCAGGTTATTTATATGTATTTATCTATTAAATAAATTTATCCGTCATCTAGTGTCCGTTACACAAGCAGCATACGTTGCTTAAAATGGGGCTAGTTGATAGGTGTGAATGTCTGAGGATATTATTATATTATTATTATGAGTATTTAGTAACATTCTTTCAATGAAATGTTGCTAAAAAGCATATTGGAAAGCGAAAAAGAAATAAACATCATTCGCATTTTTCCTGCATTCAAGTGCACCTTAAAAAACAATCTATAAAAGCGTAATGTTAAATACGGTAAATATAAATATATCCGGCTCGTAGGACCATATAGAACTATACGATAATGCTGTAGTTCTATCGCATCTGCGGATATTGTGGCCCTATCTGTATGTGCCATAGGGGACTTCAGGGACGTAAACAAAATTGCTCATGCACACCGATGGGATTTTACGGGGAAAGGCCCCGTGTGTGTTGTGTTGTGATATCGCGATGAATTCGAGATATGGGGGCGCTGATTTTTTGTGAGAATAAGGGCGGTTTTAAAGTGTTTTGTATTTGATCGTTGTTTATGAAGGGAATTTAGAGTTGACCCATTGGTGTCTGCTTACCATAGAATTCAAGGTAATAGTGGTTTTCCTAACTTTTAACCCATTCATGGGGCCTGTGAGGCTGCGTCGGGTTGACAATTTGTTAGATTTAGACCTTTCCTGCGAAGAGAGACCTATGCTCATCAGTAGCTGTAAATTTAGGTACGCTGTCACCATTTAACCTGATAGTATTGCTGCCTAATGTAGTTTCGGTAAGTTATGGCGATTTGAAATTACGACGCGGTCTCTCAGACCCCACGTCGGTACTAACGTTAGTTTTCTTTGAGCGAAATAAAATAAATAGTGTTTCTATTTCAGAATCCCAATAACTAATTTACTAAGCTACAACAGTTATATTAAAGGCGTAGAGACGACCGCTTCAGACGACTATGATAGGAATGAAAATTGGAGACCAAACCAATGAAAAGACACAGTTGCTTAATTTAAAAACAGAAACAAAGAGAAAATGGCCAGAGAAAAGCGCTATAAGAGTTGGACAGTTACAGTTGTATGATTCAAGTTTTACTCGTATAGCTTATATAATATGATAAAGCTTGTTATACACCCTTCCTAAAAGTATGCTCTCAACAAGTTCTTTGAAGCCTTGTTTCTTCAGCAAGAGGATAGGTAAATCCTATAAAGGGGGATCCTGCTCTGACAAATCCGTAATGCTATCACGAAACGACCTTTGTTGCCAAATAAGTAGCAAAGCCGTTATAGTCCGATTTTATTTCAATTTTGCTTAGGCACAGTGCTATTAGTTATCACCACAGTGGTATTGTTACCATGGCACATTTAAGAAGTTTCTCACGTCACCGTTGTATTCACACATATTATCATAATTGGGTGGGTGTGAGCTTTGAAACTTTATAATCACGAGTCCTTCGTGCTTCAGTAGTCACGTAAGACTCAATTGCTATTGCAAATATCTCTACCCAGCCACATTAGGCAAGCATGTTAAGTGTTACAGCACGTACTCCAATTACTTACAGGAAATTATAAGGACCTGTGTTATAAGGATCCACCATGTTGCCAAGCACTGGGCACGGTATTAATTAAGTATCAGCAACCTCGTACTCCGCCTATATATTAGGTCCTTACCTATGAAATTGGTGTTTTGTATGGAGATTTTGGGGAATTCTGCATTTTCCATACTAACAATTTTTCAGTTTTCTTCACAACGACAAATCCAATGACAATAATATTTGGCATCTATCATAAGACAAGCTTTATTAATATGTGTATAATCACACTTCATAAAAATTATTTATCGTTTTTAAGTGAATGCAAATAAAATGATGTATTCGGGAGGCACTTCAAAGGTACTTTTAAAAAGAATACTCTGAATCTTAATAGTTACAGAGAAAATACTAAGAGAGAAAAACACCAATTTCATAGGTAAGGACCCAATATGCTGCAGTGCAGTGTGCCTAGGCACAGGCCTTCCTTATGGAGCAACACGTGAGAAGTATGAGCCGTAACTCCACCACGCTGGCCCAATGCGGGTTGGTGGGTAGAAACGGTTGCAATAACTTCCGGGAGCTTAACGTTCCCTCCGAAGCACGGAGGAGTTTGAGATCACAAAGTTTTGGTCCAATCCAAGACATGAATATGGAGAAGGTTATATCGAAAGCTAAAGCGCAGTAACCATTACGCCACCGAGCTCGTCTATCAGCGACCTAATAGATTTAAATCCGCGCGTAATTAAAATTCGGCACGCATTGCACCCACAGTTCCCTGATTGTTAACAATGATTGGAAAAATTCACGAATATCGGAAATATGCAAGGGTCAATAATACCAAGCGGTTACGCTTAACCTCTTAGTGGGGTTAGACTGGGCCACAATGGCGGACAACGGAAGGGGCGAATTCAGTACAGTAGGGATAACATTTATAGGTGTTTTACATAATGTTTGATGTAGCTGTGCTTTTTTGATCCCCGCTTTCCGAATAATGGCAAACTCTGACTTGGTCCTAAAACATGATGAAAAGCAGTCTTGATAGTTGTTTAATTTGTTTAATTTTTGTGACAGCTATAACTGCAACATTGTTTAGCGTGGATGAAGAACATTCAAAAATTATTTCCTTTTTATCCCTATTCATAAGAGAAACTTCGTTAATTAAAAAAATTGAAAAAGATATGCTTATTAATCTGTCATCCAACTTATATTATATCAAATGAAGAACAGAATCGGATACGCTTTAAATGTTAACCATTTATTCCAAATCGCCGAAATCCAATAGTTTTAACGTGAATTGGATTGTCCATACGATATTGTGTCTAAATTGAGTCATGATACTATTATTTCGATTGCGAAATGGGAATTGGGAAAATGTATTCAATAGTAAAAAAATATATTCTACGTGCATATACTGAAATAAAATTGAAATGGTATTGGTTTCACAAAAAATTATTGGCAACTAGTAAAAGATACTCTCGTATTTCTGAGGTTTCAGATAAGTATCAGATCACGTATTTTAAATACACACATACATACACGATTACTAAGAGACTAGGCAAAAGCACCGCAAAAGCACCTGGCCCATAGTCCGCGCTTCACCATGCAGCGACTCAGCGTGACAGGTGGTGAGCCCGTCGCCGCTATAAGCTATTGAATGGTTGTGTAGTTCCAAATCCATTAGTCGCCTTTTACGGCACCCAAAAGAAGAGATGGGTTGGTAGTTTCATGGGCCGCTACCACACGACTCGTAATTTAAATAATGATTGAGAATATCTTCAAACATACCTTTCTTAATGAGACTCTCTATAATTATAAGGAAGAAAGAAGATACTAGTTGAAGAATGTCCAATGGTCGCAAATTATTGAAAGGAAATAATACATGATACGTTTGCTCCTAAAGTTTTAAGCAACACAGGCTTACTAGCGTTCGAGTGTAATATTTTCATTACGAGTATCTACGAATGGATAGGCATAGGTGTCAATTTTGCACCATATTAAGCCTGATGTGTTGTATTTAGCATCCGGACAACATTTTTTATTTTACCATGAACCCTTGTTTCCCTGTAAAATAAAACTACTTGTTCAATCATCGTGAACATTCGCAGCAAACGCGAATTTCGCTAACAATTGATGGCTCCGCTGAGTTATTGTGCGTTTGTCGCGAGCAAAATAGATTTGCCAATTAAAATTGTTTTGTGCGCACCGGCACAGTTGCCTGTGATGGATAGATGTTGGATGTTTTTTATTGTGGGTAGTGTATGAGAAATATTGGGTTGCTCTTTGTTTGATCGCTTAGTATGAAATCATTTTTTTGGGAAGCGGAAAGTAGTTTTTTGTAGGAGCATCACTCTGTTCCCGTTTGAAGAGACAGCCAATTGATTTACACCATGAATTTAGCAACCCCCTATGGGGTGCTTATGATAAACAATTTCACGAAAATCACCGTTGACAAAATTCATCTGTCAAAAATTACAATACCAAAAATCACTACCATTTTTGGTTCACTGCAAGATAAATGCCCGCTTCTTTAATTGTTGTATATTCATAAGTTATATTAGCTTTTTATAATTGTTTTTCTACCAATAATAATAAAAACCTAAGACGAGGCGCTAACCTTTATCGGCTTTGGGCACAAAATATTTTATCATTCGCCGAGTAAACTTTTTTTAATAGACAATTTTGATCACATTGTCAGGAAAAATATTTCGGATTTATTTTGCTGGTTTTCAACAATGATATAGTAATAACCTGACCATGAATATAAAAAAAAACCCGCTCTGAGGACGCCAGAAAATTTCTTCTTATTGCATTAATCAGTAAATTTTCCATTATCCTTTTTTTATGTTACTTTAACCAGTAGTTACTAATAACATATCTAATGCACAAAAACAACAATTTACAATTTTATCTCCGGACCAGTTACCTCTACCGTAGTACCGTAGTCAGAATGGTTTGATGACTGCTGACTACTAACCACTACATTTATTTTTGGCGTGACGACCTGTTGCACGGTTTATGGCAATCTTTGGATGTATTAAAGAGTCATTAGACATAGGGATGTCTCTTTTATGCTGTGAATGTCATTGCTTTATTTGCAGTGCCTGGAATAATTGCTCAATTCCTTTGGTATTTTTTTTTGCCCGCCGTTTCGCTAGCGCGCTCTGGAAATGCAACGTTAGCGTCGAGCGTCACATTATAAATTAACTGAAACGGTAATTTTTAGCGAATAGACGCATCTATGTCAATCTTCTGCTTTACCGCTCGTTAACAGCGCGTGTTTTTAAAATTTCAATATCTTTTAACTTTTATAGAACAGCTTTATATAGGTAAAACTTGTGTTGTCACACAAGCTATCGTTAAGAAAATTATTAGTCCTGCTTTGTCTTGTAATGAATCAATATTTCTGTTTCGAAATCGGGTTGGGCATCTTTTAAAATAAACGCCGCTTGTCAAACCGGACTCCAGGAGCCATATCCCGGTTGATTATCCCTAGATGTTGAAGTTATGGTGATTTTCATATATTGAATTGGTATTTTCACTATAAAACCTCTACAATGTTCATGTGTAGTACGTTTAATTTTTTTCCTTTTCTCGGTTTTCGGCGAACGGAGGCATAAAGATATGTTGTTGTTCATCCCACTGTTGGGGTTAGACTCGTGTCCAGTAAGCACACTATTAAAAAAGGCAATCTTTTTATACTTACTTTATTGACGACACCCATGATCTCGAGAAATAAAATTTTACGTCTAAGATCGATAAACACGATAAAAATCAATAAGTTAGACGGATATCCTCAAGGAATTATAAGTACAGATGCTTTTGACAACTAAGTAGTCAACGGGCACTAGATGAAACACAAAAGAAACATCTATTGTTTGCGAATACTGGTGTTCGCGGTGCCCGCCAAGGGGTTAAATTAGGCGAACGTTTGTCAAGGTTGAGATTTTTTCTGAAAATGGTCCTGTTTAAATTCTATCGCGTTCTGATGACAACAATGACAACCCTGCATCATATTCATAGTCCGCGTAAGCTATAAAAAGCCTGTACCTACCGATCGTAACACGGTATTTTTAAATCTTTCGTCCTGGTCCGATGGCGGATCATAAAGAGCCGTTTTATTCGGGGATTTATCTTTTGGCCACTTTTACTGTTCGTTTTTATTGTCTACTCGTACTTTTGTCTAGTCGTTGATTTTCCGATTCATGTAAAATCCAGTTGAATAGGATCAGTGAGATTCTATTGAACTGAAATGTGAATGAGGTTTTGCACGTTTTGTATTTTTTTCAAGTATTTAATATTTTTTACTGTAGGAAAATGGAAATTGGCGATAAGCAGCCGGCATAAGTATGTACTTTCGAGCATCTTTTTAGGACTATGTCCAAGTGGCTATTCGGTTTGTGGGTGTTGCCATCTTTGAGATATCGGGTTCGAGTACAATCGAAAAAAATGTTTGCGTGATGTCTTCCTTCACACAAACATTTGATGATGAATTTATTCTTCAGTCTTAAGTGTATTGAGGGTAGTTATCCGTCATCTAGTATCCATAACATAGGCTTAATATTACATAGATAACGCCAGCAACCCTAATCATAACCGTTTATACCGCCCGTCCGTAGTGTTTGCTTCACGCCGATTGCAATCTACCCTCCATTTAATAAGCTTTAGATCATAGCTCCACAGCAAACATATGCTATCCCTCTCGCACTCTTCAACAAACTGACTAGTAAGAGAGAGCAATCAATTTGTGATTTCAAGATGATAGGCTCTATTTTAAAGATTTGTTTTGGAGGTTTTGGCAAGTTCTTGTTTGTGTTTTAAACGATCCGTCAAGTTATGTATGTTTTACAATAACCGTTGATTAGGTTAATGTTGACATGATTTGTGGATTAATCGTCTCCTTTCTAAGAAATTGGTCAAATAAATATTATTTCATTAGTTTTGGATTATTTCTTAATAAGTCAAACACAAAAAGATATTATGTTTAGGAATTTAGGAATCAAAAGTTTTGCCAACTATTCGCATACTGTCAACAGACGTTATTCCTGAGAAGAAAGGATTGAAAATTCGGGAGTTCTGTACCAAAAGTTCAAAAGCAAAAATAACTTAATTTCATAGGCCAAACTTGGCACTTAAAATCGTCAACATTTTACATATCTAACAAAATAAATAAATAGGCTTCTGTTCTCTGTGGCCCTAGCTGTTTCCGCAAGTGGACAATTGCTATGTTCCTTCATGTAAAATAAAATAGTTGAAATAAAAAATACTTCTAGTATATTAAAGTTTATTATCGCGAGCGCTTGTTGCAAGTACAACCACAGCGCTTTGACTTTACTGTTACCGAAATGTATGTGTGTATGAAAATCTAACTAACCTCTCTATGATAATGACTACGATATATGTCAATCCATGTTCATTGTTGTCTGAAACATCGGCGAACCTAGAAAGTAAATCGTTTCCGAGAATCCGCCAACGATTTCTAGCATGAATTTTTCAAACAAATTCTCTCATTTTCATTATTAATCGCATTAGTTTCATAGTAAAGATTAGATTACATTTCCTATTACAAGAAGTTAAATGACTAATCGAAACATTAATCATTTTAATCTGAACTAAGTTGATGCATCGCATCGCGCAAATTGTTTAGCAAGGCGAACTTCGTCTGGCAGTCCAGCAGAAATATTATTAAACATGAACTTTGTCCTCGATTTACAGGCTGTAGCAGACAGAGCATCCAACCATATTTTGAATTTAGTTCGGAATTATGGTGACTTGTGTTGGTACTGAGCGTACGTTTAGTTGTGGATTGTTTCTCTGGTTTGTGGGTTTTGGCTCATTGCTCTGTTTTATTAGCCAAATTGAATCTAACTGGTTTGTCAAGCTTTGATATTCCCGTTAAAAATACCGGTCCGTTTAGAGGGCAAGCATTTATGTAAACATTGATCCTTTCTTAGATCTAACGTTGGGATAGTTTTCCGTTTTCATTTTGTCGTCATTATAGAACGAAGAACAAAATTTCATCTTATTATTATGAACTATCCTTGGGTGTCCTAAAATACGACTAATGGACTTAGAACTGCACAACATCCAATAGCTTATAGCAGCGACGGGCTCACCACCTGTCACGCTGAGTGCAGTGACTGCTTGGTGAAGCGCGGACTATGGCAATGGACTGCTTTTGCGCTGCTTTTGCCTAGTCTCCGATTAACCCTTAGGGGATAATAGTCGTGATTATATGTATGTATGTAAGTTAATGAAAATGTGAACATTTTAATCAGTTCCATTTAGATAACTTAAACTCGATTCTTATAGATTCAAAAGTAAAAAGTTTTCAACCTACAAGAGGCAATGTAGTCTGATTTTTTCATCCACATGACTCTTTTTGAACCCTTTGTACGAAATACAGGAACATACAGACGTGCCGAAAGGTCACGCTGAATACACGAAACCAATCTTGGCTGCAATGAATAGGTGTCTATTTGACGAGGGTCACAAGGTAGCCACACTTCTAGCTCTTGTGGTTTTTAACTAAAGGTCTAATTTGACATTAATGACTTCAACGAGTACTCGAACAAAGAAACAAAGTGGTTAGAAACTATTTCAAATTAGAGGATGAAATAATCCGAATTGATTAACATAAAAATGTTTAAAAACGTTGAATGTTTTTAGTTCTTTTATGATTACCAGAATAATCCGCGAAGGAGTCATAATCCCCATCTGAACCAGTTGTTACTTGCTGTTTTATTTCCTCGAATTTTCGAGCTGGTTCTTCGGTCTAGTGGTTCACACCAACAGGTGTTGATCGGGAAGTCCGGGTTCGATTCCCCATGGGGGCAGAAGTTTTTCTGGCCGGTTTGGGTGGTGGTAGGGCTTCCAAGCCAGCCTGGCTAGCTACCTATAACAATAATATTAGCATTTGTTATGCTCTGGCAATCAGAGGTAAGATAGCCAGTTCCTCAGTTGTTGAGGATTACAGGTGAAGCTCGCTTCCACCTTTGGCCTTATCGTCACTTTCCATCAGGTGAGATGAATTCCAGGAGCTTACCTGTCATTCATACATATAATCACGCCGGTAATCCCTGAAGGGGTAGGCTGAGTCCAAGGAGCACAAGAAAATTGGGTCTGCTCAGATGAAAAATCGTGAAAGAGTAGTAACAAGTGGCTACACAATCACAGACACAGTACCCAATACACCCTTATTCGCCTTTTACGACATGGTTGACAAGAAAAGCAGTTGGTACATTTTTTTTGTAAACCTTGTAAAATTTTGTAAATACTATAATCATCATCTTTCAACTAAGAGACGCAGAAATAGTAATGACAGCTATACCTAATCCTAATGTTGCTTAGGTTAGCAACACACTTGTTGATATTACGCTTGGCATCCTAAAAGCCCACAGACCGTCTTTAAACTTGTTTACAATCATTTTTGGTAAAACACTACAACTCCCAGAAGATACTTCTAATTCCATTATTTACTTAGGATAATATAACCCGAATGCCACAGTAGGCTAGGTCGGTCTATTAACCCTCCAGTAGATTGTAATGTAGGGATATAGGGAGTAAGTTTATATATCCACTCTAATTTCGCCCTCTGTTCGCATAAGCTGTATTGACAAGGGTCCCAATGTTGCAAGCCGAACCAATTTTTCGCCGCCCATGTATTTCTGTTATTGTTTTTTATTTGACCTTGGTAAGATTTTGTTTTTTTCTTGGAAAAGTGTTTTAAGTAGATTTTTTATATCAATATAGTTCTTAATGCCTTTTGAATTTTAACAATCTGCTACAGATTTGTATTTTAGTAATGCTTGTAGCTAAGAATCTTAATCACGGTAATAGTTATTGAAATCTGATGCCCTTTGATAATTTATTTAAATGGGCGTCGTATTTATGTTCTTTTGAATTGTGATTTTCATTTCGTTCGTTTATTTAAAAACGAATATTAGTTGTTTTGCAGGCTTTCACTCTAACGCCATTTTATTTAGTATTTTGATAGCAATGTCCACACTGTCGTTTTAAAAAACAGTAAAACATCCAAATTCATTTACCTAAAACGAAATTCCATGAAAACAATTGTGTTTTGTTATAGATAACGAATATTGGAATGGATATTCCATTTGGCGCGTCATCTAGCATGTATAGAGCGCGGGCCATATTGTCACAGGGCGGGCGGGCGGATAAACGAGTACCGTTTCCGCTCTTCTTGTACTTTGGTTCACAAAATACAGAGCTAACGTAGCGGTCTACGTGAGCGATGTGAGAAAGCGAACGCGAAAACAATCAAAAGTTGTTACTATATATATAAGTTGATTTATATATATAAAAATAGAAGGTGACTGACTGACATAGTGATCTTTCAACGCACAGCCCAAACCACTGGACGGATCGGGCTGAAATTTAGTATTCAGATAGATGTTATGACGTAGACATCCGCTAAGAAAGGATTTTGATTAATTCTATCCCCAAGGGGATAAAATAGGGGATGAAAGTTAACAGCTAGTGATCTAGAATATTGAAGTGACTGGCTATACGTACGGACTTAGAGTGCGGCACGGTGCGAATTGAAGCGAACCCGATTAGTTGTCGGAGTGTAGTTTTGTCTGGTTATTCGTGTGAACGTAGAACAAGGTCGCCGCATCGCACATCGCATTGCATTCGCGTGACATCGCATCGAATCGCTTCGTCATTCTGTTCTCTTTCAATCGCCTACGTAGGTCGTGAGCAATACGAACGAAACAAATGAAACCAGCCAAGTAGATTTTTCACCTTGTTCGCCAATGCTTCCCATAGGTTTAAATAGTTTCCATCGGTATGCATCGCTCGCCCGCTCGCTGGTTATCTGGCCTGCGCCTAGTGACGTGGGTTCGACGAGGGTGACACGTGCTAGAATATATGCGAGCCGTCAATGAACTCTTCAGCGGAAGCCAAGGGCCTACCTTGGGGTAGTAAATGGAATTTTCAAGCAGATATCGAATATCCGGACGTTTTTGGAGCCCGTTGGTCGCTGGACATATTGACATGGAGGTGCGTGGAGGTTTCCGTAATACATACATCCATTACTAGCTGTTGTCCTCGAGTTCGTCCGCGGTTGCTATGGTTTTTTTACTATCCCACGGGAACCCTTTCTTTTCCTAGAGTAAAAAGTATCTAAGATGTTTACTATAAGGTATCACCATACAAAATTTCATTGAAACAGACAGACAGAGAAACAAACAATTAAAAAGTTCATTGCGAATATAGCTTGCCTCACATTGCAACATGGCAACAGGTTCGCCACCAGTTACAAGGACATAACATATCTGGCGAAATATGGGTGTTTTAACACCTCTGCCTACCCCTTCGGGGGAAAGGCGCGATGATAAGTTGTTGTTGTTGGAATCCAGGTGTAAGAGTACGAGGAAATACAGCATCAGTCACCCTCACCTTGTTGGCCTGTATAATTCTTTTGCACGTTTATTTTTAGCTTTCGAAGCTTACAAACTTGCGCACTATAGAAAAATCTATTATTTTCAAATTCAACAGGTTAAAAAATCCCAGGATTATATGAATATTTATTTAATATAGAGTTACTACTTTTATTCCTACCTTAGTAATGACTGGTACAATATTATAAAGGTCATAAAAATTAATTGCAGTTTTAGTGGCATCCTTGTAAACGGGCTTTAGATTTTCACTTATGCAGTAAAAATAATGGAGATTGGCGTTTACCGCAAATTACTTTGGTAATTGTGAAGATTGCATAATAAACGTGGTTAAATGTCATTTCTCGTGATTGTCATAAAAATTATATCTTCCGCCTTCGGTGTGATTGAATTGCATGACTTATAGGATACACTGATATAATAAACAAGCTGATAATAAGTATCTTTTCCTTTTTTAAATGGACTAGGTGTTATTTTCAATACTTATAGCAATTTTTAGTTGTAATATGTTTTATTTAACATTAAGGATCATATGCATTCGCGCGATTGAGCGGCCCAGTCGCTACTTGGTTTTTCATACCTACATTTTTTTGTAATTTCCGGCCCTGGTGCTGAACCACTCGGTCGCACGGCCGCATATGATTCGACCCTTAGAAAACATGAGATATGAGGTACCTAGGATTTAAAATGTCTTATATTGACTGTCGTTATTTTTAGGTAACAAATCATTTTGTTGGTGTGACGCTTTTGGGCCACGTTTTTGTCTATTATTTATATTAGGTCCTTACCTATGAAATTGGTGTTTTGTATGGAGATTTTGGGGAATTCTGCATTTTCCATACTAAATTTTTTTCAGTTTTCTTCACAACGTCAAATCCAAAGATTTATTATCTTTGGATTTATTATATTTGGCATCTATCATTAGACAAGCTTTAGTAATATGTTTTATATCACACTTCATAAATTTTTTTTTATCGTTTTTAAGTGAATGCAAATAAAATGATGTATTCGGGAGGCACTTAAAAAGTGTTGTCTCCGTGTCCAATTTTAACACAATTAAACTTACAACAAATTATCAAAACAAATCAAAAGAGCTCAAAAATATAGTCTTTTTTTAGACGAGATAATTATTTTTTAGGAATACTCTGAATCTTAATAGTTACAGACAAAATACTAAGAGAGAAAAAAAACACCAATTTCACAGGTAAGGACCCAATAATTTTGTTGGTGTGACGCTTTTGGGCCACGTTTTTGTCTAATATTTATATTTTAGTCCATAATTAAATTCTAATTAGATAACTGTATTTCTTCCTTCCCCATTCACTGTTGTATCTCAGCCACGTCTTATCTACTGCGTGTTATCGGGACATAATTCACTGGAGACACAGCTTAACCGTGTCGGTGTCGACGCTATCAAGATACTGTCTAGGTGACGGATTTTGTGGATCCGTGCCTACACATAGTAAGTTTTGATTGTGAACCTTACGACCTCAGAGTAAACAGAACTGGAGTAGCCTTTGTCTAACATTCCCCTCTGCCAAATGCACAAGCATCGGATGCTTGCACGTTTAATAAAACTAGTTGAGCCGTCATTTTGACAGCCATAACATTGTAAACGTTGCGGCGAACAGAGCTCCCGCAAAAATGCCTGCCTGTGCTGTTTTTTGTTGTAAAAATAAATAGAAAACATCGAGTATGCTAAAAGATGGTGTCACCTTTTATTTGTAATTATAATTTTTAAGATTTCATGATTATTTACTTCATTATTTCATGTTTTAGAATTTTACGATTTCAAATTTCGAACGCTAGTCTCGTGGGGAGTGCGGCTGTGACGTTGTCAAAACACACACCCCACGTAATTATTTTAAGCGTGTGTGTGCGTGAAATTTAAATTTGTGTGTCGAATTATGCATGTGTGCATTTGTAAAAACGTTGTGCGTTGTGCTGGCTTTGAGTGTAGAGGTAACCTCACCCCCCGCAAGAAATGGCAGAATAAAATGTTTGAGAAATTGACTAATGGCTACTCCAGTTCTGTTTACTCTGAGCTTACGACACACTCAGAGGTTTTTCATTTGTTTTTTTATGGAATTAAGGGCAAACAAGCAAACAGATCACCTGATGTTAGTTATTACCGCCGCCTGCAACACCGGAGAGGTAAAGTGCGTTGTCGGCCTTAAATCCTCTTATGAATGAAATTAGGATTAGGCCATAAAACATACCAAATTATGTTTAAAATGTTATGCGTGTAGACTGGAATTGAGATGGTGGTATGTTTCTTTTTACAGAATTTTATATAATATTCTGGATGAGAACGGCCGAAAATTGAGAGCAGTGGACAAACATAGGCCGATGATGGTGATGATAAAATGATCTGTTTTTGATTTGGCAAGGGACTTCCCAGAAACTAATGAAATTTACAATTTCACTAGTATTTGTGTAGTTATTTCACTATAAGAAATATACATGTTATTATGAATATTTACGTACTCTGAATAATCTAACTCCATATACTTTGCGGATAAGCTGGAAGATAGTTATATTCTTGTATTCTTTTATATTTGCAATTTTGAGTATTATCATAGTAATATTATAACTCGTGCACTGTATTCTGCCGTTATTTCATCTTTCTCTTGAACATTTTTTGGCAGACCACGTTATGAATGTAGGTTATGAAACACTTTTTATAGAGCAAACCCATGTATTTTGTGTGTATGATAAACTAATAAAAAAATATTTTTGTTTCAGGTATGTACAACATTAACAGCTGCAGTAGAGACTGGTTTCAGTAAGAAAATTATTATTTTTGTCACGGATTAACTAAATTAGATAAAACTTCATATTGTAGGAACAGAAGGAAATAGCTTTTCTTTTTGGTCTTTGAAATATCTGCTAGTACTGTAGGTATATAAAAAAAAGCCTTTTGTAATGAATAATTCAATAGGTGCATTTTGACAGTTGTTTGTAGTGAGATTAATCAAAATCAAAAAAATCAAATCAAATCGAAAATAATTTTATTTCATAGGCCAAGTTCGGCACTTAAAATCGTCAACATTTTACATTATTATGCATTTTACAAATAAATAGTTTATTATGAATTATTTTAAAATTACAGTATTAAATTAAACCATTGTATTAAACTTCATTACCGCGAGCGCTTGTAACAAGTACATCCACAGGACAGTACAAGTACTTCGTTGAGTGTGGTTGTAATCGATACAAGCGGCCGGATTCCGAGAGTAAGGCTTTTCATGAGGAGAACCCGGCAAGAAACTCATGAGCCACTTTTTTTTCCCATACCAATGTAAATGGTCCATAAACCTCATCTTTTTTTTTAAAGATGGGTTTGCTCTAGACTTCAATCTAGCCGAAGGCGAAGATGATGTCGACGGTGGAGCGAGCTTACCCAGAAGAAGCCTATTCACTCGCGACTTGAATAGATTCGGGTAATACGAGCTCGGGAAAACAGACGCTGGCAGTGAATTCCATTCCTTAGCTTTGCGCGTTATAAAAGATGACGCAAAGAGCTTAGTACGTGTAAAAGGAATATCAACCAAGTACGGACTACACATAGCACACCGTCAGAGGAAGTGTTCCAGCTTATACCGGCCGCTGCCTTCCGTCACCGGGGTTCGCGACGTCAAATTCATCCCCATAGTTTGGATGGTTGGCTGTGCACGACTCTTCGTTTTTCACGTCATTTTTTGCCGCGTACGTCCAAGCTATGGAATCAATTGTCACCAGAAGTATTCTCAGACCAATACGAGTTTTAAAATTTTAGAAAAGAGTGTATTCCCTCCTTAAGGGTCGGCAACGCATCTGCAACTCCTCCGGTGTTGTAGATGTCTATGGGCAGCGGTAATCACTTACCATCAGGTGAGCCGTCTGCCCTTTTGCCCGCTCTTTACATAAAAAAAAATAGCGGCATCTGTCAATGTGCACCTATTAAATTATTCAGACTGTAGAGATTTTCGGCTGTCATTACAATTATCTTGCAAATTACAATCTTTAGTTATAAGGCCTTGCTCGGTACAAAACGGACATGAGCTTTTGGCCCCATGTAAATCCTTTAAATTTTAACTTGGTCATTGGTGAATTAACATGGAAAAATCTTTTTATTATTCTCATTTTAAATTGTATAATTTCATTATCCGCGTACTTTTCTCATATAGAAACAGAACGCAAATGTAAATAAACCCGGGACCTGTCACCAGAATGAGGTTTTTAATTTGCATGAAAACTTTTTCCTCTCAAAAGGTTGGCGATATGTGTGCTAGGTTCACCTCAAAGACGGGTAGTTTTTTTCTGTGTACCCCGCAAAGTAATCGTCAACGAACAAAGCCGGCTTTAAAGCGAGGATGTGACCGCGGGTTATTTGTCGTGCGTCGGGTGTGGACGGTCTAAGAGCGGGTGACGCTTTTTTTAAATTTCCCTTTTTATTAAAAATAAAATACTATTTAATTTTAGTTTGAGTGATGTTAATGAAATTTCTTTAAAGTGCTAGAGTTTTCTATTGTTATTTGGATGGTAGATAATAGTTAAATGATTAGTAAGTCAGTCGGAGTATTTCGTTTTGCTAGAAGATTAACCGGATAACCGGGTGCATATATTTTTGGCTAACATATTATGGAAGCGGCTTCTTAAAATAATTTTTATTAAAAATAAAATCCCGATATTTCGGGATTGCATAACTAATCAGATCACATGCATCATATTTAGTTAATGTAAAATTTTAATCCACCATTCAAGTATGTCGGTTACAATTTGATGAAGGGTGTAAGAGAAAAGATACTGGTACACCAAAAATTAAATAATATATTTTTTTTTATGCTCGCTTCTCCTTATTTAACCATTACAATATATTTATAATGTTCGATAAAAAGTGCTTTCCACAATAGCTAACATCTTATCTTTAGGTAAATATGCATCCGAATATCCGATCTCTAGATATAACATACGTGTACAAAGATATTCTTGTTAAATCGCTTGCACTAGCGTTGCATCAGAAACATTTAGCGCTAAGTCATAGCGGGCCAAAGTAAGATGGCGTCTCAAGAAGGAGGCCCGAAGCAAGGGCTCTTTGAACGTTGGCAATATGAAAACAATGGCTCGCACGGTCGCGAGTTGGGCCAACATTTTGTATGTGGGATGAGATTGGACTTGGTGAACATGTACTGGTTATTGTCGGTGAGCTAGTCACCACTTTCGATAAGTTTCAGATAAATCCATACGATGTCTGTACCACTTTCGAATTTATCTGGTGGACAAATCTTATAATTCTACTATTCAGTTTGTGAATCCTAATTCCTAATTGTAAGAAAAATGGTACTACTCGTGAATGAAACTTACATACAATGTTGAATATACCTCTGGTGAGGTCTTCCCAAGAGACTACAGCATGGAGTCCTTCAAAATGGGCGTGAAAAGGTTTTTAAGTGTCGGTAACGCGCTGGTGATGCCCTTGGTTTCAACACAGCTCTGTTGACCAAAAATGTAATGGGTATGGCCCCAGTAATATATAATAAAATACCAATAGACATACGAAACATGACATTACAATTATTTAAGAAGAAACTGACACTTTTTTTAATTAATAAATGCTATTATTCAATCTCACAATTTTTGACCGATGGGCAATGAGGACTAATATTTACTTATGTTTAATAACTATGATTAAGAAAAAAAACCTAACCTATAAAATATTAATAATAATACCATTTGACATTTCTATGCCTATAAATCGGCAAAATATGTGAACCTATCAATGTATTGAAGATCTAATTTTGTACCATATTTATAAGAAATAAATGATTCTATTCTATTCTATTCTATTGGTGTTGCAGGCGTCCGTAGGTTACGGTGACCACTGCCCTGTGTGGGCCGTAAAGCCACCCTGGTGGTATAAAAAAATATATAACTTTGCTTACATTGTGCCTGATGCTTGGCAACACGCTCTCTCCCCTGTTATATGAGAATCTAGACAAATAAGGCGAAAGTGGTAGACTGTTGATACAGGCCTATATTCCCGAATCAGGGTTTAACACTATCGCAATTTGATATGCATTTTTTTTATAATAGATAAACCTTGATCACATGAGTTAGTTTATATCACACAATCCCAACCGGGACTGGAACCCTGGATATCTTGATGTAATAGATTTAAACGTTCAACTTGCAATGTGGCTAGTGTCTCTGAAAACACTAGCAGCACTACCTAATTGGTCTTCTTCTTCCGGCCTTTTTTTTCCCACTCTAGGTGGGATCGTTTTCTTCTTCCACTTTCCCTGTCACTAATCAGCTTTTTTTGTAAAAGAGGGGTAACCAGGGCCGGTAAGGCCTGCGATCTGAATAGATCTATTTTGGCTGCACCTTCTTACTTAAAGCACTTCCCCAATTCCAACACTAAACATGTAATCATCGATGGCGTTAAAGAAAGAGGTTTCAATCACTCCAGGAGAGATTAGGTGGCCTCCGAATTGCCGGCTTCTGTAGAGGTGCAGAAGCTAACATTCCCAAAGAATGTGTATGGTTGTTTCTTCCTTTGCACAACAAATTTGCAAGTCGTAGTATCACCTAGTCCGAGGATGTCTAGGTGGTTGTTGAGCTTGCTGTGCCCGCTGAGGGTTCTCACTCGTCAGCTACATTATTTAGTTGCACGTTAAAGTATAAGGCAAAATAAAGAGCAGTGAAACCTAGTGTAAAAATGTACAAATACTTTTTAAGTAGGTTATACGTGTTTAGATAAGTACTAAGTACCTAGTACCCATTAGTACTCCACACTTGCTCAACACGTCTGCACAATTTAACTGTACTCACATAATGCGACTTGTTTGTTCTTTCGGATCGTATTTGTAGTAAACTCCCAACTTTTTATTATCTCATCTTAAAGAGAATGTTACATGCTTAATCCTTGGAAGTTCAGTTCATATGGTAACCGTTTGGATGTTACTAAGCTTACCTCTTTCGAAGACCGTGTCATTAAGGAGCTAGGGGACATAGTAATAACACTTTAGTTTAGAAAAACGAAGCAACGTCGATTTAGGTAATGGAATAAATGTTGCGGTTAGTTGGAACCTTACAGGGTTCCAGTATTGGTCTTTTTTGCTTCTATTTATCTGCATTGAACTAGCGCAGGGTAGTGGTCTTACGGGCCAAACCCACCTAATGCGTCTTTATATACTCTTAATATTATTATGGTGTTGGTACAAACAGAGACAGTCATATCAGGCGAAATGTGAGAGTTAAAAGCTCTGCCTGCCACTTCGGGGATGAAGGCGTGATAATAATAGTATGTATATACAAATAACGAACTGAATTAAAAAGTAACATCCTTTGATTTCATAAATGAAATATTTTGCAATGGTATACACATTTTTTGATGACATTTTAAAGCCATATGTTCAATTTTTTTAAAAGAAATATATTTTAAAAAAGGTGCCACAAAAATAATTAAGGTCGCGTGCTCAAGGCTTATCGCCATCGCCTTCGGGATACAATTAGCGACATCTGTTAATTGGGTGATAGCTAAAAAGACGAGGAAAGCCATGGTTAAGATAATAATCTTGTCTGGCTTCGTTTCCACTGCTCCACGGGTGTTACAGCAATTAGTGAGAACGGTAGGGATAGACGTCTTTTTGTATAATTTAAAATACGTTTCTTATTTAGATGAGGTGGCAAGGCCTAAATCTGGGCGCTTAATTTTTGAAATTGATAATAACATAGCTACTTTTATGGTTGGAAGATAAAGAGGAAACTTATTTATTGAAACAAACTAGATGTACACCCAATTCTTTTTCCTGTTTGTAGACTAGGGAGATTATAGCAATGGATTTGCTTAGCGATTCTAGTACATATTTTACGCAACTAACTACCATCATGCCCTTTGTATGGTGGAAAAAAATAACACAGCTAAATCTCAGTGCGTCGTGCAATACACGTTAAAATAAACTTTTGTGGGAGAGGTTGATGACCTTATTTTTTTACCTAGCTTAATACTAAGTTAGGTGGTATTTCTTATAAATTAAATTAGTTGTGAGTCTTCACTCCATTTTCTCATTTTTTTCTCTAGGTAGTAAAACCTCCTCCGGGAAATATTCGTGTTTCAATGGAAACACGCCACCAAAGTCATGACGTGACAAAACTGTTCCAAAGGGGAAATATTAATGAGAGCCGAATCGTTCTGGCTTCCTGCTGCCACAAAACGTGTAGCACTTGTGTTTTTTTTTTTCTAATTATAGTAGTTTTTTATTCACGCCAGTTTGTTAAGGGAAATTATTATATTTTCCTGTGGAGTGAAATTGAATTGTCTCGTAGCGGATTATTGTGTCGGAACAGAGTTTTATTAATAGTGTTTTACTTGTCTTAATTTATGACAGAATTTTTCGTTGAGTGTAATGCATATATTTTGCACACACATTGGTATTTGTATACAAAGTAGATCAAACACTCACATTTACAATCATAACGGTTTTATACAAATGGGGATTGTCTCATTTTTTTAAATTGTTATAAAGTGAAAACCATTTCGAGGAATAAGGTTGCTGATCGTAGCCTATTAGTTAGAATGCGAAAATAACCATGGATTATTAATATTTTAGCCTTTAAATGAATAACCTTCATTTGCCCTTCAAATGACGTCACTGTTGGCTGAATATCAGTAATGTGTTTGCTATGACAGCAATGACAGAAATGACATTTACAAACACAAGTGTCATAAGTCACAAACAAATTATAACCTTACATTGTAAGGTAAATAGGATTTGTTCTCATTGTTTTAATAAACAAACGTTTAATTATTATGGAATATAGAAACTGCTTTGTTCCTACCAGTAAGGTAATTATTACCAATGTAAGTTAATGAACCAAGAACTCAAACTCATAGCGTCGGCTTCACTTCGTAAAATTGCTCAAGATGCAAGCGAAGACTGTTCAGAATTGAACAAGTTACTTGAACAACCTACAAGCAGTAGCAGACCATTGAAAAGAAAACGTGAGGAAATAGTAATGCCCAGTACTTCTACGTGTCCTACCATGCCCACAAAGGTAAAGTATATTTTACTGAGAAAAACAATGCTAAAGAAACAGTATAATTAATAGTCGCGAATATATTTTTATATCTCTATATTATTGATAAATAACATTAACGTTTGTTTTACAGATGAATGTTGCAACACAGTATGAAATAAAAATGGTGCATAAGAGCACTAACTATATAAGTAGAAAACCGCTAACTAATATTGCTACAGTGGAAGTGATATCTTCACAAGACACATCATCTGTGACCACTCCTTTGTTTGGATGTACAACAGAGACTGAGGAATCTATCTACAGTGCATGAATCAACTAAGAGTATCTTCCCATCTAGAAAAATTATGTTAGACACAGTATTTAAGAAACCAAAAATGTATTTAGGATGTTCATGTAGAGAGTTATTAGACGTGTAAGAGAGTATGCTTTATTTAAACCTCGCTCTGTAGTGAACTATCAGTTTGTACCATATTTGGACGAAATAGTCATGATAGTAAGTGGACTAATCAATTTACAAGGAGAAATAATAAAAAGTTATTGAGTAAAAATGTTTTTAATAACACACTTTCTTTTTTCTCTTTCTAGATAGAAAATATTTTAAAAGTTGTGTATTTTTTAACACTATCTGTTAACGCCACCTGTCGGAAGACCGGGACACCACACGCGCCGGTGCGATATATCGAAGCAAGATCGATGCTACGGCGCACTGATCGTGGCCTATATAAGGCGCCGCAACCGCCCGCCGGAGCTCCCATTCGAAAATTCGCATTAATACTATTATTTTAAGAAATACTTTATGTACTTAAATAGACAAGTAAAATAAGTCTAAAAATATTAGTTCAGTCAATTTTATTTAAAGACCTGACAATAGGAAACCTAAAGGAAGTAGCCAAGCCTCTCACACATACATACAAGCACACAAGCACTAACATTGGACCTCCGAAGCTCGGATCATCAAGGAACCAAGAAGGGTTTGGCCAATTCGTTCCTTTTTTCCCCCGTCTTATCCATTTCAATTTGTACTAAAACTGTGTTTGTTCTATTAGATTCCGGTACCTACGCCTCTTCAACGGGCGAGAAATTGGTGAGTACCCCAGCTTTTCAATAATTAGCCAAAATGAGTAAATCGCCTACCCTAAATGTACACGTTGATTTAAGCGAAAGTAACTTTAAAGATTTAAATAAAAAACGCGGTTGTATCAAAGGTCGATTAACATTATTTGTAAAATATGTAAACTTGCTCCGTGACGTTAATTTAAACGATAAGCAATTAACTGAATTAAAATTACGTTGTGAATTAGCCAGATCATTATTAAGTGATTTTAATAGTATTCAGACTTCCATTGAGAATTTAGTGACTTCTGAAGATGATATCGCATTACAGTTTGAATCTCGCGAATCGTTCGAAAATATTTATTACGAAACTATGGCCGAAGCAGATTGTTTATTGAAACGTTTTATTATTCCTGGTCGAGCTAGTGACGAGTCCGTATGTGGCGCAACATCGATGATAAAACTTCCCACCATTTCGCTACCCTCTTTTGATGGATCGTACGATAACTGGTTAGAGTTTAGGGATTCCTACCTGTCTATGATTCACAATTCTGTGCAACTTAACCAAATTCAGAAATTTCATTACTTACGTTCGGCACTGTTAGGTAATGCTGCTCAAGTTATAAAGTCGATAGAATTTAGTTCAGAAAACTACTTAATAGCATGGGATTTACTCTATGAGAGGTTCAATAATACGAAATTGCTTATACATAACCATGTAAAAGCGATATTTTCTGTGCAGGCTCTGAATAGGGAGTCTGCATTTCACATAAGGAAGTTAATAGATAGTGTCTTAAAAAATTTACGAGCATTAAAAAATCTCGGTGAACCCACAGAACATTGGGACACGCTTATTATTTTCCTGATTACATCTAAATTAGATTCAATAATTGAAAAAGAATGGGAACAACATAAAAACAATTTATGTTTAGTTAATAATAAAAGCTTTCGGCTAGACGACCTTATTATGTTCTTGAGAAATAAGGCTGACACTCTAGAAATGATAAAAGCGCATAATTCTTCTTCATTTTCTAGCAATAAAGTACTTATAGAACCTTCTAAGAAACATACTCAACAGAAGGTACATAGTTTCGCTTCAATAAAAAATAGTTCGACAAAAAATAATTCTACCCGCATATGTACATTATGTAGTGGTAATCATTCACTTTATACGTGTACAAAATTTTTGGACTATACAATCAAGGATAGATTTGAATTTGTTCAAAATAAAAAAATATGCATTAATTGCTTACGACAAGGACATTTTTCGTCAGACTGTTATTTTGGTCCTTGTAAACATTGTGGTAAAAAACACAATAGTTTATTACACAGTCATACTTCAGTCGATAACGCATTATTATCAGTTGCGGAGTGTCGCCCGGAATCGAACCCCGGACCCCACGCCTCGACGGTATTACACACGGTCCAACAGTCACGCATTAATATTGACTGTAAAGATACCGTGAGTAATATTATAAATTTTTCAGACACGGTCTTGTTATCCACAGCATTAGTGGAAGTTGCAGACAAGGACAATGTTTACCATAAGGCCCGTGCTTTATTAGATAGCGGCAGTCAACATTGTTTAATTACAGATAATTTACGTAAAAAACTTAAGATTAAATCGATACAGTCCACTTTTCACATATCAGGTATAGATCAGTCGCACACACAATCAGAAAAATCGTGCGAAATATATTTACGATCATTAAACGAAGAATATAATACGCGCCTTAAGTGTATAGTTTTGAATTACATAACTACTGAATTACCATCGATAAGTCTAAATTACAATTCGTTAGAAATTCCCAATAATATTCAGCTAGCCGATTCATCATTTTACAAATCGTCACAAATCGATATATTGATAGGGGCAGATGTGTTTTGGGACTTATTAATTGAGGGTAAAATACGTTTGCCTACAGGCCCTTATCTACAAAACACTAAGCTAGGTTGGATTATTTCGGGTATTGTTTATAGTAATTTACAAACGAAAAATAAACGAGTACATTGCCATTATATGCTTACTGTACAATTAAACGAACAATTACGTAAATTTTGGGAATTGGAGGAAATTTCTCACTCTAAACAATATCTTACGGAAGAAGAACAATATTGCGAAAAATTATTTTGTGAAACGACAAAGCGGGTAGACGGTGGTCGTTTCTCGGTTAGCATTCCATTGAAAGACTCGGTTAATCAGTTAGGCGATAGTTACAATATAGCTAAAAATAGATTTTTGTCGTTAGAGCGCAGGTTAGACAAATTACCGGAACATAAAAAAATGTATACAGATTTTATGCAGGAATATTTGTGCTTAGGGCATATGACGCAAATTGAAAATTATACATCGCCTCATTTCTTTTTGCCTCATCACAGTGTCATTAGAGAAGAAAGTACTACGACTAGGTTAAGAGTTGTTTTTAATGCAAGTCAGAAAACAAATACCGGTAAATCATTAAATGATGTTCAGATGACGGGGCCAGCTTTGCAGAATGATTTATTTTCTATTATTTTACGTTTTCGTCAATATAGGTTTGTAGCAAGCGCCGACATAGAAAAAATGTTTAGGCAGATACTAATTCATGAGCCCCAAAGAAATCTACAATTAATTCTTTGGCGACAAAAGTCGTCCGAGCCCATTAGTGTGTACCGTCTTAACACGGTTACGTACGGCACCGCATCCGCGCCATACCTAAGTAATCGTTGCATTAAACAATTAGGCTTAGAGTGTCAGGATAAAGAAGTATCGCGTACGATATTAAATGATTTTTTTGTCGATGATTTGATTACCGGCTCGGATTGTATAGTTAATTTATCACAGATATGTAAGGATGTTTCTGATGTTTGTTTATCGGGTTGTTTTCCATTAAGAAAATGGACATTTAACTCTTCTCAGATAACTTTTAACGCGGAAAGAAACGATAATCAGTCTAAAAGTCTATCATTGGATGAAAATCACTCTAATAAAACACTTGGTATAGGTTGGTTTAACAAAAGTGACCAATTGCATTTTACCACTAAAATAAACCCTGAAAATAAAGATAAAATTAGTAAACGTTATATATTATCTATTGTGTCTCAAATATATGACCCACTTGGTTTATTAAGTCCATTCATTATAATAGGAAAATCATTATTACAAAAATTATGGATGAGTAAACTGGACTGGGACGACATAGTACCTAATAATTTATTAAATACGTGGGAAAGGTTCATGAAATCGTTACAATTTTTACAAAATATTCGCGTACCGCGCCATGTCATAGGTTGTAAATATTCTCAAATAGAATTACATATATTTACGGATGCTAGCGAGTCTGCGTATGGAGCGTGCGCATACGTTCGGGCTAGCAGTATTAGTGGTGACGTCACGGTACGATTGTTATGTTCCAAGGGTCGCGTCGCGCCAGTGAAACCGGTTAGCATTCCGCGTCTTGAATTATGCGGTGCGTTACTAGGTTCTAGATTGTGTGATAAAATATTAAAATCATTGCGCTTAAATTTCAATAATATTGTTTTGTGGACAGATTCAACAATCGTTCTCGGATGGTTGCGAATGTCTCCACATAAGCTTAAAACTTTTGTTCAGAACCGTGTTGTTGAGATTAATGAGTTGACAAGCAATACAATTTGGCTTCATGTGGATTCATTACATAATCCAGCTGATTTAGTTTCCCGCGGAGTATTTTTAAACGAATTAAAGTCATCTAATTTATGGTGGAATGGACCCACATTTTTATATGACAATAGCAGAAAATGGTCTCGTTCTACAGATGAGATATTAGATAATTTAAATAATTTACCCGAATTAAAAAAATCTTCCGTAAATGTTTTGTATAATAGTAATTATCAGCTTATTCAATTTGATAGATTCTCGAAATTCAACCGATTACGACGTGCATGCGCCTACGTGTTGCGCTTTATACATAATACGCGAAATAAAAATAATAACAGGTTGCGGGGACCACTATCCGTCAACGAACTGGATGAATCTTTAAATGTTATAATAAGGCAAGTGCAAATGCAATCTTTTTCGGTTGAATTTCATGCATTAATTAACAATTCTAATTTGAAGTCTAATCGTAACATTTCGAGTTTGAATATATTTTTGGATAAAAATAATATAATCAGAGTTGGAGGCAGACTAGCTGATTCAGATTTTGCTTATGATAAACGATATCCCATTCTGTTATGTAGTAAACATATTTATACCCAGATTCTATTTCAAAGTGAACATTTAAATTTGTTTCACGCAGGTCCACAACTTTTATTATCTCATATCAGAGATAAGTGGTGGCCGTTACAGGGTAGAAATTTAGCAAGGAAAATAGTAAAACAATGTGTAGTATGTAGTCGTATGAAAGGAAAAATATTACAACCTTTAATGGGCAACTTACCTGTTGAACGCGTAACTGCAGGTTTTCCCTTTATAAATAGTGGTGTAGATTATGCAGGACCCTTATATATTTTAAATAGGAAAGGTAGGGGTTCCAAACTAGAAAAATGTTATTTATGTTTATTCGTATGTTTCTCTACTCGGGCAATACATTTGGAACTGGTCACTAGTTTGTCATCAGAAGGCTACATCCTAGCATTAAAAAGATTCATTTCTAGGAGAGGAAAGCCGTCTCAGATTTTTTCTGACAATGGTAGAAACTTTGTGGGCGCTACTCGCGAATTTTCAGATTTTTTAAAAAATAATTCAGAGTCTATCATTGATTATGCGTCAGAAAATTCCATTAAGTTCACATTCATACCACCTTATGCACCTCATTTTGGCGGATTATGGGAGGCTGGGGTCAAATCCTGCAAACATTATATTACTCGTGTAGTAGGAAATGCTCACATGACTTATGAGGAGTTTAACACAGTTTTAATACAAATTGAAGCTGTCTTGAACTCCCGCCCCATGTATCCTTTATCTTCAGATCCTAACGACTGTGTACCTCTCACTCCTGCCCATTTTATGATTGGCCGGCCGCTCACCGCACCAGCAGAGAGAGAGATGACTACTACGCCCACGCACGCATTAACCAGATATCAGCGTATTGAACAATTGAGGCAGTCATTCTGGAAGCGATGGTCTATGGAATACATATCGGAGCTGCAAAGGCGTACTAAATGGCACAAGAGGAGTGATAACCTACAACCAGGAACAATGGTTGTCATAAAAGAAGATAATCTCCCACCACTTAAGTGGCGGTTGGGACGTATTTTGTCTCTGATTCCAGGCAAGGACGGCGTAGCCAGAGTTGCAATTATCCGGACGGCCGCAGGCGTCATCCAGAGGGCATTTTCCAAAATATGCCCACTTCCGGTCGCTGAGGAACCGCGTTCGATGCCGGACGTGACACCAATTTGAGAGTGGTTCTCTCAAGGCCCGCCGGGATGTTAACGCCACCTGTCGGAAGACCGGGACACCACACGCGCCGGTGCGATATATCGAAGCAAGATCGATGCTACGGCGCACTGATCGTGGCCTATATAAGGCGCCGCAACCGCCCGCCGGAGCTCCCATTCGAAAATTCGCATTAATACTATTATTTTAAGAAATACTTTATGTACTTAAATAGACAAGTAAAATAAGTCTAAAAATATTAGTTCAGTCAATTTTATTTAAAGACCTGACAATAGGAAACCTAAAGGAAGTAGCCAAGCCTCTCACACATACATACAAGCACACAAGCACTAACACTATCAAGTAATTCAAAAAATAAATAATAATATGTAGGCTTCATTGTAATCCACCCAAACAATATGGATGTTCTTGGTGGTTTCAAATAAAGGATCAGAAACACAAAATAACCCCTCATTTTTATTACATGACTTGTGTTCTAATTTATCCGTTATTTCCTCATTTTTCATGTATGTGCTAACAACTTTCTCTGAAGCTATTCTGTACTGTTCACTTCAAGTTTTTGGCTCCTCTTATTTCAGCAAGGTTATGTTGGTTATTTGTAGACATATATTCCAAAATCATAACATTCTCTACTTTCGGCAGATTCCGTGAGTCCGCTCTTACAAAATTATTTCACGACATGAAAATTGTTAATTCGCGTCGCTTATTGTATTTTTACAGTAAAAAAATAAAATAATGATTGACACATGAGTGTTGACATTTGTTTGACGGCATTCTTTTTTCCCTTGAAGCAAAGGTGTTACACAATGTTACGCCAACAGTGACGTCATCGTAATAAAACGATCACGTTTTTTCAAAATTCCGTATAAAAGTTATTACTTTAAAAATAACGAAAATATTGAAATTAGTTTCTCAAATTGATCTATTTTATCCATTTCAACTATAAAAACAGCATGTCGAAAATATTAGACAATCCCCATTCTAAATGACTGTAATTAATAACTTTCCATTAGAAGAACAGTGTGCTTTGAAAATTAGGCTATTGTAGCCGTATTCAATTAAGTGTTAAACAACACTTTTACATTTAATTGGATCGGTTTTTTAGCATAATCTTAGCCACAGTATGATATTCGTTTAAAATTTAACTTTTGTCTTTGCAAACAATTAGAAATAATGATTTGACTGAATTGCTAATGCCATTTGCCTTTGGATCAACTCCTCTATTCAGTCGTTAACACCAAACACTAGTAGAAAGTTATCTAAACTCTGTTTGAGTCAGTTAACTGCTCAGTTATCTAGAACTGCTAGAGAATCTCAACGGCAAGAACTTTGGAGCTGTTTAGTTTTCTGAAGCATGTTCGTTAATGCAGTTATTGTTTTCGTTCTAAATGTTCATAATGACTTACTTTTGAAATGTCATTAAATTAGAAACTAGTAAAATATTGAAAATTCAGATCATCTGGTTCAGTGTTGTTTATTCTGGTAAATCTTAATATTCAACAGTTGTCCAATTTATTGTTAATCGTTGTTTTTGAAAGGGCGAGGATTTCCAAGACGAGTTATTGCTTACTGAAAAGAAATAAGAAAGAGACACAGATTGTGTAAATCAGTTAAATCATCAAATTGTACCTTAAGTGTTTCTCCATGACGAAAACCTGTGCCCAGCAGTGGGACGTATTTACTCGTAGGTTGAGAACGATACTGAATAAAGATATTGGTATTTGTTTTCTTGGTAATCCTGTTTCTCAGTGATTAAGTCCAGGGGTAGAATCATGATCAGGAAAATACTTTTATACGATGATCAGTGGCAAACTTTCGTGCAAAATGTTTGAGAATAATTTAAATTCTCTTTAACACGAACTAATTATACTTTTAAATAACGTTTTCTAATATACATACAGTCCATTCATAACACAAACTCTTAATTATGTACTTTGACTTGAATATTGAAAGAATGTCAGGATTTTTTATTTATTATTTGTTAAACAGTACATGGGTGGGTTCCTTCAAGAGAGGCGTGAGAAAGTACCTCATGGGACAGCAAGTTGGATGCTCTTTTGCTACCATCAGGCGGTGTTGAGTCAATTGCTGTGTTCTTTCATATAAAAAAGAAACCAACATAAAAGGAATCTATTTTTGTAGACCCATTATTTTCCTACTCGTTTGTCGAGTAAGTTTTTTCTCTGTCACTTCCTATATAAACACTTCCCCTACCCCTGTATTGTGTGAATGATGACACAATCTATCCATCTTCGGTCTTCCTTGTCCCAAACAACTAAAAACCTAATATCAAATGTAAACCCTTTAGCTGCAATGTTTCAATTCAAGTGAACCCTCTCTTGTTCCTGACACTTAACCCGTCCTCTGTGTCGGACACTAGAAATTTAATTAGTAATTTTCATGCAACACTACAATATGTTGTTGACCATAACGCGAATGTTGCGGCCATGTTGCTTTAGCCTCGTTTGTTTATGGGTAATTTAGTTTGCCGGCTTTGTTTATGTAACTATTAATGTAGACGCATGAAATACACATATAATAATATGGAGAATTTTGTAGTAAAGGTAAACACCCATATTTCGCCAGATATGTTAGGTCCCCATGTAGGTGGTGAGCCTGTTGCCATGCACCGGGCACAATGTGAGGCAAGCGATATTCACAATGAACTGTACATACATTGTATTTAAACTCAGTGGTACAGGCAGTGAGATCGAACCCGTGTTTCCCGCGGCCTCTCGAACGAGTAGTGCCCCGTCCGTCCCAACTCGGCTGCCGCTGACGCTATTTATTTTAATAAGGAATGTAGAAAAAGTTTGAAAGTGAAATTTGTTTCTCGGTTATCAGTTCAGTGTATTTTATATGACTTATCTTTCTTTTCCTGCCATAACAATATATCACATACATAATCACCACCTCAGTAATAGTAGATTTAGAAGGTATGTAAACATAGGTAGGTTGAATATCGCCTGATTATGATTAAGGTACTTATGTAACAGGTGTGAGGCCTGTTTTCACGTACATTGTAGGGTTGTGATGAAGTGGTTTCGCCGTTCCTATTTCACATGCAGTAAACGATCTGTGTTAAGGTTTTCTTGTTATTTATCAATAGCATTCTTTGCTTATTTGGTCCTTACTCTATGAAATTGGTGTTTTGTATGGAGATTTTGGGGATGTCTGCATTTTACATACTAACATTTTATCAGTTTTCACAACGACAAATCCAGAGATAATAATATTTGGCATGTATCTTTAGACAAGCTTTAGCAATATGTGTGTGAACACGCTTGATAAAAATTATTCATCGTTTTTATGTTAATGCAAATCAAATGATGTATTCGGGAGGCAGTTAAAAATAATTGTCTTTGTGTCTAATTTTAACACAATTAAACTTACAAAAAATTATCAAATTAAATAATACGAGCTCAAATATATGGTCTATTTTTAGAAGAGGCAATTATTTTATAAGAATGTTCTGAAACTTAATAGTTACGGACAAATTGCTAAGACAGAATTAAAACACCAATATCATAGGTAAGGACCCAATATTTACGCAGTTGAAATGTAAACTTGGCATTTATCTAATCTATTACATTCAAGTCGTTACTCATTGCTTTTGTTTTTCCTTATGCATTCTAATAGGTTCTTTTTTAATTCCAGTTCTTTTGTGTTAAAATATACTATCCCTATATACGTCCCACCGCTGGGCACAGGTCTTCCTAATGGAGAAAGAGGAGTATGGGCCGTAACACCACCACGGTGAAGTAAAAGTAAAACGTAAAAGATATATTTGTACAAAATTCCTTTGTCGGTGTGGGACCGTTTAGCTCGCTTACCACCTCACTATATTTAATTTCCCCCCTGCACAATGGATTTATGATCACCGTAAAACAATCAAAATTTATCTTATCAGTTACCCGCTATTCCTGTTCTGAATGTTAATGGATTCAATCCAGCCTTCTCGAATTTCGGACACGCGCATTTGGACATAATCTGCCCGCAGTATGACGCCAGCTTTATCATAACCAAGGTATTATGAGCTTAACATACCTAATAGAATTTGGGCGCATATTTAGTTTTAAAAAACCAAAATTTAATCGTACCTTAGTAATTCTCTGTGGAATATTTTAAACTGTCCGGAATGTGTCCGGAATATGTGAAGTGAAGCGGTCGGGTATAAAATGTCCCTGGTGATTTTTTTTCAATATTATTATTGTACATTGTTTGAAACTTTAAAAAAAAAATACCTAAATTGATTAAAAAGACGCTCAAAACGTTGCTATCCCTCTACTTTTCTTCTCAACAAGAGGTTCTTCTTCTTTTCCAATAAAGTTGGATGTTGGATGGTGTAATAATAACATCCTTGTTCACAACAATCACATCATTATTTACATAAGGGAAATGTCATTTAAAAGTAAGGAAAATTAAAACTTTCCAAGACGCCTGTAGCTTAAACATGATCATTTGTCATATCATGTTCCAAAGACAAAACAATATTGTTTTATCATAGCGTATCGTGTTTCGGTAGTCCTAGGGAGGCAGGTCCTCTGCTGTAAGAAGTGTGAAGATCTTGAGCTCCAGCTATTCCGCACCATGCTAATGTTATAATGCTAATTTGTCAAACACCCATTTTTCGCAGATATGTTAGGTCCCCGTGTAACAGACGGCGAGCCTCTAATGATATTCACAATGAACTGTACTTAAGTTCGAATAATGTACAAAGTTAACTCAGTTAACAGTGAAATGCGCTGCCAAGTTCCGTGTCCATTTATTTCCCGCAGGGTCTGATGGACCCGAGCACAAAAAAAAAATGTTGTCAACGTGTTACAGTTAAATTTCTCTACAGGACGTCCCGGTTGGTGGATTTTGACGGTATTTTATTTTATTTGCAAGTTTCATGGTACACTTTGAACGTCCAATGCGGTTACTCTTTGAATTGGACGCACGGCTTTTAGATTGAAATTTAGTTTTAGTTAAAGAAAAGTTTTATTTTCTGATGTGCGTACGAGTTTATTGAATTAAATTTTTTGGTGGTGGCGTATGCTGGTTTGGATAAATTATGGGGTAGTTGTAAATGCCTATAAACTATTAGCTTTCAAAGTCATATCCCCGCTACGCTTTCAATTAAAATACGATCAAATTTAACGATTTCTGCGAGTTAGAATGAATTTCATATTAATATTCTTTGATTTTTACAGTACATAGTGATAAATATATCTAATCTATATAACTCTTCTTGCCTGACCATGAAGTTCTTTAACTTCTAAGTAGCCCAAACTACAGATGTTACAGAAATTATGTAAGCACTTCGTATTTATTTGGGGTATACTGGCTAGTAAGAAACTTAACTGTAGGTACATAAGGTCTCATTATTATGGACTTTCTGAATTATAATGCACAAAGTGACTATTCGTCCAACCGTTTTACGTTTATATGTGTATGTTTATGTATGTGTATGCATTGTATAAGGACAAGACATGTTAAAAAACTTTATTTTCAATTTAAAAAAAAACAACAAAATTAAAACATCACTTAAGATATAAATTCGCTTTAGTAGTACAGTATATCTCATGCTCTCATTAAGTTTTTTTTTTCAGACAACAAAAATAACAAATAAAAATTATTGTTGCCTATAACCAATATGTTTAATATTTGAAAATGGTAAATTTTCTCAGCCTAATATAATAGGCAATAGTCCTTATCCCTATAAACGCGAATTGGGTCAAAAAGACCCGGATATGAGTTAAATAAAACGATAACCTCATTACGAAACGGCCCCAATGGGCCCGAAATTGGAATTTTAGTGCAAAACAGGGAAGCTTGTAATCAGTTTAAAAGTTAAATTCATTTTATTAAACAGTATATAAATAGGAAAGCATTCATTTGACACGCAATTAAACCTATCACAATTAGTTATATTATAATCTAAGGTGAACCTTTAGATTGTGCAAGGTGTGCTTATGCAGGAAGACCAACATCGAAGAAAAAATGATTAAATTTTGTGAACGGAAGTGAGCAGGAAAGAGACAGGCTGCGCATCTCTTGTACGGATACTCTGTCCGTCCCAACTTGACTATCGCTGCCTTATCGTGGCTATCCCTAACTCGGCTATCGTGAACACACAAAGACTGAGCGTATCTTCACGTTTTAAAACGTCACGAAATACTTAAAAAATCTAATTTTGTTGGTTCCTCAGCGAATATGAACCCTCACGTTTCGTTGACAACCCAGCCACGGTAAGTAAACAATTTGAGAGTATGTTACACCAATAACAAACTTTTACGTTATGGCGGCGCTTATATAAACGGCTTTGTTCCGCCTGATACCTACTCCCAGTGTGAAATTACGGCTTAAGTAGTTTTGTTACAACTCACCATCTCACAAATATAACTTATAAAAGCATTTTACACTTGTTCTTAATGATGCGTTCGAAAATATTCTGAAAACCCGTTTGGACTACGGACAGTAAAATTGGACATTAATTATATGAAGAATTGTGTCAAAATTTAACTATTAGGTCCTTAACTATGAAATTGGTGTTTTGCATGGACATTTTGGGGAATTCTGCATTTTCCATACTAACATTTTATCAGTTTTCTTCGCAACGACAAATCCAGAGATAATAATATTTGGCATGAATCATTAGACAAACTTTAGTAATATGTGTAATATCACACTTAAACATTATTTATCGTTTTTAAGTGAATGCAAATAAAGTGATGTATTCGGGAGGCACTTAAAGAGTTGTCTTCGTGACCAATTTTTACATAATTTAACTAACAACAAATTATCAAAACAAATCAAAAGAGCTCAAAAATATAGTCTATTTTTAGACGAGGTAATTATTTTCTAGGAATACTCTGAATCTTAATAGTTACAGACAAAATACTAAGACAGAATAAAAACACCAATTTCATAGGTAAGGACCCAATATTAGTACGCCAAAAGAATAGTTTTTGTTACCAGAATATTGGAGCGTGGCATCAATGATCTAATCACTATGGATCTAATAATGTAGTGTTGATACTAAAAATGTATGCCAATGTATGCAAATGTGGGACTTGGTGAGGTTGTTATAAAATAAACACGGCGTAATTTTTTTAGTATACGCTCACAACCCTAGACCAACAATTAATAATGGTATATAATTACCGTTGGCCCATCGGGTGCAATAATTGAGATGTATCCGCGACCGCTAGAGGGTTAGTTTTAGTACTGTTTTAATGCGTAGCAGCCGGCCATGCCGCTATTAGCCGGCAAAATCTGAATCTCCCAGAATATCATGTAAATTATAGTTTCGCATTACACTTTTGTACTTATGAGGGTTAAGTAGGCTCAGTTTTAGTTGATGTTTACCTTAAATGTTATTGCTCTCGTCGGCAATTAGGATAAGCTATAGAATTTCTAATTTGTATCGTAATCTAACTTTCATCAGGGGGGCGTTTACGATATGGGGATTATATTGTACTGGGTTTTTTTGAATTATTTAATGTTCGGCAATGAATATATGGGTTGTATTATTTGGAGCCTAGATCTTCCTTGCATCTGCGCTACCCTTCTTCCATTTGGCGATCTTGAGTAGTACATTCACATTTTACAAGTGACAGTCTTAATTCCCTTCCAATAAGTGTCTTTTACTGTCACAAGCGTACATTATTTTTGAACTCGACAGTACCTACTGCGTCAATCTCCGCAAAATGTTATCGCAAAATTTCGTCTTGCCATCGCCTCCATGGTCTGCGATATATTGTTTATGAACGTCAACTTTGTAGCTATTATGAAAAAAACAAATTAATGTTATTTATGTTACTATAGTTCTAATCTCAATAATTAAGTGATTTTCCTTATTGTAATATGTACTGATTTTCCCACGTTTTTCTTAACTTTCTTTTAAATGTCAAAATCTTGAGATGGATTAATAGTTTTATTTCAACTAAGTACTTTAATAAAATTAAAGAATCTCTTCAATTTTAACATCATTCATCAAGTAACAGCGACTCTAAATATAAACCGATAAGTTGAATCGATAAACTCAATAGCAACCTGTTCGTTCTCGATATCACGGTACGCTAACTAACGGGGCCGGGTCGAAATCACCCGGCGAACTTTTAGGGTTGATTGCTTCGATGTACTGATCTCCGTTCTGTACCAGTGATTTGGAAATGAAGGTAAGTATTATTGTAGCAAATGTTTGCTATTTTTATCTTGGGTTTTTGGGGCACTTTTGACCCTATGATGCATTCTTTTTTGTTTTTAGAAGTAGAATGTCAAGCTCATACTCATATGAATTTTATATTTGTATCGCACAGTGCGCAAAATGATTATGAACTTGCTTTTGCCTGCGATTTCGTCCGCGTGGAATAGTTACTTTGGGATAGCGTAATTTTATATATCCTATAGCCTTCCTCAATAAATGCCGATTTATCCGACACTGAAAGAAATTTTCAAATCGGATCAGTAGCACCTGAGATAAGCGTGTAAAAACAAACAAACTCTTTAGCTTTATAATTTTAAGTATAGATTATATTTCTGTTAGTTAGTGACTCTTAATGGAAGGGAATGGAGACTGTCACCTGCAAATGTATATACATATTTTTGCACGTTACTGTACCAGCATTTGGAACAAAAAAAAATATGTATTCGCAAAAAATACATAAAACAATTCGAAGAATCCGTCGGATATTTTTGTCGTAATCTAAAAAAATATTACAAGAGATATAAGTATTAACGAATCCCGTCCAATAAATCATGTTGGATACCTTCTAATAACTGACAAAAGCCTCTATTCCATCGTGAGGAGGTGCTATTATCAGGGGTTTCCTTGCCCCGGGTTAAAGAAAAAATACAACATTTTCGCCTTTGGTACCTTGGGTCGAAAATGGTGTAACCTCATTTTTGCGGAAATTGGGGACTGCTACTGAGTGGGGGAATTTGTGATTTGTGAATTGCTCGTAAGTGGATAGTCGCAATCACTTGTATTGATTAGTGGTATTGGTGTAATAAACTTGTCTGAATTAGCCTTGGCCATTGCTTGTGCTTTCATAGAATGTAGTTTGCAACCGAATGCGTTTAGTCCTGTGTAACATATGCATAGCTCACCATAAAATAAAACAAACATTACATATATGCGACTTTTGAACTTTACTCGTCATTCTCTTATTATCTGTAAGTCATTTTCTTCTCATAGTGTATTGACGTTTTTGGTCGGGACCTGTGCCTAAATGTGTAGAAGCGCACTGCTACTAAAATAACGCTTTCTAAATGAGCATATATAACATCCTTACTCAGCTCAGGAACACCTACCTTATTCACCTAGTTCGGCACTCAAGATTCAGGTTGTAAATACGTATTTCTTGTAAAAATGCTCTTTACTATACTAAATTATATACTATATTTAGGTCGCAGGCCTTTAGGTCGCAGTCTATATATAAAAAAAATTTATAATAGACTTACACGAAAGCCGGACAAATTGGAATGGTCTCACTGAGGCCTTGATAACGGAAGCGTTGAATTGTATTTTTAGATATTGATTTATAGTCGACACCGACGTTTTTCCATACTTTTCGTAGGAAGTCCTTGTCATGTGCAGAGTTTTTTCCTACTTTACAATTCTATTGGTTAATGACTATTTGTGATTTGTTGTTATGGACACAACGAATCACAAATAGATTCGATCATGATTGATTTCGAAAATGAACCTGAAAATCACTTGAGTTGAAATTATACCAGGTTACTCATTTGTATATCTTTGGAAATTACACATTTATGTTTGCAATAAAAAAACATGCCAAATTTCAAAATTTTGATAGCTGAAACCAATCATTTATAAAAGCGTATAAATTTTGAACGATTGAAAGACAAATGCACAGACCGTGGGCAACAGTTAGTGAAGTGCCTCCACCAAAGTTATAAACGAAAATGTAGTTTGTGACGGAAGGATGGACGCAAATGTGACCATCAACCCTTTTAACGAAGCACCTTAAAATAATAACACGTCACATTGTTATCATAAACAAAACCTGTACTGTGTACAGCCTTGACCGAAATTACGTCACAATGATAACCGGGGCCTGTAAACATAACCGTTATAAGAAGTGACGTGTTCCGGAGTCCAGGCAACGTTATATTGTTATTAACGTTATCCAACGGTTACGAACAGTTGGCAATTGTTGGGAAGGCTCGATGGCTTAGTTATGGTACACGAAAATGAACCAGTTTTTTGTGGATCTCAGTGAATAACTGCGCTATAGAATACATTTTGACAAATCACTCACATTTACAATTAAATTGTACCTAAGGTATGTGCCGTGATCGTAGCAAGTAGAAATCTGTAATCTCTGCCTACCCCACTGTGAAACAGGCGTAATTGTATGTTTGTTTAAAAATCATACATATAATGAAATAAATAGGTTTTAACCTCTCGAAGGGAAAACTTTGTGATTATTTTTCAGCCATAGTGAAATCGTTGAAAATTTATAAAATCGAGTTTTAAACTAGGTTTAAAATTTCCTGTACGTTAAAACTAGACTGCAATGTTCGAGACTGAAGCTTTTTAGCACAAGTGGCTCGATGATTGATTTTTCTATTATTTTATTTGTTTTTTATAGCATTCGAGAGGCATTAAACCTATATATTTAAAGTTTAAAGTGTTCTACAGGCTGCATTTTGTTTATTTTTTTCTTAACGTTTTTAGTACATAAATAACGTCGTGTTTCCTTTCCATGGTCATGCTCTCAGCGTCTATCCTGTATCTAATAAGATTACCTGTGGTGGCAATTCTAGGCTGCAGGAGCGTGAATCTCAAAAATAAAATAATTTTCCAACCTGCTCGCCAACCGCTGCAACCCTTTGATCATGAAATCGAATCAAACAGGACTCTCTTTGATATAGCTAACCGGCAAATACTTATTTCCTATTGGTTTGCGTTGACGTCTATTTTGAGTTGACCAGGAACTTTGAATCCTGTTCCTCCTGCAAAAAGTGACACAACTTGATTTAGAACGAAATTGGCGTTTTCATTGCTTTTGTTGAAAAATTATCAATTCGGATTGATCGGTAAAAAGGTGAACGAACAAGGTGAGAGTAACAAGTGAGACGAATGGCTTAACGGGCCTGGAGGATCTCTAGATCATATATTTTGGTCACCTATCCAAACTCTTACCACAACGGAGGTTGTTTTTTTTTCATATTGAATGAAGCGAAATTGTACATTACAGACATAGATGGGACTACTTGAGTGTCAGACCCAACCCAACCCAATAATAATACAAAACAAAATCAGGAGTATTCAAGAATTCCTTGTTCTGGTTCTAACATAGCGTGTGCCCCACATAAAATATAGCGTAATATCCAAAGTAGACCTCGATAAATAAGCAGAACGTATCTGGCCTGTTACCGCACGCAACGGAGACAGGCACGGGCTGTCTTGACGACTTCGTGATGGCATGACGATCGGTGCATGATGGACGGTATCGATAAAGCGTTGAGTCGGGAACTCGGCCTATTAATCGTTCATTTCGCTATAGGGAGACTCGGTAGTTAGATATGGTAGTCTGCGTGCGTAGGACGGCTTTTTCCCTGTTACCCCCTTTTTTGACGAGGAGGAATCCATTTACGGACTGTGCCTACCGGTGGCCGGTAGGCGTGTGTGGTACTCACCTGAAATATTGGCACTACCCACTAAAATTCCCCGATATACCAGTTCCTGGGAACGACCCGGGGTCAATTCACCGAGCCATTCCCAGGGCCTCCAGACCTAGTCTGGTACTAAGTCGGGGCCAGGGTTTTATGGGCATATTCGGAAAATCCCTATCACCCAGGCTGTTATCCCTGTTACCCAAGCTGTTTTCTTCTCTTGACTTCTCCTTTTTCCCCGTGACGTAGGTAACAGATTTCCACTTATTGTGATCCTGGCACATGTCTATCGCTTCCTCTATCTTAGTTACTGACTTACACATGACCTTTACATTAAGGTGGATGTGACCTGACCTTTCTTTATCTGTCTTATACCTGTGAGTCTACTTCCGTTCATCCTCATGTAGCGGCTACGTCTTAGCGCCCTACGATATTAAGTAAGAAAAAAATGAATGATGAAAAGTGAGATAGTGAATAATAAGTAATCACAAGTCAAGATAATACTAGACCTACTGTGTACAACAATAAGGCGCATACAAGATGAGCAAGTCCTGAATCACGATGACAGAGTTTCCCAAGATAGATTAATATATAATATACAAGTTCCGACGAATAACATTTGGACCGCGGTCCCCAAGTGTACACACCTGGCTCTCCGTAAGATCTTTTCTTTTCGCTGAGGATGCGGCATTTACTATTCCACACCCCACACTCATAATACGCTCAAACCTAGCGATGGGTCATACTTCCAATATTGAATACCAAGTCTTTCAAGTACGTCCATGTACCAATACCAGGGTCAAATACCAGGTTTTTAAATACTTCTAAGTATTAGGACAACATTGAAAAACAAACGTTAGCGCGAATTAAAAACCACGTGGCGGCATCTAGTGAAACATCAACGAACAAATTCAAAAAAATTACTTAATAAATACTTTTATAGAATTTGATAAAATTAAATAAAGTTTTTTTAAAAAAATGTGAGTAAAATAATTTTACATGTATTTTAGACAAAAAAAAACAAATTGTAGGTAAATCATTGCATTGATAATTAATAGCTCCACATCAACAATAAAATTATAAATCGTACCTTTTGTAAAATAAATGAAAATAAAAATTACAACAATAAACAAACAATTTTCAAAATATGTTATTAAAAACAATTATTATTTATTATTAAAAACTATAAAATTTATCGAAGTCGTACAAATCCACAATAAATAAATAAATCCAAATCCCATCCGAAATACCAGCAAGCAAGCCGTGCAAGTTTTTTGCTAATAAAATAACATACCCTAACTATATCGTGGTAAGAACGAATTTCAAATGAAATACCAGAATAACAAATACTTCTATAGATAATTAGTTCATATAGCCTTCACAATTATGACTATTATGGCGTGAAGCTCCTGCAACAAGTAAATACCTGGTTTTTCGTCTTGCAGGGCGAACGGGGCGCGTGGCGCCGTGCGTCCGTAAATACCAGCAAGCCATTAAAGTTTTTCTTTTGCTAATAAAATAATAGACCCTAATCATATTGGGGTAAGACCGAATTCCTAATGAAATACCAGAATAAAAAAATACTTTCATAGATAATTAGCCCGTGTGGCCTTCATCATTAGGAGTATTATAGTGTGAAGCTCCTGCAACAAGTATAAATACCTGGTTTTTCGGCGCCCGACTCGCAGTCGCGCGCTACTCGCGCTTTCGAGATTCCGGGATCGAATCCGGGTGAGAACAAATGTATGAATATAAACATTTTCTCCATTCTTTTTTCAAATATTTTTTTTATTATATTTTTTATTTAAAATATATTTTAGAAGATAAGTTCGATGTTTTGGGGTTTTGCGAAAATTAGATCGGTATCGATAAAATAATTAAAATTTTACTTTTTCGAGGTAATTAAAATTCTAATTTTTGTTGAATGATTTGTAATAATTATATTGATATATAGATAATTTGAAACTCAAATGAAAAAAATACTATAATTCTCAATATTTTGTGTTCTGATTAAAAAACATGCATAATAATTATAGTACATACAAAAAGAAGAAAAAATGCCTGAATTCATTACACAAAAATTTTGCCACACCAGGAATCGAGCCCGTTACTTTTAGTGAGAGAAAAATTAACCGATGAGAATTAGGAATACTTAAAAAAGGCGTGAAATGTGTTCAAGCATCTTGACTTTAGTAATCAGGGGTCAAGGACAGTGCAATTTCACGAAACGATCGAGCGGAAACATATTATTTATAGTAAAATAATATAAACCTTGGTGTCAAGACTTTAAAGATCACATTAAAAACTCCTTGCATAGTTTTTGTATTGTTACGGTTTCGATTCGAGCAGATTATTTGACATTGTTTTGTAATAATTCTATATTGTCTTTATTAGCCTAATTGGATATAAAATAATAGGTAGGTTTTAGCGAAAAAAAACCTAAATCTAAGAGGTACATATTTGAAAAAAGCATCCCATGTAATCGAACAAGAATTAAGCAGAGATTGTACCTATTTGTATATAATGTAGGAAGATGAGTAAAAGTACTACGAAATATTTATATTGGTAATTATGAGGCAACGGGCGGAGTGGGACAAACACGGGACAAACAAACGCACAAAGCCTATGTATGTACATACCTACCTACCACTGTCTAAAAGTTAAGTTAGTTCATTCTTTAATTTATTAATTAATGCAAAAATAACACAACATTCACATATGTGCACAAAACAGTTAAAGTACACACAAAAAGAAAAAAAAATTAATGTCTTAATCACACAAAGTTTTTGGCCCCACCGGGAATCAAACTTTTAGAGGGGACGGTGACGCCCTGAAACCTCCCGGCGTATAGGTACAAGTTCTCTTTAGTAAGTACATACTAAGATATTCTTTAAGATGAAGTCACCTACTTACTTGTAATTAATGTAGGTAATACAATAAAAAAATCATATTTTAACTGTTTTTAGAATTTGATATATATTAATTAATTAAAAGTATTTTAGACAAAAACAAAAGTAAATCTACTAGTTAGTGCTACACAAGTCCACATCAAAAATACAATTACGTAATAAAAATCAAATCATAGTCTACAATACAATAAAATAAGCAAATACAATTACCTATTAAACACTATTCGAAGGCGTAGAAAACTTTGTATGTTAATCTGAAACTCGCAAGCAATTCAAGTTTTTTTTGCTAATAAAATAATAGACCCTAACTATATTAACATGAGAACGAATTTCTAATGAAATACCAGAATAAAAATACTTTCATAGATAATTCGTTCGTGTTGCTTTCACCATTAGGAGTATTATGGCGTGAAGCTTCTTTAACAAGTACAAAATACCTGGTTTTTGGACTCGCAGGGCGAACGGGGCGCGACGCGGCCGCGCCGCCGCCGTGTGCGTCCGAAAAATACCAGCAAGTATTATGGCGTGCATTGCACACAAGTATAAAATACCTCAATAAAAGACTTGGCTCGCAGGGTGCGTGAGTGCGTCTTCGACTACGTACGACGACGTCTCCCTAATCTTCAGAGATTCTGGGTTCGATCCCAAGTGTAGACGAATGTTTTTTGATTAAGCATTTTTTCTCGAACAATATGTTTTCAGTTTATTATGAATAATACATAATTTGCTAATATTAAAATGAATTTAAAAAACATTTAATTGGCAATATGTAATATCAATAGATAATTTAAAAATTACTTCTTGTTTATTGAATTGTAATTATTAACTTCATATTGCATGTACCTTTACTATAATATAATTTCCTAATTTGTGTTATTGATTGGTACAAGATGACAAAAAAATCAAAATAATTATAGGATAAACAAAAACAAGATAAAATGTCTGTATTCATCATACAAAATTTCAGCTGAACCATGATTCGAACCCGAAATAACTAGATGTGACCGCGGCGCAAAATCCTTTCGGCCACGGGGTTAGCCAATAACAATGCAAAAATCAATGGAACTTGTTGTCCGAGAATATCAGACTCTAATTGCTGGAAATAAGGCCTAATTATTATTTCTATTAGACTAAGGCCTATTTTTTAATAACGGCACCTCGTTCATGGCTCGGTGCGTTGACCCGCGAGCCCGGAGGGCGCGATCAAGTAAAATACTTTCAAGACTTGCAAGTATTTCAGACTCGTACCTGGTGCGCGTACTTGGAGGTGAATACCAGGTTTCAAAACCTGGTCGCGTAAATACGTACCATCCCTACTCAAACCAACATAATATCATCACTTTGAAGTTTCATGGTTATGAAGAAAAAATATGAATAATTTTTTCCATTGTTCGTACGTTTATTTATCTTTTCATGTTACACAATTATTACGTATCCGCGACGCTCTATTTCATTATCGATTGTGTTAAAATGATCGCAGTAAATTAACGGAGGCACAATCGACTCGTAATGTATGGAAAAAACACTTCACACAACTCAGGCGTTGAGCAAGAGGAATTTTGTGGTACAACTTACGCGCGGTATTAAATTTAATTTGATTACCTTACCTTGACTTAGGCCGTTCATAATTTTACAAGCTGCTTTTTGAAGGATTTCCATTCTTGTTCTTAGTAAGATGGCTAGTGTAGCAATTTGGTTAAATATTTAAAATAAAAATTAAGTTAACACTTAATCAATATTATAATTTCAGATGCTTAAATTAGTATAAAAATAAGTATGTTTAACAAAATATTTCTTCAGTTTCTTTTTATTTCTTTGCGTTATAAATTTTTATATTATTAACTGGTTATTAAAGAAAAAAGTTACCGCTAATGACTTGTACCACACATCAAACGTGTGGTTTTTCCGCAAACGGGGAAACTTTCACTGGCGCGCGCGTCTTCCCACGTATTTCATTTGAAACCGTTCAAACACAACATTCGCAAGCCAATATAGCTTTTAACTCGACGCCATAAAGTCCAAGTACATAAATCTCTGGATCATAAAACGGTTTATATGAGCTAAGTGAAATTGAAACTTATTTTTCTAAGGATAGGCGCGTAATTAGCTTGGGGTAGAAGCGGAAAGAGGTTTTTATTATGCAATGTTGATTGCAATTAATTTATTGCTACTTTTCGTCTGTGTGAGATTGTACCTTTGACATTTACGTTGAACGTTTTTTGAGATTATATAAAAAAAAATATTTTCTTTTTTTACGTGCAGGGTTTTTGAGAGTTGACGTTTTTTGACGCGCACAGTTTTACTCATCTTCTAAATGTTTTGACTTCGCTTATCTCTGAGCGAGATATTTTGGACAGTAAACCAAATCTGTGGATTGACGAAACATTTAATAAAATAATAATATTCAAGGTATTGTTTTGTTTTAAATATTGAAAAGAAGAATATACATTGTGATTTATATTTGTTCCATCTTGTTTCGGAAGGCACGTTGAGCCATTTGGTACTTGTACCACCAATCTGCATTGGACCTGCGAAATGTTGCAGTCCTTACTCCTCATATGAGTATATTTTCCCTTGTAGGGCCTTGTAGGTCTATGCCCAGCAGATCGACGTTATATAGGCTAGTGGTGTATATATTTATTTTATATATTTTATGTATATATATTTTCTATTCTGGTCTTCATTTAGAGCTGAATAGAAAACCTAAAGACTTTAATAAACAGTATTTATTAAAAACCGAAGCATTACTTAAAAGTATTTAGCTATAAAATATTTAAGAAATGCCTAAGACATTTCCATCACGACAGTTCTAGGGCAGAATTCAAATTGGATCGGTTACGTCGCCCTTCACCATTCTAATAATAAATTGACAACCTAATGACTTTGGAAGGGGTGACTGACGGGTACTATTCTGTTACTAACCCACCTGCTGTGGAGGTATATACCTAACTAGCTTAATTTTTTTTATTTTTTTTGAACCAGCGACCTTCTGACAGGTGCAATAATAAATACATTTAACTTATATCACCCTATCTATAACTAAATTTAATAAAAAAATCCGTAGCGTACATTTAAACATTTAAGCATAGTTAAGAAAGGAAAGCTACTTTCTTATATACGATGTACTGATGTATTGGTGGTTTTTGGTAGTGGAGGAAGTGGCGGATTTTTTTATAGGTTAGGGGGCAAGAGAACAGACGGATTGCCTCATGTTAAGCAATTAAGGCGCCCATGGACACCCACAGCATCAAAGGAGTCACGAGTGCTTAGCCGGCCTTTTAAGTGGGAATACGCTCTTTTCTTGGAGGTATGGAGGTCGTACTGGTCCGAATATACCACAGGTATATTCGGACCAGTACGACCCGACAGGTCATTCCACAGTTTAATTGTACTAGGTAGAAAGTTCCTAGAAAAACGAAGTGTGAAAAACAAAACAGCCAATCATTGGTTTGATGAGGGCGAAGATCTTGTCGCGTTAATCGATGGCGAAAAGAGGCGGCAGGATTGAGAGTGTGTGAAGAGCGATTTAACAAAAAAAACAGAATGCTCAACTGATGAGTGACAGAGAAGAGTGGAAGAAGAAGACATATTGTGCCGACCACAAGAGAGGGAAATAGGCAAAACATAAAAGACGTAGACTTAAGTAAAGTTTAAAATGTTGTTCACCCATCCAAGGGTCGACTATGATGACAGTTGCTCGGTGTTCAACATCGTAACCGCGCTCCTCAAAGTAAATTTCGTTATTTCCTTCTTTCTAAAACCGCGATAATATATAAATATATATATATATATATATATATATATATATATATATATATATATATATATATATATATATATATAATAGATACTGTATTATTGGAGGTGGTCGGAAATAGACAGCCTGCGTGTGTACTCGTAACATTATATTTATGTTGCTTGTATTGAACGCTTGTTGTAACTCTCAATAATCACAATGCAATTAGTTAAGCTACTTATGTAATTTCTGTTACCCTTCATATTTAAAGTTTTTGGCATACTCAGAGCAAATAAAAATAAATTATCACACTCCGCAATATAAACTTCTTTTTAATGAAATAAACTTTACCGACCCCCTATAATATATATATATATATATATATATATATATATATATATATTGTTATATATATATATTATATATATATATATATATATATATAATAGATACTGTATTATTGGAGGTGGTCGGAAATAGACAGCCTGCGTGTGTACTCGTAACATTTACCCTTTATTTACCCTTCATATTTAAAGTTTTTGGCATACTCAGAGCAAATAAAAATAAATTATCACACTCCGCAATATAAACTTCTTTTTAATGAAATAAACTTTACCGACCCCCTATAAAATATCGTCAACTCATATTGTCGCAGCGCGTCCCGCACCACACACTACGTTTTCATGTCTCAGTTTTACTGAAAGTCCCAACGGCCGTCAATTCAATGGCATAGTATGACCGACCGACTCACTTATGTTGCTAATTCGCTAGTGATTGCTGGTACACCACATACGCCTCTATTCCCAAAGGTAGGCAGAAGTGTTAAACACTCACATTTCGCCTGTTACGAACTCGGCTAACTGCCATATTTGAGTTTGGTGGCATAGGTAGTACGCTTGGCTTTCGATTGAAAACAAAGCTACCTTCGCCATGGTCAGTCCGTGCATGAGTGACCAAAACTTTGTGATCTCGAGCTCATCCGTATTTCGGAAGGCAAGGCAAGGTTTCGTTTCTACCCACCAACCCGCATTGGGCCAGCGTGGTGGTGTTACGGCCCATCACATCAGGTGTCGTCCTATAGTATAACTAAGAAAAACTGTTCAGGAACTCCTAATAGACAATAAATGAACGACACTTGTCCGGGCGTGTAGCGCACGGGGCATGTTAATCATGCGGCCACATTCCCAGGTATAGATTAAGCCGGGCTATCTGTGCGATCGTGTCATGTGTGCAGCGTTGCGTTAAGGGTGTATCGGGAGAAATTTGGAGTTACACAGGATAATTTATCTTTACAAACGTTACGTTTTATTGAAATGGTGTGAAATTAGACTTTTTTTGTGGATAGGCAAGACTTTGTGGAGGTTGACTACCTACGGTCAAAACCGATGAAGGTAAAAGATAAATTGGTTTGGGACTGAAAAAATTGCCTAAAAGATTCTCTTTCACTGGCTTTTTCAATAATACTACGATGATTCTACAAACATTGCCTTCTTTTTTCATTACTGGAAATTGAAAAATGAAAATTCTGGAAAATGAAAATTCATTGGCTCGAATTCGAATACCACCCAGAACAACACTACGCCTCCAATTTCACCCCTATTGAAATACAAAAAATATAAATGAATTTTCGATACAGTAATTGTGCCTCTGGACTAGATTCAGGCCTCGACTTTTTTGACCTAATAAAAATGTTTAAATAAAATTGTATCGGTTCCCCTTAGTATGTCCCCGGCCGGATGGCTAACCGATTCACGTCACCAGTAATCCTTTCCATGCAATTGGTATTTTGTCTCGGGTCCAATCGACCCGGAGCGCTTTAGTTTGAATGGGATTGGAAAAGTTCGTTTACTTCTATCTGTTTTCAAGGGCTGTTGACGGTTAAATATCGGTTTATTTCCAGCAACGGTTTAAATGGGAAGTCTGCTTTGAAATTGCTAAATGGTATTGAACGATTGAATTCAAATTTCACTTTGTAATGCTTAAACATAAACAATGATCTAAAGTTCTTCTGTCATTATTATAGCACATATTATTAATTGCTAGATTATTAATTTCTACAATAATTAAAAGAGTATAATTGAACCCTTGTCATTAGCGAAGGACTGTAAGTCTGAATATCTAAAGCTTTAAATTGTAAAAAGATTGTGGAATTTTGAGACCTTTGTTATAAATAACTGAAACTCTAATATCTTATAACTCTAATAACTGGTCCCTGAAAATGAAGTTAAAATTTATTAAGAAAAATATTTCTATTGGTAGAATTTCATTTAAAAAATATGTTAACTGTACTTAGCCTCTCAATGGTTCGAAAAACAGACACAATAGAAAATCTATTGATTGCGAACACCGGTATGCGGTGACCCTCAAGAGGTTAAACAGTAATATTTCAAATTGGAAGTCAACGTGCAGGTTTTCTTCAAGTCGATAGTAAATATTCTCTCTAAATTAATTTTAATACACCTTACATTCAAGGGTATAAACTACCCCGCACGCCGAAGCACGTGTTATGGCCTACGCTAGGTGCGACATTGCTTGCTTTGTCTTCGGCTCGATGATCCACTTTGGATTTGCATTACAGATGAACCACTCTCCGAGCTGAATGTGCCTACGAGAGTAGGATAGCGTGCTTATCTAACATGTGATGCTTTAGTTGTGATGGGCTTAATACTGCATTTGTCTTGTTTTAGAATGGGATTAAGGAAGGATGTTTTATCCTTCCTTACTTATCTTATAAGTTGAAGTTACGATACTTTTCCTATAAGTGAAAGATGGTGTAATAGTTTCTTGTATTCAAAAAAATTACCACTTACGATGGGCTCATAGGGTGAGTTTTTTGATCCGCAGTCTTTTAACCACAATAGTTAAATTCTAGTCCAATAGTGTCAATGGAGTGGAAACGCCAAAATTTATGACGTCAGTTCGACCAATAGTTAAATTAGCGATGAAAATGCAAAGCAATATACGTCAGCTATGCCGCCAGCCGCCATGTTACTAATCCCAGCACCGTGTTGTGGTTAAATTGTTTATGTTACATTATTAAACTTAAGTTACATTTGACAATTCGACTATTGGACAAGCTGTCATATCACAACATCATACGTTTTCGCCATTGGTCCATATTTTAACCAACAGTCGGTTTTTTGACCACGTAACCCAAAAATGCAATGTACGGAGTTTCGGTGAGATGGAATTAGGTACGAGGAGATCTGCAAGAGTTTTAATAACTACGAGAAGTGGAAGTCGCAGCACTGACCGCCGTTGGGACGGATATTTTCTCAAGAGAAATAGTGGGCTAGCGATCTGATGAAGGTCCTGAGAAGATGCTGGACACGAGCAGCTTAGGACTAATTGTTAACCATTGCAATCAGCAAAGGTCTTGCCAGGTTCATTTGATGAAATAACCGTTCTCGGTGGTGAACTGGCAGTTTGTAAAACCTATATTATTCGTAAGGACGCCTCTCGCCGTCTCTCCGTTTATATGATGATGATACAATTACATCCACTTTCACTATATCTGTGTAAAGATTATTTCAGTAAATATTATCTTTGTGCTCATTAAATAGCCCAATAAATGTCAAATAGCCCAATTAATAGTTTAGTACCGCCATTCTGAGCTGGCCACTATCAACACGACGTCGTAAGACGTTTACAGAGCTCCCATGCCATAAGTCTGCACCTTATCTCCTTTTGCAGGTTCCAAATGAAAAATTATAGCGTTCGCTGTTCGCTGAGCGCGCTGCCGCGCAGGGTTGTACACGGTGATTTTATTGGGCTGGGTACTAACTTATTAAATTATACAATTTTCTTTCAAAATGCAAATAAAATCTGATGGAAACTCGTTGTGAATATTTTTAAACATCTTAAATTTTATGTGTTTTTTCTATTTCTAATTTTCGGAAGCGAATTCAGAGAAGTATCTGTAGGAGCTGTTAGGAATTTACGTACTGATCTGAAGATAACGCACATTTATGTCTTTTAGCTTTTACTATCGCTTTATAATAAATAATTTTAAATGTTCAAGGATAAATCGACAGCAAATATGCATAATATTTTGTTCAGTGATAAAAATTTATACCACGTAATTTCTGTTTCACAATTTATTTTCAAGATATTTAAGACACAATACCTTTATGATGCTAATGCTTGCGCATGATATTGTTTTCTACAAGTGACAAATAATACGAGATGATTTTTAATCGATACACACTTTATGATAACTTTTTAAAACCAATTATATGTGACAGCCCTACGGATAGGTACCTGTTGTATATTAAGCTGCGTCCCTGAAATAGCAAGATGGACGGAACTTATCCCAAATTGACATCACAGCTCTCAAATAAAAAGCTTATTAAATCTACCAATCAGAAGCCGGCATTACTGCGAAAATAAGCTGGTATTCTGGTTTGCGATTGGAGTATTACGAATATTACGATGTTGGTTTGTGATTAAATATAGGTTTTGTGAGGAAAATTCGTAAAGAAACGACGCATACTTTTTTAGGATAAATTTGTCCAAATCAGCATAATTGATTTATGGTAAACGTTACCGTTACCGTAACGTATACACGGCTCGTAGGATTACGATTACTAGTCACGTGTTCTCCTACTTTTTAAAGGAAAACCAAGATTAGAAGATTCTATCGTAGTAACTATTTAGGTAATTAGTAGGTAATCTGTGATTATTAAGACCATATTAAATTCTCGATTATTTATTATTTATTAATTTATTCTTTATGTACGACGTACAAAGGCGGACTTAATGCCTTGAGGCATTCTCTACCAGTCAACCGGAAAGCGGAGTGAGGAGAGCTAAAACGACGGTACAATAAAAGTTGAAAACCCAACAAAAATAGAATACTTAGAAATATACACTAATAATTACACTTAAAGATATAAATAACCATAATATTTACGTATATAGAATATAATAAACCTACACACGATGTATGTCATATATAACATTAACATTCATATACTACGGAGATAAAAAATACATAACAATTATAAATAATTACACTTAAATAAATTACTAAGACTTACACATAATAAATAATTCAATAAAAATAATTATGATACAATATGTGCTTTCGATATGTCAGATAATAAGTGCTGGCGAACTAAGCGTTTGAATGCGTTTGAAAGCGTTCGTTTCTTCGCGCGTAAGTATGAGTCATTCGTGATAATATAATGTCATTTTTCCTCTTGTTTCAGGTATGTATAAGCGGTTTTTTCTCTCTTGCAGCAATATTCACTATCAGCTTTTGTGCAAATGTAAGTAATTTATATAGATGATCATACCTACTTAATTTATTTGTGTTATTATTATTCAGTTTTAAAATGGCATACGAGTACAATACTATCTAACCTAGTTCTGCGTCAAATGAGCCCCGCAGTGACTGTATTGCTGGTTTAAGCTATTGAAATTACTGCACCTACTGGACACTTCCTTCATCGCAGTGGGCCTCTCTCCCAGTGGGACTCGCTTCCACGCGAACTTAGAAGCGAGAGGCAATGAGCTTTTTTGTCTCCGGGGACCATTTCTCTTCTGCTCATGCCTTCAGGTTACAGGTTGACTACAAAAACTGTGATCCCCATTTTTATTGTTACGTGATTTTGTGCTTTATTTACTCAAAAATTCTCCATCACACGCAAAAATGGAAAAAAAGAAATAAAAATAACAACAAGAACTGTGTGTGCTACAGAAGAGTAAAAAAAGGTCGTAGCTCAGTGACCGGTTCTGGATGCGAGCAAAGCACTGATATTCTGCTACAAACTGACTTCCTTGCTTCTTGATTTGTCTTATAATGATACAGAAGAGCTACTACTTACGTTTAAATATAAACATTTTTCGATCACTGGTGCACACATATACTCGTACTTATACACAAACACATTCACTAAAATAAATATGCATCTAGGCAATGATACACATGTTGGATGGAAACATATAATTAATCATCTGTAAGCATACTGATTAAAATAAGTATTCGTAAATAATTAAGCTTACTCTGTATTTAGATTAAACTACCTATGAGAATTTGTAAAATTATGATTTGGTGAGAGCCTGGTCGCCTGTAACACAGGGTTTCCTAGTACGGGGCATCAGTCTCTCGCAATATGGTCATTACAGATGTTTCTATTTATTTACTTGTTAGATATTAAGCATTGTAGTTGTAATTACTATATTGTGAAAGAGAAATAATTAACGTTATTATTATTATTATTATTAAACTGAGGTTTTTATATGGAAAATAGACAATCCAACCATTTACATTGTATTCAATTAGAAGGATCTCAACTTGTGTAATTGTGATGTAAGTAATATATAAATAATAAACACGAGCCATAGATAGATAGATAACATAGTCGGATCGGATACGTTTCGCTTGTGTAGTGCTAGTACAAGTCTCAATACGACGACGCGACGTTGCCAACAAAAGTACCTCTCCAATCCCTCTAATGGAGTGCACTGGATAAGTAATATTCTTCAAACATGATGTTTCCACGCCAAATTGATCCATAGGACGATACATAAGGCTGTTATGATGAAACCAAGTATCCTTTTCTTAACTGAAACTTGCCAATATTAAATGGGCCGGTTTTACTTCTACTATATTAACTAGGCAAAAATTCAATATTACCCACTTCACCTTAAATTATTGTCATTGCCTGTCCTCTCAGAAATATATTTCTTAAATTCAGATTACCTAGTCCACAGCAAAATTACTTTCTATTCATTACGTATTCCTCGCTTTTGGTTACAGTAATATTATTCAATTCAGCCGCCGTCCTGACAAGATAAGGAAAATGAGTTCTAAGTTACCCTTATTTAGATTCAAAGGCGCTAAATTAATTTGAGCACAAAATTAACTTCAGATTCTTTTCTCGGCACACAATTACACCAATACCGCACTGACATTGCGATAGCAAGTTAGATAACAAAAACAGATAAAATTTTAGTATCGCAGCTGAGGCATATTATTATTAGTTGCTCGACGGCATTGAAGGGAGATACACGTTATGGATTTTACCGGCAAAGTTGTCATAATAACTGGAGCTAGTTCGGGGATTGGTGCGACAACCGCCAAATTATTATCAGCACACAACGCAGTACTCACTCTAGTTGGAAGAAATGAGCAAAGGTTAAAAGAGGTCGCTGATTACTGTGCAGCAACGAAAGGTGTTATACCTCTTACAGTTAGAGTAGACTTGAAACACCCAGGGAGCTGTGAAGAAGTCGTCAACAGAACAGTTGGTACTTTTGGAAAGATTGACGTATTAATCAATTGTGCGGGTAAAATCGTCCTCAGTTCGCTCTTCGATGAAAATATAGATTCGTTTGACGATCTCTTCAATATCAACCTACGAGTACCTTACAAGATGACGCATCTTTCGTTGCCACACCTTATTAAGACTAAAGGTAATGTTGTCAATTTAAAATCAGCCCAGAAACTGGTTAGGCAAGGGTTCTTGAACTACTCCATAATGAATAATGCAATAGAGAAGTTCACAGTAGCAGCAGCAGTGGATGTGGCTTCATCAGGCGTTCGCATTAACGCTGTGAGCATAACATTTACAGACAATACTGCATTTCTGAAGAATTTGAATTACGGAGATGAAGAAAAGAAGTTAGTGTACACAGTGATGGAAAGAGACCTAATGATAAATATACTGCAACCTGATGAGGTGGCTCGAATGATCATGTTTGTCGCAAGTGACATGGGTCGGAACATAAACGGTGCGAACATTCACTTGGACGGTGTTAGTAGTTTTAAATGTTAGGATTTTAACTACTATAAGACTTGAAGGTGCTATAAAAGTGTTGGAGTTTGCGGAATGACATTCAATTTTATTGATCTAGGAATGTATTTGATCGCACAACGGTAGATATGTTTCTGTCACAAATATTTAATGTATGTTTGTTATCCCACCAATGGCATTAAGCCTAATTTTGTTATATTGACGATTTAATTCTTTATACTTATTTTCCTCTTCGTGGATTTTTTAAGTAAGCTTCAACTTTACTGTTTGTAAACCATAATCACGTTTATTGCGAAGATTATCTTCATCCATTTGTTTCAACACGTATAGTAGGTAGGTATAGATATCGTATCATGAAAACCAAAGACTGCTTGTGTTGTTTAAAATAAATTATATATTTTTATTGGTCTATATCGTAATTTTGTGTTGTCATTACCAATGGATGATTTACATATCACAGAATAGCAAACATCCTGTTTTCGGTGATAAATTGTAGGTATTTTCATTATTTTTGTAAGCTTGTTATGAAACAATCTTGTAAGTAGATTATACTGTAATGATTTTAAAACAACGTTTTGAGTTTAATAGTTGGGCATAATTTTCTTGGAAGTAACAATATTGTTGTTTTGATTGATCTTGTTATCCTGAAACTACTAGCGTCTTTCAAATTTCGCCAAATATTCTGTTACTATAGAAATTTAAAGCAGAATTAATACCCAAGTTGAGAGTAACGCCATTCTTGTAAACTTTTTATGATCTTTTATTTGATCTAAATCTTATTGTATTTTTGTTGATACTTATTTTTTATATTATTTGTAATAAAAAAAAATTGTTTCTTTTATTTAATAAACTACCTAAGGAAACATCGTTTTCGAAATATGTTGCTCACACGATCGATCCGGCGATCCGGCACGAATAGGTAGGTGATTTTACGAGTATGTTTACCTTAAGTTTATATGTATCAAATGCTCGATAAACAAAATTAAACCGTTTACACGCATCGTTAGATTTTTGCGTTAAGAAGTAAAAGAGTCCACGTAACACATACATAACACAGAAAAAAAAACTTAACCCATTTTACCCATTTACCCACTTTTAAAAAGGTATTCAATAAAATAGTTTATAGTTATGACAGCCTGGTACTCTTTTGGAAATACAGATATTTATACGCTTGGCAAAATCTGCGAATTTTCAGATGGGTGTGTGGAGTTACCAAAACGATATGCATATGTCAGAGGGAGTTTATATAATACCACTCACTGATTAATTACGAAAACCCAAAATTTTTTGTGATCGTTGATAGTAAGGATCCCTATCACTATTCAAAAGTGTGCTTCGAGGAATAATTTAGGTGCGCTTCATTCGATGCGCTTCAAAATGGGTGCGCTTCGAGGAATACCTCATTATGTGATATCACGCGACGCGTGCTCGTTACTTTATAGTTTTATAGCGGGTTATGTTGTTGTAATTTTATAAGGTTTTGAAAAGGTTAGCGTAGTGGTTCAAACGCTTTGGTTTTCGTCATTGAAAGCAAAGCTACTTTGATCTGCCCGTGGATGGGTGACCAAAAAATTGATTTAGAGTTCCTCCGTGCTTCGGAAGACACGTTAAGCCGTTGGTCGTGATGGCTATTGCAACCGTTTCTACCCACCAACCCGCATTGGGCCAGCGTGGTGGTGTCGCTCCTAGTCCGGCACTCCTGATGATTCACGTAGAAAGACCTGTTCCCGATTCCCGATACGATAGTGTTTTGATGCCAACTGAGGAGCTTAGGAGCAATGTGCAATACGGTTCAGATTTGTTAGTCGATACCAAAAACAACAAATTTCACTAAGGTTGAGAAAGCATAGCTTGAGTTTCTCTGTATATCCAAAAGTAATAGGTCCTTACCTATGTAATTGGTGTTTTGTATGGAGATTTTGGGGAATTCTGCATTTTCCATACTAAAATTTTTTCAGTTTTCTTCACAACGACAAATCCAAAGATAATAATATTTGGCATCTATCATTAGACAAGCTTTAGTAATATGTGTAATATCACACTTCATAAAAATTATTTAGCGTTTTTAAGTGAATGCGAATAAAATGATGTATTCGGGAGGCACTTAAAAAGAGTTGTCTCCGTGTCCAATTTTCACACAATTAAACTTACAACAAATTATCAAAACAAATCAAAGAGCTCAAAAATATAGTCTTTTTTTAGACGAGGTAATTATTTTTTAGGAATACTCTGAATCTTAATAGTTAAAGACAAAATACTAAGAGAGTAAAAAAACACCAATTTCATAGGTAAGGACCCAATATTATAATTCTAATTCTACGTACAAGTACTAAGGAGAGAGATTGCTCGATACCAATTAGGGTCAGTTTTGTTGATCCGTGGTCAGCTTGACCAGTACGTTAAAATATTGACCAATGGCGAAAACGTTTGATGTCGTTATGCTTGTCCAATAGTCGAATTTTCAAATATAACTAAAGTTTAATAATCATAGACACTATACGATGCTGGGAATCTGGGATTAGTAAAATGGCGGCTGGCGGACAGCTGATGTATAATGCTTCGAAGTTTCACCGCAAATTTAACAATTTGTCAAGCTGCCTTCATACATTTGTGGCGTTTCCATTGATGTTATTGGTCTAATTGTAACTATTGAGGTAACTATGCCTACTGATCAAAATACTCACCATCATCATCATTAGCCTGGCCTTTTCCCAATTTAATTTGGGCTCCTCCAATCACACGCCATATCAACATTCACTCCTATTCTAGCCATGTCCTCATTCACACTATCTATCCATCTCTTCTTCGGTCTTCCTCTCCCTGCATTACCATCCACTCGCATATTCATAACTCTTCTGGTTACATGCTCATTCTCTCTTTTCAAAATATGTCCATACCACGATAGCCGCTTTTCTCTCAACTGCACCTGTCAGGCATCCCTTAATATACTAATTCCTAACTCTATTATTCCTCGTCACCCCACACATCCATCTTAACATAAGCATTTCAATCTTTTTTCAACCACCTTGACTAAAATATAAGGGCAGTTTGTTGAAGATCGCTTGGCTTACATGTTGTCCGGTGCGTGCAAGTACCTAAGCAGTTCATGAGGATCGTCTCGTTACGTTTAACCCTTCAAGTGCCTGGTGGGTCTGCGGGACCGGTTAACGAAATGCTTGTTTTTTACGTAATTAATGTGTCCAAATGTCAATTATTAAGTTTTTATTTGCTTTTTATTTTGTTTTAAACGAGTTGTTATAAAAAATATAACAACTCATTTAAAACATTATCAGTTATAAAAAATACCTCTAATTTTACGTAACGAAAATTTACCCTTATGTTTCAATTTAAAACATTCTAATTGAGTTGACTTCACAATAATTATAGGCACAGATGAATGAATTTACAAACTATAATATTTAGGTAAAAAATAATTAAGTTTAGTTAGTTTAAAGAATTAATGTTTGTAACTGCTATGTATCCATCTAACAAAATTCGCAAAAAAAAAATTGCTTGTTCCACGAAAATATGAGTTTTGTCTTTGGAGTTGGGGCTCTGAGGATTATCCCATATGAGAGCTTTTCCTGCGTACATCATAAAAATATTCGTATTCCGTTTTGGAATATGTGATAAAATTGTCTCTATGAGATAACAATTTTATTTTCTTCTAAATCTCTCTCCAAAGCTTTACTAATTATAGTATTTGATAACCGTCTAGCCATTTTAATTGTGAGAATATTGTTAACTTAAAGAATTTACAACAAAACATAATAAACGAGAAAAAAACAAAGACAATAGACATATGTATTCTATAAATATATATTATTTTTTTATCTATTTCTTTTTATTTTATTATATTATTGTATTTGAATTTTAGTTTTTATTATCTTTATATTTTTTTTTCCTCTTTTGCACTGGTGTCTCTTCCCTCTCCTTACTAAATCTCACACACCTGTGATAGGTTGGCTGGCAAAGTCCTCCTTTGCTTACTTTTTGTATTTACTACAATTTTGTTTATTTGTGCAATAAAGAGTTTAATAAAATTATATATTTGTTTATCAATTGAAAGTAACGCCGCGTTCCTGGTCGGGTCCCTTAGACCCGAGCGCACAAAAACGCCTGTAATTTTGTAACTTGCACGTTGCGGACTGCGGATAAAGAGACAAAATGGTCAATAGTTTGTTTCATGAAGCTATTAAGAAACACATTTGATTTCTCTTAGAAATTAAAAGAATATTGACGATTTTATGTGACGGGTCTGTGCTGGGACCCTCCAGCCACCCGAAGGGTTAACGCCATGAGACGTTAAGAAATGTATGAATGGTTTTTGGATACTCGCAACTTAATAACTTCAAATTAGACCTTTTAGTTTCTGACTTGGGTCAGGGTTTTCTGACCAATGGCGTCAACAGGAACACCAAAATGTGTGGCTTCATCTAGACCAATGATTAAATTTTCGATGACATTTGGCAATTGCAAAGCAATATACATCGGCTGTGCCGCGAGCCGCCATTTTACCAAAGCAGCATCGTATAATGGTTAAATTGGCTATGATTATTTAACTATAGTAATATATGAAAATTTTACTATTGGTAAAGCTTAGTTATCGCAACATCATACGTTTACGCGATTGGTTAATATTTTAACCACTTGGTCAACCTGTGCATAGATCAGGAAACCAACACAAAAGCGATTATGGAAGCCATTGATGCCTCACGAGTGTTATTTTTCCGCCTACCCCACAATATCCCAACTCGTATTACCACCATTAATATTTCTAAGATGGACTGTGACAATTGACGTCTATTTCCGTTTCCGTTACGAGTGCAAGATCGATGGCGTAACGGAACAAACGGGGGTTAGTCAACACCTTTAGCTAAAGGTGTTTAGTTTGGGGATAGAATCAAGTTTCAGTCATAAACTCGAACATACATACATCGTCCTCAGCCTATATATATACGTCCCACTGCTGGGACAGGCCTTCCTCATTGAGAAACACATATGAGGAGTATGAGCCGCCACGCTGGCCCAATGCGGGTTGGTGGGTAGAAACGGTCACAAATGCGACCGGGACCAACGGCTTAACGTGCCTTCCGAAGCACGGAGGAGCTCGAGATTACAGCCTTGGTCACCCATCCACGGCCTGACCATGGCGAAGGTAGCTTTGTTTTCGATCGAAGCCAAAGCGCACTGACCACTACGCCACCCAGCTCCATATACATTCATGTATACATACAATCACGCCTGTAAACCCCGAAGGGGTAGGGAGAGTCCAAGGAGTACTGCGTTCCTCATATAATAAAACTGTAGAGGTCGAATATCTGTACATAGACAAAAAATTCTTAAAATGAAGTCACGGGGATATAAAAAGAAAGAGAAAGAAAAGGAAAATTCCAAAAAAAAAATTTATTGTTTCTCTTTGTTTGTAGGGGCTAATCTCCGAAATGGCTGGACCGATTTCAATGAAATTTTGCATGGTGATACCTTATATCCCTGGTCAAAACCTTTCATACTTTTTTTTTCCGGAAAATTATAGGGTTCCCGTGAGATACTTAAAAAACCATAGTAACAGTCTTAAATAATACAGTTATTAATAACCATCTCGCTCTATAATCACAAACTCATAACACCCGGTTCTACCAACTCTTTAACTTTACGAGGCAACTATAAACACGATTCGCAGAGGAGCCAACATCTGGATTCAATTTTACTGCCTAAACTTACACAAGTCGTGTTTATTCCTCCACAGTTATAACTTGGGCCCCAATTATAGTTTAAGGTAGATAAATAACTTTAATGGCTTTAGTCACGTACCTTTGCGAGCGAGACACTTGCGCGTAAAGTTTTAGGGACTGAATATTGTTATGTTGTTAAGAGATGACTGGAATGTCTTCAGCCTATATACGTCCCACTGCTGGGCACAGACCTTCCTCATGCAGAAACACATAAGGACTATGGGCCGTAACACCACCACGCTAGCCCAATGAAACAGCTGGTGTGTAGAAACAGTCGCAATAGCGACCGGGACTAACGGCTTAACGTACCTTCCGAAGCATGGAGGAGCTCTAGATTACAAGGTTTTGGTCACCCATCCGCGGCCTTACCATAGCGAAGGTAGCTGTGTTTTCAATCGAAAGCCAAAGCGTACTAATCACTACGCCACCGAGCTCCTCCGACTGGAATGACGCAAAGGTTATTATCGGTGCGAATTCGTAAGATTAAGACTTTGAGAATTACTATCGAAAAACAGTTTAATAAATGGTTTGTATCGACTATTGGTCAAGCTGTCATATCAAGACATCATACGTTTTCGCCATTGGTCCAAATTTCTATCCTACTTAAAAGGTTGAAATTTGCGGTGCTCTTGCCTAGTCTCTGACTAACCCTTAGGGCTGTAACGAGGCGCCATAGCTATATAAGCGACTCGTTGCTGTCAGTGCGCTCTTCTCTGGCCATTTTTCTCTTGGTTTCCGTTTTTAAATTTGCAGTCTGTCTCTTTATATTTGTTTTGTTCTCGAAGTTCATTCTTACCAGAGTCAGCGCGTAGAGCGGTTGACTCACTGCTAATAATTATATTAATATATTTATAAACTGATGATCAGCCATAATAAGCTTCAACCAAAAGTTACAACAACCGACAAGATCAGTTCCTGATAAATAACGTCTATAAGTCTCTTTAAGGCACTATTGTAAGTAGCCCTACCTTTTTATAATATATTTAGTGTTAAATGTGAAATTGTTTTGTGTTCAGTGTTTTTACCTTTTTTATATAATTGTTTCAGTTGTGCCTTAATTTCAATTATATAAATGACATAAGTGACGACCTAGTGCCTTTCATTATCCCCGACTTTACCCCGTCACAGGGCATTAGTTCCCAAAGTGGTCCAGGGGGATCCATAGGGGTCCACGGGAGACTCGACGGGGGCCTGTTATCTTGACATCTTCACATTTTTGTCGAGTTTTGGGAATTTGGTAGAAATGTAGCTGCAGGGGGCCCACCGGAACCAGATAAATTTTGAATGTGGTCTAAGAGAAAAATAAGTCTGGGAACCTCTGCCTTAGGGGATAATAGTCGTGATCGTGTATGTATGTATGGTCAACCTGACGACGGATCAAACAACCGACCCTTACTAGCCTCTTTCTGGTAATATCTTTTGTTTTTAAATGTAGCTAGTAGAAAGTAGTACTCTCTGCCAACCCCTGTGGGAGAAAGGCGTGACTCGCGAGATCTTATATATGTATATATCTAGCTTAGTTTGATCCTAGAACTGATGGTAGAAAATCGTTTAGTTAAACAATCAATTATGTTACTAAAAAGACCGTATTTTCTAAACGAAAATAATCACATTCTTTTGTAATTGCTTTACAAATCTACGATTTAACGAATAAATCGTGCGCCGATTAACAAATGCCCGCAATAAAATTACAAACGATGATACAAGGAATTTTACTATCGAACAGACAAACACAAGTTGAGCTGTCCATTCCCAATTGCATCCACAACTAATGTTCGACGAATCGAAAAATATGAGACGTTCGCAGACCAAGCTTCTCTGGTTATTTGTTACTGGCACTTTTCCAACAAAATACAGCTTCCATACTGTTCAAGTGCGTTTTTGTATAACGTAGCGTATTTCGTTAATAATAAAGTTGAATATCGATCAATATCCGTCAGTCTCGGCAAAGTTATTGGTGTTTGATAGCTTTGGAGACATATTCGACATAGATGCGATATTAAGATGGTACGGGGTAAAATGCTTATGCATATTTTTATGTTCATAAATTATTTACAGCAAGATCGTCAGTTCCACTTCACTTTACGATTTAAAAAATAACACACGTTGTCTCCCATATTTTGTATCAATGCAGGCAAACGCTGAATATGCTTTCAACCAAGAAGTCTCTTAATAGTTTTTTTTAATCGTCTCATAAATTCTAGGAAATATGATTGAAGGAAACTTAATTGTTCTGATTTTTCATCATTAGATAATAGAACGCTTTATACAAATTTGATTTGTGATGTAACAAAACGAATGACACAACTATAGCTCCTAGAGTATATAAATATGTTATAAAAAATGTTATATTTATGTTTTTAAAGAACAAATCCATACTAATATTATAAATGCGAAAGTAACTCTGTCTATCTCTCTGTCTCGCTTTCACGTCAAAACTACTGAACCAATTTAACCGAAATTTTGTACGCAGATAGTCTTCAACCTGAGAAAGGACATAAACTACCTTTAACCCCGATATTCCCATGGGAACGGGTGCCATGCGGATGAATTTTAATATTTTATTTAAAAAACGCCTCTAAGAAAAATGTAGGACAAATTTACGCCACTATGAACTTTGTAAAGTGGAGTAAATTTTCAAATCACCAATTGTGGCTAGTGTTCCAATTTGAGAAAATCTTTCAGTGTTGAATAAATAGCTTATTTGTAGAGAATGGCTATACGCTACATACCATCACACTATCTCAAAGTAACTATTCTACGCACGCGAAGTCGCGGGCAAAAGCTAGTTTTTAATAAAGAATATCTCTCAATGACCAAGATTTGGAAGTTGACGCCATAGTAACTTTTGTTAATCTTAAAAAAAAACCTATCCAACGATGTAACTCGCATTGCAAGGTATGTTGGTTTCTATATTTCTGGAAACCAGATTTCAGAGAAAAACTGGTATCATCACTACTAATTTCAAAACGTGAATTGGAACTGGCCCCATGGTAGACGTGTTCCAGCATCTAAATGTCTTTCCAAATATATATTGGTTATGGCTATTGGAGCGGTTACCACGGTCCATACATTTTGGCTCATTGTCCTTTAATATACAGCATTTATTCAGCTTTGTACAGTATTCAAAATATCGATAGGGATAATAAATCGAATAGCATTTTTCGCTTTTAATTCGGTAACTGTCTTGAAGAATTTTAAAGAGACGAATTCTAGAAAATGATTCACTTCATTTATATAATGACATCCATAGATAGAGGAGAATGGATGCCCAATATAATTGCAATACCGACCTGAAATAAAATCGGGAAATACGGTAATCCATACTAATATTATAAATGCGAAAGTAACTCTGTCTATCTGTTTTTCTGTCTGTCTGTCGGTATCGCTTTCGCGTGAAACCACTGAACCGAAAATCAAAATTTGTTTAAAGGTCATAGGCTACTTTTTATCTCGATATTCCATGGGAACCCGTTCCTTACACTGCGTGGTTGAAACCGCGGGAAGTCACTAGTGATGATATAAAATATACGTGGCGTCTGTCAATATCCTTGTTGAATATTCTCATAATCTTCTCTCGTGTTATGTCGTTAATCTCATTTCAAACTAATCCCAATGTAAACTCTACAAAACGTAAGTAATACGCCTCCGGAGGTGTCGGCCCTGAATTCTGATTTGATTAAGCAAATATTAACAGATGCGAAGCGGCACTGTAATAAGGTTTCTGATCTTTGTCTCGTCAACCTATTCCCGAGATTAATTAAACAAGAGTCCGAAATTGGAGGATTTTCGTCTAATTTTCAAGTTTTAGGCCAGTTTTAGGTTATCTTTTCCGCTATCTGGGCCCCGATCGCGGTAATTATGAACGTTTTTACCAAAACTAAATCACGGTCGAAATCGTTATGGGACATCCACACTCCATACTCTCGTACTGTCGCCTCGCGGCCTCGCGGATCGTGGATAACGTTTTCTGTGTCCAGGTTTTTTGATAGGACGAAATTTAATGAAAACATTACTTAACATAGAAATATTAATCGAGATAAATATTCGTCGAGTTCAAATAGGATTTTTATCGATAATTCATTACAACAGTAATTCATTGCTCTAACGACTTTTCACAGTACACTGGCGACCAATTAAATCGAGTCAGTCAAGCTTTAATAATCTTGTTAGAATAACAATACTCGTGTTTTGGGTGATTCTTACGAATTATAAAAGTGGAGGCATGTTGCTCAGAAACTATGGTTAAAATTGTGCTTAATATCTCATGTTTAGGCCCGAGTTCACCAATAATTGTTTAACCAACGCTTTAGAGATTGGCCGTTCAATTCCGAAACATCGTTTAAATAACCATTCAAATTTTCACTGTTCACCGCAAACATTTTTACCATAGTTACAAAATCGGACGTTTAATGATGCGTCAGAATGAATGAACGAGTATTATAAAGATACTTATTTACGAAGCAGCGCTGTCATATTAAACGGACGCAATATACGCTGACATCTGAATTTAGTAGCATAACGTAAAATGCTTCCAATTTGAAATGTGCGATGATGTGGTAAGAACGTTTTACTAGGACGTTGTTCTAATTTTGGTCGGACAACACATTTCGTAACAGTAACTGTCAATGTCAAAAACAAATTCGTGTTGATTTGTTTACATTTAATTTACATACATTCCTCAACCGATTAGAAGCGAATTCTTTCGAAATTAGTGCTAAAATACCGTGATGTTATTGAAAATAAACGCACTGACTCCACCACAACTCCATAAAGCTACATTTTGGTAATACTTTTAATGTCAATATGTAGTAAATGTAAGTAAAACGGAGGTTAAACGTTGCTGTCGGGCTCGGTTAAGTTGATCGGTTGTTTAAGAGCTGTAATCGATGGTTAACGTGTGGTGAACACAAAAATTGATTTAAACAGCTGTTTATCTAATAATCAGTTGTTTTAAATGTTGGTGAACTCGGGCCTTAATCCGTTAGAAATAGTTATTTAAAAAAACATTGAATTTATAGCCGTTTTAATTTTTACTCTCACCCATTTTCATTTACCATGATTGTCACCAGAGTTGTCTAGATAGAAGAAAAGAATCTCGTACCTGAACCAAATATATTTCACGCATATGTAGTTTCTACTTGGAGAATTATAATTATGGGAGTCTGGCCAAGGAGCAAGTAGATGGCTGTAATACTAATTCGAGTACTGAGCCCTTGACTTAGAGTAGTTTACAAAAGAAATAACATACGATTACTTACGCTTTGATGAAATATATTTTCACCAGAGACGAATACTGAATAAGTATAGAACCTAAAACACGTGTAATCATTAAAAAAATTATCAATTTATATTCGTATTTGTTGTTATTGATACTATCATTATACTAAAGTACCATCGGTACTATAGTATAATGATACTATCACATACAACCAATTTGATGTGATTCATCGGTTTAATAACATGAAACATCCGTTATTGTATTATTATCTTATTATTATCATTGTTCCACTAGTCATATTTTCCAAAAAAAGATGACATCTTTTAATCTTGGTTGTGTTTCTTAACAAATCGATATTCTTCAAAGATTAAAAGCACCTTAAAAATATGGATACGATGACAGTAATGTGTCGTGAATGTGAATGAAATAAACTAAAAATACTAAATGTTAAGATTTCTGTTATTCGATATCTAACAAACGCCCGAGAAAAACCATCACTAGATGGACCAACGATCTGGCCAAGGTCGCTGAGAAGGTGGGCATCGCAGGTCCAATTATTACTGATCCTTAGGGGACGGCTTTATTGCCATTGCGACTACTGACAGACATGGCCAAAATGACGCCTTCTCGAGGCTGACTGTAATTCTAACATGTATAAATAAATCTGATTTATCTTTCTCTCACGAACTTAATCCAGAAATTTGAAATACCGCTACGTGACGTCAATGCCTTCCTCAAATGTAGTTTCCATTTAGAATTAATATTAAAACCACGATGCAACAAGAACTTTTACCCAAAGGAAATACCGAGTCAAGATGTAACATCCAACTAGTACAAGTGATGAGGGTAGAGAAAAACTTTCAAATTTCCGCTCGAAAGCACCCGCACTTTAGTTAGTCGCGTTCGGACGCCCGATTCGACCGGATGTGCCGTGTGTTGCGGAAATTAAATCAATTATTCCACGATAAAATCTGAAATATCGAATGTTTGGCAGCTATTTGAATTTAAATTCTGATAGTTTTTATGCAATCGTTTATTTTATTGAATTCCTCTCGAAACATTATGTTTTTTTGCACAAAATAAAATTGATCAAAGAGAGTTTCCAATAAATCTGCATTTTTATTGTAATAATTTTGTGTGTTCACCATGTTTTTATTACAGTTTAAATAGCAAGGTTAAGTTCTGGAATACTCTAGCTCAGAGTAAGAAATGTAGAACTACTATTTATCAGAAGCAATATTATTTTTGGAAAAAATCTCGAAAAGCAAGGACTCTAGAACGCTCACAAAAGACTTTCATAGACGAACAGGCTTCGCACAAAAGGAGACTTGTACTCATGCGATCAAGGCAACAACATCAAAGAGATTTCAATGCCAATTAGGAGAAGTCTTAATTGAAGTGCAAAAATTGATTGCTTCCACTAAATCATGGTTTCTATCGATTGTAGTGTTATGTTTCTCTATGGTAATAAAAATCGTTACCTCGTTAAAGATTTTTGATGTTTTTATTTAGTATTTTAGTATCTGCAAGTTGAACAATTTCATGTCCATTTTATTTTTAAGAATCAGTAGGCACCATGTTGTGCCTAATATATCAAGCGCAGGTGTTTACACGTTACTTTATCTTAAACACGCTAATATCTCTTATCTTTACTCAGTAATAAATTCAGTAATACTGTCGTTATCAATTGTGAGAAATAAATTTCCGAAATTAAGTATGGTCTGGTATCGCTTGAATAAAGATAACGTATCATCTGTAATATATTATGGCTGAAAATTTAATTCAACCTTACCACTAATCGTGTAATGTCGCAAATGACATGTGTGTTGAGTTAATGTCCTCAAATGTACCGGGCAATTAGGGACTGGGTGCGAGACCGTGTCGACAATTTACGTCATAATCCAAAATGCAGGAATCTAGGTAATTTGGTGTCGGATTTTGCATGGAATATTTAATAATCAAGATTTGCTCATCTATCTACCTATCTTCAATTTAAATCTAGATCTCCGAAATTAACTAAAAAGCGCTTGACGCTTTCAGGATTCTTGGGTGTGAGCTATTTTTGGATTTATACTGGGAAGATCAGATATTTTTAGACCTTTTACCGCTATCGATCGCGTGGGAGTCTTCCTGTACATACTATTAGCGTATAAATTTACAGTAAATGGTCAGGCATGTTTCTGATAACATTTGAAGTGGAATTTTGTGGAGAGCTGCTCACAAGAAGCTGGACGCGATTTCTTCCGTGTCAGTTTATCTAGAAGTTAAGCTGTTGCCTTTACCTTGTTGTTTAGTAGCAAGCTTGTGTTTTCGAATACCATTTGAATAAATTATGCTAAAATAAAATTAATTAATTTATTCTTGTTTTCAATTCCAATCGACTTTTATCAGCCACATCATAATGAAATGTTACATAAATAAATGTCTTGTCATCGGCTATTACTATTTTCACTAGGTATCAAATCTGATCGGTTGTGACTAGCGCCGCTTGTATTAGTTCTTCGAATGCTTTTTTGTGGTATTTCGGGAAGTGAGATATGTGCCAAGCCGCTTCGTAGTTCAAATGATAGTTCCAACTAATAGCCTTTATGAGACCCTTAATAGTTTGGGTGCGAACTCGTGTTTGATGGTATAATTAAATGCTAATCGTCAGTCTTAGATTTTGGAGATGCTGTATTCGTTTCTTGAAGCTGCCTTTTATTTTCTACATTATAGTAAGAGTGATTTTTGAAGAATCTAGTATACGAGCTTCTTAAATTTTTAGGTTTCTCTTGCTTAACTCGGATTTAGTAAATATGAGGAAACCTTGCAAATTCTATAAGACTATACGGTGTCAATGTGTTTGTAGTCTTACTAGTTAAGAGCTTTTCATTCTAACTTAAGCACTATCAAAAACAAGTACACTTTTACTATTTAATCATTACTTTAATATTTTATATTTAGCTTTTATGGATAATTAAAATGCCAATGAACCTAGTATATGTCTCATCTTCGTAGCATTACTCGACATACATGGATATATCAATTAAACTCAAAATGAACCGACATCAACACAATCCCAAAAGATTATTTCGCTCTATTTCTTTTATTTATTTTCCAATCGCAATAATAATAAAGTATCAACGTAGTATGTCGTCTCCTAATGATCGCATATCCTGATGGCGGGTGCCAACGGGTACACAATGCACGTTTTATTTAGTGACGATATTTGAGCTGTGCCAAGCTTACTGAACCGGAATGTTTGTCATCAAATGGTTAGATTGTGGTTCGAGGGAGAGGAAGTAGCGAATGGACATTACTACAAAAAAGCTGGCTACTGAGTCGTATGCGGTACGTGGTGATGAAAGGATGTGGTTTTTGAACTGGCTGCAGCCGAAGCCTGTAATAATATAAGTCGTTTAACATAATATAAAATAATAAAGAAATAAGACTCTATTGGTGGTTCGTTACTACATTCTACAGCTCATTCCGTTAAAATGACTTGTTTTTTTTATTGATAAAAATTCTATATTACTATATTAAAAACTCGCTTCTACCTTTCAATTGGCGCATAGTTCATCTATAGACGTAACAACAAACAGTTTTTATGAACTCAGCAGTGGTTTGATACTATTATTGTGTCAGATTGAACTTATGGCGATTACGGCTATAGCTATTAAATTAGGATTGCATTTATTAAAAGCAAGCATACTGATTAGACAATTAGTAATAGGCAATATTGAATTCTAGTTCTTTTCTGTAAGGTTTTTGTTTGGTATTTCGTTGTTTACGTTTCATTTTGTTGATGTTTTAGTTTCTTTGTTTTATTCTTAACACGCGTGGAATTTTTAATCGATTGAGAGTAGTTAATATAAACCCATACTGATAATAGTCATCTATGACATGCATCGTTATTGGATTATTCTCAATATTAATTGTTAACCAAAGATAAGAAGATATTTTCCTCTGTAATTTTTTTTATTGTACCCTTTAGTGAAACATCCAGAACTTCTGAAAATATTGTCTTTATCACAGATCCTAATATTCGTTTACTTTTACTGTGATGTATAGACTGTTACGATATTATTTTATGTATAGTATTTGAACTTTGACTACTGTGAGTATGAAAGTGATGTATTTGATTGCTTTTTATTTCTCGTCCGCTTGTAACTTGTGCCCTATGATTTTTTTCTGCTGCTTCATTTGCCACGTTTTTATTCAAATATTTTCTCGCTTCCTCGTGTAACTTGCGCCACACCCCAAACCTGACTCTTTATTTATTTTAATATCGCCTATTCGATCACATGCGGCGTCCATTTGTTTCCTAGCTCAGGGTTCCAATCCCAGCTGTATGAACAATTAATAAATAGCATTAATAAGCTATTATGATAGCATCATCTTATTAATACTGAACTTCAAAGGATTGAAGATAAGGTGTATTTTTGATTAACACATTGTTAACTCTTACTCGTGTATTGATATTTTTATTGTGTAACTAAAAATTATATTGGTCATACGACTTGTGCTAAGTGATTCACGCTTATTTAGATCTTATTACAGATCTAGATTTTATCGCGAATTCATATCTTTATCTAGATTTTGCTCCTAAATTCGTTCGAAATTTAACCAATCGAAAGATAACATAGATATAAACTACTTTGCAACTCATCATCTCTCAGCAAATACTATATTTTTTTTTCAATAAAAAAAAGAATATCTCCAATAAATAATTTTGACACAAATGTCGTCAAAATGTGCTTTCACCTTTATTTAATAATTAATATTTTTCCTCGGTGCTATTAAATAAAAATTAAAATCTGTTTGCTATTAAATAAAAATAAAAATACACAAACATGGTTCACTGAACTCTTTACTAAGCTAGGAACATGACAGACGTCAGGTAACCACACCTGCTTAAAAATATTTTAGGACGAGATTCAAAGAATTCATGTGGAACAAGGAAATGTGTCTTAGGCCATTCTATAAATATACTTCGGTCACTGCGCTACCTCAATGTTTGACCTGTATTGTTTGTTACGTCAGAGTGCGTTCACACTACGGCGAGCGGCGCGATTTCTTACTGAAGTCGTTCGGCACACATATTGTTCGTATCGAGCGAGCGAAGACAGAATTCGCCCGCCGCACCGCTCGCTCGTATTATGAACACGAACACTTTTTTTGTAACAACGATTGACACTCAATTCCAGTTGTGTACATAGTCTGGCGAATGACAATCCCCTACTCTAGGTATGTACTGACATTATAAGTCTGTCGTCTGTCGTTACTATGACAAAATATGCGCCCTTGATGTTTCTTGCCAATACGAAGTCAATCACCTGTCTGGGAACTGACTAGCGAATATGTATACGTAAGAAAATTTTCGATGGTTTCGAAGATTTTCTTTGGAGCTTCACATTGTTCAGCCCCTACTAGTCCACTGCTGGACGTCATTCCTGGTACCTACATCATGTCGTGGTAGCCGAGTTGGGAAATACACTCTACTCGTTAAAGAAGTCGCGGGTTCGATCCCACCGCCTATACCACTGAGTTTTATTCAAAACTTAAGTTTTATTCAAACATGAGTTGATTGTGAATATCGCATGCCTTTGATTGTGTCCGATGCAAGGCAACCAGTTCGCCAAATGGGGAACTTCGCCAAATGGGGACTTAACGAATCAGGCGAAATGTGGGTGTTTAACACCTCTGCCTACTCCTTTGGGGATAAAGACGTGATGTTATGTATGTTTGTCATTATGTCCTTGCCCTAGTGGGTCGTTGCTCCAGTACTTGTCAGCTCATGCCTTCTTACTGGACCAGCGTTGATAAACAGCTTCGAAGATGAATGCGTTTTGATAATTACTGATCTAGATTTTTTTGCTCCGGAATTTCAGAAATGAATTGAGAAAACGAAATAAACTAATGACGATATTATCACAGCTGACACGTCCTATAGTCCTGTCAGGTGTAAATTGGCTGCTGCTGATGGCATATTCAAATTCACTTCTAGTGTTTCATATAGTGGCTTTAGCTGATTTTTTACTTATGACGACCTCCGTGGTCGAGTGGTCTGTATGCCGGTCTCAAGGCGTCGCCATCACGAGAGGTTCTGGGTTCGAACCCCAGTGGGGGCAAATGTTTGGGTGCTGAATTTTCAGGCATTTGTTCTCCAGTCTTGGATGTTTATATATATTTCTATATATTCAGGTTATTTATATGTATTTATCTATTAAATATATTTATCCGTCATCTAGTGTCCGTAACACAAGCAGCATTAGTTGCTTAAAATAGGGCTAGTTGATAGGTGTGAATGTCTGAGGATATTATTATTATTATTTTACTGCATTAACAGCTTACGCTGATCTCCATATCTGGTAACATCAGGTAAAGTGGAATCAATTATTTTTGATGATCATCAAAATATTTGATAACGAACGGCATATTTGAATGACTCTTGAAAATCGGTCGTCGGCATGAATCAAGGCAATTTTGCCATGTCAACAATTTCAGGATTTCATAGTTGTGAATTGTGTTTTATTTATAAACATCATAAGATGTATAATGTGTTATACATCATCAAATGCCCATGTAACTCGGTATCAACGCGTGGAATCCATTTAATCTTTTAATACGCCAAGCAGGCAGAGTCCATTCATTTGAGCCGTTGTTGTAGTTTATTCATCTGTTTGTTTCAGGTAAGGGAGCCGCTTGAAATATTCAAGCTTTATATAAGGTACTGGAGAGGAAGGCAGCGGGGAGGTACAATTTAACAAGTACGCAAGTGAGGCAGCCATTCAGACAATCGTGACGCATTCTCCGTTTAATTTTTGGATGGTATTTGCTATTGGTACCATTCGAGATTGGTTGGGCACCATAACAAGTACATTTATTTTGGTACCTGGTCATCCTAAGGGTTCAGTTAAACATTTGCTATTGCGGCACTCAACAGCAGTGATTCAAAATGACAAAGCACTAAAATACCTTTTTTCTTGGCAATACAGAGTAAATCAATAATAATAATGGTAACTTAATTATGGTCGTGCGAAATGATGGATACAATCTTATGTATAGCAACAGTGAGATAGCTAGATAGAGGTAGTCCACAGTTAACAAATACGGAGGAAAATTACCTTGTGCATGGCAGTGAAGTAGCTGGATTAGAAGCAAATGACCCCATTCAGACAATCGTGAGGCATTCTCCAATAATTCCATTTCTGAATGGTCCCGTTTGCAGATCGTCTAAGTCCCAGATGACTCCGATTCTCAAATGGTCCCAAACAGAAACTGTTTAGTAGGCAAGTGGTTTAATCTAGATCCAATAGGCCTACTGGGATACGAACTCAGGACTTTTAGAACCCCTGTTTTTGTTCACTGTTGCCATAAATCTGGTCCAGAATTAGGTCAGGGGCGTACAGATAAACTGTAAGTAATTAAGGTTTATTTCAAGCAAGGATTGATCCAAATTTTCTAATTAACTAAGTAGATACTGTGAACGTAGACGAACTCGGTAGTATAGTGGTTAGTACACTTGGCTTTCGATCGAAAACAAAGCTACCTTCGCCATGGTCAGGCCGTGGATGGGTGACTGACTTTGTGATCTCGAGCTCCTCCGTGCTTCGGAAGGCACGTTAAGCCGTTGGTCCCGGTCGCTATTGCAACCGTTTCTACCCACTAACCCTCATTGGGTCAGCGTGGTGGTGTTACGGCCCGTACTCGTGTTTCTCCATAAGGAAGGCCTGGGCCCAGTAATGGGACGTATATAGGCTGAGGAAAACTTGAAAAGTTTCAAATCGACTCAGAGTCGAAAAATAAATGAGAAAGTCGTTTTGATTAGCTATTCTATGTATGAATGAACATATTATAGTTAAATCTAGACTGAATCTACTTACCATCTAGTAGATCAGATTAATAATTCTGTTTTATAATTATGTGTCTCTTGGATCTTCGAATTGTCTTACATACTTAATACAATTCAGCTGTGACTTGTAAATCCTCGAAAGACCTCAATAGTTTCTCTGACATATCTTCGTGCCAAAAATAAACAGACAATCGAAACATAATGGCGACATTCAGACACGTCTGGGCAAACCGATTTTGGGGACGCCTCAAAATAAGACGGATGACAAGTCTGTCCCCACCCTAATAAATCATGTACCTACGCGGTTCACAGTGGAAGAAGAAAAACTTGCGTTTGTTTTATTTCTCAGCGCTGAAAGTTAAGAAGTTAAATATTAATTTAGGAACATCACTATGCCACTATACCGATCTGTGCCATAAACGTATTATGTGGAGATTTGAAGAAAAAAGTCGTAATTGTATGTATTTTTAAATATCAAAACATGCCATCGCCTCGTAAAACTTCCGAGAGGCTTCTAATGAAACAAAAAATATTGTAATGGTGTCTTATTTCATCGCCGTCCACACTATAGGAATTCTGTTACGTCTTCGGTCTATATACGTCCCACTGCTGAGCACAGGCCTTCCTCACGAAAACAAACAAGTATGGGCCGTAACAGTTACCAGTCGGGAAGAAAAGGTTGCGATAGTGTAATTTAGGATTATTCTGTTGCATATGGGTCCTTACCTATGAAATTGGTGTTTTTTTTCTCTCTTAGTATTTTGTCTGTAACTATTAAGATTCAGAGTATTCCTAAACAATAATTACCTCGTCTAAAATAGACTATATTTTTGAGCTCTTTTGATTTGTTTTGATAATTTGTTGTAAGTTTAATTGTGTTAAAATTGGACACGGAGACAACTCTTTTTAAGTGCCTCCTGAATACATCATTTGATTTGCATTAACATAAAAACGATAAATAATTTTTTTCAAGCGTGTTCACACACATATTGCTAAAGCTTGTCTAATGATACATGCCAAATATTATTATCTCTGGATTTGTCGTTGTGAAGAAAACTGATAAAATGTTAGTATGGAAAATGCAGACATTCTCAAAATCTCCATACAAAACACCAATTTCATAGGTGAGGACCTAATATTGCGACTATATGGACGGCAAATTCTTTCATTGTTTTCACATTTGGTTGTCACTGCGCGAATAAAGAATGACGATGAAGTATAAGCATTTTTTTACACAGGCTGGCTCGGAGAGCATTTTTTTATTACGTTTAAAATGGACATACATACATATAATCACGACTATTGTCCTCTAATCTAAGGGTCAGTCACAGATTAGACAAAAGCACCGCAAAAGCAGTTCACTGCCTTAGTCCGCCAAGCAGTGACTGCACTCAGCGTGACAGGTGGTGAGCCCATCGCCGCTATAAGCTATTGGACGCTGTGCAGTTCTAAGTCCATTAGTCGCCTTTTACCTTTTACACCCAAGGGAAGAGATGGGTTGTTCAAAGCTTTAAGTTATTGCAATAAGGTTTATTTTATTGCAATAACCCAAATCACAAAGCTCTGTTTGTAACGTTATAAAAAAATGCTGTCCTTTCCTTGCCGGTCTGTGTGAAAAAACACTAATTAGTCAAACCTCCGATTTGTATATCAATTGACATTTTGAATAGTTTGAATGGGTACAACCTATCATACGTACTGTTTAGAAATTTCACTGTGTACCTCTCACAACCCACACTATCGTTTCTCCGCAAAACACGAAGACAAATTGGGTGTTTATACTAATTCTGTAGAGGCGTACCTACTGTGGGAGTGTAGGGATATATTGTTACGTCCCGTAGGTGAACGTTGGTTTTTTCTTCAAATAAATGGACAAACAGTCGTGACGTAATACGTGTGGGTTGAAAGAATCTATTTTATGTAAGGGAAGGTGAAATGTCATCTATTTAATCTTTATTCATGGGCCGATTTGATAATGATCGCTAACAGTATCAGTTACAATAAACTAGATTTAGTTTCAGAGAATACAATTAAACCTAAAGTCTGTTCATCCAAACTTGTGCTATTTGGTAAAAAAAATAAGGCTCATCTTTTTAACGAAATAACTCATTTAATAATAATATGACGACAAATCAATCAATAATCTTTAACTTTTTAATATCGCTTGCCCCATATTGTGGCTACAAAATATTACGCACTAGTACGGTAATATTTTTCGTGTTTAATTTATTGCATTATGTGCTTAAACACCCAGAAATAAATCTTACATTACGAGCAAGTATGTTGAATTGTTATACACAAAAACCTTTTGTATCTAGTCATCAGTTGATTTTAAAAGCTGCTAATTCAATAAAAAGGAGCGCCAAGACTGATAATCAATCAATTAGAAATAAGCCCTACCTTTTGTACTCGTCTTTTTATTTTATGTGTTGTATATTCTAATTTTTTCTTTTGTGTACAATAAATAAATAATAAATCAAATAGGACAAGTTAGGATTAACAGAGTCAAATGTCGCTATTTTACTTACAAGTCATAACCATGCCGTTTATTCAGTTTTAGTATTTACATACTCATAAAAACGTAAATTTATGCTATGTATTCGCCAGAACCCACTACTTGTCTAAGAACGACTCAGAAACTCAGAAACTTTTCTTGCTTCGTTTATACAATATTAATAATGTTTTAAACTTTGCTCGTATTTAGTACTTAAACTGGACGGAAAGATGGAAAAATTAATTGTACTTCTCAAAGTCCGTTTTGCTACTGTTTTTCACTATTAAATTCATTCATCTCCGTTGTGATAAAATTAACAAGACTTATTTTAACTTTAAATGCTTCCTAACTTTCAAGCCATTAATATGTTTCTTTCTCGTCATCAATATAATTACAAATCTCTCAAGAGGACGTCCATTCAGGCCGCCTCATTTACCCTAACTAATATTACAACAATTGTTAGTGACTTGAATGAAATTAGCTACTATGTTTATCTTTCTTGTTTTTCTGGCTCGGGTGTAATCTAATTTACGGAAACTTAAAATAATTGTTATAATTTCGTTTTTGTCTATTAACGTTCGCTTCATAAGTGTAACTACTTGTTACCTAAATTATTAATAAAAAATTTCATTTCATTTCAACGCCTCATTAGTAGCGGTAACCGATTTGAAAAAGATGCACCACTCGTTAAAGAGTTCGCGTGTTTGATACCACTGAGTTTGAATAAAACTCAAGTACAGTTGATTGTGAATGTCGTTTGCCTCATATTGTGTCCGATGTAGGGCAACAGGCTTTAGGCCTGATACATGGGGACTTAACATGGCAGGTGGGTGTTTAACACCTCTGCCTACAACTTCGGGGATAATTTGTATGTTACTTATGTTGTGCCTCCTTATTTTGAGATTCAGTCTTTGTGTTTTTGATTTAATCCTTTTTACTTAAATGTACATAACGCTTATAGCTTAAAGAACAATAAAAGCCTGTCATGGATGTTAAAAATTGGATATAAATAATACTTTGTATAAATATTCATGCACTTTCGTAACCGCATCGAAACCATTTTTAAGCTCTTTCGAACTGTCAATAAAATTAAACACAGAACGTTCGCGTTTTTGCCCTGACACCTATATGGCACATCCATTACTTGAAATGGTTTATTTTTACCCGATAACCAATGTTTTATGTAACACTTTACCGTAACATGTCATGTAACAATTTACCGACAACACGTCACTTATAACTTGATAAACAATATTATTTTTAATGAAAAAGCTATGAAAAGTCACCATTATATTTTATATTTAACTCATACACGTCAAGCTAAAGATGCAGCCCCATCTATCACAAGATTTGAACCGTTCATATTCGAAAATATATCACTGGCCACTACACAAATGTACATAGCAACCTCATTTGGTTCTAAAATCTTTCCACACGGCAACATGTTCGATAGTGCTTCATATATGTACTGCCGGGTAGGATCATCCATGTCTAAAGTCCTTGTCACTCCTGGGGTCACAATGTTGATTCTTACTCCCTCTGTCACTAACTCTGCTGCTGCTAGCAACGTAAATCGTTCCAATGCGGTCTTTGCCAAGTTGTACATCAACAAACCTGGCATAAACTTATTCGTCATTGAAAAAGCCACATTTACAATATTCCCTTTGGTTTTCACCAGATGCGGTATCACTAGTTGTGTCAAAAAGAACGGTACTCTCATATTTATTGCCATCATGTCGTCAAATGTATTCATCGACTGGTCATAAATAGACGACAAAGCGAATATTCCTGCACAATTTACTAAAACATCAATCCTGCCATATGCTTCCACAGTTTTCTGGATGACTGTCTCGCAACCACCAGGATGAGTGAGGTCTACGAGAATTCGTAAAGGTAACAATCCGTTGTTGGCTTCGCACTCCTGTGCAACGTTTGTAAGTCGTTCTTCGTTTCGTCCAACTATAGATAGTTTTGCACCGAATTTGGAAAAGGTTTTAGCTGTTTCTGCTCCTATTCCGGAACTGGCTCCAGTCACTATCACTACTTTGTCTTTAAAACTTATATACTGTTCCATTATACCTATTATTACTTATATTTGTATGAACTAATCGTAAGGCACATGTATACGCGTTGAATTGTATATAGCAATTGATAAAGTTCACACATCAACCGAGACTCGTATCTTTGACCTTGACTGCGACATTTCTTCGCTCTATCGTATTTTAAATGTAATAAATGTTTATCGCTGCACAAATAAAGTGGCCTATATATCGTAAAGATTTAAAGTATGATATTGTATCGATTATATTTTTTGGTCTGACTTTTAAAATCTATTTTGTTATTGTAATGTAAAATATCGATAATAGATTCCTTTTTTGATAAGTAATTGGAACAGATGGTGCTGTATTGTCAAAGAATATAAAATAATATATTTTTCATATTCATTTATATTTCGGGTTTAAGAACTATATAGAAAAGCTATACCAATCATACATAATAGTACCTACGTTATGTGTAATACCAGAACCGATGACATATTTTCCATTACACGGCTATATTCAGAGATTAATCTTATGTACGTCTAGGTAGGCTTAGAATAAATTGTTTAACTATTTACTGTTTCAGGCTTGCCCCCTCTATATTGCATAGGGGATTAAAGATATCAGACCAAATGTTATAGGGTAACACTGTAACATTTTTCACACCTCAGTTTTTCACTTCGGGGATCTAAGGGTGATGAAATGTTTTTATAGTGTTGCTTTAGTTAGAACTACGGCTAGGAATAAATAATTTTCGTCTTTTATAAAGATAATAATACTATCCGACTCAGTAGTACTACTGGCATTTAAAGTATTTTTAAAAGAAATATTTTTAAAATATAGACATATCTGCCCAATTGCTGAATTGCTTGATATATTTTAACAGAAACTTCTGCTACAAGTAGTGTCAGAATCGAGAACGAAATATCATTTTATTATCTCGTTCACCCAAATAACATGCGAAGTACTATGTACTACATATTTTTAGTGTTTACCCTCACAAAACAATAGCCTAAAATTTTGTTCGACCTAAATCCGGATACAGACATATCGTGATCAAAAGTCGTACCGCCGCGCCGTGAATCATGTGTAGGGTTGTGGGTGCTGTTTTTTATAGATTTTTTAAATAGTTTGATAAAAAGTCTAATGACTGTGTCCAGCAGTAGATCGTTGCTATACAGAGGGACTAATCACTAATGCAAGCTAATCGGTTGGAATAATAAAGAAATCGTTATCACTTTGACTTATTTTCGTTAATATTGAACAATTCAAAATAACCACAAGAGCTTACCCTTTAACAAGCAAATCTATTTCTAGAGTTTCAAGAATATCATGGTGGTGATCAGAATTTAGTAAAAAAAGGAGCCCTCATTGTGGCAGCCCTAATGGCGCTAGTAAGCAATAGCCTGCGGGCTTCATCAACCGGCCTACGCTGCTTTTGTGGCCATACATACAAACGGACGTTTATTAAAAAACAGAATAATTTCTAAAGTATTGCTTACTTAAAGTGACAACATTACAAGCATTTGTTACCGAATTTAATTCAGGTTCTAACTTAGCGACTCTTTTAATGAATTTAATTCTTTATGTGAATTTAATTCAGGTTCTTACTCCTTAAATGATACTAAATATAAATGCCGCATAACAGGAAAATACATAAACTATGTATTTTCCTGTTATGCGTCTAATAATATCATGATTTAGTAATAACATTTTTCTCACTGTCTATTCCAAATTAAGTAACTTACTCGCTTAGTGAAATATTATGAAGATATTATGTTTTAAATAAACTTATACAAACATATAAAACTTTAAACACTTCGTCCTTGTTACACTAAACAAAAATCACAATACTTAAAAGATACAAGCTGCCCCATCCAGAATTATGTTAGCTGCATTCAAATTTGGACACGTGTCACTCGCAGCAAATAAAATCATTGTGGCTATTTCTTCTGGTTCTAATACAGTTATGTTCACTGCCGCTGATATACTCTCATAAGCTTGATCTATATAATCATCATCTATATTCATATTAGAAATAAAGTTTGTTCTGGTCATTCCTGGTCTAACAGCATTCATTCTTACTCCTTCGGGTGCTAACTCCATGACTGCAGATTTGGTGAATCTCTCTAAAGCATCTCTGATCATTGCAAATGGCAAAAATCCAGGTCTCGCTCTCATCGGTGAGCCAAACACGTTCACTATATGTCCTTTCGTCTTCTTCAAATGTGGTAACGATAACTGCGTCAAATTGTACGGCACTCGTAAGTTTAAAGCCACTAATTCATCGAAAACTTCCATTGAATTGTCGAAGAGTGATGTCAAAAGCGCTTTCCCAGCGCAATTGATTAATATGTCCAATTTGCTGTATGTTTCGACAGTCTTCCTCACAACTTCTTCACAACTGTTTTCTAATGTCAAGTCCAGAATTACACATAGTGGTTTATTCCCGCTTGCTTTCTCGCAAGCTTCGGCGACTGCTAGCAATCTAGCTTCGTTCCTTCCAACTATAGTCAGTAACGCTCCTTTGGCAGCAAAGAGTTTCGCAGTAGCTGCTCCTATACCAGAGCTACCTCCAGTAATAATAGCGACTCTTCCGCTCAGCTCCATGACACGGGTTTAGTCTATCGCGTCCTATGTCACACTGTTAGTTGTTGCCACAACCGGACAGTTAACCGGTTTGCGGTTGCATAACAGTTATAATTACGCGACCTTCACCTTCCGTGAGTCAGGTGGATTGTATATTTATATCTTACGATGACTAGTGTTTTGTAGTTTTATTGTTCTCTTAGTAAAACTATTGACGATTAGTATATTATAATACGGTAAGTCAAATTAACGATTTGCGTCAATGGTGCTTTTTATGTGCTTACTTGCTTAATTTCCCTTCTAATGTTTTGACACTTATAATCGATGTCCAAACTGCAGTCCCCAATTAAAAATTCATAATTACTCAATAAGAAGTATTAACATAATACATATTTATTATGTAAACTATACCGAGGTTCAACGCAAATGTTATGAATACTAGATAAGTGACACAAACACATAGCATTGAATATTTATAATTAATGTTATGAGCTTCGATGTTATTATTATATTACTTTGTGATAGTGAAATCAGAAATTCAAAAGTATGATTATCATCCTTATTAACAATTTTCAATACAATGAACAGTCGACTTCAGCATAATATAGGCACTCTAGACATCCTTCAAAGCGGCCTACATATTTAAGTATTTTGGGATCTACAGTTATTTATAGATCCAATAAGATTATGCTCAGTCTTTGTCTTAAGGCTGAAAGTTATGGGTATATTTATTCTGCCCGGCTGTTACAAGACCATGTTTAGTAATTTCGACCTTTTAACTAGTTTGCGTAAGACTACTTTTGTTTGAAAAGCGTGATCAGTGATCATTGTCATTATCCCATATACGTCTCACTGAAATTACCAAGACCTGAACACCGAGGAAAATATTTTCCTCAAAATCTCTATTACCTCTCAAATTTCAATATTATTAGTTCATTAGTTCGTTCTTTAACAAAGTGGAAGATAACAATTCAATATCAGCGTTGGGTCTAATTGACACTCCAACAATAATTGTATTAGCTTTGAATATTTCGCTTTCGAAATATCACGTTATTTCTGCATTAGGATGCCTTTCCACCAGGCCAGGCAGGCTTTCCGCTCTGTCCCTTTAATTGAAACGGCTTTTTTTATAGATCAAGGGGATTGTTTAAAGGTAAGATAATAATTGCACCCATGTGACGCCAGGGCTAGTCGCTACTCATTCATATTTATCTGACGGTAAAATGTAGACATCAAAGGAATTGAGATACATAATGGACATTTAAACTTATAAGGTTCTCAAGTTTTCTTGTTATGCGTTATTTGAAACGAAAGCAGCCTTATTGCAGCCAAGGAATATGTATAGTCGACAGTCTAAAAACGTCTCACTGTTGGGCACAGGTTTCAGATGTATTTAAGATTTATTCGCGTACAAGTAGCGGCAAGCATAAGTAACCTTTGTGATAGCCGGTGCTCAGCATCTCATCTCATCCGATCATCTCATAATCGACGATTCCGATTAGCTCTCTAATCGCATTCCGTCTTCCTCATTGGTGTCACGTTAGTACCCCATGCGCAGCTATTGGCTATCACCTCCACGTCACGGTCAACACCAAAGTTATATGCCGTTACTTATACTCTAGTATTCTAGTCTCTCGTAGTCTCGTTTTTCACCAAAATATTTTTGCTCGTTATCCCTTCATCATCGGCCCACATTAGTCCACAACTGACCATCACCTCCAATGTTTGCCACTTCTGTGTTAGCTTATTCGTCCATAATTCTAGTGTGCAGAAAGCTTATCTAAAATAACGTTATAAAGGTAAAAACAATGAAAACATTTGCACTATTTTCTACAAAGGCTTGCGAAAGTGTATTTTAATTACGTTTTATTAAAAAATATATCACTTGTCTTGAATAAAACGTAATTAAATCCTATAAAACGTTTTATAGCGGTTTCCCTGAGAACAAAGGCAGAAAAACTACCCGCTGAATTTGTGAATTAGTTTCCTTTTTCCCGCTTCCTGGCGCAGGAAACGGATGTGGCTTTAACCCTGTGCTCTGTTGCTGAGCGAAGCTTTCGATATGTAAGGCTATTGTTTGATATTAGAACTTCCAATTGAAAATCTGTTACTGACTATATATTGGGTCCTTACCTATGAAATTGGTGTTTTTTTTCTCTCTTAGTATTTTGTCTGTAACTATTAAGATTCAGAGTATTCCTAAAAAATAATTACCTCGTCTAAAAATAGACTATATTTTTCAGCTCTTTTGATTTGTTTTGATAATTTGTTGTAAGTTTAATTGTGTTAAAATTGGACACGGAGACAACTCTTTTTAAGTGCCTCCCGAATACATCATTTTATTTGCATTCACTTAAAAACGATAAATAATTTTAATGAAGTGTGATATTACACATATTACTTAAGCTTGTCTAATGATAGATGCCAAATATCTTTATATCTTTGGATTTGTCGTTGTGAAGAAATCTGAAAAAATTTTAGTATGGAAAATGCAGAATTTCCCAAAATCTCCATACAAAACACCAATTTCATAGGTAAGGACCTAATAAATAAATATTTCTCAGACATTCACACCTATCAACTAGTCCCATTTTAAACAAGTAAATGCTGCTTGTGTTACAGATACTAGATGAATGACTATATTTATTAGATAAATAAATATGTATTTATAGGTAGATAGATAAACTCTTTATTTGCAATAATTACACACACACATACTTACAAACAAATATAGGTATAACATACAAATTTCTTATATATTACACATAACAATAAAATAATCATTACAGAACAATAAACAAAAGGTGGTAAGTAACATGTGTGCAAAGAATGCAAAAGGGCGATAGCTCAGATTATGGTATGCTCCATGAGCAACCCACTGATTTTCAGCTATTACCCAATAAAAAGGAGAAAAGGAAAAAATCGCTTAAATTTATCGCTTAAAATGCTTAAAATGGGACTAGTTGATAGGTTTGAATGTATGAGAAATACTTATTTATTTATTTATAGGATAAATCCATACTAATATTATAAATTTAAATGTAACTCTGTCTGTCTTCTCGCTTTCACGTCAAAACTACTGAACCAATTGTACCGAAATTTGGTACACAGATAGTCTAGAGCCTGAAAAAAGACTAAGGCTACCTTTTATTCCGATATTCCCATGGGAACGGGTGCCATGCGGGTAAATGTAAAAAATGTTAAATAACTCCTCCCAAAAAAATGAAGGACAAATTTACGCCACTATGAACTTTGCTTTTAATAATAGAGTTGGGGTACAATAACACCAATGGAGCCTTCTTTTCCAATTTGAAAACATCTTAAACGTAGAATAGCCTATTTATTAAGGCTTCATTCCATCAAACTATCTCAAAGTAACTATTCTACGCGGACGAATTCGCGGGCAAAAGCTAGTATCAAATAAAGAATAAAGTCTTTCATGTGATACTGATATCTTTATGAATTATATATATATTATATGTGCGTGCAACTCCTACTTATTTCACAGCATGTCTTACCCTTCCGGATGCCAGACAAAAGCAATGCAAACGCTACTAGTTTGTGAAAGATTGAAAATAAAATCTAAAGCTTAGCTTCTCAATGGACAACATGTCGTCTATAATGCCTTTTAAACATCAACTTTAGAGGATTAGCATAAAATCGTGCCGTATTGTGGGAACCTAACACTCGGAGGCCATTTTTGAGACACGATGGGAGGAGTGGGGATGAACACTAAGTAGCTACTCTCCTCCATGGCATATTAGATCTTTGAAGTAATACTTGTGGTGTTGCAAACTGAGTTCTGTGTAATGTGTGCAAGGTTAATTTTCGTCTTGGGATTCTCTGACTTCAGATAGTACATTTAATATAATTTCGCACTTAATAAAATCACAATTGTATGTAATGATGTGATTTTGCATACATATTGTAGCCGAAACGCTGAGTACCGGAGCGAGAGATAAGATTTTTCTTTTTTTTTGGAGAGAATTACGGAATCAGACCAGATCCCAGGTCGGGCCGCGGATAAACGCCAATAGATATTTTCTGGAGTATGCTCTGGTAGGTACTCATAACCTTCATAACTAGAATAATAATGTTCCTTTCCTTCACATAAACGTCTAAAACCATTGAGACCTCATTTGTTAATCGTCGTTATCAGCCTATGTCCCACTGTTGGACACAGGCCTTCTTCATGGAGTAACACATGAGGAGTATGGTCCGTAATACCACCGCGCTGGCCCAAGCTGGTGGGTACAAACGGTTGCTATAGTGACCGGGACCAACGGAGGAAATCGAGATGACGAAGTTTTGATTACCCATCCACAGCCTGACCACGGCTACGGTAGCTTTGTTTTCGATCGAAAGCCTAAGCGAACTAACCACTATGCCACCGAGCTCCTCGTAGCAATAAAATTTTAGATAACGGTATCTGATATAAGGGGCTTTGTCATCATCAAGAGCTCACAGTCTTCTGCTAGATAAAGGCATTTCCTCATATGGACTATTTTACTGTGTCTTATTCTGATCTGCCGTCTTCTTCATTAGCTATTTAAATACATTACCAAAAACATCTAACGACAATGGCTCCTATATCAATATCATTAATTAACATTAATCTTTCCAGTTTGACTCCCCAAAACCTGAAAGCTAACATTTCAACTCGGCAACTTGAACGATTAATTTTAATGAACTAAAGTTAATTATGTTAATTACCGACCTGTTTAGTACAAGACGGACCTAATAAATTGAGTCCCCCCAATTTTGGAAACAATTGTTTTAAATTTATTGCGATACTTTTATATAAATCGTAGATGAGTAACGAAGGGAAGATTTTTTGCACTTTTCAGGCAGTGGAAATTAAGGCATGCAATATAAGTCCAAACACATCGGACAATTAAAAAATGTGCGCAAAAAATATAAACAAGACTCGATTTAGTCTGCCTTCACTGCATTTTAACAGGTTCGTCGCCTATGACAGGTCTCTGAGTCAAGGGGCGTAAGCGGCATTGAGTGAACGAAAACAACTCGTTAATATTGTAAGTTCTCGACGAGATATACTTCGTTCTCGGTTCCAAATCTTTGAATCTCGAGCTTTGTAACTTGGATTAGTGTAGGCTCGCTGTAAAGCTCGGGTATATTTTTTTTTGCTATCGCTTGATACTTTACAATTCAAGGTTAGATTTCGAATGGAACATGTTAGTTATGACAAGCATGTAAATAAACGTTACTTTATCTACACATCCATCAAACGTGCGTGCTAGTTCACCTCTGCCTACATCTTCGGGGATATAGGCGTGATGTATGTATGTGTATGTGTGTATGTATCCATCACGCCTCTATACCTGAAGGGGGCAGGTAACTAGGTAAAGCCATGCTTGTCACCACCAAAAAGAATTAACTAACCACTTCACAGCAGTCGCTACCGCTGCTTTCATGCCTTCTGCCTTCAAACGTAGCATGCCAAAACAGTCTTCCTTTCATTACATGTTCGGAGCAAGCGTGGACGCCGCCGCTGCAAACTGCGCGCGCACTTTTGTATTCTGTCAAAAAACCGACAAATGGCGGATAGTGGCGCGCGCGTTAGAAATGCTGTTCATGCTCGTAAGGCGGACGCCTTACGAGCATGACGCGAATACTGTTAAGTTGCAGCAATGTGCTATGAGCTTTGGCTGAGGAACTCGGTGGCGTAGTGGTTAATACAGTTTAGCTTTCGATCGCAACCGTTTCTATCCACCAACCCGCATTGAGCCGCGTGGTGGTGTTACTCCTCATGTGTTTGTTTCTATGAGGAAGGCCTGTGCCCAGCAGTGGGACGTATATAGGTACGTATGCTGAGGCTGAGGACGTAGCAATGTGTAAAATTGTTACATTGCATGATACATTACATTGTACGTTTCACCAGTCTGTACACACCATAACTGTTGAATTTGTACTGATATAAAAAACTATAAAATAAAGAAAACTGAACTGTTCGCACGTATATATTTTCACAGACAGACCACAAATGTCAAACAAAAAACAAACGCTTATCAAAAAAGAGAAATAAAGAAAAACGTAAGAAAGGAGTTTCTTACATCCTCCGGCAGAGGGCAGAAAGATCGCAAATCGTTGACGCAGTCGTGAAGAAAGCGGCCTTAAGCCTGTTTTTTCAAGTACACTCAGTGAAGCGATTTCTGCCTTTATCGCTCGATGGTGCTCGAGTGTAGCCGATGACAGTAATGAGAGCTGGGGGCTTTATGGGGAGATTGTTGTTAAAATATTAAAGATGTTACCTTCAGGCGTGGCAGAATCTTTTTAGGTATTACGACAAGTTTTGTATACAGATGGTTTGAATAAATTTTTGTACAGTTTATTTTCGATTGTCGTACAATCGCTTACTTTGGAATGAGCGCGGTGCATGGGAATGGGAGTACCCCCTGTTACATAGGAACACCCCCCCCCCCTGTCACATATAAGGTGAAGTAGGTCTTTTAACCTATGTGTGGCAGTCTAGGTGCTGAAATGTGCCCTTGATAGTAAGTAGGTAAATATTTTTTACTTAAAAAATTCGACAAAATTTTACAGGACATTTTAAACGTTATAATAATCGGTATAATAACAATTATAATCGTAATGAAACATTATGTAGGAAAATACAATAACAGTATTATTAGTTTCAGCAGTCGCGCTGTGTTATTGAATGAAACACCTGTACATTTGTTAACAAAAGTGTGTATCGAATTTAATGTAATATTTATCTTATACAAATTTTGCATATAAATTTTTATGGTTTATGTTTTTAACATGTACCAATATTTACCACTTTTGAGTAAAAGCAACTGAAAGTTTTCATTTTTTTTTACAACTTAGATTTTTTTCTTCCTCACAAATATAATGTAGCACTAGAACCAGCCACTAAAATTTGACAATTGTTTTTGAGTTCAACCTGTAGATTGTATAACAAGGGAACAAAGAAGTATTTTAATGGCGACGGATTCAAAGTACAACGCCCGTGGTAAACAATAGTTTGCTCTCGTGTTGTACACTCTACTTTTCATTCTATGAGAAAATAAATTAAACAGTCACTCCATTCGCCATTTTTAGCTTTTCCACCAATTTCATTATTAATGTCATTAAAATAATTAATTACAGTAATTCGGGAAAGAGGAAAATTAATGAAACAGACATATCATATATGTCTGTTTCATTACTTTTATTTCATTAATATCTTAGTTCTTAACTTCATTAATTCGTTAATGTCATTCATTGCACTCATTTATTTCATTTTTTAGTTATCGCTCACATACAATTTGTGTTCGATTTATATGAAAAAATGAGTTGTTAACAGAAAAGAGCTATATTTCTCCCCGTTATCGAGGAGCAAAACGAAAATTTTCGAATAGAAGGGATGAAAAATATTCAGAGACTAGGTAAAAGCACCGCAAAAGCAGTCCGCTGCCATAGTCCGCGCTTCACTAAGCAGTGACTGCACTCAGCGTGACAGGTGGTGAGCCCGTCGCCGCTACAAGCTATTGGATGTTATGCAGTTCAAAGCTTTTTACGACACCCAACTCACCCAAAGGAAGTGATGGTTGGTAGTGTTATTTTAATGAGCCGCTACTATACGACCACAACCACAAGTGAAATTTGAAAATAATAAGGTGTTTATTAGACAAGAAACTCTGAAGGTTTCATCTTCCCTGTATCCTGAATTAAAATGAATAATGGTTTTACGTCTTTATGAATATGATTTTTCTTATATCTTCATGTCTTGTATACAATTTGCGTTGAAGATAATATACATAACGGTAACACCAACCGACTAATAAATCTAAAATGTGGGTACATTAACGGAAAAGAATAAGGGCTCACGCACATTGTGTGAACTCGACCGGAAATTTGCTAAGCCATAACCATCTCTATTGTCGGGCAATAAAGTTGTTTCTGTACTTACATTGGTAAGCCTGATATATTGTTAATTGTACTTGGCTGGAGTAATGTTATATTTATACGGTGGAGGTATTAAAGTACTTAATACGGCGGTTCTTTTGGTTACCGCGAAGATTTAGTGACTGTGGAAACACTTCATCTTTACGTAAAAGTTTTAGTATTTTTGAGTTGTCTTTTTTATTCATGTATATATATAGCCTGAAATAGCCTTTTGTTTGTTTCTGTACAAAGTTGGAATGAAGCGGCTTTGGATTCGATATAAAAACAATATAACAATTTGTTTGTCGTTGTTTTCTGTGTATATAGCTGTTCAGAGGTAATTGTAGACTCTGCTGTACTACTTTCTTCTTTCTTCCCCTTTTTTACAGCTTAGCAGTACTTGCAATGCTATTCTAGTTCTGGATCAAAGCGTAAGAAAGTGAAATCAATATCTTTAGTGCATATGTCACAGGCAATGAATGTTTGACTGCAATGAATGAATGACACTTTTATTGCAAAAGAGCAAACACACGCAGTCCCTACAAGTGTCACCTGTATTTTAGGCGGCTAAGCTTACCATCAAGTAGGCTACGACCATATGTCGAAAAATACTTTTCGCTTTTGCAATAGAATCCAATTTGCCAAGACATCTTTGGAGAGGTCTCCAATAAATCTAGCTGTCAGCGATCGGCTTTTATTGTAAACATGTCGCGCGATGTTTTCGCGGATGCTCTTGATATATCACCGGATAATTAGTTTAATTGGCACTGGCCATCGCAATGGCCGCCGTAATGTGTAACGTTTCCGTGACAGACGGACGGATGCGGCTGACGAATTGCTCGTATGCAGATTTGGTTTCAGCTTACGGAAGTGCATGAATGGAATCTTGTAGAGCTGTCGATTGAGAACTATAAGTGATCGTGCTACTAGTTCAATCTTATGTTTATGCAATAGTTTATGAAATAAATCTTCGTCCTCAGCCCATAAACGTCCCACTGCTGGGCACAGGTCTTCCTCATGGAGAAACACATGAGGAGTATGGGTCGTACACCACCACGCTAGCCCAATGCGGGTTGGTTAAACCGGAGTAATTTTCGTGAATTTAGGCAAATATCCAACGTTTTCTAATTGAAGCATATTAATAAACGTCCTTAAATACATTTCTGTAACAATTTACATACAAACAACCCGATTATAAGGCCGTTACTTCGGCGAAATCATAAACAAAAGAAGGTTCACACAAAAGGACTTGCAAAGTGCTTTGAAATTAAATAAATTTTGTGTTTCTATCGACTTCTATAATTCTTTAGTGGTGGGTCGGTGACGAATTTTGCTATAATGACTTGAATCTGCTAATTTGAAACTGTTATACGGATAAAAAAGCAGTTAACATTTTTAACTGGGTTACGTTCGTTGAAAGAAGCAGTTAATAGTTTTAACTGGTTTGTTGACATTAGCGACTGCGCGTAGTGCGCGTTCGTTGAAAGAAGCGATTGATAAATTAAACTGGATTTGCTGTAGTGAAAAAGCAGTTAATTCGTTAACATAGAAAAAACAGTTTATAAAAGCAGTTTGTTGAATTAGCGCCTACTCCTATACTTCTTATTATTATATAAAGAACTACCAAATGATGAGACCGAAGATCTTCTGATGAGAATAGCTTAACTGTTTGTAAAACGTAATGAGGGCCACTCCTGCTGAACCACTATCATACAAAACGCATCATTTAATAACCTGACTTAAAGACCTGAGTAGTAATTAACTAAATATTAAACTTTTCATGATTAGAAAAACTTTTTATTAAAAATGCTAACTAACTGTGACTATCCAGAGGAACCGAAGCATGACTTATACCACAAGAAGCATATATCCAAATATGTACTTTCAGATCCTCCCAGCATACACTTACACTTATACTCACTCACACACACACAAACACACACCACTGGCACAAACACACACACACACACTTAGGCACGATAATATAAATTAATACTTTTGATTGTTTAAATATCTATGTTTAGTCATTGAATTTTTCTCATTGAATCAGTTTCTCGATAATTCTCAGGATTATCTGGATTGCGCGGTAAGCACCAAAGTGAGTACCTACCACCAAAAAATGCCAGGGGTTGATCTAAAAATATCGCCAATATATCCAACCCCACTTAACTAAATAGAATATGGGACACACAAGTGGATAAACACAGCACTATTTGTCGGGATATGCGGTTGACCGGCAAGGGCCGGCCTTAAATTAGGGCCCATTTGTGGCCTTAGCTGGGATTACATCGGGCTCTACTTGGGTGTTTTCAAAACATTTAATGTGTGGTCAAGTTGGCCTTCTAAGGTATTATTATGATTGTTTGTTTGCCTTCTGAAACATGGTGTAGGTGAAAGATATCGACGAGAATGCGGGAAATGGTCGATGATGATAATACCGATGAATTTGACACCTTGTTGCCTTAACAAGGTCTAATTTGATATCTTAGAAACGACTAGTGAGTACCAAAATACCTTATTCTCGAAAAGAGTTTACAGCGACTTTATATAAAATAGTTCTAATTTTTTGAGTCTTCTAAACCTCAGACCAAGCCACTTTAGGCGGGAAATGTACAAACTTCGGCGACGCCAGTTCCGGTGGCCCGCCACGCCGCGAACTTCTGAACTCGCCGTTGAATAAATCTTTTGAAATTTAAAAGAAAGCACTCAAACCGTTTTGGTTGCATTAAAAGGCTTCTCACCTCCTTTTGTTTCATAAAACAATACGTCGGTACCGAGAGCGTTTAAAATTATGCTCAATCTAGTTAACCTAAAGCTTGATTTTGATTGGATGGGCGAGACAAAATTTTTCCATCAAAGTATTCGTTATTCTAAGTGATTGTAGCTACTCACTATCAGGGGCGTGGTCAATTTATTTGCCACCTTGACGAAATGGAAACAAAGTCGAAATTTAATGGCTCCATTCTTGCTGAAAATATAAAGTCTAGAATCCCCCCATATCTATGTCAGAGCCACTAGTTCTTCCCGTTCTAAAATTAAAGCATCCTCTGTACGTAAACTTGTTCAAATCCAAATGCTTTTTCCTGTTAGGAATCCCGGACCAATTCTCCTAGGTGTTCTAAGAACGCTTGTATTGTGTTGCCGAAGTATTTTAAATGAGTTCAAACTTTTGTCAAAAACTAGAAAGTAATTGAGTAAAAAATGTAATTTATGGTTCCTACTATGCAGTTTCCCCAATAGCAAATTGAAGTGCTCGTACACAGTGCAATCCCACGGGAGCCAGCTAATTTCAAACACCATTTCTAATTCACGTCGGTTGTCCGCAGAATTGCATTTCACGCTAAAATGTTAGACTTGACAGAAATGTTACGTTGGGATTTGTAGACGACCGCATCGCGGACCTTGTGAATGTGTGTGGATAATTGTGCAATCATCGTTAACCTTCCAATATTAATTGCGGTTACGGTAAGTTTGCTTGTCTTGTTTTTAAACAAAGAAAGGCATACAATTTTGTAGGTACTTAATTTGACTTCTGTTTTGATCGCTCAAATGGAATTAAAAGTTATAACACCGGGACTACACGCGACTACGTTTCGGCTGGGTTACACCAACCACCACTCACCCGAGCACGTCGAGCAGTAAGTAGTATCTATATACTACATTATGTACGTCGCGTGTAGTCCCGGTTTTATAACTTATATACAATGCAACGCGAAAGTTTAAAATCTTAAATGTAATTTTTTATTGGAGTCTACCGTGTCTGTGTGTCTGGAAAGTCATCGGCTCAGTCACCCAATTCCCCAAAAGCTCCCGAACAAACATCGGACGCGACTTAACAGGCTAATTCAACTAAGCACAAAAGCCCACGTACTCCATTTGTTTGGAAACAAGCGTCCGCCTTAAAAGCCTTTTAAAAACTTCGCGAAGTTTTTCTACGTTGACCAGTTGCAAGTTAATCTTGTATATTTTTTGGGTTCGTCAAGGTCTTCAGATTTTTCGTTTTATTATGTTGTTGCAAAATTCTGATTCAGTGTAAAAGAAAAAGTGTAAAAGTATTAATGAAATTCATGTTTGTGATTAAGTTCTGAGCGCGACCACTAGATGGCGCTCAACAATGTTAAATCGCGGTATTAAGATTCTTCTTTTTTAATAGGTAGCAAAAATTTTTTTGTCATGGCTTAAAGGCTTAAACCACACATTTCCGGGAACTCGTCCTTGCCGTGTTCCGTCAGGGACGGCGAAAAAATCGTCTACGTACAAATTGTATGAACTTGTTCACACAGCTCCGTGTCAGGCGTCGGCGTCCCGGAGCACACTCGGTCGCACGGACGCTCTGACAGTGCTATCCGATTTTTGTTAAAGTTGTGCAACATGAACACAGAAAGGTTGATAGAACTTGCTAACTCTTCTTGGTTAAACAAAGGCATCGTGTTGTGTGCGTATCAGAAAGAAACAGATAACACTATGTGTCTGATTTCTCGGATAGCCCTGACCCGGAAATGTGTGGATAGCGCTTAAGTCTTGGTTTACCTAAACCGACACCCAAGCATGTAAGCGGAGTAGCGGTACCGTGGTAGGTTCCGAAGGCTACTTAAAAACGTCCCTGATGCTGCGGTTCTTAGCTAGTTTGAAGAATGATACTAAGATATTTATTGCTCTTCCCTTTTCGATTACTCCTGTAATATACCTACTATTAAAAGTTCTCAAACCAGAGAGCAACTCATACCAACTCCACTGTTTCCTTCGTAACGTTTTTTTAATTTTACACAATGATAACTGATTTGCAATCATATTTGCAAATATTAATTTTATTGTCTCTTAAACTGCCTTTTTCCCACGAAACGTTGATTGAATTCGGTATCGACGTTTTGTGGCGTTATTCGAACAATTTCCTTTTTCGAGTGTTGACATCCGTGTTGATTCATCCATTTATATTTCTCGATGAAACAAAATTGGTTTTGCCAAATTGAAAATTCGATATTTAATGTACTGAAAAGTAAATTGATTGGCTCGGTTAAAAAAATGTTAAATTGAGGCGCGACAATAACTTGTGCCTCTTTCGTTTTTAATTCTATTTGAAACGGGGTATCTAGGGTTGTCATAACATTGCCACATGTTACGTAATACATATGTACACGTTCGTAAGATACTAATGATGTGAGTGTCAACACCCCTCGGGGATAGAGACGTAATGATACTTTTTTTATAAAATAATTATGAATTCAAACTAAAAAGTCATTTTTATGTTCCTATTTCATTACCGTCTTTTTTCTTGTTTTTTTTTTATTCTAACTATGTGGGCATGGTTTCATATTAGTATAGTACATTTGCACTACCCACAAGGTATATCTAAATGAATTAATTAGCAGCATACATGAGAACGGTTTTCTGACCTTCATTAGCCAATCCTATATACATATTTTATGCAGTTCTGTTCGTCTTACACTTACGATTCAATAAGCATTCGAGAGGCTCCCATAATACGTATATCTATGGTATAACATATACATAGTGATGTGCTTTAAATCCAGAGATCCGTTGCTGTCGATTTGAATTGCGAACGAATTGCGTTCCAAATTTAAATCTTGTTCGATGGCGCGGCTCACGGATGCAACGCCCTCCGCTTTGTCGGTGCAAACGGGCAACTGCATATGTTATAGGGCTTGCAAATGTTTAAGATTAAGATGGCTGATAAGTATTTTTTAAAGAGGTTTCTATCTCTTAGGTGAGTTTGTAACGTTGTATTGTAATGTAATATCGCAGAGCATATATTCAAAAACCTGTAAACTTATAACTTCAAATAAGTTACAGTGCAGATGCAAACTTTTATTTTAGCTGCTTTATACAGCATTCCGGGCCCTTAAATGAAACTATTAGAGTGATTTTCATCAAATGCATTTTGAGAGCATACGTGATTTTATTGTTCAACTACTCACCGTCATATAAATCCCATGTTTTAGATTGTTTTAATATTATCCTTACATAATAAGTGGATGAAGTTGCTAACATTCGTAGATTGTGATAAACTAACATGATCTGAATAGAACAGAATAGAATTTCTGAACCGTTGTCAGCCCTACGCTAGCACTACTCCGGTTCATTTGAATATCGGTTTCCTTTGTTTTTCTCGAAAGCTTAGCACAACACTAGACGTAACAGTGTGCGTTTTATCATAAATCCCTTGAATAATGTAAATTTACTATAATAATTTTCTTGTACTAAAAATTATGGAAAATTTAGGAGTTTCCTTCAGTGTATCAGAGAGAGTGAAGAGGATTTTTCGATTGCAAAACATGTCTTACAAATAAAAGCTTCAATACATAAGCAACAGTTAAGCATTAATTTAGTTAAAATATTCAAAACAATTATCAAAACATCTTCGTAACTCCTGACACTAATTCTATTAAGGATTTGACACATTTGATTTCCTTACAAACAAACGTATCATGATGAGTTAATATTCTGAAAGGATTTTGTAATTTTAGAATTAAGATAAATAATATGTTTGAAATATGATTGTGTTCACGTTTATTTTTATTGTGAAATTTCGAATTCCAGTACTTTTGGAAGTTAGTTTTAGTATAAATAACAGTAGTGGTTGGCCGTTCCGATTACTTTCGGCTCCCGAGACGCTCCGTTCTTTCGTTAGCAACTTGTAACATAACGTCATTAGTGGGGACGGACCTTGTACTTCGATCAATCTTTTCTTATTATCCTCAATGTACAAGAAATTTAACCGCAGAAATATGGTGTTCAATGTTTTATAAAGGTCAAATTTTTATCAAAAATGTTGCTTTTGCTCTAACAAATGTATTTGAAAATATTTCCAAGCACGAGTAAATAAAACTAGATTATATTAAGACTCGGACCCATTACTAAATATATTTTTTAGATTTATCTGTTCGATTAACATCAGACAACCATCATTAGTAATCAATTAACAGTTATGTTAGCAGCATGGCCAATCCTGAGAAGCTGTCTCTAGATTTTTTTTCGATACTCGCTATTTAATTTTGATAGGAGAGAACGTTGATATGGCGTGTGATAGAGGAGAATCGAAGAGGAAGACACGTTGCGCCGACCCCAAATGAAATTGGGAAAAGGGCAGGCAAATGATGACTCGCTGTTTCCTATTCGAACTTTCTCAAATGTTCCAATTGATTGCTCGTAATGTCAAATGGAGAAATAAAGGATTTTTGATTTCGAGTCGAATAGTCGAATTTTACAAATGTTACTATCGTTAAATAATCATACATAATTAAACCACTACACGATGCTGGGATTAGTAAAATGGCGGCTGGCGGCACAGCTGATGTATATTGCATCGCATATTCATCGCAAATTTAAAAATTTGTCAAGCTGACGTCCCACATTTTGGCGTATCCATTGGCGCTATGGGTCCTGATTTTAACTATTGAGTTAACTATTAGTACGGATCGAAAAACTCATTCTTAGTAATTCACCCACTGTTTCAATTCCCTCCGATCAATTCCTCGATTACTCCAAGCATTAAATAACAAAAACTAAACCACTCTATCAATCCTGACATGCTGCCATTTCTATATTCGCCATCAGCAAGCATAGAATCAATTTGCGCGCGAACCTGCGGCCGTGTGACGTTTAATTACTGCACTAAAAGATGAATTGGCGGCAAAATAGCGCGATGTGCAAATCGAACTGTCGAACGAAACGCAACTGGCTCGTTTATCTGCTAATAAATTTGATGTGCACTCCCATTTATTTGGAAGTTGTCTGATTGGTTATTACCAATGATTTATTAGCCTAGTTAATTTTGTATGGATTTAAAGCGGTCGTGTTGTGTCGGTGGTTTTGATTAATTAATGTAATGGCAACTGGAATTTTAATGAACATGGTATTCAACTACTACCTTATGAGACAACATTTTCGGGTCCCTTCTTAGCCTATATACGTTCTACTGCTGGCCACAGTCTTCCTGATGGAAACAAACGCATGAGGAGTATTATGGGCCGTAACACCACCACGCTAGCCCAATGCAGGTTGGTGGGTAGAAGCAGTTGCAATAGCAACTTGGACCATGGGCTTAACCAAAGCGTACTAACACTACGCTACCGAGCTCCAAATTTTTTTGCTTCAACATTTTCGGGTTATTTAGCAAAATTTACAATTTAATTGTTCAATGCTGGGATTTCAGTCGGTTTAATGCGTTGTTGGTAGGAAGTTGGCTAGTCTAGATCAATTTCTAAATTAACGTAGAAAATCCTAAATAACGAATATCATCGAATTGAAATTTATTTGTTTATATTGTTTCATGTTTGTTCCAGGTAAGAATCCAGTTTTTGTATTCTGCAATTCAATTGAGTAAGTAAAAAACATAAGTCGAATTACTGGTTTTATAAAAGAAAAACGCTTTTAAAAAACGGGTGCACAAAGTTTCCTCGAATATAAAAACAAATTTTGCCGTCCAGGATTTTCGTTATACGTTTAAGTGCCCTTATTTAGCTCCATTTAGCATTTGTCTACAGAAAACTTCAGATTTGTATGAAAGCTTTTCAGCTGTCCGCGTCCGTTCAGCCGCGCTAGCATCTCATATGAAATTGACGTTTTACATAGAAAAAACTAACTGGCGTTTAATAATTGTGGGTAGTTCCTATGACGTCCCTGTGACGTGTCATGTATCTTACTAATTCATAAGGCAGCGAGACAAAAACCCGTTAAATAATCCGTTTCGGAATAATATGCATATAATTCTATATATTGTTATGTACATTACAATTTGCTTCTATTGTCAAATTGAGATCTACCTAAAACTTATTGAGTAACCGTAAATATTAGAAGGTCGTCAGCAAATATTTAATTTAGGATTTTTAAAAGAATCTGCAGGAAAGAGATCTTCGTTTAATATGAACCAGAAAAACCTCTGAAAATTTAATTCTGCCTCGAGGCTTTTACAAATATCCGTCGCTTAAATTTTGCAATTAATTTTACTTTACTAACCTCAACTTCTCAGAATTGATTTTTTGCAAACTTTTATTCTTTCTTCACTATAAGAAGTGTTTGATTGAATTCCACTATCCATGCTACATTAAAGCCAGATAGACTCTCTATGTTGTGTGGAACAACCATTACGACATATCGCTCAACCAACCTCATGTAAAGCAATCAATTTTGTGGAATGTCATTCGGTCGCAGTTTTAGGTGGATATTATCATGCATGGCAAGCAAGCATGCCTTGAACGCTCGTGCTCCATCAACGGCTCTGAACATTAATTGCTAAACTTGCTATTAAATGGGAGGATACAGAATGAGGTAAATAGATTTTGAGATTTAAGACATAAATATAGCACTAAGGGACAGTTTTTTGATCCGCAGGAAAAGTTAAGGAGTGGTCAAAATTTTGATCAATGACATTACTAAAATGACATTTGTGAAATAAAAATCAGGTTAAAATTCTATTTCTTACCATCTATACATATCATAATACTGTAGAGGTTGAATATCTGTACATAGAAAAAAATGCTTAAAACCAAGACAGGGGGATTTAAAAGTAGGAAAAACCCAAAATAAAATAAAATTTAAATTCTCTGTCTGTTTGTACGGGCTAATCTTCGAAATGGCTGGACCGGTTTCAATGAAATTTTTCATGGTGATACCTTATATCCCTGGTCAACCTCTTAGATACTTTTTATTGCCAAAAATTAAAGGAATATCCCCTGGGATAGTCAAAAAACCATAGTAACCGTGGACGAAGTCGCGGGCAACAGCTGGTAATCAATATAAATCACCTTACATCCATTTTGCTTCCCATACAACCCCAGCTGGTTTAATCTAACATATAGTTGCTTTGATAATTGTTGAACTGTCGCTTAATAACACAATTTGGAATTACTTTCACGCCGTTGGTCAAGATGTTGGTTTACTTAAATAAAGTTATGAAGTATTTGTGCAAGCGGCAGACTATGTTGATGATCTTAACTAAATCCTGTCAACACAGATGTTGCCAAGTATACTCAAATAAAATATCGTCTAGGTAAATAACATAAATTCTCCCGCGAAATTAAGCCTGTTTCTTTGAGTTCCGCGTCAATTACTCTTAAGTCATCCAATCAAGTTAATTGTCTCTGTACGATGCTCGCTTCCTTACAAAAGATTTTGGATACCACAATGCGATGTTTGCGTAGTAAGGGAACCACACGGGAGGTTCTTAGGGGCCAAAAGGGGGCCTTTGAAGAAATATCTAATAATATTAGGACTGGAACTGTCAATATTGGTGCTCTTGGAAATTATTAGATTGTAACTAGGGTTAAAGCTATTATTTTCGTAAGAAATCGAATTAGCCCCTACAATGTGTTTGCATTCTTTCAAAGTGCTAAAAACCTTTTCGAAAGATAAATCGACGTATTTTGTACTCGAATGTGTGATCAAAAATTCGCGTTTAAAAGTTTTACCAAGTTAGTCCTGGATTCGACTTCAATTTGGAGTATATTTAAAGAACATATTTTGCCACGCCAACAGTATTAATCAATAGAGCACATAATCAAATATCTAGTAAAAGATGTAATTAAAATTTCAAGCAGAGCAAACAATGCGCAATCTGTGAGAATGTAAAGGACAGTAATGAGTCTTTAATTAAAATAAATGTAGTCGTACGTTCTACTGGGGCCCATTTTCTTCTTTACCAAGTATATTACTGTCATGGCTACGTATAAAAGAAACGAAAAGGGAACAGTATAATGCAAATGGTCGCGTCTGTTTCCCAAACTTGCAGCATTCAGAGTCCAAACGACTGTGGAATTAATACTTACGATCTTATACTATATCCTTGTGTCCTTGGGTTGTCTTTCTCGTATAGCCAATTTGGCATTTTGTGTATGTTTTTATATTCCATTCTCATCTGATGTGGAACTTTATCTCGAATGCTGGCTCCTAGAATATGAAGTAAATTTTTATTTCCTGTTCTATTACCTCGAGTATTGTCTGTTCTCTGTTCGTCTCATAAAATATTTAATATCTCTTGTTAAATTTTACTATGTAATAAAATATATTGATTACTACATAGCTAGTTTAATTTTTATTTATTCACCTAAACTCTCTTACATTGTTACATTTGAGAACTAAATACACTATATGGTAATTGTTAATGCATTTAGCTACATACAGACTAGGAGAAAGGTTGTAGATGTTATGTTTAGTCCTAAAATCATGAAGAGGTAAAATTTCCTTCAGTAAAGACCCTTCCGTCAGCTTAATATCCGAAGCACATTAACGCGTGTGTTTTAAAAATTTATGGGCAACTTAAAAAAATGAACAATTAAAAGTTTACCTCATAATATTCCTTGAATTAATTGAGGCATATGCGTCAGCTTTTGTTTAACAAACAATCCGAAATGTTCCGAAATCAGAGCCACGGTGTTTGCTCGGAGCTCATCCTGTCTGGTCGACACTAAGTGCCCTCTTCAAGTTTATCGCTTCGATTAACTTCCGCCTCTTTTTGTTTTGTTTTCTTCGAGATAAGACTGATGTCTAGCATCCCAATTTTTTTTTACCCTCCTTATAAAATTGAGTGAAGCATGCCAAGTGAATGTTCATAAAGATTGATGAGAAAATTGGCGTCTAACCTCTTGTGGGCCACGCGAACGCTGGCGTTCGCGAACAATCTGTTCTTATTGCCTTGTTTTGTGACGTTTAAGAGGATAGTGTAATGTGTATTATTGTTAATGAAGGCACATTTTTTATCCAAAAATCTTCTCTTTATCGTTTTAATTGTGATTCACACACAACACAATAATATATAATTATTACTAACTTCTATGAATTAGAACCAATTTACAACGTATCAAAGGCTAAAATTCATTCGGTGCACATCAAGAGCATTTTTAAACATGTTATGTATTTAGTTTAGTTAGGCATTGATGCGCTTAATACACTTTCAGTTATTATTAGGAACAGTAATAACAATATGTTCGTCGTTGTTGTTTAAGAGTATTTAGAGGAAAATTATTTGATCTTATTTTGTCTAATAAGCAGCCGTAATTGAGTTGAATTTAACTTATCCCTTTCTGTTTTCAATGCTATTTGTTAACGGCGCAATGTGTATTTTATTTCTATTCCTTATACCACTCGTCATATCAAACAATTAGTTGGCCTTGTCATCTTCCTCTCTTTGCGAAGTGAATCAATAGTCAATTGGACCGATTGCAAATTGGACCAATCACGCCTAAACGCTTACAACATATTCATCTACTTGATCTTCATCTCCTTACATAACTATTCAAAGATCATTAAAATATAAATGAAGTTAGTTTTCCATAAATGGATTTCCTGTGTTCTAATTACATATCTCTTTTATTTGTTCTATCAAAGTAATAGATTCATTGTCTGAAATTCTGTTAGCTTTGACAGAGCTTGACATAAAATATGGGAGACTAAAAGCCCGCCGACTGATGTGAATTGTATTATATTGTTAATTAGCATTCCTAATTAGACTTATGAATTTTTGATTGCTTTGAGTTCATTATGTCTCCTTCGAAAGAAATAGATTCATCTTTTAATTAAGATGTCGTTTTATATAAGATCTTGAGAACGAAATTATTTTTGACACTTGTGTGTTATTTGTTATCATTAAATTGAAATAGTCGTGAGTCAGATTAAACGCACGATAACGTTTTGCAAGATCCCCCTCCCCCCCCCTTGATTTACTGATTTACGTGATTTTTGAACGCTCCCTATAAGCGAATGTATATCCAAACACCATAATGACACAATGTTTTATCTCAATGCTAGTGTATAGCTGTCATTGCAAACATGTTGAAAAAAATTTAAATGGCGTTTAATTTATTCAAATTTTACTTAAGGGTTTTTTTTAAAATATCGTTTTATGTATTAAATTTTACCTTGTCATATTAGAAGGGCTTAATTTAAACAAGTAAGCTGAGTACCCCCAGTACTCATAGAATAACATTTTTTATTTCATACTGATGATTTTTTTATAAGTACAATGGTGTATTATGTTACGAGGTTAAGTAATACATACACATACATAAAATTACGCCTGTAATCCCCGAAGGGGTAGGCAGAGTCCAAGGAGCACTGTATTCCAAGGACTACATTTAGCCATACAAAAATCGGGTTTGGTCGGATGAAAAATCCTGAAAGAGTAGTAACAAGTGGCTAGCTCATCGCCTACATAATCACAGAACCAGTACCCAATACGCCCTTAGTCGTCTTTTTCGACATGCTAGTCAAGAAAATCAGTTGGTACATTCTTTTTGTAAGTAATCCATCTTTATTTTTGTGTTGGCATAGAATTATTCCAAAAACATAACTAGGAATGGTTATGTCTATCGTGTTTATTGTATTTAGGAATTACGTATTTGCAATAAAAATTAAATAGGTTCGGCTACTATGGTTATCATGATAATATCTTATGTAAGTATGCGGATATATGAATATTGTTATAAATGTGAAGTACTAATATAATTGCATATAACAATATTTATGTAGGCCGATGTTTGTAACTTATAGAAATTGAAAATAACGAATATAGATAATATATTTTCCTGCAGTTCTATGAAGCCTACGTAGATTTTATGATACAATTTGTCCACTTGACTGGTAGTGGGCAGGGCATTTTATCCACGTAACGATATTTACAACTCACATTAGATCTCAGAGTAAACAGAACTGGAGTAGCCTTTGTCTAACATTCCCCTCTGCCAAATGCACAAGCATCGGATGCTTGCACGTTTAATAAAACTAGTTGAGCCGCCATTTTGAGAGCCATAACATTGTAAACGTTGCGGCGAACAGAGCTCCCGCAAAAATGCCTGCCTGTGCTGTTTTTTGTTGTAAAAATAAATAGAAAACATCGAGTATGCTAAAAGATGGTGTCACCTTTTATTTGTAATTATAATTTTTAAGATTTCATGATTATTTACTTCATTATTTCATGTTTTAGAATTCTACGATTTCAAATTTCGAGCGCTAGTCTCGTGGGGAGTGCGGCTGTGACGTTGTCAAAACGCACACCCCACGTGATTATTTTAAGCGTGTGTGTGCGTGAAATTTAAATTTGTGTGTCGAATTATGCATGTGTGCATTTGTAAAAACGTTGTGCGTTGTGCTGGCTTTGAGTGTAGTGGTAACCTCTCCCCCCGCAAGAAATGGCAGAATAAAATGTTTGAAAAATTGACTAATGACTACTCCAGTTCTGTTTACTCTGAGCATTAGATAGTCTAGAATTTCAAGAATTTCCTATGATTCAATTTGTTTGTGTGACAAGAAAATTCCATTCAATTCTCCCGTTGCTTATATATCTAATCCCGACATCTCCTATCATCCGTAACGTTTCATTAATCCAAGCTTAACGATAGAAGGTATTTCCTCTACTGTAGCGCCGTAATTAATCATTGGTCCTCATCTATATCACGGTCTGTTAAACGTGACAGCTAAAGGATAATTATTACGGGAATATTAGATAAAATATCGATGAAATCCTGTTCTGGAAGGAAATTTTTGGTACAAAATGCTTCATTAGCATCTGAAGTAAACAGATGATGATGCATTTTCAGCTTTACATGCATTTTGCAATGGAATAACTCTAGATCGTAAGGCTGCCTTTCCACCAGGAAAAATAGACCAATAGGATTACTTCGTTTCACGTGACTCGCAAAATGGTGCGTTCCTATTGGTCTATGTTTCCTCGCACACAGCATACCTCTGGTGGAAAGGCACCCTATAGCTTAGTTACAATTGGTAAATTTCCAATATAGAAATCGAGCTCCATCTGTATGATCGAGACTATTATTGTTCGTGGTGGGTGTCCCAAGAGGGACAAATCTTAGCTGATTATGACAAGTAGACACATACATTCATACATATAATTACGACTTTAATCCACTAAGGGTTAATCAGAGAGACTAGGCAAAAGGACCGCAAAAGCAGAAGCGCGGACTATGGCAGTAGTCCGCGCTTCACCAAGCAGTGATTGGACATGTGCACAGCGTGACAGGTGGTGAGCCCGTCGCCGCTATAAGCTAATGGCCGATTGTGCAGTTCTTAGTCCATTAGTCGCCTTTTACGACACCCAAGGGAAGAGATGGGTTGGTAGGATTTTTTTAATGAGCCGCTACCACACGGCTCATGAGAAGTAAAATATCCAGATTTTATTTATTTAAAATGAGAAGACATATCATCATCACGCTTCTTTCCCCGAAGTTATAACACCCACGTTTCGCCGGATATGTTAGGTCCCCGTGTAACAGGTAGCGATCCTATTGCCATGCACCGGGCACAATGTGAGGCAAGCGATATTCACAATGAACTACATAAGTTTTATTTAAACTCAGTTGTAGGAGGTGGGATCGAACCCGCGTTTCCCGCTGCCTTTCGAACGAGTGGTGCCACGTTCGTCTCAAGGCCAAGGCAAAAGCTTTTGACAGACAGCTTGACATTGACGAAGCGGAAGGTGTGTTCGAGGATCGTAGTCTACCTAAATAAAATGTAAATAAAAAGAAACAAATTTATTAATGAAATTTATATCGAATATGAGCCAGCCTTGTGTTGAGGACCTTTTCCTACATCGCTTATAAATACGTCCCCTCGCTACTTATCTTGTCAAAATTTGACAGTGTGCACCTTAGTAATTGGATACACATTATGCTATTAGCGTGGTGATGCCCGTCTTGTATTTTCCTAGTGACTTGACAATCTTCGAAGTGACTTGCTCGATAGCGGATTGATGTTTCATTTCATCGTTAGTAACGTTGTTCAGTTTTATAGCACTGATAAGCGGTTTTACCTTCGGGAACCACTTCAACTGTAATAAGTATTGATTATACCTACAAGATTATAAATTCTATGCCAACATTATCAGCGTCACAAACCAAGCTCTTCTATCAGGGTGGACTAACAAACCACTGCTGATAGAGGAGCCCTCGAAAACAAAGCTACCTTCGCCGTGGTCAGGCCGTGGATAGCTGACCAAAACTTTGTGATTGCAAACTCGTACTCATCCGTGCTTTGAAAGGCACGTTAAGCCGTTGGTCCCGGTAACTATTGCAACCGTTTCTACGCACCAACCCGCATTGGGCCAGCGTGGTGGTGTTACGGCCCATACGCCGGTGCCCAGCAGTGGGACGCATATAGGCTGAGGAACTTTTTTACTATTGAAAAGTATGATATGAATATAATAGGTTTGTTAGCTTTGCCAGTTCCAACCTGTACAAAAACAAATAAGAGAGGTACGCACAGTAAACAATCCCTCGAATCGGGAGCCTCTGATCTGAGTGTACATTACAAAGGACCACAGTCATTGGCTATGGTGATGGGCTACCAACAGGCAGACATCCATCCAAATAATATTGGGTCCTGACCTATGAAATCGGTGTTTCTTTCTCTCAGTATTTTGTCTGTAACTATTAAGATTCAGAGTATTCCTAAAAAATAATTACCTCGTCTAAAAATAGGCTATATTTTTGAGCTCTTTTGATTTGTTTTGATAATTTGTTGTAAGTTTAATTGTGTTAAAATTGGACACGGAGACAACTCTTTTTAAGTGCCTCCCGAATACATCATTTTATTTGCATTCACTTAAAAACGATAAATATTTTTTATAAAGTGTGATATTACACATATTACTAAAGTTTGTCTAATGATAGATGCCAAATATTATTATCTTTGGATTTGTCGTTGTGAAGAAAACTGAAAAAATTTTAGTATGGAAAATGCAGAATTCCCCAAAATCTCCATACAAAACACCAAATTCATAGGTAAGGACCTAATATAAAAAATGAAACATATTTATAAAATGTACAGAAAAAATGTAAAGATAATTATTATTTTTAGTTACGATTATAATTAACAATTAGTTCGCCCCTTGAAACTTAAGCCATGTAATCAAGTATTAAAACGCCATTACCATAAGTTCGCCACACTTCTCTTGTTTAAAAGCTGTGCTAGCAATTTTTGTGCAAGAGCCTTGAGCAAATTGATATACGGTGTTTACCACACGTGTCTCTAGTGCTCTTCGCTGAAGTGCGTAGGTACCAGTCGTCAATAGGTGATAGCGATTGTGACTTAGCTATTAGATTTGAGGCATTTTTGTAGACAGTCTTCATGAGAAATGGAATTGGGTTCCTGATTTTGAAACTAAGAATTTTTAGACAGTATTGAAGTAATGAAAATTGAAGATCATGCTCTAAGATGCGACACGCTTTAACGCAAAAACCTAGATGGTAAATAAATACAGTCCAAATTAGACCCTTGTTTGAAAGTTATTGGCAAAATTTCACAAGAACCATAAAAACATGTATCCAGATTTTAATGTTCAGGTATCCAGAAGACTTTCAATGGTGACACATATTCGTAAGTGGCTTAAAGTAAAGTACATTGTTTTACATGTTTTGAAACCTATCAAAACCACGGATTCAAAACAGTTTTAACGTATTTTGAGGTTGTTTAGCAATGTATTTATTGAAATTTATTTTGTTTATACAGCTTATACTTGTCGATTATATATAAATCCCCAAATTAATGGTCTTCTCATTTTTAGTTACAACAATTTTTTTGCCTGATATTAATAATAATTGAAGTTGGATTATTTATCGGACGTTGGTATAAAACCATAACAAAGTTGATATCCACATGTAACTCGACATTTAACTTGACGTCCGTCAGACGTCGCTGAGCCATTATTAATTCAAAAATTACCCAGTTGGTAAATAGCTACTGTACAAGTCTATGCTCACTTAAGTCTTTTGTCGCGTGAGCTCGCTGCGGTGGTCCCATCATTTTAAATTCTGGGATTGGTTGTGAAAACTTTTTTTAGACTTATGGTTACGGTATGGTATACGGACTTATGGTATGGTTATGGTTTTACTCTAGTAAAATCAACCATAAGTCTTAGTACAAATTATTATACAGTACGGGTGTATTTTTACGAATACCGTATGCGAGATTTTATCAAGAAGAGAATATATGAAAGAATAATGGTCGACAGAATATATTAAAACCATAAAATTATTCACACAGATTCTATGCAAGATAATCCCGTATGCGAAATATACCGACATTGCTATTTATGATTTGATCCTACTTATTCATTATAATAACATCTAAAATAGATCCTACGGGTAACGAGAGCTGGCTTTGTTATTTATTATGACAAGAGCTAACGATATGCTTTTAGAATAGTGATAAATAAGTGGCAATAAATGGTGTCAATATGAAGATTTTAATAGCTAAGCTTAACTCGTGCAAAAATGATATATGTATTCATCTGATTTAAATATTTACAAATCAAAGGAGTAGTAGTTATTTCGTAGATTTTTTCAAGTTTAGGTTAAAGGCATGCGGCACACTTATTATGACAGTATCACAGTGTCGTTTACAGTTACCAACGTCAATAGAAATTGCGTCATGCTATGTCCTGCCAGAAAGGACAATCTATATTCACCCTACCACCTTTCCTACACTTGGCCTGTTTTCCGCCTGTACAATGTAATATGTATCCCTTCAGGCCATTGCGATTCGATTGCTGTGTTTTATTACCAATGAACGTTCTTAGAAACTAATGGTATTTTGCCTTCAAACAATAGGCTCGCATTGTGAAATAAAGTCAAGATATTTGGTGTCTATTTCGTTGGCATGTCATAGCTTCTGTTCGTCAAGTTCAAAAACTATAAGTCTGAAGCGAGTAGATAGCTGTTATTAAACTCTTTCTTGCACAGAAAAAAAATACAAGCATAAAAAACAAAAGTATGCAAGGGAGGACTTATATCTAATGGAGATTTCTTCCAGCCAACCCGACACAGGTGTGGGACACAGCACAAGACAAAACAAAAATTATTTAAAATATTTTTTTTGTAATACGACAAACATAACGGGGGTAGGCAGAGGTGTTAAACACCCACATTTCGCCAGATATGTTAGGTCCCCATGTAAGAGGTGGCGAGCCTGTTGCCATGCACCGGGCACAATGTGAGGCAAGTGATATTCACAATGAACTGTACATTAGTTTCATTCAAACTCAGTGGTACAGGCGGTGGGATCGAACCTGCATTACACGCAACCGAGCGAACGAGACGACGATTACGATTTTTTGTAGTATTATATGGATTATCATAAACAATAGTAACGTCGACAAAGTAGTGAATAAATCTTTCTGTAAGGTACCTTTTGTACATTTATAAGTCGGAAAAACTTCTAGACCTTATAACCTAGAAGTTTTTATAAGTGACAGTAATTGCTTTATGGCTGAAAAATATGACTTTACCAACTCCTTTCATATCGTTCGAAACATTTTGACAGTATTTAAACCAGGTTTATTTGGGTTTGTATCAAAATAAGACGCAATGAGCCAATAACGAGAATGTACACAAGTAGAATTGGAAATATTCCAACCTAAGTAACTTTATTGGCTATATTTTGTATATCGTTGGATTTCACTCGATAGAAATTGGCAATAAGAACAAAATATTTATAACGAAACTATTGATGCGGCAGACTTGGATACAGCCGAAGACAATATCCAATCTTAGGAGCACACAGTGCAGTGCTTTAATTTTGTGTCGGAACAGATATTGGCGCCCAACGTGGGGCCGGCACCATATTGTTTCTAGTGATGTTTCACAGAAGTATAACCCTGTTATTGTATTGCTTATTTCTTGCTGTACAATAAAGTGAAATGTGAGAGTGTGGTTATTGCATTGTAGTTGATATGTGTAATGCGGTAACGCTTTGTCTCGATGAAATGGGTGTTATGGATTTCTTTAGTTTCTTGGTGTGTTTTCAGAAGTTTGATGAAAATTTGTAGTTGTATCGTAAGCAATTTAATTTAAGGTGCTTGATACAAAACGCTTGCAAGTTCTATTCGAATATCTGTTCTTGATACTTTTAAATTTCTTATTAACGTTAAATGTGCATTCTTTGAAAATACTTTAAAGCTGAAATATTTTAAGGAATGTTAGATAATAAAAAAATAAAATAATTCTTTTTGTTACATACTTATAATCACGACAATTATCCCTTAAGGATTAGTCAGAGACTAGGCAAAGCCATAGTCCGCGCTTCACCAAGCAGTGACTGCATCAGCGTGACAGGTGGTGAGCCCGTCGCCGCTATAAGCTATTGGAGGTTGTGCAGTTCTAAGTCCATTAGTCGCCTTTTACGACACCCGAGGAAAGAGATGGGTTGGTATTTTCCTTTTGTTTCTGACTAAAAAAGTAATTAAATTAACATTACAGAACAATTGTCAAAAATCCATCCAAAATTATCCGTTGAAAGTCATTCGAAAAGCTGTATGTATTACCAGAACGCATTAGATGGCGAAATACAGTTATTACATGCATTGGCTATCAGAAAATACCTGGCAATTTCCCGTGAACACCAGCCAATACTGGGAATGCCGGTAATGCGGTGACGGTGTTGTATCGATGTAGGTATAAAGGTAATAGCGGATTTTGTTGAATGAACTTGGTAATATTGTAGTTGAAACAAAGAGGATTTTACTGTTTTTACAAATTATTAAATATTAAATGTTCTACTGGGTTTGTTTCTATAAACAATAAAGTATATTGATTGAAAATGTTGTCTTTGATATAAAAAGGTTCAACCGCTTAACCAGAGATTGTTGGGAGTTGATAAGTCGTTTGTTATTTAAAATGATTTAGTCTCGAAGCGTTTAAGTGAAATAGTGAAGTCTCAAAACATTTAGGTCTCATAATATAAAATGTTTTTTATTTGTGGATAGGTAACTGTACCTTGCAATTTCAAACTAATTGGCGAAACATGTGCTGTAAAAATCTATGTTGGACTATTTTTAGAAAACTTCGGCTTTTGTGTAAAAAGTTACAAACATGCACCAGCCTATCAACTAGCCCAAATTAAAGTTGTATTGATTTCTGATACCAAACGCTGATAAAAATATTTTTCTTTCATGTTTTAATTGCTCTCTGAAAAGGCATGACGAGCAGTGCACAACGGTGTGCTAGTCCCAACACTGATGTACGGGAGAGAATGTTGGATATGGGAGAAGAGACACGAAAGTAGAATAAATGCGGTAGAAATGAGAGCTTTGAGAAGCATGGCTGGAGTAAAATTGAGTGACAGGATGTATAATGATGTGATAAGAAGGAAATGTGGTTTGAAAGAGGATGTAGTGACAAGAATAGAGAAAGGCATGCTAAGATGGTTTGGACATGTGGAAAGGATGGATGAAAATAGATTGACTAAAGGGATATATGAATCGGGTGTGAGTGGAGATACGGGACGTGGCAGACCTAGGCGAACGTTTCTCGACCAAATTAAAGACGTTCTAGAGAAGGGCCAGTTCAAAAGTACCCGAAATCGCCTAGCATGCATGAGGACTGTAATGAGAGTTGATGAAGCGAAAGAAATATGCAAGGATCGTAGCAAGTGGAAGGATGTAATCTCTGCCTACCCCTGTAGGAGAAAGGCGTGATTAATGTATGTATGTTTTAATTAATGATGGCGTGCCTGTTCTCTAAAGATATCGAAATGTCATCTATTTCAGTTCGACCAAAGCTTCCATTGCACAATTTTCTTTTAATTTAAATGTTGTGTCGAACTATTAATGTTTATACTGCTCTTTTATAGAAATGGCAGTCGCTCATCAAATGATTTTTAAATTAAAGTCTCAATTTTAATCCAAAAATATCCGAGGCATCCCCGGAAATAAAAAAGGTAGCGATAGTTACCTCACCTTACTCGAATCACGTCCTCGTTCATATTTGAAGATGGCAATATGTTTTCGCGCGAACGCGACGTTTTTGATTCTTCCAAGACTTACGGTTCTTTACACCCGTTGATATTTATGCGACATTCCAGTGTTTTATTGCCGCGAGAACCATATGTAATTCGCACTTCTGGAGCACATGTGTTTTGTTGAGCTGCTTTACTTCAGCTTGTGCAGAACTAATTTATAGTCCAATTTTGGGTTATATGGGCGCAGTTAGGGTTACTTGGGACGATTAAGTGGGGTTTATATTTTAGAAGCTTCGTGGTTTACCGCGGATTATTTCGGGGAAAATTCTTTATGGGAAAAATGAGCCAGTATTCTATTATGACGACGAACTCCGGATTGTACGTCGGTTTCAAGTCGTTGCTGCCTTTATAGGTTCTGGATTCCTAAGGACACCGGGAATCGATGACCGTGTCTTAGATGTTTAAGTAAAGAATATTTATATGTGTATAATTTTTGCAGTAAAATAGTTATAACCGTAATATAACTATATCCCTAGGAATATAATTAATTATATTCCGGAACATTGTTATAATACAGTTCATGTATAGTGTTTTAAGTATAATTACTGATTAAGCTTTGTGACATACTCGTAACTGTAGGAGTGTAATGCGGGCAATCTACATTAAACTGGAAAAGAAAGGGTCGCTGACAAAATTTTATTCCTTGTAAGATAGTAATGAATCTCTATAACTATGCTCCGGTATATTCCTAGGGCTACAACAGTATTACAGATATATCTATAGTCCAACGAGATATTTACTATTTTGTACTTTGGCTTTCGATATTGGAAATCAAGCTTCTTTCGCGATAATCAGGACTTGGATATAAGACTAAAACTATCGATAACACAAGCAGCATCAAGGCAGCTTTACTTGGTCTATTTGATAGATGTCAACGATTCATTTAATTCGAAAAATTTGCTGCTAAACCTTTAACATGTTCTATAAATCCGTTGATAGTCAAATCACACCTGATGGCTGGCCAAGTTCGACAAGCGATGCCACGTACCCCATATCGCACGTGAGCGGGGTACCGCTCACTCGACGGGACAATCGACTGGCAAACTCTGACTTGTAACGACTGCCACTACCTTTGATACTCATTAATGTTTCCAAACTTATCTGATTGCAAGTGCAAATGGCGGGTAAACTTATTGTACAAGATAGAATTTTATTAACTTGAATGTGTCGTCTTTAGACAAATTCTGTGGATTTTAAATGCGACTTAGCCCAAATTGTGCTTTAACGTATTAAGTTGGCCTTCAATGCAACATGCCACTATACTCGGTCTATTTTCTTCCCTCAAAAACCCACAGCAACCAAATGTTTTTTTTATACCACCAGGGTAGCAAACAAGCCCACACAGATGGGTAGTGGTCACCGTAGCCTATGGACGCCTGCAACACCGAGGGCATCACCAGCGCGTTGCCGACCCTTAAAAACCCTTTTCACGCCCATTTTGAAGGACTCCATGCTGTAGTATAAATGTGTTAAGAACCCAAATAATTTAGATGTAACATTTCCAAAGGGCATTCAAACTCATCATCACATATACTAAGAGTCCATCTCACAAGATGAAACTAGAATCTGAGTTTCGTGCTGTATATTATCAAACTTAAACCATTTTACCGACCTTAGCGCCGCACACCTCGACTGTTAACAAAGCTGGCAAGTTATCTTTCGTCCTGGTTTCACCAGACGTCCGTTCACGTTCTCACGTGTCAGGCAGGACGTGTCTGCACGTAGCCGTATGAATCTCGCCACCGGGACAGTTGACGTGCGGGAAATTGACTTACAGCGCGAGTGGGTTTTTTGACATTGTTTTCGGTGTTCACTTATTTTGAGGTTGTGATTGAGGGTTAATATTGAAAATTTATCACGAGGAATGTATTTCGGCCGCTGGAACTGGGTACTTTGCTTGTACATCATTGCAGCACGTTGACATCGTTACCCTGCAGGAGATGCAATTATCTTATGCTGCGTCCAGATTATTTAACATTTATGTAACATTCATATAACACGTTATATTACATTGCAAAATACAATACATAAATTATTATTATTATCAGTTAATTATCATGTTGCATAATGTAGACGCGTGTTATATAACTAGGTTACATAACATGTTACATAATCTAAACGCAGCTTTACAAGTATCAAATATTGGGCGATTTTTTTTATGCAAGCGAGCAGACGGGTCATCTTTTGTTAAGCAACAACCGCCGCCCATGGACACTCGCAACACCACGGGGGTCACAAGTGCGTTGCCGGACTATTACTAAATATTGAATTGGATCTCGCATATTTGCCAATATTCGAAATAAAAATGAGAAATGACTTCGAATATTCTTAGATTACTCACTCATAAACGTAATTTTCTTGAGTGACTCGCTACGAATCTAAAAGTTATCCATTAAAATCCTATTTGATTATGTTTTCATCCATATTTTAGAATTAGAAAAAGGCCCTGAAAGAAAAGGCCATAATCAGGAGCCATAATCAGGATAATATCTTCACTGGCCCATTTTCGTTCTCGTTATTAAGAAAATTATTTTGCTTTCCGCCAATGATACGATTACTCTGTTTAATGGATTCTGTCAATTTGTAGATTTTCTAAAGTAATAGAAGTAATTTTCGTTCCTCTGACACTCTTTTTTATTTAATGTTCGCTTCATATTTTCATTATAGATGCCAGAGTTTTCTTGTGGATTTAATATTTACAAACCATTCCTTTGTGATTGCGTAATTTTCGTAAGATTAAAAAGATTCATCATTTGAAATTGCCTTTGCTGTAAGTTATCGCTTTATTTGAATGAGGATATTGCGATGGAAATAGCTGTTCATTTTTTAAATTTTTGATCAATGAACCGAGTATCGTAGATAATAATAGTATACAGTACAAAAAATGTTTCTTTCAAGTGCTTTTGAGTGGGTTTATAGTCTTGACTTCAACTGTTCTGCCTTTGACTTTTATAATATAATTAATGGAGTAGTCCGCTCGTTACAGATCCCACAGAACAATTCTAAACCGACCCAGTGCCAATTCTACCAAGTTTCCAAGAGGTTTCTGTGTAACTGGTCTATTTCTTTCAGTAATCACATGTTTTTCTAAGTGATTTTAGTCACTTACGCATAAGTCTGGGAAATCTGCTTGTTTGTTAACATCTTCTCTCTGTTCTTTCCCACTCTAGGTAGGGCCAGTACAATATGTTACAAGTCCTTTCGAAAAACTCGGAGCCATTTTGTAAATCTGGAATTATTCTACTTAGGGCATGCTTGTTTGATTGTTAACATGTTATAAAATACGGTGCCCAAGCCTATTGCCTTGACAGAACCCGAAATTAAATCATGTAATTTCATCACATTTTGTTGTTGCTATCTGAATATTCAATCATTTAACAGGTTGAACCCCTGTTCCAATTATTGGCCAATGACGGGTATCGATTAGCCCATAATCGAGTAACGCTAATGACAATGGTCTCTTCATTGTGCTCGTGATGGATGGTCGGGATTCTTGCTAGATTTGAATTTAGGAGCATTTATCAAATGATGTGATTGGGTTGTTTAAATAAACAGGATCGAATCATTATCTCCGCATATAGAGCAGGCGCCAAAGGTGATTTTTTTTACGTTCGTGCTAATGAATATTAATCTTGATTTGAATTAACAACGCTCTATAAATGTAAATGAACACTATCAACTCAACACCGCAAGAGTTAGTCGAACGGAAAATAAGCGGACTGAAAGAAAGATGGATGGCTTTTGTTTACCGGGTGTCGCGTCGGTGGACGTCGTGGTGAACGATTAATCGTTACAAGCAGCCGATACCGATGCCGCTGCAATTGTTGCACGGGATATGGACGAGTCCATATCGATTGAGATAGAACATTTGTTTGAAGCGAATATTAATATAGATTGTGTGAATGAGGACATGGCTAGAATGGGAGTGAATGTTGATATGGCGTGTGATAGGGGAGAGTGGAGGAGAAAGACTCGTTGCGCCGACCCCAAATGAAATTGGGAAAAGGGCAGGATAATGATGATTAATTTATATGTTAAACTCTTTATTGCATCAAAAATTCAAATAGCTGAGCGAATAGGCGACCGAAAGAACATGGCGAGTGAGAGGAGATAGTGGAAGATTTTGCGCCGACCCCAAATAGAATTGGGAACAGGGCAGGAGAAGGAAGATATTGAAAAGATTACATGTCTAACTATAAATGTGGATATAGATATCGATGAAATATGATTTGGGACGATTGGAAGTGGATACTGTGTTGACGAGTACACATTGAAGATATGATGATATTTAAACTAAGACGATAGCAATGAGACGAATTTCGAAAGGAGGGAAAGTAACCAAATATTATCTCTTTATGTCCACATGCGTAATCCAAAATAACAACATTGTCACCCAATAACTCGTCTTATTACCTCATACTTTTTTTCACATTCAACGTCGAGGGCGTTAAGTATAAAAACAGACCATGTCCAGTCCCGTTCTTTATTCGATTGGCTTGAAGACTAATTACTCCCATGGTGCACTATCTGAGGCAATCCATCTTATTTGAGAGCAGTTTTTGCCGCCTCACAATTTGCAGCGCGTGGCGTTTCGATATAGATGAGTTATATGTAGGTAATGTATGTCGTTCTGATGTAATTTATTTTATGATTATTTGTGACTTAATATTATTATTCTGAAAATTCCAAAAAAAAACAAAATCGTATATATGTATTATCAATCCTGTATCCCAGCTTGAATTGGTGTTTTTATTCTGTCTTAGTATTTTATCTGTAACTATTAAGATTCAGAGTATTCCTAAAAAAATAATTACCTCGTCTAAAAATAGACTATATTTCAGCTCTTTTGATTTGTTTTGATAATTTGTTGTTGTAAGTTTAATTGTGTTAAAATTGGACACGGAGACAACTCTTTTTAAGTGCCTCCCGAATACATCATTTTATTTGCATTCACTTAAAAACGATAAATAATTTTTATGAAGTGTGATATTACAATATTACTAAAGCTTGTCTAATGATACATGCCAAATATTACTATCTCTGGATTTGTCGTTGTGAAGAAAACTTATAAAATGTTAGTATGGAAAATGCAGAATTCCCCAAAATCTCCATACAAAACACCAACTTCATAGGTTCTAATATAAACATCTACATATGAACATATTAGACCTGTGTCATCAAAGCGGTACGAAGAGGTCTAAGCCTAATATGTTTCAGTCTATTACATAGGAACAAAGCTATCTCAGGCGAAATGTGAGTCAACACGTCAGTCTATCCCTTCCAAGATATAGGTGTTATCATAGATATACATTTACATAAATGACGCAAATGCATGTATGTACTGCGCGTGTTCGAAAACCCCGACCAAACGTGGCCGCTGCTTACTAGTCTGCGACTGTCCGAATCACTACAAACCTAAAAAAATGCCTTGTTTAATTGGCGGAAGGGCATCAGCGGCATCGGTATTCTCCCGTCTTAACCCTTACCGGAATCGCTATTTTGACCAACGTAACCGGAATCGTGGGTCAATTTGGACCCAGAAATTCCAAATAGTATTTTTTCAAAATTACTTCAGTTTACAGTCTACACGCATATCTACAGCAAGTTAATGATTATAAATAAACGTTTATCTAAAAATACTAAAATAAGCGTGTACTTTGTGGTACCGCATTAGTGCCTTTTTAGGATGAAATTTTGTGGATTTCACTTTGGTACGACAAAACTCTTAACAAAAACATATTTTTTAAAGAAATTAATAAAATGACATTCATCTAAAAATTTAAAAAAAAATCGTCTATCTAGTTTTAAACACAAAATAATATATAACAGGAATCGTCTAATTGGACCAAGCGAAAGAGGATACCACCACTTACAGTAAACTTCAAGCGACGAAAAACAGACCCTCAATACACCTTACTACCTAATGGGTATTGCTCCACTCGTTTAAAAATTAAACGATTTCTTTGTCGTCTCTGGGTCCAAATGGACCCACGATTCCAGTTTAGGGTTAAAATTACGGCTGTGACGTCACAGTAGACATTAAAAAGTTGACACGCTTGATTTCAATACACATCGTTATATATCTATTTAGATATATATCTGTGTAATAATTATTTTATTTTTATAACATATTTTAACATAAATGTTTCCGTTTCCGTGTTTTCGTTTCCTCTTTTGTCCAATTCGCTCCGCAGCTCATTTTTCAAAACTGTCGCGCGCCTTTTTAAAATGTTTCTAGAGCAGATTTGAGAATGGTTTGAGAAAAATATTCTTATTTCTGGTGGGAATTGTGGAAGGTTTTGAAAAAGTACTAGTGTGAAATAACTGTTAGTAACATTGTAGAATGGATAATAAAATGATAATAACTCTTAAGATAATTTTGTTGGTACACTGTACATTTCCATAAATCATATTAAAATTAATTTGATTATGTTATACTTACCTACAAGTATACCTAGTTATACCGACTATACATTTAGGATAGGTCTTTCTTCCTTTCCTTAGCCAATACTTTTTCTCTTGAACTCTCCTCTGTCGCTGTTAGCTCGGAATCCACATTTTTTCTCATTAAATATTTCACACGTTCATTATTTAATGCTGCTTTAGTTTTCATCTCATTCTCGTCCATACTTAGGATTTTTCTTGTTATGAAACATTCATCTCTAATTAGTTGATTAGCTAAATAATGCTTAAGTTGTTGTTTAACGTGTTTTTATGAATATGCGTGCTAATGTTTAATTATTTGATTAATTTTAGAGTCCTATCCACATTCTGACTTCTGAGTAATGAAGCAAAATTTTGCGATCCTTGATGTTAAGTGATCATTTCTCCTCATCACTCGTACAATGCTAACCTGTCTTTTCTGTCACTGGCGCTATTTATAAACTTCCTCTGACACATTCATGGTGATGATGACTAGATGCTAGTAACATATATTTATGACTCGCTTGATATATTTCTCCGGTTCTAATTCGTTCTATTTCATCGAAACCTTTAAACAAATTGTGTTATTATGAGAATAGTGTGAATATTCTCGAAGTAAATCTCATTTTTACACCGTTTGCAGCACAATAAACGCAAGACCAAATTGACGCGTGGTACAAGGTATAAGCGATTGTTAATAGGAATTTTAGACTAGTATCTTGTAAAGTAAGAATTATTGAGTGGTCATCATGATCGATTATGACCTTCGTTGAACGATCTCTCTTATATCGAAACAAGGATGTCCGAATAATAGTTGTATGATTGACTCGATAAAGATTTAAATATTTTTTGCATTGCGAATATAATGCGAATAACTTTGAAATCATCTTGAAAGATTTTAGACTACAAATTGTAGGCACTAGTACAAAAATCCCATACAATTTACAATAATTTATTTCCGTTGTCTCATTATCACATAATATGCGTAATTTTTCTTTTTTGAACGCGAGTTTTCTCCTTGCTAATGCTACTATAAAAACTGTAGTTTTAATGCTAAACCATCGATATTTGATATTTCTACTCAGCACTTCGCGTCGATTAGAGTTAACGATACCATCGTCGGATGTAATGGGCTATTTGATTTACGAAAACGAAATGGTTGTTGCCATTTCGTGTTCATCATAAAAAAATATCATCATTATAAGTGATAAAGTTAATAATGTCAATAAGAGGCACAAAACATTACAATCTCGTTATACGTTTCTTATAAATGAAATATAATATAATGATGGCGTCTCTCTTATGTAAAAAATATAATCGTAGAGTCTCTCTAACCCTCTCCGTATTGGCGGCGGTGGTGCATGCTTTTCTTTGAATTTTACTTATTAAATACGTACCTTAAATTTCAAGGTCAACCTAGCTACATCCACATTCCTGGCATTTCATCACGTGGATGAGGACATGAGCCTCTACGGAATTCCATATAAATGACAACCCAAAATGAACCAAATGTGATACAAATTTAAATCCGTTTTCATTGATAAGCATATCCCTTGCGCCGCTCCCCAAGGCCTCTCCAGACGCGGCACTATAAAGTATTCTGGAATCTGGAATCCATACGGGATCCACTTGACACACGTCCATTCTGCAAGACGAATTTAAGATTCGGTCTTACGTTGTGTTGTGTTGTATTTCTTATTATAAAGTGTTTGTTTACTTTTAAGTTTTTGGTAACATTTTGTGATTTAATAATGATAGGTAAGAATTTTTTTTTTAATGTATGTTTGTTATAGGATTTCAAGCAATGGTTTTTCATTCAAATAATGTAGGAGTAATACCACTCGTATTACGTTGGGCGCCATAACACTGGCGCCCAACGTGGGGCGTCAGTGTGCCACATACCTATACTAATTTGTTCAAATCTCTTTCATGTTTAGAAAATGTGCAATGTTTGTTTACATGTCAAAATGCTATTTATTATTAATGAGGATCTTGTAGAAACATGTGTTATGCAGAAAGCTAGTAGCTATAGCTATAGCTATAGTTTTTACAATGATTTTGCTTCTTATACTTACAATATTTAAAAATAAAAAAATTACAGCATTAAGAAAATTCAAATTTTTCGACATAATTCAATACTATTAAGTTAAAGACCAAATTTTATTAAGTTAAATGTTAGCTTTGCGTGTTTATGTAGTTCAAAAAAAGGTCCCCGCTAAAAATCGAAAGCTATGGAATATAATATAATTGTCAAATTCTATTATCCTTATAGAAAAAATGAAAAGCTGAATAATTTACGCAGGTTCCAAAAACATTACATATCATCACGCCTTTTCCCCAAAGGGGTAGGCAGAGGTGTAAACACCCACGCCAGATATATTAAGTCCCCTGGTGGCGAGCCTTTTTCCATGCACCAGGCACAATGTGAGGCAAGCGATATACGCCGGTTGAATTAAGCCTAAATACTTTTATTATACAACAAGTTCACGAGTGAAAAATACAGACCAGAAATCACTTGTTAAATTTAGACATACAGACTCGGCCTACTGATCAATAATACACTGTGACATCATTAATCGCGCGTCTATTTTGTTGTGTAAATTGTGTTTTTCAACACTACACCCGAATTCATGTTCTGAACAAACGCGCGTGATTTATTTACGGGCGGGGTTTTACGCATTGGCAGAATGAATGAGTGATTAAATTGATGCAGTTGAAATTTACATATCTAATTCTTCAAATTATTTAGTTTAGATAAAGATTAGTGTGTGTGTAGTATCATAGCTAGTGTTTTAGAAAGTACTTACTGTTATTTTTGCTTTCATTCGTCTCAGAACTTATAACACAACCTCTACAGTGCTTATAGGCAAGGCTTATTTTAATTTATTACATATTTCTATTATGTACATAATTCGAGTATTTAAACAAAACTTTGGTTTGACACAATCATTCTGCAACGTTTCATTGTATTCATTGTATTATAGACACGTAATATTAATTATTCAAATTTGACCTAAAATGCTTACCTACAGCGATCGCACGTCTAACCATCGCCCAGTCCACTTCACACTATACGATATGACAGTACAAAAGGTCCGTTGGGTGTTAACGGGCTTTTCGGACAAGTAATTTTTATGTATATAGTGACGCTTAAACGTACTCCTGCGTGGTTGATAGGAATATCACCACGTTTCTGTTGACGACCTCCTTGGCCGAGTGATCTGCACGCCGGTCTCAAGGCGCCGCCATCTCGAGAGGTCCTGGGTTCGATCCCCAGTGGAGGCATGTGTTTGGGTGATGAATTTTCAGACAATTGTTCTCCTGTCTTGGGTGTTCATTAAATATGTATTATATTATGAATATTCTTAATAATTAAACGTATTTATCTATTAAATATATTTGTCCGTCATCTAGTATCCGTAACACAAGCAGCATAAAGTCTGAGGATATTTATTTATTATTTATTTATTTTCTATGTCCGAAAGGGTAGACAGGGGTGTTAGCGCCCACATCTCGCCCTATGTGTTCACGACCCCATGTAATAGTAAAATTCTCCCATGTAGGGAAGGCAAAGGGAACAAAACCCATACAGCCAAGTCTTCGGTATATATTTCTTCAGTATATGCATTGAAATGCAAGTGTAATACATTTCAATGCGTCTTGGAAGAGTTTGGCGTCAAACGATCGATGGCAGACACTGTGGTGTTACTTCGATGAGGTGGATTACCACGATAAAAATCCCATCGTTTTTCACACCACTTGACGATTATTTCAACGATTCTCCATATTGCTCATCATTATTGACACTTACTACACAAAACTACACTGTTTTTACGCAACAAGATCAACTCCGAAACAATATTACAATCACTGAAATAAAAACAGTTCCAACCCCCCAACTCAATTACAACTCATAAAACCTAATTCATAAGTATTCATACGTCATAGGCACATAAAAGTGCACAACATTTTAACCTCATAAGACCTAACATAACACACACATAACATAACCTAATATTATAAGATAGCAATGTTGTCAGATCAAGGTGCAAGCAAAACAAATCTTTATTGCACTATAAACTGCAAGCGACATTTAACCTTAGGGTGGTACACCACTTCCTTGGCCGACCGTACGTGATGGAAAATTTCTGATAGACGACAGCTTTTAAACTGCTGTTTTTAATTAGAATCTATTTTCAATGTTACACAATCTGGATCTATCGATCTATGTTCTTTTTTGTATCGAGCCGGCAATCAATTGTCAGACATCGATCGATCAGTGCCCCGAAGCATGGACGGAAATAACGCACAATTATATGCGCCTCTCTATTTTTGCGCGCGACGAAAAACAGACGCAAAGAATTTGCGGTGCGCGTCATAAGCGTCAAGCGATTTGTATTTTATTTTCAATTTGAAATCTATCCACATACTTCGATAGAGATCACAATCAATTTGTCTGAGAGTGTTACTTACACACATAATACCACAAGCCTTTTAAAAGTAATATTCCTCATGATGTAAAAAAGTGTTTATTCATGAATTTTTTGTACATCATTTCATACGTTATTTTAGTGTTTCCCACCGTAAGGGTGCCATTTCACCAGAGCATTCTGTGTGCATACAGCATAGCTACATAGTATAGCTCTGATGGAAAGGTACCCATGCGCATAAAATATTGCAAGTCCACCGCTATACTCGCCCGCAGCGCTGTCAACTCTAATCCGTTCCTACCTCGTGGATTTCTGGCAACCATACGCTCTAACAAAAGCGCAGCACCACTATATGTGGGGTTATTAAAATTTTACTTGAGTCTTCTGTAAGATTGATATGATTCCAGTTGGAGCATTCCAAATTCAAAGAGGTAGTCCACTGAGCTCTGAACAAAATATTTAGTAATTCTCTATTAAATTGTACCATGCGCTTCATGTTTGTAAGTGCATCGGAATGTTGAACAGGGTGGTCTGCTGGCGCTGCCAAAGATTTCTCCGCTGCTACTGCATATTAATTTTATAATAATTACATATTTGCTCCATATTAACTCTTTGGACCTAATTAAATTACGTTTTTAGTATCAGTTGTTGAGGGATTACAGGTGAAACTTTTACCTGAGGCCTTATCGTCACTTACCATCAGGTGATATGAAAGCTTACCTTACCTATCGTATTAAAAAAAATGAAGAAAGAATTATCTCCGTGGCGGAGATAATTTAAACCTTATAAGATAGTCGTGTTTTCGTTCCAAAAACAATAATATTTACTAAACAATGTTTCTCTATAGAACACTGTCTTTTGTCTAACGTCAATAATGATTATGTACAACAAATATATATACTTGCGAAGATATATAGATTCAATGAAGCAAATGGAATACAGTCAAAAGACCTTCGATCCGCCTAACTATTAGGTACTGGGCTTATTAATTGCGAGAAATGTATTCAATAGGGATGGGAAATAGGCTAGTGCAGATATTCAGTATACTTAGAGATTTACTGGTAAACCAATTGGTTAACTAGCCCACCAGGATACCAGACACTGTCGGTCACGCGCCCTCTTTGGTAGACCTTCTGTTGACGATTCACCTAGTTTCCGTGCCTAAATTATCCCATTCTAACATGACTTCCAGTTCCTTTTCACACTCTTTTATCACTTCTGTATCACTCTTATCAATCCCGAGCGAATCCTTAGTACTAATAATATATTGGTTATCAGATAGAGGTCCGGGCTCGCTCTGGGAACTTTAAACCACAGCTTGGTATCCGCCAAAGTGTCTGTGGCTGCGCCGCCGGCACCTGCGGTGACTAAGCTGTTTCAATTAAAAGGACCCTAGCTAGCGAACGCTAGCGCCTCTGCCGTTACCGATGTCATCGTTTTAGGGATGGAGTACTTTATGCCTTACTCTGATAATAGATAAGGCAATCAAAACAAACCTAGCCACCTTGTTGGATTTTAAAATACCTACCTACCATATTCGACCCGCCTTCTTCCACTGCTGGACATAGGTGTCCCCTAATGTACGCCACCTACGCCACCGCTCTCGATCTTGGGCTATTCTCTTCCAGCCCACTCCAGCTATTCAACGAATACCTATTTCGTTAGTAAACTCTGTGCACGCACTTAAATATTAATTTCAAAAAGAGCAGGACCAATTTGAACTAAAATCCTATGTTGACAGCAAATGTCTCCTGGCCAATAATGATAACAAACTTCCAAAATCATATTTTCGATTCTCTTCAGTTAAATATGTAACGTTTACAATCAGATACCTTATCCCATCACTATAACGCGTCTGCGGAGGCGACAATGGCGGCTCCCTATCATCTAGTTAACGCCGACGTCCTGAGACGTGATCGATCTGGAGGCCACTTAATTACGCCCGCCCTAAGATGGTGGATGGAGATGGGTTTTTCTTAAGGGCGTGTGCTGTTTGTGTTGTCAAGGAAGTGGTTAGAGTTCGTAGTGGGTATAGAGATGTTGGTAGCTTCCATTTTCTCTATATTGTGACGAATTAACCATTAGATAAAGAACATACATACATATTTATAATCACGACTATTATCCCCTAAGGGTTCCATTGCCATAGTCCGCTGAGCCGTGAGCCCGTCTCCGCTATAAGGTGTAAGATGGTTGTGCAGTTTTAAGTCCATTAGCCGCCTTTTACGACACCCAAGGAAAAATGGGTTAGTAGTATTCTTCTAATGAGCCGCTACCACTAGATAAAGTAAAGATGCTAATTGAATGTGGCTGTTTGTCACCTCTGCCTACCCCCCCGGGATAGTGTTTAAATGTTTAAAATACTAGTGTACCCACTGTTGATCAACAGCTGCGGGACCACGGTTAGAAGGGAAAATTTTAGAATAGCAATAATTCTATGATATCGGATGTAGAAAGGCTTTCAAGTGGTAATTGAGGTAATGGATTGCTCTCATCTGTTAAATAATGTAGACAATAGTTAGCGCTAAATGTTAACTGTTCCAGGGTTATTTATAGCTCAGACGGACGGTGCACTCACTACACGTTTGTGAGGTCGCGGGACTCGCGGATTCGATCTCACCGCCCGCCGCTCCGCCATTAAGTTTGAATAAAATTATGGATAGTCTATTGTGAATATCGGCTTTTTGCGAATATCGCTTGCCTCACATTGTGCCCGGTGCATGGCAACAGGCACGCCACCTGTTACATGGGGACCTAACATATCTGGCCAAATGTGGGTGTTTAACACCTCTGAAAGAGGAGGAGCTCTAGTTACATTTTCTAGCTCTAGCTCTAGTTTTAAATGATTTAAATGAAAATAAACCTTAATTGTATGCCATTTTAATTCCATGTATTAATTAGATCGTGACGTTTGATGTTAATTAATGAATTCTATTAATAATTTCATGTTTTCTTTGTTTCAGGTAATTATCAACTATTCTCGCGAACGAACGGCTATGGTTTTCTGGTATTGGGTATCTTATTGTAAACGATGTCATTCTTGCTCAGTTTCATTAACCATCTTGAAAATCTGTATTCCCTGATCATAAGAGTTGTTATTCCTTACAGTACTGGCATATTAGCCCAATACAGAGTTGATATTTGTTGAAAAGGAATGTCGTGAAACCGTTACTATTCTCTCATTTACTTTATTTTTTTCTTCTTCCTGTAAATGTACACAAACAAAAACTTTATAAATATTTTCTCTTGTTTTTTGTCCGAAAAATAAACAAATATTAAATATGATCCTACAAAGCCCAAATTTTGTGCTAACCGCACACGCACTTCCGTTTCTGAAAAATTCAAAGGCTCGGAAGGTCGCCGCACACCGGACGACTTATTTATTCAGCGCGCGCTACCCAACTAAATTACACGTATCAATTATTTATAGCCTATTTGTTACTGAATCTGTTCGCTGTATGCCTTTAGTGTTCCCGGGTTAATTTATTAAAGGAATGAGTGAATATACGTCGTTGATGTGTTTTTAGCGTTAGGAGAAATTCTTTTGTTTTAGGTTTTAGGCTGATGTTCTGTCCGTCCGTGATATGTCATTGTATGTCGACGTTGGAGCTCAGGTGTGGAATTAAGTGATGAATTTTAATCTTAGCGCATCATGTAAAGGTTTCCTTTTTTATTTAGCCCACAGTAATTTTTAATATGGTTTCAAATAGCCCTCAACAATTATATAATTATGAAAAGTCAAAAAATTACAGTGCTTTGTAAGTTGATTGCTTATACAATTTCTTTTCAATTTGAAGAAATGTCTAGAGAAGATACTGGAAAGACACTGTTAGGGTTCCGTTCTCCTTTTAGGGTAAAAGCCGGATAGTTGCCTCGGACGGATACATGCCCCGGTTTTTAATACAGTATGTTAGGAATATAAGTAATGTTAGCTCTTTACTACAATGAGTAGTGACCCCCCCGCAGGCCTTAGTGACGCATAAGCCATCGGAGTAGGCGCACGTGTTTTGTCCGTGAGAGCAAAAATCTTCCGCGGCGGAACTTTGACGGGCGTAATATTTATATTGGTAAGTAATTTTTATTGAATATTTTTCTTGTCGATCGTCGTTTCAGTTAACTTTTTGTTTTTTTGCATGCATTAGAGCCTTAATAACATTGTTTATTATGTTTTATTGAAAAAAATATATTATTTATTTAATAATTAAAAAGGGCAAGTATCCACATCAAAAAGGATAGTCGCCTTACTTACTTTCGCGGATAGTTGCCCCTAGAGAGACTTAACATTTTCTAACAAGTAAAGACGAATTCTATTTTTTTGTTGTTTTTTCGAATGTATTGCGACTCTAACTTATTGTAATTGAAATAAATATCTACTTAACTGTTTTATATATTTATTCTAGATAAGCAAAATGCCTCGTAAATATAAGCGAAAACCAGGCGTGGTGCCGCGCACCATCAACTGGACAGAAGATAGCTTAATACTTGCCTTGGAAGAATTGAGAGAGAAAAAAAAAGGTATTAATGAAATTTCTCGAACCTACGGAATATCCTCTCGAACCTTAAGAAGACGTTACGAAACAAGTAACCAGCAACTACTTACTCAAGGTATATTTTTGATTTAAAGGTGTATACCCACCAGTATAAATACAAAATTCTATCTATATACCTTTTTAGCTGACGTAATTGTATTTTTTGTCACTTTTAGGAAAATATCCTGTTCTTGGTTTCAAAAATGAAAAAAGACTGGTAGCTCATATATTGAAACTCGGAGACGCCGGTTTTCCGCCTGATAGAATTGTAATTCGCCAATTAGCTTATCAGTTTGCCGAGAAATTGGAGTTAAAACACAGCTTTAACAATGAGAATGAAATGGCTGGACCACAATGGCTGAAAAGCTTTCTTGAAAGAAATCCTGAAATAGCTTTGAGACAAGCTGAGGGTTTATCAATTGAAAGAGCGAAGGGTCTCAACAGAACAGAAGTTGCAAATTTTTTCACACTCTTAATAGATACTTTAACTAAGAATAATTTACTGGATAAGCCAGATAGAATATTTAATATGGATGAAACCGGTGTCCAGCTAAATAATAAAATTGGTAAAGTATTAGCGAAGAAAGGCGCTAAAGCAGTTAAATCAGTCACTTCCGGTGAAAAAGGAGAAACAATTACTGTTGTTGCCTGTTGCAATGCTATTGGAAATTTTCTCCCACCAGTTCTGATTATCAAGGGCGTAAAGAAGAAACCCGAATTCGAAGAGGGACTTCCGCTTGGTTCTCAAGTTTACATGCAAAAGAAATCGGCATACATTACCTCTGATCTTTTTTATAAATGGCTAACTGAACATTTTATCCCACGAAAACCATCAGGGAAGGTGTTACTGATTTTGGATGGTCATTCATCGCACTCAAGTGCTGTCAACATGCTAGAAACTGCTCGTGATAATGATGTGATATTGCTTTGTTTACCTAGTCACACTACTTCAGCTTTGCAACCGTTAGATGTAGCAGTATTCGCACCATTTAAAAAATATTATAATGCTGAGACAAACAATTTCATGCGTACCAATCCACAAAAAAAACTGAATCGGTACAACTCGGGCCAGCTAATATCCAAGGCATGGATTCGAGCAGCTGTTCCCGCCAATGCAATAAGTGGTTTTCGTGGCAGTGGAATCTACCCAGTGGAACCAAATGCCCTATCAGGTGCTGAATTTGCTATATCAGATCTAGCGTTGGGGGAACTTGCGCTGGAACAAGAATCTAATTCTCTAGAAGATCAAGTACCAGGAGTTTCTGGAGTGTCTGCGTTAAAGAAGTGCTCACAACATTCTGAGCAAAGTTTCGCGTTAAATGAAAGAGACCAAGTGTCATCCTTAAGCAAACAAGTACCAAGTATTTGTACCGTACCGGAATCTGAGTCTAATCAAGGTCTACATCATCGAAACGAACTGTTTCCATCAGGATATCAAGTTCCAAGTAATACTGATAATCTGGAAATTATTGTACATGAGTCTGAACAGAATAACGAGAACCAAAATCACACGCCACCGAGACCGCCTTCAAGCCTATTAAATTTGTCTCAAGATTGTTTAGCCTTAGAAGATTGCGACATTGAACATTACATCTTTGATAATACTGAGTTGTCATTACCATCGCTGATATCTTTAAATGAATCCCAAAACCAAAATCTAGAAAAAGAAACACCGTCTAAATTTTTACATCAAGCATCTCCTATACCAAGAATACCGCTAAGCATAAGTAAAAGATCTAAACAATCTGCAGAAATTTTAAACTCCCACGATAAAATTGACCAGAAGAAAGATAAAGCGGAGAAAATAAAAAAAACAAATAAAATTACGAAAACTAAAATTACAACTGAGACAAAGAAAAACAAACCAGCTGGGGAGAAGAAAAGCATTAAGAAGAAAACAGGGCTACAGCAAAAGAAAAAAAAGACTAAAAAATATATTGATATGACTAGCAGTGAAATTGAATCTGATGACACAGATTCAGATATTGTGAAACAGAAAGGAGTAAAAATATTAAGGAAGAGAAAATTACAGATTTACAGTTCTGACAGTTCCGACAGTAGTGGAAGTGAAGAAAATATATTCAGTCCAAAAACGCTTAAAGGGAAAGCCACCAAAGGACTCCCAATCAAAAGAAGCAAGGACGAAAAATCGATAAAAGACACTGAAAAGATATTAAAAGTAAAAAATTTTAATTCAATAGTAAATACGACTAAAAAAGTTTCAGTTGATAATTATTGCGTAGAATGTTATGAAAATTCCAATTTTACTAAATCAAAATCAGATTGGATTCAATGTGAGACGTGTCATATGTGGTTGCATGAAACATGTACAACATTCAAGAATTTTTGTAAAAGATGTGGAAAATTACAAATGTTAGCTGCGGGCAAAAATTAATGTTATTACCAAAGTTAATCACCAAATTGTTGTATTCTTATGATAAATGCTAATATTTTATAATAACTTACATAACTTTAAGTTTAAATAATATTTTTTAATTAAAATCATTAAAACTGAAAATTATTTAATAATGTTAATTAATATTTAACATATAGTACTTAATGAAAGATCTCAGTAAATTATAAAGTAAATTATAAAGACTGTTGAATAAATAATAAAGATTTTGTTGAAAAATTGATTTAAATTTTATTCTATCTAAAATAAAATCATACCGAGGTTACTATCCCCGCACGAGGCAAGTATCCCTCGAAGCATTTTCCACGCTAGGCTACTATCCGCCACAGTAGGCAACTATCCCTTTTCTAGGAGGTGAAATAAAACGATATTTATTCAAAACCATTGTTAATTATGAATACAAAAATAGGCTATCATAGAAGATAAAAGGCCTATGTTTTGAGATACATGCTAAATAATTTTCAGCAAGTTCATATTTATGAAAAATTAAGCTTTTTCGTAAAGTGGGGCAACTATCCGGCTTTTACCCTAAATCAATTTGTTCTGTAGTCTTTGTTACAATTGAAATGAAAGAAAAGGGGTTGGCGACTACATGTAAGTTTGTTAAGTAGGTATACCATTATCGTGAGGAGCTCGGTGGCGTAGTGGCTAGCACGCTCTAGCTTTTGATATCGAAAACAAAACTACCCTCGCCATGGTCAAGCCGTGGATGTGTGACTAAAACTTTGTGACCTTGAACTCCGTGCTTCGGAAGGCACGTTAAGCCGTTGGTCCCGGTTGCTATTGCAGCCGTTACTACCCACCAACAAACATTGGGCCACCGTGGTGGTGTTACGGCCCATCAGAAATCAGAAATTTTATTTGTATAATTTTAGGTACATATATTGTGATATTATAATTTTTAGAGAGTTTCACTAAAATTTGCTTTATAATTACAAAGCGTGCAAATATTATAATAAAAAGTTATACAATTAATTAATTCAAACATGTCTCATTCAAAACAATTTAAAAAGTAATTAAACGCTACATTATACCATTAAAGACGTCAAATAAAATATATATTATTAACACACAATTGAATTAGGATTAAAATTAAAAATAATAGTTTTTCCATTTATATAATAGTATGTCTACCATACTTACCCTGAGGAGTATACCATACTCCTCATGTGTTTGTTTCCATTAGGAAGTCCTGTTGCCAGCAGTAGGACGTATGTAATATAAGCTGAGGACGGAGACGATAATATTATGATTTTTATTAGCGAAAGAGTTAAGTAATAAAATACTTTATATGCGCTAAAATGCTTAGTTTGCAAGATTTCCGCAATCATTGTTTCGCATCTCAATACTGAAGTAAGGAGTAAAAACAAAACGTATTTAAACGTCTTGTTTACAAACAGTGACCCAATTACCGACCCGTTTTAATTATATCCCCTAACATACTTAAGAGATTACCGGAAAGTCCGCGTTGCGTAAACGCCACAAAACCCGGTCGTAACCAAAACCCGTACGTATAAAACATTCAACCGTCCGGTTGTACGGAGGCCAGCTCTTTAACTTTAAAACAGGGAGACCCCGGTTTTATTATTTAAAGCTGTTAGCCTTTACATGACGTTTGTTTGGATGTAATAATGCTGAAAAGCAATATAGCGGGATAGTTCGAAATTTTGCCAATAGATGGCGTTACCATCAAAAACTTTATTTTAAATATTTGGCTGGCTTCTCAGTCCTGTACAAAGATTTTCGTGAGAATCTTGCCTCTTTGAAAGCCATTACTCGTTCTTTTTCGTGATTTCAGTTTCATTTTATGTTAAACTGCAAAAAATGTATATGGCATTTTCTTTTTTCGGATCGGGATAAACAAATTGTCCTAATTCCGGATTGGACGCAACCTTCCCCCAAAAAGGTCAAAAATAACGGAAATTTCTTTCCTGTCGAAAAGTAAATAAAAAGATAGGCTTACAAGAATAGAACATGCATTGTTAATGGTCACACGCGTGTTTCCGAAACAAAACTAAATAAAAGGGACCTTAATTATTCAACAGTAATTTACACACGTGTTCACATGGTAGTCTCGTGTTAATACCCCGAAGGAAGAATCCTACACTAGTAAGAATAATAATATTGTATTGTTATTTTCTTGATCGAAAATAATCATGTTTGCTTTGTAGTTTTTGGGTGCCAAGATTTTAGTTTTTGTGGGATATTTTCTTGTTTTTAGAAAATCCCTAATCTGTAAATGAGATGACGATGTTCTTAAATTGGCTGGATTGGACTTTTAAGAGCGGTGTTGGATTGATAGTTGTGGTGTGGGATGGGAGAATTTTACAAAAAAAAATTGTGACGACTGATCCATGTAGATCATCCCGCTCCGCCTAGCACCACAATCATCCCGTCAATTCGATTAACCAACCTATATGCACCCTACTGCTGGGCGCTGGCCCTTCTACATGAAGAAACGCAGGAGTATAGGCCGTAACACTGCTACGCTAATGTCGGGATGATTGTGGTGCTAGGCGGAGCGGGATGATCTACATAGGATCAGTCGTCACAATTTTTTTTTGTAAAATTCTCCCATATATGGAAGGCAAAGGGAACGAAGCCCATACAGCCATGTCTTCAGTATTTTATTTCATCAGTAGTTTGCATTGAAATGCTAGTGTAATGCATTTCAATGCATCTTGGGAGAGTTTGGCGTCAAGCGATCGATGGCAGACACTGTGGTGCTACTTGGATGAGGTGAATTACCACCATAAAAAACTCATCACTTTTCACACCACTTGACGCTTATTTCGATAATCCTCCACATTGCACATCATCACAGACACTTATTACACAAAACTACACTGATTTTCCGTAACAATATCCACTCCGAAACAATATTACAATTATCGAAATAAAAATTACGTCCGCCATTAGTCAAATGCAGCCAAACTCTCCCCAGTCGTCACAATGAGAGAGAGTGTTGCCGTAACAGAAATTTAAATTCACATTTTTGTTGGTGCTGCCAACATATCGCTGGTGCAATACATCCGTAGTGGGTAGAAACGGGTGCAATAGCGATCGGGACCAAGCAAGCAGGATCTTGAGATACATAAGTTTACATAAGCTTTGTTATGGATTTGAAAGTAGATGGGCGTGTGGGGTGACGAAGACCAAAGAAAAGATGGATGGAATGTGTAAATGATGAGATGATGAGGATGGGAGTGAGTGTTGACTTGACGAGTTATAGAAGAGAGTGGAAGCCAAACATGTTGCGCCGACCCCAAATGAAATTGAGAACAGGTCAGGAATAAGAAGAAGAAAGTAGCTTTGTTGTCTATAACGTAAGCTAAACCGCACTACCACTACACAACGGTGGCGTGGTGGCAGTACGATATAGCAGATTGGTCGAATTGGTTTGATATGGTTGTGCCGGTGCACGAGCTCTTCAGTGGCGCGCAAAAGAGCAGAATCATGTCCAGCAGTGAACGAACGTTGATAATGATGATAGGTGAGAGACGTTGAACTTTTTGTGCAACTCTTTATTCTCGACTCTTAATGTCATAGCTCATTAGATCCACCCGGCACCAGATCAGCGCCACCTCGACTCGTCGTCCACCGGTGGACGCCGCGTTGTTAACCAGTACGTTAGCCAACGGTGGCCAACTCTCTTTATTTGTGATAAATGAATAAAAACAACGAAGGATCTACTCAGAAATTGCACATTGTAAGCGCGAGCAACGGGTGGTCAGCGATTGGACCACATGCGGTCCACGTGTGGACTGGTCGCGATAAAGGCGATCCGGTGATGATAGGGAGCTTATATGATGATAGGGAGCTTATATGATGATAGGGAGCTTATATAATGGACATGCCATTTAAATTCATAAAAAGAATACTAACCGCTCGAGGCGAGGCGGTGTGCGGGTCGAGTTCTGAGTGGCTGTAATGAGCTGTCACCTTTATTCAACTTCAAATGAGGAGGAGTAATTTGTCTGCTCCCTAAACCAATAGCTTAAGCTTTCGTCTTTGGTGCCCATTTCAGCATGACAGGGTAACAGAGACATAAAACTCTGCTACATTAAGCAGCTCTAAGCCGTTTCAGGTTAATCCCCCACGTCAGGTATAAATCGGATGTGATTATCGGCGATCAGCTGTGATCGAATTTTCCGTCGAACGATGTAACACTCTTGGGACTGAACATACTGCAGCGTTAAACTTAAATGCTGAATACTTTACAAAGTTTCTTTTGATATCAGGAAGTGAATCACCACCTGATGTTAAACTGAAAGGCGGGGTTAATAATAAAAACTATCGTGAGAACAACTGCGGGACACATTATGCTGAAATATTTGTATACCCATCGGACTTCAATATATTTCATCCAACGGCTTCTTGCTTCCTTTCTCTACTCTATCTTCGATGATCCTCCTTGAGTGGGCCTATCTTCACTGCGCCCTTAAAAACCGTTCCTACCAAAAGTCTTTAGTTCTTCGCCTCTCAATGGTCACAAAACGAGACACAATGGAAACACATTTTGCGAATGTCGGCGTTTGCCTGACCTTTAAGGGGTTTGAAACCTATACTTTTGTGGATTTATTAATGTACTTTTATTAGTGATATTATTAGGCAAAAGCAATATCTGTATCCATTTGAGTCGTGTCCCACAAAATATTTAATTACTATATCATCCATTCATTCGTACACATCTCACAGAAATGGACAAGAACCTATTTGCCAGATTAATCCAATAAAGATGATTAAATTGTGAGAATGCGTACTAGACAAGCGAACGAGTGTTGATATTATAAGTCATAGAAGTGATTGGGAAAAGAAATATATGTGCGAAACCGAAATAAAGATTGAAAGAAAGAGATTCGTTTATTAACAAAAGTAACAGAATTCTATTTCCTTCGAGGTCAATTAAAACCTGAATTAGCACCTTATGCGAACCAGGACGTTGATGAGAATTTAAAGATCCGGCCAATGTAATGATATAACGTCCTAAGTTCTGTGGAGTTGTATTTTTATTGTACATTATCACATATTATAATTTATTGCCCCTAGCATTCGAATTTATGGTTGAAGTCAGTGGATCGATTTACGTATTAAATGTTGATACAAATTTGTTTAATTTACATTGAAATATACCAGTTCTTCAAATAAATCGTTCATAATAATTACCATTAGCCGATGAATTAATTAGAGTTATTGATTCAACAGATGGCATTGGTCATTGGCATTTAGATATTGCTACGATTTGTTTATTACTATTATGTTTACTATTTACATAACTTTTATTGAAACTACAAAAAGCTTTAACAATATAATAATATGATCCTATGTTGATAATTGGCAATAGTATTTTTGAAAATTGTTTCTTCAGGCGTTACAAACTTGGACAACACTGTGTCGATCAAACTGAATTAAAAAGTTACATTTGAAGGAAAAAACTTCCAATTTGAATTTTATTTTAATTTGGCCGAGTTAACGTTTCGAATATAACCCGAGCATTCAGAGTGTTCCACAAACCACTAGACCCGAATAAAATATTCAATGGGGAAAGTCCGCCGAAGTTTTATAAAATTGTGCACCGTGCAAATGCATTGGTTGCGCCGTATAGCAAAAATGGCCACTCGAAAATATCGCGGAGCAGACGAGTCGTCTTCTGTTGCCGGTTTTAAATAGATCGCATTGGAACGCTGTGGTTGTGGTGCTAGGCGGAGCGGAGAGCGTGTTTATGAGGGTTAGAGGTTTGATAGGACAAAAGACAGGCTTATTTATTATTATAACGATCGGCCTTAACGTTTTTCACCAGCTGAACTCTTTTTGATTAGGGCAGTAGATATTGGTACTGAAATCAGGGGTACTTGCTCTATTACCTCTCTTTGTGAATCTGGATAATTACCAGAAGGAGACGCTGATCCATCTATTTGGGAAACTAGGTATTTTCTTGCATAAGGAATGCAATAAATGATTTGACTTTGCCTTCTCTGTCGCAATGCAGCGTTGATGGTTTGATGTGATTATATGTTTGTGTATAATTAACTTCTTGTATACTTTTGATTTGTTGACAACGTACATACATTGTGATTCTTGTGGAGATCTAAGAAATGCAATTAGTACAAGCATAATGATCTGGGCATTATACGGATTTGGCATTCTCATTATTAATATCAATATTTAAACGTTTTCATAATTTACATTATTAAATCGCTACATCGTCCACAATGAACTCATTAGCAGAAGTGTCGCGTCTATTGTGACAGAGCGATCTCTTGGTCGTTTTAAGTTTATATAAAGTGCAACGGGATTATTTTGATTTGCCAGTCGCCGTGCTGGATTGGTTGTGGTCGTAGTTATTTATATTCTCGTCTTTGTCGCGGTGTGTTAGGCAGGGATTACGGCCCTCTACTTGGTAGAATCCTGTCACACTCCTTTTGCATTACTTGTCTTGGAAAGTCATTATCTTCGTACGTTCGTTAATATCTTCACTTTTGTAAGAACAAACTTCCTCAATTTTGATATGGATGTTACTTACTCTTTTTCCAGAACCAACCCAGAATCCCAGAATCTCCTCCCAGAACTAACCGACAGCTACTCTATCAGTTGCTTTAACCAGATCAAGTGAGAGAGATTGAGATGAGTCCCCACAATTACATTCGATAAAGTTATGGTCAATTAAAGCCAATCTTCTCAAATGTTTTCTTAATAATGACTACGTTAATCATGTAAAAAAATTTGATTCATTTGCTCAAATGATCCAGTTTTTATACAAAATAAAAAAAATCTTCCAGAATTCACACTTATCAACTATTTTACGCAAATAATGCTGCTTGTTTTACGGCTACTAGATGACGTGTACAAGTTTTGTAAATACAAAAGGTATGTTTATCATATCAGATATAGATTTTAAAAATCAATTGACTTCTTGCTGACAAAGAGCTGCGGGCCACGATGACCCTCGTCTTTCAGCGCCGTAAATTGTCAAGTACAAATTGTAGAAAGCGTTCGTTTGTCCATCAAGAACGCAAATAGACCGAGTGGCTCGCCAGAAATACCTGATTAGCTCTTGGTTATATTTGGAGTTGGTTTTTTATTCAGCCTAAGGTGTTTAACAGTATCCTCCATTAGTTTGGAGTCTGTAATGCTTTCACTAATTCACTTATGAACATGAGCTATCGCAAATAGCTGATTTTGTTTCGTTTTTCGTTTAAGAAACCGAATTAAGTTTTTATTTCTCCTGTCTCAAATAGAATTGGGAATATCCAATCCTATTTAAGGTCAAGCGACTTTATTTGGTTTTTATCCACTTCTGTTGCCATATCTACTTACTCTCATCCTTATCATGTTATAATCACATTTCTTCTTCTTCAATCTATATGTTTTCTTCCGTCTCCTCTCCTTCAATGTCCCAACTTTTCTGGTCTTGTGCTTATTCTTTCTTCCTTATTTTTGATGTTATTACGAAAATAGAAGCAAGGATATTTTATTCAAATGGATGTGTGGATGGATGGTGCTGGATTTTTCGAGGAGCTTGGTGGCGTAGTGATTATTACGCTTTGGCATTAGATATCGAAAACAAAGCTACCTTAGCCATGTTCGGGCCTTAGATGGGTGACCAAAACTTTGTGATCTCGAACTCCTTCATGTTTCAGAAGGCACATTTACCCGTTGGTTCCGGTAGCTATTGTAACCGTTTCTACCCACCAACCCGCATTGGGCCAGAGTGGTGGTTTTACTCACTTCTCGTGTGATTGTTTTCATGAGAAAATCCTGTGCCCAGCAATGGGAGTTAAAAAGGTTCAGTACGATGTTTTCAGTATGAAAATTTTGCATTAGGTACATCAAAAAAAACTTCTTCAATGTATCTCAGACTCATAAAAGTGTAATTGGACCTTTGGACGCTTGTAACACTATACTGGTCGGAATATGAAACTTATTTTTTTAAATACACTTCCATATTAAAGAGTAATTAAACTAATAGCTCTGACCCACTCCACGCCTCTTGTATGTCTAGACAGATTATTTTTAACTGTTGATCGATAATCGTCATTTCGGTCGTTGACATCTTGGCAATTAATGCAGTTTTGGGTTGTTTCAACAATTCATTACATTGGTTATAATTTAGAAGAAGATTGGTATCAATGTTAGGCAAAGGAAGGAAAAAAAATTGGACGCCACAGAGATGTAAATGTTATAGGAGGGTGGTGTTCAGAACTAGAGAAGAATTAAGAATGAGTATGTCAGAATATGAGTTGTGAGGATGTGACATTTGATGAGGAGGATGCATACATTTCAAGAAGAATGCTAAGTATGTATGTGTATGTACTAATAAGCAGGTATCTAGAATGAGAGGACGATCAAAGGAACAACGGATTGTGTAAAATATAATATGAAAATATATCGAGTTAAGTTGATAAGTTTCAGATAGAAAGGGAAAGACTATCTCATTAATAAAAAAAAATTAATCGTTTTTTCTCTAGACATATTCAATTTTAAATATTAGTTGGTATCCCTTTTTTTATTCAACATTGTGTTAATAAATGCCACTTTATTATTTAAATTTTGCCATACGTAACATTAACATAAAGTAAATTTTAACCAAAAAAGTAAAGCAATATGTGTGCGCCATTGGTAATGTAAAAAGTTAGTTGACTCTATCACAGTTAAATTCGAGTTTTATCTCCAGCGGTATCAAAACAAAGTTTAGTGTGTTTAACATTTAAGTGCCATCCCTGAATACGCTTTGGAGACGGATTTTGAACGTGAAATAACACACAAGCAAAGACTGTAGGGTTGGCACATGCGGGGAAAATAATAAGTCTCTATTCATTATTTTAAGTGTGAGCAAAAAAGACATACATAAAACATAAAATCACGCCTATAATCCCCGAAGGGGTAGGCAAGTCCAAGGAGCACTGTGTTCCTTAAGACCACATTAAGCCATACAAAAATTGGGTTTGGTAGATGAAAAATCGTGAAAGAGTAGTAACAAGTGGCTAACTCATTGCCTACACAATCACAGACCCAGTACCCAATACGCCCTTAGTCGCCTTTTACGACATTCTAGGCAAGAAAAGCAGTTGGCACATTCTTTATGTGTCCCGGACCAACACGGGACACAAAAAGAGCAAAAAAGAGTATTTTCATATTAAGTTAATTTTAAACTTGTCATAATTATTTGCGTTATACATTGCGATAGCAATTTGTGTTTAGTTTCTTGTGTAATGTGTACTTATTGTGCCTTGCACTTTATGTTCTACGTGTGTGTACCCCATTGAATTGCCATTGTAATTTAAATGAAATTTATTTATGAAAAATTTAAAAATTGTTAATTAGTTTTAATACAGCGCAGCGTAGTACCTACTCCCAAGAGAAAAACTTTGGTGACCACGGTAGACCAGCGTCGGATGTCTGCGACAACTGACACATGCTGACTGGCTCACCATTCAGGGTTTTGTTTGTGTCTCTTAATTAATTATTTTCTTTTATACTAATAAAATATTTAAAAAATTTGAAATTAATGTGTTTATAAAAGCTCAAAAACTAACGATATAATTCATCTTTTTTACAAACATTGATGTCAACTTGTGATATAGGATTAATTTGAATATTACACGCCAATATATCAGAGAAATGAACTTATTTTAAATCACCGGTCTTTGCACCTGTAGGCAAAAAAGATGTGTTAGTTTTTTTTTATAATTTATTTACTTTTGGACCTTAAGGATTGGTATTAGGAATGATTTTACAACTTAATCTTTTAAATATATTCCTTACTTTTTGCACGTGGATGGGTCATTTGTCATAGTATTAAGTCCATTTTATTATTTCTGTCCGTGTCGTTGCTCGCGTATATATTTAAAATTTACATACCTAGTTATTCGCTATGGTCTTTTGGGTTCAAGGTCTAACAGATTTATATTTTTTGTGCATAATGATTGATTTATTACATTTTAGTCAAAAATTATATATTGTAGAATATATTATGAATTCGATGACTTTAACTTTGTCCATAATGACAAGTAAGACATAACGTTCCGAAAACATGAGAATCCATATGACATAGAAATCTTCTTATTATTGGGTGATCAATTTCTTATACGTGTATTTTCCTGTTTGACAACCCTACTGCAATCTTGGTTTAGTCCTCATTTTTGCAAAGTTCTCTCACAAAAGACATCGTAAAAGACCAGAGCTTTAGTCTTTAGGTGGACTTCTTATCACCATCAAGTACCAGCATTCGCATTTACTTTCAAGTAAACTTTATTTATTTACTTAACCAAGTTTTAAGGTGTGGCCATCATAAAGGTTCTGAGTTAGAATGTCGGTTGTTATAACGTCAATTCTCTTATTCTTAGCTTTCTGTTAACGGATTCCATTCGAATTGTAAAGTCCCGCCTCAGTCTGATATGCCGTAAAAAGGAGACGGGTATAGAGTTTCAGTGTTTCATGATGAAGTCCTCCGCCCAGCAGTGGGACATCTATAGGCTAAGGACGATTTTTATGGAAATCCTTGGGGAATATGATGATGATAATGTTTTGATGATAATAGTTTTTGGTTTATCCTTTCATTCTAAGTTATTTCTTCTTTCTTTCTATAAGTGCTTGCTTCTTGCCTATTGTCTTAGATTAAGGCCTCCTGATATTACTGTGACCTGTCACCAATTTTGTACAATATTTTTGACATGCGCTAAGGGTGCACCTAATCTGAATAAACATTATTAAGCTATTGCATAGCTTCTATCGCGGGCCTTGAGCGCGGGGACCGAATCCAGAAATTCCGTAACGAAAAAACCTCACGCTCCCCACTCCGATGCGCAAGGAGGTGTGGCTTGAAGGCCGTGCATCGTCTAACGTCGTTTCAGTTCGGCAGTCTTCGACACGGCGTTGTGTGCGTGCGATTAGACGTATTGTACGACTCTACGAAACTCGCACGAATCGAGACGAGCTGCTCCGAAATCGGACGAATACATAAGCAGCTGTTTATGAGAAAGTATATAGGTGTATAGGTATTTATGTACAACAGTGAATAGCTGTACTTGTAAAATTTGTGTATAAAGTGTTTTGAATATGAATGAACAAAGTGCATTTATTATTAATGAAGAAAGTCACCAAAAACAAAAGTGTAACTTGAATTAATATCAAAGAAAAAGAAATACTGCATGAATAAAATACATAAATAAAATTATAATTGCATAAGTTGATACAAAATGCTATGCAATAGCTTTACCGCGGCAGTCCCCGAGTGCCACACGTCTTTTTTTTCTTGAATTTTAATGATTGTGGAAGTGATTTGGATTATAATTTTGTATGTATGATTTCTGTGGTCCAAATAAATGGATGTTTCGTTTTTACTACCTTCAGTACTAACAACTTTAATAATTAATAATACTATAAGTTCGCTCACCTCGCCTTCCGGGAATTTCCTACACATAGCAAGAAATGTGTATGTATATAGTGCAGTGCTTTGCTGCGGTTACGAAATCTTCTTAAGGACACAAAACGGGATGCGGTGTTTGTAGGTAGAAGTGGATTGTGTTTTCTTGAGCTCTCAGAGAAGAAGCCTTTTGTGTTGTACGAGTATAAGTTATTCATGTGTTACGTGTGTATATAGCTTTAATTCACTTTGTCTTTGATTATGCTGTCGCCAGTTCAATCCAGTAGTGTAAGCTTAGCGATCATAATGAACTGTACGAGTTTCATTCTATCTCGGCTATTCGTCGCTGCGTGTGCGAAACACCGTGAGGACTTAGTTAATACCGCGTATCTGCGTTTTTTTAATACCGATTCTGTGGAGTCTGTCTGGTATGAGCCAATAGACGTTAAGAATTTCAATTTTGTTTCTTCTACTTACGCGGTGTTAACAAACTGCTCATACGCAGTGTCGCACGCGCAGCGACGCAATGCTAATTGTAACAAAGTGGTTTGATTATTGATTTCATATTACACTCGTAAGAATAAGAGGTGTGTGTAAGAGTATGTTTCTTTGAAATATTTTCAAAAAAATCGTGACTACATATACATATATTGCTAAAGAGAACTCATTCATTGTATATGCCACAAGGCTGTATACGTCGGGTCCTTACACATGACTATTTTACTCGTCGACAACACTCGATTTCTGTTACGGGCTCGTTTTCTGCTTGACTTTTCGTCCTCAGCCTGTCCCACTGCTGGGCACAGTTCTACCTACATGGAGAAACACATGAGGAGTATGGGCCGTAACACCACTCGCTGGCTCAATGCGGGTCGGTGGGTAGAAACTGTTGCAATAGCGACCGGGACCAACGGCTTTACGTGGCTTCTTAAACATGGAGAAGATCGAGACCACAAAGTATTGGTCACCCATCCAAGGCCTGACCATAGCGGAGATAGCTTTGTTTTCGATCGAAAGCCAAAGCGTACGAAACACTTCGCCACCGCTTATCACAGGACTTTCGCGCTTTTAATATAACCCTACATAGCCAGTTATCTCCGAGTCCCGCAAAGTTGTCAATTGTAGCCGGAACCCCGGCCGACCGAGCCACGCTTCCTCTCACTATACAAGTTTCTCGACCATTAGTTGTTTACAAACCATATGTATGGACAAAGCGCAACTCGATTTTGAACTTTAAGAGCCACTTACAGTCTTAATTCAATCGATTGACTTTTCTATACTGGTTTTGAAAGGGCTTAAGGTGAGTTTTAACTTTTCAGTCTGACAGTTTGATTTGCGAATTCACAGTGTAACGTTTCGGTTGTGGGATTATGAAGTTTGGAAACATTTCCTGACCTAATTCAGTCGATTGACGCTCATGCAGTTTCTGGAAGTGTTTACTGTAGTTTTTGGCTTTTTAATGGTCAGTTTATTTATCCGTTGATATTTACCTTAATAGTTAAAATGTAGAACAATAGCGTCTATGGAAACTCCAAAATATGTGATGTGACTTGACAAATTATTAAGTTTGAGATGAAAATTCGAAGCAAAATACATCAGCTGTGCCGCCAGCCGCCATTTTACTAATCCCAGCACCGTGTTGTGGTTAAATTGTCTATGATTATTTTACTTAAGTTACATTTGAAAATTCGAGTATTGGACAAGCTGTCATATCACGACATCAAACGTTTTCGACATTGGTCCATATTTTAACCAACTGGTCAACCTGACCACGGATCAAAAAACTGACCCTTAGTCTGAGAAGTCACTTGATGTTCGAGTAGTATTTGCGTATTGCTTGAAAACTATTTAAATACTAAATTCAAATTGCGACTAAGACTGCTTATTGGTATTTGGCTTTACAAGCCGGAAAAATCAGTCATTAGACGCGTCTATTTGTTTTGTAGTGTTTTTGTACGATTTTTAGCTTGATGTACCATTTCCAGACATATTTGACGACCTCCGTGGTCGAGGGGTCTGTACGCCGGTCTCAAGGCGTCGCCATTTCGAGAGGTCCTGGGTTCGATCCCCAGTGGAGGCAAGTGTTTTGGTGATGAATTTTCAGACATTTGTTCTCCAGTCTTGGATGTTCATATGTATAATATTATATATTATTTTATATATTCTAAATAATTATGTGTCATCTAGTATCCGTAACACAAGCAGCATTTAGTTGCTTAAAACGGGACTAGTTCATAGATGTGAATGTCTGAGGATATTTATTTATTTGTAACAGTTGGTTTCTAGTAGAGTTTAGTATATTGAGGATCAGGCGATCGCCGGCGTTCGTTACCAATATATTTGTATTCTATCTGGTTTTGTGGCCATTGAGATGTGAATTAAGGTGGTTTTTGATTCCATTTGTCTTGCTCTCAGGCGAAAGTTTTTAAACAAAGACTTCCCTTCATATTCCAACATAATTCTCTCTTTCATTAAAATAATACTGCCACCCCATGTCTGTCCACATATAAACTGCACAACATCCAATAGCTTATAGCGGCGACGGGCTCACCACCTGTCACGCTGAGTGCAGCCACTGCTTGGTGAAGCGCGGACTATCAGTGGACTGCTTTTGCGGTGCTTTTGCCTAGTCTCTGTCTAACCCTAAGAGGATGATAGTCATGATTATATGTATGTATTATCTCCTTGACTAACCCAGTTCTGAAGTACACAACCAAGCTCAACTCAAACCTTATTATGCAACCAAATTGAAATGTCCTGTATTTAAAATGAAGACCGATGGCCACAGTTTACATTAGAACCATAACTTTAGTTAAGCACCGTACACACTGAACTAGCGAGCCCATTGTTCTGCGGTCGAGTCAAGCGGACGTAAGCGGATGTGTGCCGGTCTGTTTTTTGTTCTCTTCTGGCACTGGCTTTATTCTTGTATTTCTACGGGTATTTGCCTAGACTTAGAATGGAACATAATGTGTCCAGTATGTTTGCGAGAATTTTTAATACAACTGCAATGGTACCTAAGATTCAGTAAGCTAGAAATAGGAATATGTTCTGACGTGTCGAACTAGTATAAGGAAAACAAACGAATCATTTTCTTTCTTTATGATTTCATCATCGATTTCATCATCACTAGCCTACAAACTGCTGGCCATTGGAATACAACACAGATAAAAGAAACAATATACGAATTCTTTTGAGAAATGTTAACATTTCTGTCGTTATTGTTTTGAGAAATTTCGTTAATTTGACTTCATTACCTTATACAGCTCAACCTAAATAGCATGAGCAACGCGATATGATACTTTTCACGTTCTTATCACGCCCTATTGTCAAATTACATAGTACATTGTTGACAGTTGAACGTGATAAAAACCCGACATAATATATATCATAATGTTCGGCTGGCTGGTCACACAGGGGTGTTGAATGTAACTTCAAGACATAAAGCCGATATTATTTACACAATTTTTTTTTGTATTTTAAATTTTTAATTAGGCATTTTTCAGCTGTCTAAATCAAACCTGATATCAACCATTTATATTTTTTCGTTTTCATTATTTTCTAATTGTTATTCAATATATGTGTATATATAACCTACCTAGTACCTAGTATGTAATTTACTAAGTAAAATAGGTGATAAGTAGTAACTGTTACATTGTACTTTTATTATCTCTCTCTCTCTCTCTCTTCAATCGGTCCCTCATTGCTGAGGATCGTGACTCCGTTTGATGCCGTCAACAAGCTGTCTCCATCGGTCCCGTTCTGTTGCTTGGTGGAGTGCATTGCTTACGGGCATTTTTAGTTCCTCCGCAATTTGATCGGACCACCGTTTGGGACTTCTACCTCTAGGTCTTTTCCCTTCTATTTTGCCAGTCACCATAAGACGTTCCAAGTTGCTGGTGTCCCTGCGTGCAAAATGCCAAAGAATCGCAGTATTCGCTGTAGGCAGGTAGTGGATAGACGTTGGGTGTTTTCTATCTTTAGTTGCTGAAGAATAGATATGTTGGTGCGGTGCGCTGTCCATGGTACTCTCAGCAAGCGACGCCAGCACCACATCTCAAACGCGTCGATTCTCTGCCTATCTGCGGCTTTGAAAGTCTACGTCTCCGCACTGTACAGAGCAATGGAGAAAACCAGGGTGCGGCGGACCAGGTGTTTTTTAGTCCGGTGTGTTATGTTACGGTCCTTCCAAATTTTACTAAGCTGGGTCATTGCAGATTTTGCCATGCCAATCCGTCTCCGTATTTCAGGTTCGCTACTTCCTCTATTTGTGATCAGCGAGCCAAGGTATTGGAATTGGGTTACGGTTTCGTAGTCATGCAGGAGATTGGTGCGTTGTATAGCTGCAAACCGGTCAATGATCATGAGCTTGGTCTTGGATTTGTTAATAGCAAGTCCCATGTCCATTCTGATAACTTCCGGTTTGTGAAGCAACTCCGCCATTTCATTTTCCAATGATGCGAGGAGGGTGGTATCGTCCGCGTATCTGAGGTTGGATATTATATTATACCTTTTATTATACCTACTTATTAATAAAAAATATAACAGTGCTTGGTGCTGCTCTATAAAGAGGAGCTCGGTGGCGTAGTGGTCAGCGTGCTTTGGTTTCGATCGAAAAACAAAGCTACCTTCTCCATGGTCAGGCCGTGGATGGGTGACCAAGACTTTGTTATCTCGAGCTCCTCCGTGCTTCGGAAGGCACGTTAATCCGTTGGTCCCGGTCGCATTTTGTGACCGTTTCTACCCACCAACCCGCATTGGGCCAGCGTGGTGGTGTGGTGTTACGGCCCATACTCCTTATGTTTTTCTCCATGAGGAACGCCTGTCCCAGCAGTGGGGCGTATATAGGCTGATGAAGAAAGCAGTTTTTAGTCTAGGGTTCCATCAAGTATTTCGCTTTCCGAAAGGGTTCCGTCAGAAAAAGTTTGAGAGCCGCTGGTCTACTCGTAAGTCATTAAAGTTGGTATCTTTTTTATTTAGCACAATAAAAGTATGATTTTTATATCACGACGGCGACTGCTTGTGCCATCTGGCGCGGGCATGAACCAATTACGTCTTGATGAATTAAATTTCTCTTTTTACAGTTAATACAATATTCTTAGAGACTATGATGTAGACAGTAAAGGTCATTTTCAAGCCGCCTCCACGTGACTAAAGAATTTAAAAATATCCGACGAAATGTGAGAGTGGACAACAACAGCAACAACAACAGTAATGTGGGTGTTGTTAATTTTAGGACGCATGTTGTTGGAGTACAGTCTTGTACGATTCCTTTTTTTACACGCTTTTATTTAACTCACACTGTTTGTGTGTTGTCTGCGTCAAAATTTGGAATCTTAATTTGACCCACTTCCCGGTCTTCGATGAGGATGAAATTTTACACACGCTCTGAGTTCTGATGACAATACATGACTAGCTTAGAAACGTCATTACAAATCCAATAGTGCGGCCTCCCCAAGATGGCGGACTGGCTGTTTGAAATCCACCCCATGATATGGATATCAAATGAAAGGGTTTGCTGTCAGGAATACGATTATGTACAACCAAGATTCACCATAAGGCATATGAACATTATTGATAATAAAATTGATTACATTCGAAAATAAAATTTAAATTATATATTTAAATGATAAAAAAAAAGAAAAAAGTTACAATATTTATGTCATGTCATCCATCGCAAAAAATAAATTTAAGTCATAATGTGCTTTATTGGTAAGTAAGCCATTGAGTGCAGTTTTAAATCTGTTATTGTGAACTATATCCCGTACACACTGTGGAATTTTATTATAAATAATGGGTGCCATGCAGCTCACACTTATTTTATGTAGTAAGGGTCTGCACTTTTCTGTAACTTTAAGTTTACCTTCACGACGCGACCCAGTCGGATGTGTCTCAAAACAGTTTGGATATTTCCTTACAAAGTTAGCTATTTCACTTGTATAAATCGACGGTATAGTAAGAATTTTATACTTCCGAAGATAGGGTTCATATGATTCGTCTTGCATCAGTCCAAACATCGACCTTATACATCTTTTTTGAGCTCTGAAGACAGTTTGCTTATCTGTACTATTTCCCCAGAACATTATACCACATCTTATGGTCGATGCAACATATCCGTGGTAAGCTAATTATAAAGTATTTATATAAGCAACGTTTCTTAATTTGTGCAATGCATAGGAGAATTGATTTAATTTCTTTATTAACGAATTAATATGGGTTTTCCAAGTCAATTTATTATCTACAATCAAACCTAAAAATTTCGTGAATTCTACTTCCTCTACCGATTCCCCTAAATAATTTATACGTAAATCTAAGGGGTGGTTATTTCTTTGTTTAACATTTAATAAACATGTTTTTGTTAAATTAAATAAATAAATTTGTTAAGGCCCGATTTTTCAACCCTCAGATAAAATTATCCGCCATTTAAAACTATCACTGTCACTTTCTAAAGTCATAAAAAGAAAAGGGACAGAGCTAACATTGACTGACAGATAGTTTTATCTGAGGATTGAAAAATAGGGCCTTAATAAATTATTTTTTTAGTTTTTTTAACTATTAAATTCACCAATCTTCTACCAGAAAATAAACTACATCTTTGAACTATTAGAAACAAAATTTTTAACTAAACAAATTCACTGGAATGATTAATGCCTGCTAATAGTAAGATGTTAAGCGAACTTAGAAGACGGATGGCGGTAAGACTCCGATTTGTTTGAAAAAAAAACATGCTGAATGTTAAATAATAATATTGTTTTGACATATTGTTGGGCGCGAGTGATTTACGTGTGAGATTTGGGGCTCTTGGCTTTCGTCGAGTTTGTGTAGTAATGTTACTAATAGCGTAGATTAGTACGGTTTTTGTTAGTGATCGGTGTGGGTGGATTTCTTTGTTAATTTTGCTTACAAACGTCGTTCGTCATAATATAATTTGTTGTATTTTATTTAATATTGGGTCTTTATCTATGATATTGGTGTTCTTTTTCTCTCTTATTATTTTGTCTTTAACTATAAAAAAATACTTAAACTCTTAATAAATAATTACCTCCTCTGAAAATAGACCATATTTTTGAGCTCTTTTGATTTGTTTTGATAATTTTTTATAAGTTTAATTGTGTTAAAATCAGAAACGAAGACAACTCTTTTTATGTGCCTCCCGAATAAATTATTTGATTTGCATTCACTTAAAAACGATAATTTTTATGAAGAGAGAAAAAACCTTAGTATGGAAAATGCAGACTTCCCAAAAATCACCATATTTCATAGGTAAGGAAGGACTCATTATTATGTTAAGGATGAATAAAATGTAGGGAGCGAAAGCTTATATAGCTTGATGAGGAAGAAAGTAGTGAGCCACAGAAGAGGATGGCGAAAATATTGGGTCCTTACCTATGAAATTGATGTTTTTATTCTGTCTTAGCAATTTGTCCGTAACTATTAAGTTTCAGAACATTCTTATAAAATAATTGCCTCTTCTAAAAATAGGCCATATATTTGAGCTCGTATTATTTAATTTGAAAATTTTTTGAAAGTTTAATTGTGTTAAAATTAGACACAAAGACAATTATTTTTAACTGTCTCCCGAATACATAATTTGATTTGCATTAACATAAAAACGATGAATAATTTTTATCAAGCGTGTTCACACACATATTGCTTAAGCTTGTCTAATGATACATGCTAAATATTATTATCTCTGGATTTGTCGTTGTGAAGAAAACTGATAAAATTTTAGTATGTAAAATGCAGACATCCCCAAAATCTCCATACAAAAAACCTAATATTTATAGTAGATTTAACTATAATGACGATTTCTTAAATTACAATTATTTTATGTAAGCACCAGACATCGATTTTAATTTATTTAACATGTAATAATTCATTTCAGATTTTGACTTTGTATTAACTTTGGGATTAATGTAATAAGATTTAAAATTCAAAAGCAAAGCTCTTAAACTCTTACGTTATGGAGGCACGCGAAAAAATAGACTTTGTCATTGTCTTATTGTTTCGCAGATAGGATCAAAATTGGCCACAAAATCCTTTCATAAAACTCTGTTCTATTCCTCTCTCTTGCCTTCGAATTAAGGTTCAATTTACAACGTTAATGAACGTTACTAACATCTGTTGGAATGAGTAACGCGCGCGTTGTGATCCGCTGACATGTTGTGACATTAGCGGTACACATGTTCGAGTCTGTCCGACATGTTCTGGGAATTTTGTGGTGTGCACTTTCGGTGTATGCGGTCCGTAGGGAGACAGATAGATGTAGCCGTATGCGAACAACTGTGCGTCATTTAAAAATGACAATATTATGCTATTTTCCGTTTTTTTGTAAACGTCTAATGTACCTACAAAACTCCGTTGAAACCTGTAATTCCGTACAATTTTTAGCGTGATATGACATTTTTATTCAATATTTTCGCAATAAAGCTGACACTTGATGGTAGGATACATAATTAGGATGACAATGAAAGCATGGAACACACCAAAAATTTCCCATTAGCGCATAAATTAAAAAAATTACAGAGACTGGAACACTGGGGGTTTTTGTGGGTAATCGCGGTACATATACCCCTACAACTCGTTCCCCACTTCTGCAGGGGATGTATAAATGCCTTCCTCAATAAAAAGAAGTTGCTCGTGCAGACGACTCCATACAGAGAGAACTGTCTATGGACAAAAACCAACACAAAATTGTTGTGCAATAAAAATCCCTCTCGTTAATTTTGTACAAACACTGGCCAGTAAGCAAATTATCTAACTTATTGAATGCATAGAAATTATTCATTATATGCCTTCAGCCGCTGATAATAAAGTAACAGATTGCAAGTATTTTATTCAGTCCAATAGGGATGGTGTTTAAATATTGACGCGGAAACTACAAAGGGAAACGGAGGATATAGAATATTTAGCGCCTGCGAAATTACACTCGGATTACTAAGTCTATGTTTGTGGATATTTCTTGTAAATAATGTTTATTAAATTGCTTTTATTGCATACCAACATACATTATTCTCGCTTTTATCCCTGTGGGATAGGTATACAGCATTCCTACATGCTAGGATCTTAACACACGTCTTCATGCATGTCCGTCTGTGGAAGGTCCTTTTGACCTGGCCGTTCTTGAGAACTACTTCAGTTTGGTTGTGGTACGTCCACTTCCAAGGTTCCTACTCAGATCAGCCTGACATAGCCTAGGTATATGCCTTATCAGTTTACTTTCATTCATCTGCCAACGTGCATGAGTCATCTAAGCATCTCTTTTTTGATATTATAAATCTTCTTAAACTGTAATTAATGATAAACAAGGCATTGAAAGAAAAACTGGACAAAATGCGAATTTGACAGCTAGACATTTGACAAATTGGATAAAGTGAGCACATAAGACCCGATTCATCCATTTAACCAATAGATGTTTGCATAGATTTTTGTTTTGTCTTGTGCACTGGTGTCGCTTCTCTTACATCCTGAGATCTCACACACCTGTAACGGGTTGACTGGAAGATATCCCTATTAGAGATAAGTCCTCCCTTGTATACTTCTGCTTTTTACATTGTTTCTTTTTGTTTATGTGCAATAAAGAGTTTAATATGAACTTAATTGACTGTAATTTCTTCGTATTACTCTATTTTTAACCGACTTCAAAAAAAAATCCCCAATTTTTGTATGGCTAAGTGTGGTCACAACACAAACACAGTGCTCCTTGGACTCTGCCTACCCCTTCGGGGATTATAGGCGTAATTTTATGTGTGTATGTTCAAAAAAAGAAGGAGGTTATCAATTCGACGAAAACTTTTATGTTCCTTTTTTATGTGAATAAATGACATTTTATTCAAAAAATTAAACAATAATACAATGTAACTGTGAAACGAAACAACATTATTATTATATTAACGCTTCACCCTCACCTCTTTGGACACGAAATTGAAGAATTCATTTTATTAACTTTTCATACAACAAAGGTGGTCTACGCCTTTACCGACTCTATTCCATTGTATTAAAGATTATTTTGATGTAGCTGCTGCAGGTTGTGCAGTTACGTATGTAAGGGCCGCCACATTTGAACAAATTAGCTTAAATAATTAAGTGGCACGTGTTTTGACGTTGCTACAGTAGATGTAGGGTTGTGTGCTTTGAAATTTTTTTATATATATTAGGTTGGGGAAAAAGTCTTTTCGCATTATAGAATGTATAAACTTGTAATAAAATCTCTTTGGCTATACTATTAGTATCTGGCTGGTTTTGGTATCATTGAAAGTTTAAATTTTAAAGAACATAATTCCAAATTCAAATTAGGAAAATGTGTGATTTTCATTTGTTTTTCGTACCGCCAAGATGAGTGAATCTAATGAAGAAATTCGATACATTTTAAAATTTTACTACAAAAAAGGTAAAAATGCAACGCAAGCCGCGAAAAAAATTTGCGATGTTTATGGACCTAGTGCAGTGTCTGTGAGAGTAGCACAAATTTGGTTTAAGCGTTTTCAATCCGGAAATTTTGATGTCAAAGATGCACGTCGCTCTGGTCGCCCTATTACAGATAAAATGGATGCCATTTTTGAAAAAGTGGAGCAAGATCGGCATGTCAGTAGTTACGACGTAGCTGAAGAACTGGGAATTGACCACAAAACAGTTTTGGCGCATTTGAAAAAAACTGGGTACACAAAAAAGCTCGACATTTTACCCAAATGTCCCTCACGAGCTCACTTAAGGAAACCTAATGAACCGTGTACTCATTTGTGATTCTTTATTACGACGTAATGAAACCGAACCATTTTTGAAGAAGCTGATAACTGGTGATGAAAAGTGGATCACGTACGACAAGAACGTGCGAAAAAGGTCGTGGTCAAAGGCCGGTCAGGCTTCACAGACTGTGGCGAAACCCGGGTTACTCGCAACAAGGTAATGCTGTGTGTGTGGTGGGATTGGAAGGGCATTATTCATTATGAGCTGTTACCACCAGGCAGGACCATCGATTCTGAACTCTACTGTGAACAACTGATGAGATTAAAGCAAGAAGTTGAGAGAAAGCGGCCGGAATTAATCAACAGAAGGGGTGTGGTTTTTCATCATGATAACGCTAGACCTCACACATCTTTAGCCACTCAGCAAAAATTAAGAGAGTTTGGCTGGGAGGTGTTAATGCATCCGCCGTATAGTCCTGACCTTGCACCTTCAGATTTCCACCTGTTTCGGTCTCTTCAGAATTCTTTAGGCAGTGTCAGGTTTACATCACGAGAGGACTACCAAAACCACTTGTCGCGGTATTTTGACCAGAAGTCCCAAAATTTCTATAGCAATGGGATCATGTCCCTACCTACAAGATGGCAAAAAGTTATCGAACAAAATGGTACCTACATACTTTAGTTAAATGTAAATAAACTATATTAAAAAAAGTTTTGAATTTTCTTAAAAAATGCGAAGAAAATTTTTCCCCAACCTATTATTTTGGTTTATAGAAGTTGTTATACAAATCACTGACTGGTTAAATCGATCAGGTGTTTAGTGTCTATTATTTTTGGATGTAGGATAAAGTATGCAACTTTTAAATCGGCAAGGCTGATATGCTGTGCTTTTTGTAAAATAAAAACATTATTCAAAGTAATTGAGGTTAAATACGAATACTTTATTGCACTCATGTTGTACATAAAGGTCTTAAAGCTAGTAATAGTTCTACCATGAACCCTGTAAGGGCATCGCAATTAAACTAAACGAATTGACGTTACTATTAATATACTCATATTTTAATAGGCATTAAAAGTATATAATTTATCATAACAGTTAATTAGATTGATGCCTTATAATGTTGAAATTGAAGATCGCTCTGCCTACATCAGCAACACTTCCTAACTGCCCGTGTAACGTGCGTGCCAATTTCGTAAGAAAGGGAGACTAAATGTATGACGTCAACCTAGATGTCATTTTTGTTGAAGATGTGTGTTGATCGAGTTTGACATAAAACTTTATTTTTGTTAGAAGTTGTCATAAGAATAATAATATTGTCTGTTTCTTTTTTTGTCTGTACTCTAATTGGCACTCAATAGTGTTGCTGTTTGTATATAACAAAAGCTCGCCCCGTGTTGCATAAACACTAAATCATCTCAGGTAAAGTATGGGTGACAATGTACCTACCCTATGGGAATAAAATCACAATATGTCATGTCAAGCATTATGCGCCAACTAGTTATTACAGTAACTCAGTATTTTAATTAATCAGTGACAGTTGACAGCCCTGAAGGAACGTTCGTATTATACTTACAAGCAGGAAGATACTCGGGTGTGAGTGTAGCGATTTGTGGCTTTATGTAATACTAACATAGGGAGCTCTCTCCATCTATGTAATGTGTATAACACTTTGATTCTCTTTTATGTTAAATTAGTTCATAGTGACGCCAAGAGATGGCGCTGCATGTTCTTATATCGCGCTAACGATGTTTCTTGTATGTAAGATATAAGGTTAGGAAGATTGTATGAAATAAGCTATCCAATAAACCTGTTTGTACTGGGTTTTTTGTTTTTATGGTTAATACCTAAGTACACTCGACGTTGTGGTACCTTGACAACACAGTGGTTGTACAAATGAGATAGTTACATTAGTTTTTTTTTACTTTTAATTCGTTTTACTTTTGACACGAAAAGTAATCCACATCATACAATAACCAGCGCAGACGACGGACCATCCGTGATTCTTTTTAGTCTGTTAAAATAGAACATATTGAACTATATGCAATAACGCACATGACGTGCAATGTCCGCCGCACAAAAAATCCCTTGAAATCTGACAGACTACGCCGCACCTCTGTAACTATATGACGACATCCGTGGTCGAGTGGTCTGTACGCCGGTCTCAAGGCGTCGCCATCTCGAGAGGTTCTGGGTTCGATCCCCGGTGGGGGCAAATGTTTGGGTGATGAATTTTCAGGCATTTGTTCTCCAGTCTTGGATGTTTATATATATTTTTCTATATTCATCATATTTATATGTATTAATCTATTAAATATATTTATCCGTCATCTAGTGTCCGTAACACAAGCAGTATTAGTTGCTTAAAATGGGGCTAGTTGATAGGTGTGAATGTTAGAAGATATTTATTTATTTATTATTATTTATTATATGCAGTAAGGCATATGACGTGCGAATAATCGAAGGATCTTTTGCGCGCTATACAGACATTTTGAGTGCCGCAGACTAGATCGCACAAAAAGCATGTCGTCTGCGTCGCACCTTAATAATGTTCACCTACGTTATTATCCCTGTGGGGTTAGTGGACCTTTCAACGCATTGGAAAATTGGATAAATAAATCATTTAGTTTCCAATTTCTCTTGGGGTGTCTTTTCCTCATCCATTTTCCTCTATCAATCGTCCTCATATCTGCACTTTCATTCCCTAGTCATGTTCTGGTTTACGCACTCTATTAACATCACCAATTTCCTTTGATATAGGTATAAATAAATATTGTTTATATTCACTTTAATTAGTCTTGTTGGAAAGTGAGTTGTTGGGCTTGGGTTTAGCATCTAGGCATAACGGTTAAATATACATAATGTAATATTTGATTGATTAACATACATTAAGATTGATTAACGCTTATATTTTTGATAGAAATTGACATAACAACCATAACTCTAGTACAAATAGTACGTATGTACGTAGTACGTAGATCTCACAAAAGCATATGGTTCACTCAAAATTGCATCAAAAATAAATGTGTATAAAGAACAATTCCTCTTCAATCTTCCAAACATGAACATAAAACTATTACAAAACTCCCGTAAAGGCGCAATAATTACTTCCAAAGAATCAACACGAGCACCCGGATGCTCCGGGCGAGATTACGGCCCGTCACTACGGATATCACTTACGGCCCGTCCGGATGATCCGCGTAATCCGGACAAGGAATGGCCTGAGCGACCCGGATATATTTACCTGTAGCGCGGGAGGGTTGTGTGGGTCGGTACTAGAGTATATTTATTATGTAAATTATTGTACATTTCGGGACATCATCGAGTCTACGCTTTCGTTATTCCGGAATATGAAAAATGTTTATTTACATGTGTTGGGAAGTATGTTTGGCATTTACTCGAAAATACTCGTTGTATGGGTGACGAAATAATTTTTTCCACTGGATGTTTGTATCTTTATTTCCACATACACACATACATACAATCACGCCTGTAACACCCGAAGGGTTAGACAAGAGTCCAAGGAGCACTGTGTTCCTTAAGACCACATTTAGCCATACAAAAATTGGGTTTGGTCAGATGAAAAATTGTGAAAGAGTAGTAACAAGTGGCTAGCTCATCGCCTACACAATCACAGTCCCAGTGCTCAATACGTCCTTAGTCACCTTTTACGACATGCTAGGCAAGAAAAGCAGTTGTTACATTCTTTTTGTGTCCCGGACCAACTTTATTTAGCATATTTTTAAGTATATCAGAAGAATTTTATTTACATACCTAACATATTATTATTGTTATCATCACGCATATATTCAACAAGACGTAGGCAGATGTGTTAAGAAAAATTTTCGCCCGATTCGTTTAAAAAATGCACATAGACTTCTGTTATGTACCGGGCCCAGTGTTGGGACATACGTACATACGTACGTAATGATAATTTATAAGTTGTGTTGTTTCCATAGTCGGCACTTCTTATATGCTGCTAATTAGTTATTTTAGCTGACCAATTGTAATTTTTTTGGAATATTTGCCAACCTTTTTAATAAAACCCAATTCTTTTGGAATTATTTCTTCTATTGTACCTTTCCGCTCTGGGTTAGATTGGATGATAATCTTATTAGTTTTGTCTTAAAGAGTCGGATATAGCTTTGAGCGATTGTACAATAACATTGAATTGATTCTCTCTAGAACTCGTAATAAAAAAGCTTTCATAAAAATATTATTCGAAAAAAAAACAACAAAAACACTGTTGACATTGCGTTAGTCGGCGTCGTCGTTTGAACCCATCCTTTTAGGCTAAATGTTTTTTTTTCTCTTCTTTTACACAATATTTACAACGGAACACTGTCTTTTAAGATGCTTAAAGGGAGGGAAGCCGGGGTCGTGATAAACGATTTTTAAAATACCCGTTCACGGTTCGTTACTCATCCAGGCTTGTTTCAGGCGAATGTTTTTCTTATATATATTTTTTATGCGGGCTGATAGCAGATGTGTACGACCTGGTATAGTAATAAATATATGGAGTACTTATTCTTGATCCTTTTAATATAATATAATAAAGCCTGACCAGGAAAATATTAAATCTGCCCTGGAGTCGACAAAAATTTATTAGAACAAAATTAAATATAAAAATTACAGACAGCTTAACAACAGCTTATACGAGAGGACTGATTATAATATTATCATTAATAATTTAAAGCATAAATTGATTAAATCGTCATGGTGATACGATTTATTTCATCTTCAAAACAGGTTTGATCCTATAAAGATTTCCTAGATTAATGGACAGCAGCAACAGCAACTATTTTATTGCTAAAATAACCCATCAAGTTAGAAAAAATCTAAATTTTGATTTCTGTGGCTGTGATCATAAAGTGCAACTATTTCACGTTGATACCAAACTCGAACTAATAGAATGCCAGAGCTGTACCATAAAGAGCCCCATTTCCTGACTATAAAGTGTGTTTTACCGTAAAATCTGTTTCAATTTGTGTCGACCGGTTCCCGAGATGCCGAATTACCGAGTTTCTAGATGCCTCTAATGTATTCGGTAACTGGCGGCCGCGCTGAAACCACCAGTTTTAGCTAAATTGTAATTGATTATTGAGTTTGTTAAGACTGCGTTCTGGGGGTTAAGTTTGGTAAACTTAGTCCCCTCGCACACGAGGCGCAAGCGCAAGAGAATTGTAAACGTATCGTTACTACGTTACGCGTACGAGACGTGCAGTGATCTGAGGCTGTAGTGTATGTTTTTGAGTATAAAAAACGTTACTATTGTAGTAGCGTTAAGAGTCCAATTTGTATAGGAAACGTGAATAGCGCCTCTAGCGGAACGTAACGCATACTAAGTTTCCCATACAAATTGAGCTCTTAACGCAACTAAAATAGTAACGTATTTAATACTAAGAAACTTACACTAAGGCCTCTGCAAACGTATCGTTACTTAAGCGTATCGTTTTGGGTCTCAGCAGTTGAAATTATGGTGTGTCGTGAGCGATTTGATTGTCGATTGTTTTTCCTTGGGCGCCACCGGCGCCGCGTGGCGAAATTTTTAGTTTTAACACAAGTATGCAGCCTCCGTCACGTCGTTGCATACCGGTAGCCGTATCGTTTTACCAGCCTGTAACGACGGAGACTGCACCCAAGGAAAAACATTCGACAATAATTCGCTCACGACACTCGCTATGATCAACTGCTGAGACCCAACACGATACCCACCGCTTTTTTATGCCAGTGACGCTATGCCTATCGTAATGACATAATACATAATGCATCTCTCATACGTGTGTGAACTCCAACTCCAAGTTCGTGAACGGTTGGCCAACCGTTCACGAACTATCAGGAGGCGTGACTGGCGCGGATTGTACGCTCGCCGATCGGCAGCCCGACCGCCGAAGAGTTCCTACGCCATAAAAGCAGCTGATCGGCTACTACTATTATTTCGCACTAAAAGCATTCGGAATATGCTGTCGAGTATTCCCAATAACAAAAGAAGTGAAACGTAAAAATAAACCTTATAGCAGTGATTCAAAACACTGTTTTAAACGTGATAAAAAATGCTTTCCTCTCCGAGCCGGTGAAATAATAATACTTGGACTTCAAATAATAGGAACTTAACAGGATGTTGTGTCCTGATAGTTCTAATCAAATAAAATGCCATCGCCATTTACAACCAACTGCACATTTCCTCGAAAATAACCAATAAATCATATTAAAATGAAATCTCAGAAATGATTTAAGAAACTACTCCAATACGCAAACTTGAAAGCAGCGAACGGGACAATACAAGGCTAAGAATCCCAACTATTCTCAGGGAATGGCGTCCCTGGGAAAATAAAATATAAACGAGTGGAATCGAACGGTGGACGATAAAATTTTATTAAAAAACTCGGTAATGTCACTTGCAAACGTTATTAGGTATTCTGGTAGGGCTGCCGAGTTGCCTATATGTCGTGTTCTGTGTCTTGTATTGGATTTAGATTTTATTTGTTATGTAGATGTTGCTCTCTTTGTTTTGCATTGTGCAGTTTATAGGATGATTTTGTAAGCTTCGTTATGATGCCAGCTTCGGACGGTATGTAAGGTTTGTGGTCTCGGGTACTATAGAAGACTTCTTCTCAAAAATCGTTATAGGGTCAGTTTCAAACGTATTCGGCTGGAACGCCCTAGAGATTCTCCCTGGAAGCTCCCTTTAGGGACCCCCTAGGGGGATGCCTAGAAGAGAGAAATCCTCCAGTGGGGGCTCGCCGCTACAGGCTTTTGGACTTACAATAAGAGTCCGTAAAAAAGGCGGTCTTGCCTCCTTCTATCATTTCTTACTTTTACCAATTCGCATTGGGCCAGCGTGATGGTGGTACGGTCCTCGATATTTCTCATGTGTTTCTCCAGGAGGAAGGCATGTGCCCAGCAGTGGGATGTATATAGGCTGCGGACGATTCTTATGTCTTGTCCGTAACTGCACTGATGAACTCGTATATTTTTCATGTTGTACCTATATGGCAACCCTGAATCGGTAAAGGTCTGGATTTCAATTTCAACAAGTGGCTTGTGCGCCATTGCTAGTCTCGTTTACAGTGTAGAGCAATTTAATGGGTTACTACACGATGGAGATAGAATTTTAATTTATAACTTTTTCGGCTCCAGACTGATTTACTACTATTTCAATAAAAGCATGACTTTTTTAAGAACTTTTCGTCACTGAGTCGTAGATATTGTGACATAATTTGAATCAATTATTTTTTAATGTGTACAATTTTGCTTATTAGAGATTTATGGAAAACTATGAGATGTATTTGTTTTTCTTGTTCCAATTAGGTTTTTCACAACTAAACAAACCAATTACTCTCTTACACTAACAATGGAACGTATTTTTTTACTTATTAGTTTTTTTTTAATTTTTATTTTTATTTATATGAGAGTTGTAAATTTCTTTATTTAAGTCTTAACATTAGCCTCAATGAGTTTTGAAAAAAATATTATTACGATTTGACCGTAGGTAGGTACTTTAAAAATAAAATAATTTAGTGAAACATTATTGCAGTACATAATTTTGTCTCCAAGTGTAAAATATTTTCATTCATAGATGCATATTATTCGCATTTTGACTAAACGATAAATACTTCAAACTTTTCCGTTCGGTTTTAATGGACTTTAAGTGTACTTTAAGCGGCAATGGAATATTTAATGAATTATATCCTTACTTTGGATATTATATTTTGTTGCATTAATATTTACTGGCATCTGGTTAGCTTTCCACGAGAATTTTGTTATGTATTGAGTTTTTATTGCTTCATGTCTTTATTATCCCCCTTAAACTACTTTTTAAACCTAATACCTATAAAAGTAAAAAAATCCTCCCTTTTTCCTTCATCGATCTTATTTGTGTATGGGTGATGTGATAAAGTATTACTTTTCATATTTACTATATATAAGTTGGTATTAAAAATGATATGCAATCACGAAAGGTTGGCAATCACTGAGCTTAGTCCGTCCAGGGATACTTAACCTTTTCTACAGTTATTATTTTATAAAAAACTAATGCAAAGTTTTCTTTTGTTTCAGGACGTAATACACACAATCAGTTCGCCACACGGACAAGTACAAAGGATTGTAGTCTTTAAGAAGAATGGCGTACAGGCTATGGTTGAATATCCTTTTCAAAAGATTTTATAATCATTAATAGTTTTAAGAACCTATTCATTTTTTAACCGACTTCAAAAAAGAAGGAGGTTCTATGTTCGTCTGTTTATATATATATTTTGTGTATGTTCACCGATTACTCCGAAACGACTGAACAGATTTCTACGATTAAAACGTTATTATATCAGGTGTGATCGTGGTTGGTTCCATTTTTCTGAAATTAGTTCAGTACTTTTCAAGTAATTCTGAAAATACCGAATTTTTAAGTTACGATTCATTATGCGCAGTCACCGACATCTCTGTAAATTTTTTTTTTCTTTGTTTGAAAGGGTATAATTAGTCTTCAGAAATAGAAAACCATCCTTAATTGATCATAAGGTCTGCTTCAATGTACACTACTATTAGTGTGTAATATGATTTCAACCCAATACTAGGTGGAGTGTCTTATAGTTTATGCTTTCCACTGTACATCGTAATATATTCAGTATTTATTTGTTTATAGTATGCTCTTGTACTAAATAGAGCAAGTAATAAAATTGAAGATGTATTTTTCCACGCTTCCTAATTGTTGGGTGGCAGTGATAGCGAAGCGGTTAGTTTCTTTCTTTATATTTTTTTTAAAGCACAGCAATTGACTCCACACCACCTGATTGTAAGCAGTAGGAGAGTTCATTTGTGGAAATAGCTAGAGACATAGAGAACAGAAGCACTAGCTACCTCCACCTTGTTGGACCATGACGTGCTTTTCTCACGCCTCTCCTAAAGTAGCCCATGCTGTACGATGGAGGTAATACGTGTGCCGGAAGCGAATTCCATGCACGAGATGTGCGAATTCCATGCACAAAGAAAGGGTTTCTTAATACTTTTGTCCGTGGCAACAGAGAGGTCTCTGTAAATTTATGTCTTCACAATCCGGTACGCGTACTTCTTTGCAGGGCTAGGGCCACAAAGAATACCACCACCTCCAATACTTTGCTGGACCCATGAAGTACTTTTGTAAGTTAACGTCTTACCGTCTGTCACCCTTCGGTTGTTTATCACGACTCATTGCATAAAGACTATTGTGAGCACATAATATAATACCGTTTGATATTATTTCAGTCGTTATTGGTTTTTGAAACATCGAGGTTACTAGACCACTATTAGGGTACACAACATTGGATGTTCAAGAAAGAATTGAAAAAGTTTTCCAAGGATTGGCAACGTGGGGTTAAAATTGATTTGTATTGCAAGCGTCCATAAGCAATGGTAACCACATACCATCAAGTGAACCGAAAGCTGTAGCAGAATTAAATAAATTTCAACTTGCCCATACTTAAAACAAAAAACGCTGTATAAGCTCTACACGCCGTCAGTGGGACCACACCCGCTGCCCTCGTTAACACGTTGTAAAAGCTCTCGTAAATATCCGTCCACTATGCCCATCATGGCTATCTACGACAAGTGATGAAACGTATATCGATTTTATCTAAAAATCTATTTGCTCTTACCGTTTACCGATCCATTAATGTGTCTGTAAAGCCTTGGTGAGTATTAAATATAACGGAGTAGTATACAAGGTTATTTTTAAAGAATCAACAACTTAGACTAGCTAGCTAACGTCTTTAATAACAAGATTTATTCCATCAGTCTTACCATAACTAAATATTCATTAAAAATGATTTAACAAGCTTATAATGTACTGTCGTAACATAAGTAAGTCTATGTTCCGTTCATGCGAACATACGAAACGCGCGACGCTAGTGCACGCGTTGAGCACAGAGCAAAGAACATTCAGAAGTTGATATTAATTTTTGTATGAAAATTAAAATGTATCAAATTATCAAAAGTCGTAGAACAAATATTGTTATTTATGATTTTCGCTACCTACTATTGCGAGTTAATTATTATGAATTTTTTTTGCTTAGACGACTTCCATAGTCCATCGTTTTGTACGGCAGTTTTAAAGCGATTGCTATTTCTAGAAATTCCAGGTTCGAATCTCGGTAGAAGCAAATGTTTAAGTGATAAATGCATGGCAATTGTTCTACAGGTCTTTTGAATGTTCAGTCGAATTTTAGTCTAATACACACCGAAGCGAAGCCAAATTTAGACGAACGGGGCACTACTCGTTCCAGAGTAGGAGAATAGCGAGTTCGATCCCATCGCCCGTACCAGAGTTTGAATAAAATTATATACAGGTCATTGTTAATATCGCCTGCCTCACATTGTACTGTCGAGTTCAAAAATATGTACGCACGTTTGACAGTAAATGACTAATTGGTAGGGGATTAAGACTATCACCTGTCAAATGTGCATATATATTTTTGAACTCGACTTTACCCGGCATGGCAACAGGCTCGCCACCTACATATCACACACACAGTTTTTGTGTTTGTTTGGAGAGGTGCATTACACACCCACAACTTGCCAATAATTTTGTTGCATTAATTTAATGGTTATATTAATTATAAAAGCTATATCTCCAAGCTATCTAATAATTTTCCCGTCTGAACAAGAGCAATGCTTTCGCAATAACTTGTACCAAAAAAACCAAGGAGCTGTAAATTTTTAACGACCCTATTTAACTCTGCTCGTAAAATCGGTACAACTGAAAAACTAGCTCGTAAACTAGACGCCGAGATAATTCTCGAGCGAGTGAGCGTGGTTAGTGATTTGTTTTTTTTTTACTTTTATTGATGGTTCAGATCAATCGAGAAGCTGATGGCTTCGTGAAAGAGATGGTTTATAGGGTATTTAGGAAATTAAGGTGGTTATTGCCGATTTGGAAAATTTGGGAAGGTACAGTCGAGTCCAAGAATTTGTATACACGGTTGACATTTACTCTCATTGGAAGGGAATAAAGACTGTCACCTGTCAAATGTGCATAAATTTTTTTGAACTCGACTGTACTCGTGCTTTGTCGGTCACCTGAAATTTCCCATTTGTATCGATAAGTTTGACAAAAACTACCTCAACATAACAAAAACTCTATTCTGGGCGGCAGCGGGCGGCACAGTATATATATTATATTATTGCGGTGACCGTCCAGTTATACAAACACGATGACGCAAATGTTTGTACCGCGCGTGTCTGAAACCCCGACCAAACGTCGGGGTTTGTCGCTGTTGACAAGTCTGTGTGTCCGAATGGCTGTAAAAACTAAAAACTGCCTCGTTGTATGATAATTGGAGGAGGGACATCGGCGGCATCGGCGGCAGCGGTATCTTTCAATCGATTTGAATCTGCCGATTCCGTCTCAATATTACGGCTGTAAAGCCACAGGAGATGTTAAAAAGTTGACCCGCTAGGTTCCAATACAAATCGTTATACTTGCGTTTTCTATTTAAATGTATGTCTTTGGGGACCGTGTATGAATATGACAAATATACACGATTTCCAGTTTAATAGAAGCTCAGTGGTACGCACAGGTCATTATTACAGTTAGTGCTGCCCTTTTCTCATCTTTGCTATCGCTGCCTAAATATTTCAGTATTTTTTGTACATACACATTCACGACTATAATCTCCTAAAGGTTAGCCAGAGACTTGGCAAAGCATCTACACTGACTGCACATGTGCTCTGCGTGACAGGTGGTGAGCCCGTCGCCGCTATAAGCTATTGGATGGTTGTGCAGTTCTAAGTCCATTAGTCGCCCTTTACGACACCCAAGGGAAGATATGGTATTTTTCTTTTAATGAGCCAATACCACACGACTTTTGCAGATTACTATAAAAATAAATATTTATTATCTTCAAACATTCACACCTATCAACTAGCCGCACTTAAGCAACTAATGCTGCTTGTGTTACGGACACTAGATGACGGATAAATATATTTAATAGATAAATACATATAAATATCCTGAATATATAAATATATATAATCATTTAAGACTGGAGAACAAATGCCTGAAAGTTCATCACCCAAACATTTACTCCCACCGGGGATCGAACCCAGAACCTCTCGAGATGGCGACGTCTTGAGACCGGCATACAGACCACTCGACCACGGAGGTCGATAAAGGTACTACTGTAGGTAGCTAAGAGCTAGTGGAGCGGAGTTCATATACTAAACAAACATATAAAAATCCACAGATGACCGACAAAAAATAATATAGTGTCATTCTGTCATATTATTCAAACAATTCCTGAATTAAATATGAATTATATCCAACGATACAAATGCCAAACGCAGCTGCCGCGGGAATCGCGCATCGAAAAAATGCTCGTTCAATAAATAACACGGCCATTACGAATTACATTTATTTATATTTGCCTCGCCTGAATGGAGGAGTCGACTTATAGGAGGCACGTGGTCGCCAGTCTCGGATTCCTTCACACGTGCAGCAATAGATGTTTTTATTGTATTCACGTTCGTGGAGGTGTAAATTTTGTAGATATCGATACATCACTGTATGTATTTATCCCAAAATTATGCTAGTAAAATTTCTGATTTCTGAAAGAAGCTTGAGGAGAAATTCGGTGGCATAGTCGTTGAAACCAAGGAAACTCGCCATGAATGAACCTTTTGATGGGTGACCAAATGTGTCTCAAACTCCTCCCTGCTTAAAGAGGCTGTTGGCTTTTTCCTGGTGCATACTGTAATACACGTTTTGCCTTCCTCCGGACATGGATTAATTACTTTTTAAGATACGTGAAAAGCATCATAATTTCTAGCAGTATAGAAGAGAATAAATCAGTATATCAAATCTTATACTAGCCAACTTTGTGAGCCGAGAAATACGAAACAATTTTAACCTCATGGAGGGCCGCGAACACCGGTACTCGCAAACAATAGATTATTCTATTATGTCTCGTTTTGTGCCCGTTGACTAGTTAAGTAGATTACATGAACATTTATGACGCGTGAACGAACGTTCGCTTTCATATTCTCATGTTACAGTGACATGGCACTACAACGCTTCAGTTGAAAAAGAGAGGTAGATGTAAATACCTCCATAAATTACTTATGTAATGGTAAACACCTCTCTCTATACCGCTTTGGGGGTAGAAGTGTGATGAATCATGAGACATGAGTCATGTGATGACGATATTATTACGAGTTTTTAATGCTTTTATATTTCATTCAATTTACCACCTACAAACCTACCACTAAAATGTAGTTATTGAATAACATTACACATTATGCCGTCAATACACGACATATCTTTCAATACATTTCACGTCCCAAAAAATATTAACATTTTATGAAGATTACATAACCGTGTAAATGTAACACGGCTTGAAGGTCGTGCGAACGTCGACCCACAGTTACGGACACGTGTCATTGGAATAAAAACAAAATGACGAGGGTTGGCGCATTGAGATTTTAATTTGAATATTATTTTTTCCGCGAGGCGATATTGATCGGTTTCAAAGACGTTCAGGTTGACGGTTAGTATAGTGTAATGTCAATGATTAAATTTTCACCAATGTTTAGTTCAATTCGATCAATTTATTGCGAATACATGTTTATACAGGTTCTATACAATGTATTTTGTTATAGCCATATTCTACCTTTTTGACATGCAACATGAATACGATAACAATAAAATGAAAATATTTTAATATTAAAATATCAATTACTTACAAATTTTAATTTTAAATTTCAAAGTTGCATTGTTGAGATAAGAATACTTCGCAATGAAAGGTAGATTTACAATAAAGCGAAAAACTAAGACAAGGCTAGGTGTAAGGAAGCGATCTCCTCCAGACAACTTGAAAATGGAGATGCAGCGAGATAAAGTGGGTGTACCATAATCACTTTTACTATAATATTAAAATAAGCATGAAGGATGCACAAACACATACATATAACAATAATATAGAATTCTATATGAACTGTCAGAAATTCCTTCTGTATTGCAATTGTAAGTAATTGAAAACATTTATGGTTTTGAGATAATAAATTAATATCTTCACACATATCAACTAACCCCATTTTAAGCAACTAATGCTGCTTGCGTTACGGACACTAGATAACGGATAAATATATTTAATAGATAAATACATAAAAATAACCTGTATATATATAAATATATATAAACATCTAAGACTTAAGACTGGAGAACAAATGCCTGAAAATTCATCACCCAAACATTTGCCCCCACCGGTGATCGAACCCAGAACCTCTCGAGGTGGCGACGCCTTTAGACCGACATACAGACCACTCGACCACGGAGGTGTTTGAATGTATCGACTTTTTTTGATAATAATTATAATAATTATATTATAGTATGTAATAGTTGGCAACCCTAATAATACGTTTAAATCATTCAGTGCGAATCGCTCGCCGTGATTTACGCGTTTCGTTTGGATTAGTCATTTGTCGCGCCTTTGATGCGTTTTGTTCGTTTCTGTCTGTACACTCGCAGCGCAGGAGTAGTCTCGCGTAAAAATACATCTGAAACTACTTGGTTGATGTTTTTATATGGAATGGCGTTTGTTCGTGATTGTTTTATAATAACATAAGTAAATAATATGTGGAGTGTGTTTTTATCAATAGATAAAATAACGCGGCATATCGAGTAATTTTTTTCAAATTAAAAGCGATAAAAATTACATAGATAACATAACATGACCTCGAAGGGGTGGATAGAGTTGTTAAACACTAACACTTCGCCTGATATAAGGCCCGTATTACAGAACCAAACTCAAGCGTAGATCTCTGCTTGAGCGCAGTTAAAAAGGGATGGCGCTCTGTGGGATCAATAGCGCCGTCCCTCTCTAACAGTGTTTAATACGGTTCTAAGTTACCCATCTGGCGAGCCGGTTGCCATGCACCGGGTACAAGGACAATTCAAATTACAAAGATGATGAAAATTAATCCAATGGGTGTAGAAATAAAACATTTGCGATACAATTAGCTTAACCTCTATTATGATTTATGGATTGTATAAGACCGCTTTTGAAAAAAAAACTGATATTTTTGGTACGTAAAGGAATAATAGAAAAAGAATCGTACGAATATTTATTAACATCCACATACGGGTAATTTTTTATTCCTATAAGGATTTTTAGTTCTTCTAGAAAAAAAACCGCATAATAAAAGTCTCGCCTTGTTTCCCTTTTATACATAATTATTCAGATTTTGTGCTGGAAACTTTTGGCGAAATGACATTTTGTATGAAGATCCCGAGGGTTTTTTTTATTAAAAAGTTAAAAACAAGTTACTCCTAATTACTTCGATATTCGGCGGCGGCAGCCGACGAAGGGTGTCGGGGAATAAATTTAAAATATTTTATGTCCGTAATAATAAAATAGATTTTGCGGCCTTCGTCTTGCGTCCGTGTTATTGGCTTTATTCAATATCTCATGTTGGACAATTTTTGATATCACTTAAGTATTTAGGCAAGAGCAATCAAGAATCAGGTCCATCGGTTATCGTAGCCTATGGACGCTTACAACACCGCAGGAACCATTTGCGCGTTAGAGTGGTTCTATAGTGACGCCTACGGCTGGCGCCGTTTTGGCCAGTGCCGGCCACACGTGCTAGGTTTCAATACAAGAACGGCGCGTTTTGAACTGCATGACAGTGAAACGCTGCTAGTACCTCGTGTATTTGTAACAGACTAATTGAAAATTATGATAATGAAACCTTTTAAAGTTTTTCACGTAGTTTTTAATGGGAAGTAATACATTTGGCAGCCATTTAATTATTTGGTCAGCAACAAAAAGGTCCACCGAAAAATCATTTGGGCAGAAAAATAATTAGTGGAGATGCAAAATAATTATTTGGGCTTTACATATTATGTTACCGGGAATGTATAAAATTAAGGAAAAGGATCAATGAAGGATCAAGGATCAATTCCTAGGAAATGTATTCTGATGGATATTAGGTTAAGGTTACTATTTTTATGACCCAACAATATTTGTGTCATCAAAACATATATTAAACAATTTGCTAGCAAAGTAAACTTTTGAGTTGCTGCCCAATTAGTTATTTTGCTGACAAATTAGAAATATCTGCTGCCTTTTGCCTGCTGGCAATTGTATTTTTTTGCTGACCAAAATTCGAATATTTTGCTAAGCATTTAAGTAACACCTGTTTTTAATTAAAGTTTAATTATTTCTTGCTTTTTATTATAATTTCTTCTTGCTTTTTTATATAATCGCTAGTCCCACACTGTGGTAGCACCCTTACTCATCAAAGTTATCGAAGCAGCTATCTTAGAGTCTAGACTGTTTGAATAATCTCTCCTATTAAACTTGTCTCTCATAACGATTTGACGTTTAAGATCAATCTGTAATAGGATCTTGGGGAATGCAAACGATTCTAGATATTATAGGCTGTAACTCTTCAGTACCTTCGCGACATTGAGATAGGTGGAATGGTTTTCTCCGATTAGTGGATAGATTAATTCTTACTGAAATGTAAGGTTAACGTAGATTTTATCTGGCAGTGTTGTAAGGATCTGAGGAATTCGGTGGGGTAGTGGTTAGTACGCTTTCGATATCAAGAACAAAGCTACCTTCGCCATAGTCAGGCCTTAGATGGGTGACCAAAACTTTGTGATCTCGAACTCCTCCGTGCTTCGGAAGCCACGTTTTGCCGTCAATCCCGGTCGCGTTTGCGATCCTATATTGTAGAGTGGAGGTTGTAAGGATAAAATAAATAAGAATATTTTTTTATAAAAATCATTTGATCACTATCTCGCCTCATGGAAGGCGACGATCCGATCTATTGTGGAGCACTCAAACGCAAATATTGCTCGTTCACCAGAGCGAATTTTTTCAAGTCAAGAGCCTTGAAATAATTATACTAGTATTTAGCTGTAAACACGAACGCAAGAAGATTATTCCATTCCTTGACAGTTCCCATGATATATGTCGATGCGAATTTATTGTGAATCTTTTATCAATGTTGTATTTTGTAATAAATAACCATTTATTACAAAATACCAAAAAACCAAAAATGTGTAATAAATAACCATTTTATATGCCTACAAACCTTATCTTATCTTTTTTTGGAATATCTATACCTGTGTACTACCTGCCAATCAATTATGAACCTTAACTCATTGTCATACGTTCGAGAGTGTCGAGTCGGCGACGAGAGCGAAGGAGGCTCTTCACGGCTGCGACATATACTCCGGATGCTGTACATTGAAAATAGAATATGCTAAGGTAAGTGTTATGTATGATTAGATTTAGTTATTATAAAAAAACTAAAAAACACGCTTTAAGCACGCACAAAATATTACAAAAAAAAAAGGTGGAGCGTTTATGTAATCTTTACACTTTTTGGACAAAGTTTTTTAGTTTTTTAAACTATTATATTATATTATTTTTATTTTATACTTTTCAGTATTATTTAATATATATAATAAATTAAGTTTGAATAATAAGATTATTCAAACTAAATTTACCCCCCTTCTGCCAAACTGAAAAACTTCTGCCCCCATGGGGAATTGAACCTGGACCTTCCCATCAACACTCGGTGGTGTGAACCACTATACCAGAGAGGCTGTTAAACAATCCTGTATTTTATCATCAAAAGCGTAGTCGCACAATCAGGATCTTTTCAAGCGTCCATTAATCTTTTGACAACAATAACTCAAAAAAAGTCCCTTTAAAACACGAGTTGGTGTCAAACAAAACACGTTTATAGTCCTTTGTTCGCTTTTGAGCGGTACGAGCGGAAAAAGCGGGCCCTTCGCTTGTATCGCTAGCGCTACATAAATCATTTTCGTTGTTAGTATGTGATACTTTGTCTTGCTAAATGGGTTTGGATTTGTAAGGGAATGATGTGAGTGCGTTTAATTTTTTGTTGTAATGTTGCCAGTTTATTGTCTAGAATAGGAAGGTCTTAATGGTCTCTTTGATTGCCTCAAAAGATATGAACCAAAGATGTTATATGGTGGGTAAACAAAACTTCGTGATCCCAAAAGGCACTTAAAGCCTCGATTCTCGATTGCTTTTCGGCATATACTCCTCATGCATTTTTCTATAAAGGAAGGCTTTAGCCCTACACTGGGACACATTTTAATAACCTCAGCCCCAACCGACCTTCGATCCCAAGGAAGAAAAACGAAGGAAAGAAATGGAATTAACTGCCAGCGTCTGTTTTCCCGAGCTCGTATTACCCGAATCAATTCAAGTCGCGAGTGAATAGGTTTCTTCTGGGTAAGTTCGCTCCACCGTCGACATCATCTTTGCCTTCGGCTAGATTGAAGTCAAAAGCAAACCCATCTTAAATTAAGAAAGAGAACCCGATGGGAGAAAGCGATACATTGAAACCGCGGCCACGGAGTGTGTTAACCTGTTTACTTCATTGATATGACTAAAGTAACAAGAGTGAACCAGTTATCTTACACGCAAATTGACCAAAATGCATATTACCTTCCTACATACAACCAGTAAAAAGTGTCCAATTAGATATACTTTTCCACTTTTAACCTGATTACACACCAATTTCCGTATGAAACGCGACGGCCCCCGTATAAAATTGGAGATAATCTTATTTGCTTGCGGCCGGGTTGGGCTTAACGTATTTATGTGCTGCCGAGGTGCTTACGAGAAAAAAATTGACATGGGTGGAACTAGAGATCTACTGTGGTGTCAGTCTCCTTGCTCTTTAGGAGATTTTCTAATTTATGGTTGTAAAAAAGTTTTATCAGATTTCCTGACCTATATCGCTAGGTCGATATCTAAAGAACTCAGGATAGACCTGGGTTCGCTTTGTACAGGACTGGAAGGATTGCAGTGAGCCATATGATAGGCTGAACTTATAGAATGAACATACAAGTAGTCACGCCCTTCTTCCGTAGGCAGAGATTACTTCGTTCCACTTGCTACTGCCCTAAAAAATGCTTTTGCTTTCATCGACTTTCATTACACTCCTCATATTATTGTATGTTCGCGGGTTCTGATCACCTGGCCTTTTTATCAGAACGCTTTCAAGTTGCTCAAAAATGCTCTAGGGCTAAGATGATGATAAGGAATCCATTTTACTTGTCGTTGCATTCGTAAATTTTATTGTAAGTGTGACCCATACTTCATCATCATCAGCTTATGTTGGACCACTGCTGGACATTGGCCTCCCCTAATGTACTTAATGCGTTGATTTTCACACAATTTTAGGCCTCTTACCAGGTGTGGTCTTTATAGATTATATCTCTGTATTCGTTGCGATCCTGGTTCATTTATGCTCTGTCTACTTTTATTGACCTGACCTTTCTTCGTTGATTTATTTTTAAATACCTGACATAATAAAGTGTTATCAAAGGAAAATTATATAAAAATAAAGTTCAAGATCTCGAACCACAACCCAGTTTATTTCACGACGATAAACTTGACACATTAACTCACACACTCTAGATTCTTCTAAAAGTCCAAACGAATTAAGCTTCCTATTTTTCTTTCCCTGATTGCAGGTTAAATGCTCTCAATGCTCCCGGTTTTCCAGTCTCCGGTATTTTTTCTTTTCGGCTTGCATTTCATGCGGACATGTCAATTTTTTAATCCGACTGCATTTTGCGAATTCAGCTAAGAGTATTAGAGCGGTGTGCGGTGTGAGATGACGTTTTGGGAGTAACAAAATCTTTGTATAATGGATGTTTGTGGAATAGTTTTTAGCTTGGTAAAATACGGGAATAACTTTGAGCTTTTTTGCTGGAAGCTTTGAACTGACTGGAGTCTTACTTATGTTAGACCGCTAAATTGATATCTTAATTTATCTCATGTAGCTTATAGGTAGTGCGTCTACAAATATACAGGCATATCCCTCAGTAATATAAGTTTATGTAACATCAAATTCTTTAAATTTCTAATACTTGTTCCATTACTACACCCTGGCATTAATAAATTTCCATCCACAAGCAATATTTCGTCATCGATTCGTCTTTCGATTGTTTGAAGAAAACACAAATCTTTGATCTTATAATTCGGCAAATATATCCCATATTCCGATGAACCAACAATCCGAATTTGAGCAAACGAAAGCGATCCGTTTAGTTTGAAGCATAGTATAGAAAATCTCAGTAGGTTTCTTTTAATTTCTATCTGTATACACCTATGGCTCCGTTTTTGGATCCGTGGTCAGGTTGACCAGTTGGTTAAAATATTAACCAATAGCGATTTACGCTATTGGTTGATGTCGTGATATGCTTGTCCAGCTTGTCCAATAGTCGAATTTTCAAATATTACTTTAGTTAAATAATCATAGACAAATTAACCATGCTGGGATTAGTAAAATGGCGGCTGGCGACACAGCTGATATATAATGCTTCGAATTTTCATCGATTATTTAACAATTTCCAATCTGACATCACACATTTTGGCGTTTCCATTGACGCTATTGGTCTCAATTTTAACTATTGTGGAAACTATTACTACGGATCAAAAAATTCACCTTAAGTTAAACTATTCAGTAACAACAAGTGTCAACACACATTAGATAGAATAAAATCTACAGTTATTTTACTATTTAGAATTTTTTTCTTGAAATTTTGTAGAAGTATCACTTAAACCAAAATCTATATTCACTTGGCTTGCGATGATAGATAAATGTGTCATAGTTAAAAGGTTAGTGTTGATGTGGATGGACCCAGAGCAAGGGAAAGACTTATGAATCGAAGAGTGTGTGAATGCGATAGTGATATGTAAAGGAAGTGGATATTACTGATCTGACGAGTAACATTGGAGTATAGTATGGTAAAAATGCCGCTAAGAACTCTTGGTAACACTTTCTGTTGAAAATGTGTTAACTGGTGTTGCCTTCATCAAAACATGAAGACTTGAAAGCCTCTTAAATATCATTGAATCAATCATTGATCTTTTATTTTTCATATCGAGATGTTTTACTCTTCGCACTATATGCTATGACACATAACTGCTTAAATATTTGTTCGTAGATAACCTACATGTCAATAGGATATCTCGATTACCAGCAATCGATTAAAGGCTTATAAGCGAATCGGTGTGTTCTGTAAGGCGGTTCGATTTCATTTCGTATTCGAAATGCCTTTATGAACGTATTTGGTCCTTCGAGCCTGATTGATGCAATCAATTCGCTGCGGGATCATCCGTTTGATATTCGCGACAATGTTTGTGTAGCTTTATTGTGCTTTTAGTAAATTTGGTTTTGTCCAGGGATAATATCGGGTTATTAATGGGAAAATCACACGTCATCGGGCCTGTCCTCTTCGTAATTTTATTTGAAGTCAGTTTACAATGTTGTTTATTTTCTATTGGCGGCAAAGTGTATTAGATTTTAGGTAATTACCTATTTTATTTTTATTACATTCGATCGATTAATTTTTTCATTCTTACTTATAACATTACCACAGAATCTTGACAGTTTTTTTTTGGTCTTCTATTAATTGGCATGAGAATGCATACGAAATTGACTGTCTTTTGACAAAGTTATGATATTTCAGCGTAAAACTTTTGAATTTCCCTAGAAATAAAATAGTCTTTCGCTTTCATTAGCGGTCCGTATTTTGTATATCGCGGTTATTGTTGTTCAAGTCACTACTCATTGAAGTATCCGCAGATTTTATTATGTGAATGCGATGCTTTAGGAAATAAACGACTACGGATTCTAGGGGTGGCTTATCCCAAACCTGAGGCATTTATAAGCATGCCCCCAGCCAACATCATTACGTTCATTCAGGACATTTTGGGTGATGGCAGGGAGGGATGAATAGGAAAGAGGAAGTACAAAAGATCCCATAGGGTCGAAGTGCCCTGAGTTATCTCAGCCTCATCACAAGAATGGAATACCCGCAGATCACCTTGATAACACAAGTTTGGCTATAAGTTAATGTGCCATTTTTTTTTTGTATTTTAAGCATGTTATATCTCCCAAGCGTAAATCCATAATCCGTGGTCGAGTGGCCAGTACGCCGGTCTCAAGGCGTCGCCATCTCGAGAGGTCCTGGGTTCGATCCCCGGTGGAGGCAAGTATTTGGGTAATGAATCTTCAGGCATTTGTTCTACAGTCATGGATGTTCATTATGTATGTATTATATTATGCATATTCTGAATAGTTATATGTATTTCCGTAACACAAGCAGCATTTAGTTGCTTAAAATGGGACTAGTTGATAGATGTGAATGTCTGAGGATATTTATTTATTCCTACACCACCGGCGTGATTGTATGTATAATATGCTGCGTATCCATTATAACCCTAATCCATTATAATCTTCAGAATGCCTAGATATAGACAAGAACGAATTACGTACGCAATTGTCGCGAAGACAATCCGCTCATCGTCTGTAGGGCTACTTTGCGTTGGCGGCTTAGTCATTTTACATACAATGCTGAGAGTACTTCCTTTAGCTCCGTACTGCAGATATTGCGGCTAAAGAGCGTACTTATTAGCTTTTGTGCAAAGATTGCTTCTAGAAAGGCTTACCGTCAGCGTGTGTCAGTAGTTGGATAATAATTGACAGATTATTGTAAAGACCTTCTGTGTTTTACAAATCTGGAAATCTTAAAGGATATGATTTTGAACGCAAATGAATCATGATTGATGCACACGAATTGATTTTTTTTGTATCGAGTCGTCTTCATGGATTCTTTTTCACCTTTGCCAGCAAAACACACGTGGCAGTAATTCTAAAATTTCCCAAAAGCATTACGCTCCGCTCACCGCTCCCATCACAACATTAGTCAAAGTGCAGCATTTCAGCATAGTGGCTCTACAGGTGAGCGCGATCTCCGCCGGCTTTGTGGCCTAACGTTGATCTAATGGGCTCCGTATGTAGTAGAAGTACATATAATCACGACTATTATCCCCTAAGGGTTAGTCAGAGATTAGACAAAATCACCGCAAAAGCAGTCCACTGCCATAGTCCGCGCTTCACCAAGCAGTGACTGCATATGTGTTCAGCGTGACAGGTGGTGAGCCCGTCGCCGCTATAGGCTATTGGATGGCTGTGCAGTTCTAAGTCTATTAGTCGTCTTTACGACACCCAAGAGAAGAGATGGGTTGGTAGTAGTCTTTTACGGAGCCGACACCACACGACTTATTATTCAACAGTCAAATATTTACAACATAATGACCAGTCTTGGCTGGCGAACCGAGGCGAACATTTTCTCGTTCAAATCGAAGATGTTCTTGAGAAAAGCCAGGTCATAAGTATTCGTTCTCATACATAATAAGTATTACTCGTACAGGCATGGATATATTATTATTCATAGTATTGACTAACGAGATGGTTTGCTCATGTGGAAACGATGGATGAAAATTGATTGACTTAAAAAGATAAAAAGTCGGTAGTGAGTGGAAATGCGAGGGGCGAGGAAGACCGAGGCGAACATTTTCTCGTTCAAATCGAAGATGTTCTTGAGAAAAGCCAGGTCATAAGTATTCGAATTCTCCATTTATGGCTATGAGGATTGTGATGATATAGCGAGTGAAAAGAAGTAATTTCGCCACGGGAAAAAAATGCGAACTTTTGTGTGTAATATCTAACGACTTTCACAAGTAGGTATGAAGAAATATCAATATTTTACTTTATTTTTTGCAATTGTGTCTTAATTTCTCTAAACTAAGCCACATAGTAAAGTGCAGACATAGCGTTTAGAACACCATGTATATAAAACAAGGTTTGTAAAAGCCAGCCGGGCTTACAGGAATAAATAACGGACACAGCGTGGGGCATGGCGTTACCACAATTAGGGTGACCATGTGTCCTAGGACATTTAGGATAAAGAAAAAAGTCCATAATTTTGTGTACAATTTAAACCTAATTCGATAACATTGAAATACATACAAACAAACATACTATATCCACTAGCTAATATCCTGGCACACATGAAAACAGAATTGTTGAAATTAAATGATGCACCATCTTTTGGTGCGAGCAATACTTTTTGTGCGATCGAGTTTGCGGCACACAAAGTATAGCGCGCTAAAGATCCTTCGCAGATTTTTTGCACGTCATGAGCGTCACTGCTTATATTTAGTTAAATATATTCTATTTTCACAGACTTAAAAGTCTGTCACGGATGTTGTCACTTTAATCTTACTGTGTCTCATTCCAATCTTACCATGTTTCGGTGATTTTCGCTAAACTAAAACTACAAACAAATTTGTACGCATTATACCAATAATTGTGGAGATCCTTAGGAGAGAACTATGTCCAGTTATGGACATCTTAGTTGATGTTAATGATGAAATATTGGGATCAAAAATTAATTACAATGTCTGTAGAGACTTTTGGTTAGCCTACTCGTCCTCTGCTACAGAGGTTGCAAAATGCACTTAGAATAAAGGATTAGACGATATTGTTCAATTTATCGACTGTTTACAGTTAAACTGCAATTATCAGATCTCGCTAATGGCACAAACTATCTGTGTGCAGTGAGACCGCAAAGTGGACTTAATGAATATGTAGATTAGAATTGAATTTGCACTTAATTATCTTGTGTTTTGAAAGTGGATTTGATTACCGCACAGTTTGTTGTATTGCAATCTGATGCGAACTACACAAAGAAAACAATTTTATTAATATAACAAACCAAGTACAAAAAAAAATTAAATTTTTAATTAAGATCCGAACAGTAGACCGCTTTCCTATAATGTTTTATATGAAAATGCTAAAGATATTATATTTATTATTATTATTATTAATATATTATCAAAGTGGATATTGATTTTCAATCACAACATTATATACTATCATCACGCATGCCTCTATCCCTGAATGGGTAGGCGGAGGTATTAAACACCCACATTACATCAGTGGTATTAAATGTATTAAATCAAATAAATACAATCCATTCCACCGTATATTTAACGAGAACGAAGATAAATCATATAAGAAACGTTTCCGATACCAGTTTGCTTGGAATGTTTGGAAACGCTGCGCCAACTGAGGTCTTATATACACTGTAGCCACGCTTCAGCGAAATCGTTCTTGCCAACAGGTAACCGCAAGAAAACAAACTTGTTTGAACTGGGAACAATATATCTCTGACTTCAACAGGCGAGATTAGGGCCTTAACACTAAATATACATATGTACTATCATCCCGAGGGGGTAGGTGGACGCCCACACTTTGGCAGTAATTTAGTTGGTCTAATGTCATTGGCAAGTCTATTGTCGTTACCAGGCACTATAGGATATCCATAACCACTCTGTAATTGAAACCAATATTTAAACAGCAAAGACAGATGTTACATACCAATTTATAAAATATCTGCCGTCCGGGATTAGTTCTCTCATAAAATTACTTTTACACTAAACTTTGCCTGCGTGTAATTGAGATCAGCGAAAATCTTGCTCGAACATTCTGGAATGTTAAACAACTTTTGGACATGAATCGGAGATTAATTTCGGATTCAAGAAACCTTTTGTGTTTTTAGTTTTAATTTAATCTTGCTTTTAAAGTAAATGTGGAAATGTTCTATAATAAGTTAATTTCAAGCACAGTAGCAATCTTCCGTAATTTAAAAAAAAGCTTTTCCTAATTCGTTTCCGTGTCGTAGCCGTGCTAGCCATTAAAAAAAAACACTTGCAAAAAAATGTAAGGATGTGGATGGAGGATTACCAAGGAGGCGGTAGATTGAATGTGTGAGGTGGGATATGAGAAGGAAAGAAGTAGATGCTGAAATAACGAGCGACAGAAATGAGTGAAATAGGAAGACTTGTTGAGCCGAGCCCAGCTAGCGAGGGAAATGCAGAAGGAAAGAATAAAAAATTCTAATGGACAACTGAAAATAATAATGGCAATTAAATCAATATTTAGACAGATGATTTTAAAAATGGTTTTTCTTTTGAACATGAATAAACTAATAACCATTCCTCTTTGCAACATATGCCTATAATTATACGAGTATCTGTAAAATCTTTAATAAAAGCAAATAAACTTTTCTATTCCGTATCAACTAAATCCCATTTGAATAAATAAAGTTGGCAACCCTAGTTCGTGTACATTCCCGCTGGGAATCTTGTCATGTTTAGAAATGCGGATAAAATGTGTTTTAAAATGAAAATAGTTGGGATATGTAAATTAACACGGGGAGGTCTGAATTTGCAGCGAATATGCTCCGCGAATATGTTAGTCTTTATTGTTGGTGTTAAATTCGGCTGAGCAAAGATAGAGAATAAACTTGAGAGATATCTTACTATTCCCGAGACCGCTGTTGTGATTTTAAGTTAAATGATATAACAACATAGAAAAGTTTAAAAATAATAGAAGCTCCAGTTGTCAAAGGTAAACAAATAAAAGAAGACAGTTTTTGGTGAGAGAAAAAAAATTACCGGGCTTTTGACTCCATTTTGCATTATGAAACGTAACATTAACTTTTTCATTTAACATGATCGAGAGCCAACATTGGTCCAAAGCTGGATGGACACAGGCTATCCAAATGTGCCAACAAACAACATGAAAAGTATGGGCCTTAACACCACCACGCTGGCCCAATGCGGGTTGGAGAAACGGTTGCAATAGAAATCGTGAACATATAGCCTTTTAAATTATATTCTTAATTAAAACGGAAAATCCAGAAGATTTATTTCCTATAAATTTTCCATCAAGGTGCTATATGGTGCATAAATTAAGGGCCATTGCAAAAAGGATGACGGCAGAGTAAATCATAAAATGGCGCCTCCCGGTCGGCGTACTTGCCAAACCTTTGATTAATTTTGCACAAGAATGACACAGAATCTTGGCTCCTAACGCGTTTTCACTACTCATATTGGAAATTTATGAGGATTAGCATATTTTATATTATGTTCATTTTATATTTTCGGAGGAAACAATTTCAGTCGTTCATTTTTCGGAATTTCGAACGAAAGTGTAGTGAGTGGCTGTTACTTAAGAGTATTTCTGTTCTTTTACTTCACATTATATTTATGTTCAACGTGTTTTGTCTAGATAAAACTACATTATAAGTACATGGTGCCATTAAAGCATAAATTTCTTCGATAAGACTAAAACTTCATCGTCTAACTAAACTAACCTCATAATATAACTTTATTTTTAATTTTAGTGCAAGGCCTTAGTGCGGTGTCCCTTAACGTCGGACGGCAACTTGTAACGAGGCGCTATATCAGTATTAGCGACTCATTGCTGTTATTGCGCTCTTCTGTTTGTTTCTGTTTTTAAATTTAGCAACTGTCTATTTTCATTTCATTGTTTTTGTCTCCAAGTCGCCATTCCCATCAGAGTCAGCGTCTCGAGCGGTTGTCTCGACGCCTTAATTGTTTGTTTTAAATTTATAATAATATATATTTTTTAAATAAAACTATAACAATAAATTTAATGTTCATATAAATTTACCAAGGCACTATTGTAGCCCTACCTTTTATAATATTCTTTACGTTTTAGTCTAGTGATTTCAGTGTTATTTACCTTTTAAAAATTGTTCCAGTTGTGCCTTTGATTTTGAATAATATATTAAATATAACATCAGTGACAGCATCTCTAAGCCGTTTATTTTCACATAATCATCCCCACCGTCACAAACTGACACCGGACACACGCATTATTTAAAGAAAAATAAACCTAACTACAAGTGAAATAAGGAGGGTTCATAGTTACAGAATGACACGAACACCGGTCGAAATGGTTTATAATTGGTGAGAGATTACGACTGTCCGGCGCGCGGCGTTACGGGACATCCCCCTAACTATTTTCATTTTAATTTTGTAGCCGCACATTTGTACTTACAGAATTAAGAACCTCATTATAGTGATCGTTTAAACGCTGTGAAATATGAACTTAATATACTTCTAATAAAGAACGTGCCACTAAACGTATCCACCGGTAACCGACGCCTCAGTTATTTGGTTACGGAGTAATCTGGTCCACTTAACAATTGGACGGTCATCAATTCGGGTCAATTTGTGGTTACGCGCCAATAGCCCCGATAGTTACGGGCATTGGGTCGGTGATGGATTTGTATGCAGGGTTCTAAGTTAATTTGTCGTCCTCAGCCTATAAACCTCCCACTGCTGGGCACAGACCTTCCTCATGGAGGAAGTATGAGTCGTAACACCACCACTCTGACCCAATGCGGGTTGGTGGGTAGAAACGGTAGCAATAGCGATCGGGATCATTGGCTTAACGTGCTTACCGAAGCACAGAAGAGTTCGAAAAGCTTTGGTCATCCCATCCACGGCCTGACCGTGGCAAAGGTAGCTTTGTTTTGATATCGAAAGCCAAAGCGTACTACGCCACCGAGCTCCTCTTTCTTTAAAAAGGGTATCGAAGCCTTACCGGTTCGATGAAAAAAGTATTATGAGTTCGGGGGAGAGTATATTTTGAAAATAAAAAATTAAATCAAAATCATGTGGTTACATTATGTAGGTTAGGCTATGAACAATTCAAATGACGTCGGTCATTAGTCGCATCATTTGTGATACTGAAAAAAAACATTGTTTCATAGCTATCTTCTTCTTCTTCTTGCCCTTTTCCCACTCTAGGTGGGGTCGGCACAACATTTCTTCTTCTTCGACTCTCCTCTGTCACTCATCAGCTCAGCATCCACTTCTTTTATCCTCATATCATTCTTCACGCATTCAATCCATCGCTTCTTAGGTCTTCCTCTCACTTTAGGTCCGTCCACATCCATGCTCAGCATCCTTCTTGTAATGTGACATTCATCCCTCCTCAACACATGTCCATACCACACTTACCTATTTCTCCTAATCTTTTCTGTCACTGGTGCTACTTTCAAACTTCCTCTAATATATTCATTCCTGATCTTGTCCATTCTTGTAACTCCACACATCCATCGCAACATCCGTATCTCTGCTGAGTGCAGCTTTCTTTCATCCATCGCTTTCGTTGCCCAACATTCAGATCCATACATTACAACTGGTCATTGTTTCATGGCTATATTACTTTAAATTGGCTTATATTTTCAATTTCTTTTTTATTATGATGCTGTGATGGTTATTTGAGCGCGTGGGGGACTGAAAATGAGAGGAAGCGTTGGATTGGATGTGTGAAACATAGGACAATAAAGCAAGTACTTAATTGAAAAGTAAGACATTTTGTGCCAGTATCACTCAAATTGGCTAAGCGCAGACAGAAGTAAAAAAATAAAATGAAGAAGCAAATTAGGTTTAATATGATCTGAATTATATTTGTTTAGTCTTTTTTTTGTCGAAAGTTGTGTTTTCCTTTAAATATTCCATTACTAAAAAAATCACTAAATTGTACAAGATTTCAAATCATTAATTCTAAACTTATTTGCTGATTGAAAAATCTTGTTAAAATCATATCAGTCGTTTTGTACAAACCTGCAGTGCAAGCATAGAACTATCGACAAGCTAAATTTGACAGTGAAAATCGACAAAACTGACATTTTTCGACAAATTATCGATGTCGGTAGCATAGACCTTGATTTATCGATCTGTAGATAAGGATCGACAAAGATCCCGAACATATCGAGATAGGTCGACAAAACTTAGCATGGATCTTTTTTTGACATATTGAATAGATAAAATATCGTTTAATTTGTCGAATTTTTATCGTTTCTTCAATCGACCTCGATAAAGTTATGTCGACAAATCTTATTGATTATTATGATGAATTTCGGCTCTTTTAATTATTTTAGATGGGAGTATTGTTTGTATTATTTGTTTATTTTTCTTAGAGGGTATCTTAGGTTATGAAATAAATATTTACTACTTACTATAATTACGTAAAGATTTTGTAAACCTTTTATTTGCTGTTCTTGGCTTAACATTATGTTATTGTTGATTTTGGAATATAACAATTCTTATGATGATGTTATTTTTTGGTGTTTTTATGATTATTTTCGCTTTTGACATTGTTCGCTTGATTTGTTACTTTTCTACTTATTTCAATTTCAAATTAGCCTTCTTCTTCTTCTTCTTGCCCTTTTCCCACTCTAGGTGGGGTCGGCACAACATGTCTTCTTCTTCCATTCTCCTCTGTCACTCGTCAGCTCAGCATCCACTTCTTTTATCCTCATATCATTCTTCACGCATTCAATCCATCGCTTCTTTGGTCTTCCTCTAACTCTAGGTCATAGGTAGGTAGGTAGGTAGGTCTGGCATTCGCCATTTTTAGCAGAGTTAAAATAAATAAAAAAGAAGGTCTAGTCGAGCTTAAATATAAGGAATACATGGGAAAAGGAAAACAATCATTTTTTCATGCCAACATCTTTTTTACCAACACACGTTCACTGCATTGTTAAATGTTTATTGACATTATTTACTATATTTAGCTATCTCAACTCTCATGTTTTTACTGGATTTCATAAAGATTTTTAAAAATACTGGTAATAAATTTTATTAAATTTAACAATCTTTATATTCAAGATCCCTTTGCCCAAGTTTTTGTTTTTAATATGTCATATTTAGGAAAATAAGAATGAATGAAGAACGAATGATCGACATAATTTGACACTTGTTTTCTAGTCGATAAAATTATCAATGCTTTGTCGATCCGACTTCTATGCTAGCGGTTATCGACTCGATTCGGTAAATTACATGCGTTTGTCGATCGACAAATTTGTCGACTGTCAAGTTCTATGCTCGCACTGCTGTGTTGACTTCAAACGTAGGAAGGGGGTGTGCTGGCGGCACAGCTGATATTGCTTCGAATTTTCAGCAATTTTCATCGCAATTTTAACAATTCGTCAAGCTGTCGTCACATTTTTGGCGTTTCCATTGACGCTATTGGTCTAGAATTTAATGGACAGCGAATGAGAATCATTGGAATAAGAAGTGTTAGTAAATGAAAGGAAGAAGATGAGTGGGAAAATGGTGTTTGCTAGGTGTGTTAAGGATCAATGTGAAAACCAAGGCTATGTCTTGACTCTGCGTTACATATGATTTATCTGTGGAAATTAACTCTGCATTCTATTTCGAATTCTTATTTTTTTTTATTATGTATTGTTCTCATTAAATTTTTTTTTATTTCAGCCTGAAAGATTGAACGTCTTCAAAAATGACCAAGACAGCTGGGACTACACACGTAAGTGTATATCATAGAAGGCCAGTTCTAAAGCACGACCAACGAAACCCGATACGAATTATCAGTATCAACTATATCAAATTAAATAATAAAATCAATATATCAAATCATAAAAATAATCTTCATGGTCTCTCTATCTAATGTCTCTCAAAAAACGTAATAGAAAACAAAAAAACAGTAATCTCTAATAAACTGTTCATAATGGTTTTATAATGTTATCATTCGTGTTTCGGTGGTCAAGCTACAGGAGCTATCGACATTTTTAATCTACCCGCCTTTGAAAACATGTGCATATATTGAACGCTGTGATTTTTTAGTTAATCTTTCGTGATAAATTTTGTTGTTTGTCGATTTCATTCTCAAAAATTTTTTATATGTGGTCAACTCCTGAACTCAAAACTATCTTACACGTTAGTATATTATTTGTCATAAAATTAAGGTTTTGTAATTTTCACGTATGACATATTTTTGTGACTTTATTTAATCTTAAAGATGTCGATAGCATTATTAAAGACTTTTATGTTTATATACGCCTTTAATAAGAATATTACTGTCCAACCAATTAATACACGCAAGGAATCTTATTTGGGCGTATTTCATTATTTTAACAATTCGGTTGAGTCTCTTATTTGTATATCGATACGGCTTATTTTACATTGGTCATCGTAATTTAAGTAATTTCATCTAAAGAGAAAATTGGAGTTAAACCAATAAAAGTTTTTTTCCATAAAAATAATCCGAATTAGTAAGATACTGAATATTTTTAAGAAATTTTACCATAATTGATAATAGAATTTCTATTTTAAAGGTTTTTTAGTGTAAAAATAATGATCACATACAATTTTTTGTAGTCATATTTTTATACTGAATTGAGTGTGGCGTGCATGATTCCTTTTTTATAAATTAGAATATTGTTTTTCTGTACTGACATTATTACAGTAATATACTCTGTCGGATTTTGAAATTGTTCATGTTAAGCTTATAGAATGGATAAAAATTTGTATTTGTCTTGTCTCATGTGATAGTAAGTCAATGATTGGAATGGATTTGATTTGAAAAGCATATGAATTAAATCTTTGAGCTAGTTGAACTAATTAATTAAATATCTGGGCTCATTGGTTATGGCCCAAACTCTCCAAGGGTTCTTTACAACTTTCGCAATTAAAAAAATCAAAATTAATATATTTTTATGAACAATTTCAAAATGGCAGCCACAACTTTTCAGAACATTTTATAAACATGAACGCACTGTCAACGAACAACGAATCTTCCAAATGTAAACTTCATCTCAAGACCTCACTTACCAAGAAACGCAATCCATATGAACTATTTTCATATTATCAACGACATTTCAGCTCAGAATCTATAGAAAAATGTTCAAATTTTGTAGTAATAGTCGCTGTTTTAATATATTTTAAATAATGTGCTTTTTTATTTTGATTGTCATCTTTCGATGTTAAACTAGCCAATCAAGATACGATCCTAAAAGAATGAAAAACATTACCAAAATGTGTCTAATAATTCAGCATAGAACTGCAGAATAAAAAGTGCACTTACATCTTACTTGCGACTCAATTTTAAGTGATAACCGCTCTTACCAAGAGATAAAAAAGAGCAAATTAATTTGAACCATACTAGCTTCTCATATTTCTAACTGCCTACAAAGCATCGATACAAACAATAAGGATCTTAAATGATCTTAAACTCCTTTTACTCATCAAGAATTTTTAGTTATCTAGCTCTTGACTTGATGCAGCGATCTAGTATCCAAATCCAAACTCAATCCCAGAGTCAAAAAATGACCCCAATTTTATTCGAAGTCGTCCAATTTCTTTCAGTCTGTCGCATAACACATGAGATCCACATAACAATATCGCTGACATCCACATATAGAATCCAAAATCCAAACACAAGCGCAGAGTCAAAAATCTATAGAACTGTCCTTACCCAATTTTACTCGAAGTCAACCAATTACTTTCAATCGGTCGTATAACACTTGAGCTGCTCTTAACCATTTCGCTGACCATATAACACCTCGTTAAACCCTAAATGTTTGTCATTAAAATGAAGCTTCATATCTTAAAAACCTTTCTACGCCAAAGCGACCCCGTTTCCGCTCAAGGAAGGGTTTAAAGGGGGCAGGGGGGTTCCGGTGGAAGGAAATTGCAAATCTCTAAGATTACTTTGCGAGGGACTGTGTCTATGCCTTAAGTAGTTCTGTGTAAGGTGCACTGGAAATTTTATTTTTGTATTTGTTGCTTCTCTAGTGTTTTATCACCGCTCTGCGCGGTCTTCTTGTGGTTTTTCTTCGTTTGCTTCGATATAACTTGTTGGTTTTCATACAATTACGTCTGATAGCGAGGTCTGCAAGTTGCAGATGCAATTGCAACCGCTTTTTCTTACCGAATCACATTCGAGATTTTTGTACTGAAGACACCATAGACGCGCTTACGTCTGTAGTGTTACAATACATCCATATCTACAAGTCAGGTCAGGTTCAGGCCTTTAACTAATCTCTCATTTGTAATGTAATTATATCCTAAAATTATTTCCTTTCCAGCTACGCCGAAATAAAATGCCCTAAAGTTGCAGACTCATTATAAACAAACAAGCACATTTTGCTACAACATTATGGGATTCTTTGTATTAATAGTACTGTAATGTACGCATCCATTTCCAAGACAAGTAATATTGATAAGTGCGAAGTATTCCCAATGCTCCCGTTTCATTGTTTCTAGATTCCTAGAAAGGGTCATGCCCTAAATAGACGTGTTGTGACGTGACGCTATTACTCTCCCTGTAGCAATGTTTTCTTTTCACTATTCTTTTAGTGTTAAAATGATTAAGTAAAATTAAAGGACGAAACTTTAAGGAAACCAATATTTGTGGAACGATTGACGCTCCTTAGTCAAATATTTTCAATGCCCAGCGTCACTGTACTGTAAAAGAAATGAACATGCAGAACCTCTTCATTACAACCCATTAAATCCCCCGCAAAGTGCGGCCTGAACGAGGCTCCCCATGCCAAATGTTGATGCACTTTGCATAAATTTAAACTTTTTCATACTGGTCCTGGAATATAAATCAGTTTGGCGAGAACCGTTTTGTCGAGAACCAAAAGATGCGCTTTTTGCCTCCACAGTATTATTCAGACTTCGGGCGCAGATGGCTCAGTCGGAGCTGGTTAAACGAAGTATTCTTTTGAGTCAATTATTTATGCCGATTGGCGAATGCAATGGTTGCCGACAAAGGGAATTGGGTTTTCATATGAACGGGTACACGTGATTGGTGGATGTATTTGTTCGTGCGCAGTTTATTTACGTCCTCTGGAGTCTTTCTAGCAAAAGCTTCTACTGGGTATTGTTTCATAATTGCTTAAGACCGATACTTTATTGGTTAAATGGAAATTGTAGATCCGCCTTCACAAAGTCTTAAATTGGTTAATTTTTGTGATTATACGTTGTTATATTTTCAGTTTTTACTACATATTTGAACCAAATTGATATATTTATTGTATGTGATCTGACTAGGCATCGAGCAAGCCAGATTTTGTGTCAAAGACTTTCTAAAAGAAGGAATAGTTAAAACCATTGCCATTTGAAAATATTTTTCTTATACCTTCAAATAATTTTACTCAAAATCATGAATACTTCTATTATATTCCCAAGAATGCATCAAATAACTCATTGTGAAGTAAAGCTGTCGCGGTGAATTCAGTCCAACTTTAAACGGGATTTACCTGTTCCCTCTAGTTTGTTTCAATCCACTCAATGACTTGGCCCTGGTGGAAAATTGAGGCAGTAAGGGTTGTTCTTGAGCCGATAAAGACGAAACGCATTGCATGTAAGTGAATAGAAAATTAGATTTTTACCGTGTTAGCACTCTCGTCTCGGCACAAAGCGACGTATCGTAGACAGGTCTCGAGAGGGGGGTAGCGGCACTTTCCACATTTATGGGGACTATTTTCACTTATTTTATGAATATGAATATATAAATATTTTCAACTGCGAGTACAACTAAAGAGTAACTAAATAAGACTTTTATATAATAAAAGGTTTTATATAATTAAAGTATTACAAGATCAAGTGTTCCACGAATGTATGAAGGGCAGCTATATAATTTAGATGGAAATTTTTGGCTCCATTTGCTTCTGACATAAAAAGTATTCTAATGCATTTAGGGCGTCTTGCAGGAAATTTAAATCGAGATTTAAAACTAGATTTAGTAATTTTTTGACATTCAGCCATATAAGAATCGTCACAATATTACTAAATCTAGTTTTAAATCTCGATTTAAATTTCCTGCAAGACGCCCTTAAAGTTTCCAAAATCATCACATTTGACAGTATATTTGTTTTGAGTATATGGTGTTGCACGAGAAAAGTATTGCTGTCAACTGTATTTCGTGACGCTTTCTTAAGCAGACTTTTGAAAAGAAACTCCAAATTTTATAGTATAATAAAATTTTCCAAATTAAATTGTAGCTTCAGTTCGTTTTAGCAATCATCTTAATTGCCATTATCAGGGCTCTTTTTCTATTAAATTGAAAACAAGCGCAAAATTTAATTAAAAGTTATAGATATCGGTGTTGTAGCCGCTGACGTAGTTGGACAGTTGTTCCGAGATATTTTTGTGTAACGAGTTGCCTCTATAGCTTGAATTGTGTCCGCTCCAATTTTTATGAGCACTCCGAAATCTTGGCGCCCAAAGCGGGACTAAAAGTTCAGTAGTCAGAATTGAATTTACAAATATAATATACTTAACAAATTTTTTTTTTTTTTTTGCAAATTAACATGTATGCAAACAAAATCAACAATACAACTAGTCTGTTGTAGTTTTTTGTTTATCAAAGTGGTAGTGTATTGTGATTTTAAATGAAATTTCTTTTGGTAACCTCATCTCATGATAAGCGGTTCTATAATGAATGTAAACTACTTTAATTCATGTAAAGCACGTATATTATAATACGAATAGTTTTATTGCCGCTTCATGGTAATTTGTCTAACTCTATGTAAAATAAAACTGCTCAATACAAAGCTAACAATGGCGCGAATACCATAAACTAAAGTTAACGCCGTTTCCCCTGTCTTTGGATGTATTCCAAGCCAGTCTATGGTCGAAGAAATGTCTTCAGGAAGTGCATGGTGCCAAATCGTATGTACCTGAGGAACAAAGTATTATTTTTATATCATCTTTATATGACTTTCGGCCAGATCTTCAGATTACACTTAGTATTTAGAGTATTTTCTTACGCGTTATTTTGTTCGGCTCTTTTAAGTTTCAGTAAGTAGACTACCAGGCCACGCTATTATGAGTCTAAAAACCACGCAATACTGCTGCAATTCATACAATTTACTTGCCTTATACATTAAATGCCTAGTACTCGTATGCAATATGGGTATGTTTTATGCCTGAATGTTGCATTTTTAACCGACTTCAAAAAACAGGAAAGAAAAGTTAAGTTTTATTTTATTTATGTTGTATGTATGTATAAGACATATTTATGATACTTATTTTGAATTATTTTATAATCAAGATCTAACATTTTAATAAGTGATATATAATACAGAAATAGTATAAGATATAGACTGAGTCTAATTTGTATGTGCCAGATAAAATAATTGTAATTCATAGACCAATCGACCGAATTTTATACCAACTGTATTAATATTTATATGGCAGCCATAATCAGAAACACTTATCTAGAGCCATTTCGATAATAATACTATTGGGGACTCATGATTACCCTAACTAACCAATCTATATTCTAATTCCCTCTATAATGAGGGTAGACAATTACACCCATATTACTATATCGGTACTATCCCCCACAGGTGGGGTACCAAACGATCTCCATACAAAGCTCGGGTCAGGTCGGGAGTGCAATTTCCTCCCGAGGTCTACAGAACTTCCGTACGATAGGGTTGAAACTTGAACTTTAAGTTTTCATGCTACAATTCGTTTTTATTTGAACCTAACGGTTAGATGTTGGGTGAAACTGTTTTGTAGAATTGGTTCGTGAATGTTTCTTGGGAGGTTTGAAAGTATCCGGCTCCGAAGGACCAATTTTTTAAAATTATATTTTTACTTGAAAGTGGTTGGTTTCGTTTTGTGTGAACAAAGGAGAGAAGAGAAGCTCATTTATTAAGTAGTAGTGTGATTTAGTTTAATATTAAATATAAAGCAAGTGTTGCCTTGGGTCAATCTTTACAGTCCACGTAGTCTTTTCTAGTTTTTTAAAGAAAATAAACTTTAACTAGATCAAGACATCACTTACCCTAAAATTTTACCTTAATATTAAAAAGAATCAGCGACACCCCTAAAAGGCACCATTAGACATCGCAAACGGAGGACATTGTATGAGCAGTTGCCGCATACAGATCTTTAGCGCTCCTCGTTTGGGAAAATGCGTTTTTTTTCTAACGGAATCGTAAGACAGGGTGTGATTTAGTGGTGTTTTTGTTCGGGTGGGAAATGGTATGATAATAAACCAAAAAACAGAAACAACATCTGAGGGGTGGTAGCCATTGAAGGTTTTTGCGCGGGTTTTTGTAATAAACCTATAGGTATTTTAGATAGCTACTCGATTTTAAGTTTATTTGATTAGTGTCAGTTGTATGGTTTTTATAGTTAATACATGCATACACATACATATAATCACGACTATATTCCCCTAAGGGTTAGACAGAGACTAGGCGAAAGCACCGCAAATGCAGGGCACTGCCATAGTCCGCGTTTCTTCCAAGGCTCCCCCTTGGAAGAAACGCGGGTATTGTAACGAGGCGCTATAGCAATATTAGCGACTCTTTGCTGATATTGCGCTCTTCTCTGGCCATTTCTCTCTTTATTCACTTTTAAAAACGAACCATCTGTCTCCTCATTGTCTTGGTCTCCAACATAATCAATTAAGTATATTATATAAAGTATATTTATAATTTGAAATCGATTTCTTACATTGAAAAAAGGCTGGTTGTGTAATTAAATTCATATTTTGTAATTTATTTAAATAGAATGTGTATATAATATGTATTTTGTATAGGGATTTACCATCAGTCGTGTCACTTTTACGACTATTTTGCAAAGCAATAAGCAACAGTACATGCCATCTCCTTCAGGTAACTCTATAATGTCCATAACCTGTTCCTTTCGTATCGTGTTCCAGCCGCACGTGATATCTCGTGACCATGGGACATTGGACTGTAAAATCCAAACCTCAATCTTTTTCAGTACCTATCCCTCGGAATTACAAGCGGTAAATCTTTAATACGCGATTAAATTCATGTTTTCCGACTTTTTGGGAAATAAAGCTACTCTCGCCATTGTCTGTCCTTGGATGGGTGATTTAAACTACGATCTGGCTCGAGTTGCTCCGTGCTTCGAAGGCCACGTTAAGCCGAAATAAAGCTACTCTCGCCATTGTCTGTCCTTGGATGAGTGATTTAAACTACGATCTGGCTCGAGTTGCTCCGTGCTTCGAAGGCCATGTTAAGCCGAAATAAAGCTACTCTCGCCATCGTCTGTCCTTGGATGGGTGATTTAAACTATGATCTGGCTCGAGTTGCTCCGTGCTTCGAAGGCCACGTTAAGCCGATGCCCAGTGTCTCTATTGCAAACATTTCTTTGCACTAATCCACATTGGACCAACATGGTGGTGCTGCAGCCCGTAGTCCTCGTTGTTCCTCGTTTTAACCGCCTCTCTGGTCTAGTTGTTGACACGGAAGTCCGGGGTTCGCTCCCCCACGAGGGCAGGGGTTTTTCTGCTCGGTTTGGTTGGTGGTAGGGCTTCTTATTCCGCCTGGCTAGCTACCACCGTATTTGTCGCCATAATGACAATGTTATAAGCATTGTTGTGTTCCGGCAATCATAGGTAAGATAGCCAGTTCCTCAGTCATTGAGGATTACAGGTGAAGCTCGCTACCACCTTCGGCCTTATCGTCACTTACCATTAGATGAGATGAAGGCCAAGAGCTTACCTGTCATATTGAAAAAAAAAATGTCGCAAGGCTTTTGCCCAGCAGTGGAAAACATAGGCTGATGTCGTGAAAGCTAGAAGCCTGGTGATTTTCTCTTATCGTATAGCTGCATATCGGCAAAGATAGCTAATGTTGGGATGGGCGGCACTTTTCGCGCAAGAGGTCGCTAATTCGATTCCAGCCTGTGCCAATAAACGTGAATAAAACTTATGTACCCGACAGTTGCATTAATGGCAAGCTCGCCTCCTGTTACATCTGGATTCAACGCGTCAGGCGAAAAGTGTGTGTTAACACCTCTGCCTACCCCTTCGGGGAAAGAGGCGTGTATATACATATTACTACAATTATATTATATTCGACTTCAAAACCTTGGTATTGCTTGCCCGGCAACAAATCAGTATGTCCCGATAGTTTGGTATTCATAGCGGGTGCTCCGGAGATAATATATTGACTACTTCTCTGTACTGCCTTCGATATGAAGGAAGCGTGTCTACACATTTCTTTTATGTGAAATCTGGCTTCATCCGTGGCTTTGTTTGGGACGAATATTCCTTGCGTGGCCTTGGGTATGAGTCTTTTCTTAAGACCCTCCATCTTAAGGCCTTTTGTGTATTTCGATATTATTATATATAATATAGTTATATTGATATTAAGAATACTACTAATAATGGACTTAGAACTGCAACATCCAATAGCTTATAGCGCCAAGGGGTCACCGCCTGTCACGCTGAGTGCAGTCACTGCATGGAGAAGCGGGGTCTCTAGCAGTGGACCGCTTTTGCGGTACTTTTGCCTAGTCTCTGACTAACCCTTATAGGATAATAGTCGTGATTGTATGTAAGTATGTATGTAATAATATTGATATTGCGCTTAATGATACCGCTATTTCCAATAGACTCTCCTACTGATTACCATTAGGTGGTGTTGAGATTTTTGTTGTGCATAAAAAATACATAAAATAACCAAAGCCTGGGTTGTTGCTCAAAGTCATAGTAACCACAATAGTTTAATTCTAGACCAATATCGTCAATGGAAACGCTAAAATGTTGGGACGTCACCTTGACAAATTGTTAGCGATGAAAATTCAAAGCATATTTCAGCTGTGCCGCCAGCCGCCATCTTACAAGTCCCAGCACCGTGTTGTGGTTAAATTGTCTATGATTATTCAATTTCAATTACCTTACTGACCTGTAATAATACTCGCTGGACTGGTGATTAGTACCAATTTAATGTCCCTAATTGAAAATCGCCATATTGGCGCTGAAAGCAGTAGTGAGTGTACTTGAAACTAATTCTAGTAATGGACCACAGATTAGAGAGATATGTCTAAAGAGTCATTTGCAAACTAATTAGTTCTCAGTACACTAACGGTGGCGCTTCAAATCGGCACAAAAATTAGCTGTCATTTTCTATGGAAATAGCGAGTCCAGCGTTTATGAAAAGAGGTTAGTGAGTTACCTACATTTGAAAATTCGACCATTGGACAAGCTGTCATATCGCGACATCATACGTTTTCGATATTGGTCTATATTTTAACCTACTGGTCAACGTGACCATCGATCTCGTTTTTAGATGACAATCGCTTGCCAAACATTATGCCCCGTGCATGTCGACTGGTTTGATTTCTGACACAAAAGGACTTAAACATGTATATTTTTTTACATAGACAGGTAAGCTCTTGACTTTAATCTCACTTGATGGTAAGTGACGATAAGGCCGAAGGTGGAAGCGAGCTTCACCTGTAATCCTCAACAACTGAGGAACTGGGTATTTTACCTCTGATTGCCGGAACATATGGCGACAAATTTAGGTAAGAAGGTGGGAGCTAGCCAAGCGGGCTTAAAAGTCCTACTACTAACCAAAATCATATCTGGCAAAATGTGCTATTGATGACATCTCCGCTTACCTCTTAGGGGGGTACAGGCTTTTTTTTTAAATTAATCCCGTATTGGGCAAGCGTGGTTGTGTTATGGCCCATACTCGTCATGTGTTTCTCCATGAGGAAGGCCTATGCCAAGCAGTGGAACGCAAAAGGCTGGTAACGAATGAATATCAATTGAAAAATATATTGATATGCTGTAAATAAAAATATACATTTTCAATGTATCCCTCTTAAAACGTTCACCAGGGAATGTGTCCCGAGCGGATTTTTATTAACATTATTAGAGAATAGCAAAGAAAGATACGGGTGAAGGAGTTTTACATATTTTTGGCAACAGTTTGGCGGCGCCCCTTATTTCGTATGCATTGGGTCGCCTTGCTCCCTCTCGGGACAAACCTCGGTACACTCATTTGGGTATGAGGCTTACATCATTTTTAACAATTACAATAGTTGTGTGTAGATAGTGTAACATAGGAGGAGCTCAGTGGCGTAGTGGCTAGTACACTTTAGCTTTCAATTGAAAACAAAGCTACTTTCGCAATGGTCAGGCCGCGGATGGGTGACCCAATGTTTGTGATCTCGAGCTCCTCCGTGCTTTGGAAGGTACGTTAAGCCGTTAGTCCTCCGTGCTTCGGAAGGCACATAGAGATAAGTAGAAACGTAAGCCGTTTCTACTCACCAACCCGCGTTGGGCCAGCGTGGTGGTGTTACGGCATTTACTCCTCATGTGTTTCCTCATGAGGAAGGCCTGTGCCCAGCAGTAGGACGTATATATGCTGAGGACGAAGTGAAGCGTACATTGTACTTTGAAGTACACACCTCGTGGGCGGAATTGGCTCGACGCACCTGGATTGGATGATGATGACTTATGATAGAGCTGATGGCGGCGCGTGGCCTCGCGCCGTTCCACTACAAAACACGGCACTATATTGGGCGGAATCGCTCTGGTATTATGTTTGATTTACACTCGCTGAGTCACTGGTTCGCTACCTGGCCGGGGAATAGTTATTGTAACAAGAGTATGGTACCGCGCATCTATAGATGCGCAGACGACCACGAGCTCAGACGGAAGCATAACACTAACTTAGGCGCTGGCGTCGCTTCGTGCGACGTCGGGCGCTGTATCTAGCTGTCAAATGTCGCGTTACTGCCGTTACCGGGCACTATAGATTATTATAATAAATTCCAAGAGCCAGAACATAAGTTCCACACCCTTAAACAGAATTCTAGGTTCAAAGTGTACAAAGACAGTTTATATACACATACATACATAAAATCACGCCTGTAATCCGCGAAGGGGTAGGCAGAGTCCAAGTAGCACTGTGTTCCTTAAGACCACATTTAGTCATACAAAAATTGGGTTTTATCAGATGAAAAATCGTGAAAGGGTAAAAGTAAAAGCGAAAAGTGGCTAGCTCATCGCCTACACAATCACAGATCCAGTACCCAATACGCCCTTAGTCGCCTATTACGACATGCTAGGCAAGAAAAGCAGTTGGTACATTCTTTTGTGTCCCGGACCAACACGGGACACGGGATAGTTAATATGACTACGATTATTTAGAATTGCTGGGTAGACACTTTAGCCGGGACCAACAGCTTGACAAGCCTTCTGGTGCAGAGAGAAACTCGAGTTCTGCCACCCATCCAAAGATCTACCACGTCGAAGCAGCAGTGCGAGCGTAGAACTTCGACAGTCGCCATATTTGATATACAAAAGCATCCGTCGTTTTCGCTCTTCAGAGTTATCTGTCAAATTTATCGGATTTTCCGACAATTGTCGATCTTAGACTTCAAATTTCGCTTACCGAAAATTCTATGCTCGTAGCGCTGGCTTTGTTTTAAATTTATAAACCAGGCCTCATTTAAACCAAACCTCCCTAGAGTTTCTCAGCCTTATGTATTAAAATCTTATTCATTTTTGATTGTACTATAAATTTCGTTTATTAATTTGCCGAAACCATAAGCTGGTAATAATTTATTATTCATCAGAAACAGGCATAGGATCTCTAAAAAATTTAAGAATCCTGATTAAGTTCGTAGCATCGTAGCTCGTAGCTGCTACGATATACTTACAAATTCATCGTAGCGTCCGTAGACGCTGGATGAGGCTATAAATAAACGTGGTTATTTCTGTTTTGTGTTAGAACAAACACAAATATATCTTTCAGATAATTTTAGTAGGGAAATGTCTTGAATGTGGGTATAATGTTATTAAGATAATATCATCAGAAATTTGCTTGTGATTTAGTCTTATATTTTGAGTTATGCGTGGAAGACCCAAGAGAAACCGATCGATTGTGTGAAAGATAATGTTGCTAGGAAAGTAGTGGGTGTTGATGTTATAGTGAGGAAGATGAACGCGTTGCGACGATCACTATAAAATTTAGGAAGATTTTTAGTTAGAAATCTAGCAACAAGTCCACATTGAAATCTGCATTTAGTTTCAGATAGTGTTTTAACCTGATGACAAATACGCCGACAGACATCTCTATCGGACGAATGTCTCTATCTGTACATAGAAAAAAAATGCCTTATATCAGGTCATAGGGTGTAAAAAGAGAAAAAATACCAACATTTTTTTTATTTTTCGTTTTCTGTCTGCCGTTTGCTTTGGCTTTGGCTATCGATCAAAAACAAAGCTACCTTCGCCATGGTCAGGCCGTGGATGGCTGACCAAAATTTTGTGATCTCGAGCTCCTCTGTGCTTGTTGTGGTGGTGTTACGGCCCATAATCCTCATGTGTGTTTCCATGAGAAAGGCCTGTGCCCAGCAGTGGGACTTGTATATAGGCTGAGGATGAAATAACTTTCTGGTAATACTGATAGAGCCGTGAGTCTCGAGATTAGTATTCATAGCGGCCGAACACAATGCCGCCATGTATATTGAATATTACATTTGAAATACTCCCGGTTCTTCCTGTTTAATGACCACTCGTCCAAGAGGTTTCCAGATCGATCCCACCGCCTCTACTACTAAGTTTGAATAAAACTTAAATACAGTTTGCTGTGGCGTGTGTGAGGAGCTCGTTGGCGTAGTGGTCATTGCACTTTGGCTTCGATCGAAAACAAAGCTACCTTCGCCATAGTCAGGCCGTGGATTGGTGACCAAAACTTTGTGATTCCGAACTACTCCGTGCTTCGGAAGGCACGTTAAGCCGGTCGCATTTGTGACCGTTTCTACCCACCAACCCGCATTGGGCCAGCGTGGTGTTACGGCCCATACTCCTCATGTGTTTCTCCAGGGATGTGAGGAAGGCCTGTCCTAGCAGTGGGACGTATATAGGCTGATGACAGTTTGCTGTGAGTATCGCTTGCCCCATACTGTGCCTGGTGCATGGCAACAAGCTCGCTGTTACATTGGGAGTTGATCATGTTAAGCGAAAATATGGGTGTTTACACCTCTGCCTCTTAAGGATTTGGTCACCCATCCAAGGTCTACTCCTGGCCAAAATTGCTTGGTTTTTTAGCGAACTATTTATAACCTTACCGAACTTCTCGCCTCATAAACAAAATAAACCATGTTTTCAAGAAAGACGCGATTAAAAATGATTTTTTTGATATATAGCTGAATTTAACGAAAAGTAAACAAAAATTGTATTTCATAATGGACGGTGTAATTAAATATCTGATAAACAAAGCCGGCACAAATTGGAGATCAAAGGATGCCGGCGGCGTTGACGCCCGAGCCGCGAGCTTTATGTTGCCGTGGTTCCGTATTACATGAAAAATTAACGAAGTTTTAAATGTTTTTAAAACTAAATAAGTTTTGCCAGCATAAGTATACCAAATAAACTAGTTTAATTATATTTTGATGTCAATTAAGATGTTGTATCTATGTAACATAATAACAAACTTATTATTGTATTTATGGAATAAATAAATAAACTTTTTTGCAAATTTTTTAATACTAATGTCACGATTAAACTGTCGCATATAATTAGCAATAATGGGTCGGGTGAAACTTTAAAAAAATATGTTTTTTGGGATGTTTTTTATCTCATTCTCAACATAATATTTGATACATACGAGTATTTAATGAGAAGATAATGGTTTGCACTGACCTATTTTTTAAATTATGCAGTATATCCATTTTGAATGGAAGAGGAATTCTATTTAATACAGTACCGTACAGTGTGGGACTAGCTCGGCCGCTCATATTTACTAAAACTCCCCGATATACCCGTCCTTGCCTTGCGACCCGGGGTCTGCCGAAACAAATCCCCATGCCAAAGGTTGTCTTGTCATTATTATTTTTCTCGGCCCACTTAATTTTTTTAATCGCAACGCCCAACGGACCCCTGAAAAGCCCTCTCACGTCAGAACAAGGCTCATTAAAACTTTTAATGAAAACAACGCCGACAACGGGCCTGGAACCGGCGTAGCATAGGGATCGACACAACAAAGTTATTTTTGCGACTGTACACGTAGTACTTGGTGCTAATCAGCTCCCCGTTAAGTTTGTCTTCCAAACGCTGGATGACAAATGTAGCATACTTTGGGTTGGCTGTTTTTTACTTTACAGTTGTTTTTGTGACTGGCGGTGTCTTTGGGGATTTTTGATAATAATGACAGAGTGACCTTTACATATACGCTTGGATACTAGCCCCGAATTCAATAGAATTTAATAATAATACTAGATAAAAATCGTAAAATCTCACGTTTTTCAAAAACAATACAATAACCCTGCGGGGTCGAACAACTTCTAAGAAGGGTCACTGAAAACGTGGTGGCGCATCTTTGCAACTTACACTTACGACATCTGCATGCCACGTATTCCATTCAAATGCCTACCTATTACGCCCCCCAAGTGGCCCAATGCGGGATGGTTAGTAGAAACAGTTGCATTAGCGACCGGGACCAATAGTTTAACGTGTTTTCCGAAGCACGAAGGAGTTCGAGATCACAAAGCATTGGTCACACGTTACGTTATCCAAGGCCTGACCATGACGAAGGTTAGGCCTGACCATGAGGAAAGTTAGTACGCTTTGGTTTTCGATATCGAAAGCCAAAACGTACTACTCACTACGTCACCGAGCTAATCAGTCGCTTATCTTTTCTATCATAGGCGCTACATAAATATAAACTTTTATTATTATACTATTTAGTCATAATATAGTAAATGTCCTCAAGGGAATGCAAGCTAACAATACGCAAAACAGAATTAATAGCAGAAACGATTCTAGCAGATATGAAAAAAATCTTATAATTTCAATTCAAGCAAATACTCCCAAGTTTATTCCGATCCTTCGGAGCGTTCAGGTTTGATGTCCAATTTATATTCATGGCTGCTCAGTTATGCTTGACTATTTAAATTTGAATTTGAATCAGCAAAACTACTTTTTTGTCTATTAATAGGGGTAGTTCGGACAAGTGATGAGAAAGGGTGAATTCAGTGTTTTTGATAACAAGAAGAGTGCTGAGTATAATGTGGATGGATTTAGAATAAGAGGACCAAAGAAACGCCGGATTGTGTGTGTGATTGATTTGAGAGGAAAATAATTAGAGGTTGAGCTGTCGAGTAACAAAATCGAGAAGACCCTGTGCCGAACCTACGTAAAAGTTGCTCCAAACTCAATGGCAACGCCCCCTAGTACAAGTAGACATATCCGGCGAAATGTGCTCCTCATTATTACTCTTTTTACTCGATTGAACAACTTTTGATATGTCTAGATATAGATACAAATTCTGCGTAACTGGCCGGAATTTTCCTCGAACTTTCACATTATCGAGATAACATGTCATGTGTTATTCCGTTGATGCAATAAGGTTTTATTCGACAACGTGTGAAGAAGTGACAGATTAGGGAGCCCGGGGTGTACTGACGCAAAGAATGGAAATATCTAATTTGTTTCCCTCGGAAATGTCATGAGATGTGTGTTCTGTCTAGCTTCAGAGATTTTGCTTGTTAAGAGTAAAGGCGATGGATATAAGGATTGGTTATATGTAGACGAAGTTAAGTAGAATCTGTGACATACAGACACACCCTCCACACGTTACAGGATTCAGTAGTCGTTGCGTGTAAATACACCGATATAGGGGCAAAGTTTCGCGTGTGAAACTCGAACCCAGTTCCTAAGATATGGTGTCCTTGAACGAAACATTTCATCACTGATGTTGTCAACACTTAATAGTCATTAGTCTTTGCATGGCTTAATGGTTATTTAATTATCAATTTTTATTTAGTTTTTCTTTTCGCCATGTGTTTGGACATTACATTCAGATAAACATGACAAAATTGTGACGGGATATTAGCCCACATATGTTTGACATTCCCTGTAGGCACTATGTCAAATGTTCATACATACTGTCAGCTCTTCATTTGTCCGGATATCTAATAAAACATCAGCATGATTCACAAGATATTGACGAAGTTCGTGATGTCGGGATGAGTGCCCACTATCAAGTCTATTTGGTCGTAGATGCGTAGGGCTGACACAATGGAGCTGTTACATACGCCCAGATTGCACAACTTTTTCGCAGATGGTACTATTCGCATTAAGCTTAAGAATCTCAATGGCATAGAGGTTTTAATAGTTTTTTTTCTATACTTTTGGCTTCCCGCTGTGTCCCCGTTCCCATGGGAATATCGGGATAACAAGAAGCTCATGTACTTTCTCTGGCTCTGGAGGACCTATGTACTTTATATTAAATCGGTTATTTAGTTTTGACGTATAAGCGAGACAGGCAGAGTTACTTTCGCATTTCTAATATTAGTATGGATTGGAAACAATACATCAATTGTTATGATTTTCGCCCTGGACTAGTGGCCGTGTGGTAGCGGCTCATTAAAAGAATACTACCAACCCATCTCTTCCCTTGGGTCTCGTAAAAGGCGACTAGTGGTTTTGAACTGCACAACCAGATGGTTGTGTATCTATTAGATAATAGGTTATAGTGATGGGCTCAACACCTGTCACGCTCAGTGCAATCACTGCTTGGTGAAGCGCGGACTATGGCAATGTACTGCTTTTGCGGTGCTTTTGCTTAGTCTCTGACTAACCCTTAGGGGATAAAAATCGTGATTTTATGTACCTACCAATTTGTTTTATACCGACGTGGTCGTGGTATGGCCAATACTCCACCTTATGTGTTTGTTTGTTGGAAAGCTTGTGTCTAGTAAAGATGTTTCCATTCCGATATATTGTCATCGTTAGGACCTATTGCTCATTTGAATACCTATATAATTCGCATGAATAAGATACAACCCAACTTCCTTATAAATTTGTTTATTAATATGCATTTCCATCTTGCCCAAGTTAAATCGTAGTGTCAGATTTTTATAATCTATACATATATAAAACTGTAGAGGTCGAATGTCTGTACAAAGAAAAAAAATGCTTAAAGTCAAGTCAGGGGTATGTAAAAACAGGGAAAATACAAAAAAATATTTTTTTTGTTTCTCTGTCTGTTTGTACGGGCTAATCTCCGTACAATATTTTTATCAGCCCTGTTGATATTGAGATATGTTATCGATTATAGCCCTCGGGAACCTATCACTTATGTTTTTGGGGAACAGTCGGGTCCTCTCCGTGTCTGAGGGATTACACCGCGCTATAATGAAAGAGGATACGTATCGCTTACACACATTGTTTGCCGTGGCAAGTTTACCTCTATTCGTATGGGGGTAAAGTAGAATTAGCATTTTTTGGTTTTGATTTGAGTAATAGTCTAAAAGTTTCTATTTGTACTTCCAGTAAACAGATTGAAAATAAATGATCTCTATTTTTTTCTAGAGATTCTTATAAGAGGTCTAAGTCCAGCAGTCGGATGAACGGTCATTGCTTCCGCATCATCAAGGTTTAGAAATAGGTATCATGTTTCGTCCCATATGTCATATTTGACGACCTCCGTGGCCGAGTGGTCTGTACGCCGGTCTCAAGGAGTCGCCATCTCGAGAGGTACTGGGTTCGATTCTCAGTGGAGGCAAGTGTTTGGGTGATAAATTTTCAGACATTTGTCTTGGATGTTCATTATATATGCATTATATTATGTATATCTCAAGAATTATATGTATTTATCTATTACAAATATTTGTCCGTCATCTAGTATCCGTAACACAAGCAGCATTTAGTTGCTTAAAATGGAACCAGTTGATAGGTGTGAATGTCTGAGGATATTTATTTATTTATATGTTTAGATCTCTGTATTTAAATCTGGCAAGTGATACCCCTTTATGCCAGACACCGACTAGAATGGCAAGATATGTTTGGAATAAACGCCTCAAGTTTTATTGAATGTTGACCCGTTATTCGTGGACGGTGGATGATAATGTTCCTTCTTGATCGAGTAGTGCTTTTTTTTCATTTTATCTTACTCTCTTTTACAATAAATTAAAAGAGTAACCTGCACTGAAATGTCCATGATATTTTCACAATTCATCGTCAGCCAATATGTCTCACTGCTGGGCGCAGGCCTTCCTCATGTAGAAGATGAGGATTATAGGCCATACCATTATCACAATTAGAAAATTTTCTCTTTCACAGTCTCCTCACAATAAGTCTGTGTCGCATAGGTATAGTTCTACACGAATCATATTCATTAATAAATCAGCAAACAGAATTTTCATATAATTCACTCTCTTAACATCAGTTACAAACCTTTTAAAATTCGTGTCTAGCATATTCATAAGGTGTAATGTCCCCGAATGAAGATTTCTAGGGCCTCTTGCGGGAAATTTAAATCGAGATTTAAAACTCGATTTTGTAATTTTTTGTCAATTTTTCTATGGCATTTATGTCAAAAAATGACTTTATCGAAATTCAAACTAGGTTTAAAATTTCCTGCAAGTGGCCCTTAGTATTCGAAAAATTCGGATTTGAATGTCGAGTGAAAATTGGCAGAAATTATGGATTATCCGGATTATGGATTATCCGGATTGCATTCTGTAGTAAACACTAATCAAAATAATATTTTCCCATGTAATATCCATGAAACTAAATAGATAAAAAATGACTACTTATCCCCGTTATAAACCCTTATAACCATCAAATCTCGATGGGAACGATTTTCCTCATATCGTAGCGCGAAAGTGGGGTAGTTTATTAAATGTTTCCGCGGATAGGCTGCTGCAAATCTTTAAGTAATATGAGGGTAGTTAATAATTGTTTGTAGTGTATTATTTTATCATAACAACGAATCACACATCACACCTATATTATGGATTGGTAAAGGTGTTAACGTCTACATTTCGTCTAAAGAGTCTAAGTCCCTGTGTAACAAGGGAGAATCTATATTGTCATGTACCTTACACAGCGCAAGCCAAGCATAATTACTCATGTTTTTTATCAAAACTCAGCGGCATTTAAAAGGCGGACGTAATTTTTATTTCAATGATTCTAATATTATTTAAAACTGGATATTGTTACGCAAAATCAGTGTAGTTTTGTGTAATAAGTGTCTATAAAGATGAGCAATGTGATGGATCATTGAAATAATTTTCAAGTGCTGTGTGCTGTGTGTCCTGTTGTGTGCCCAATTTTCGTTTGGCTAAATGTGGTCTTAGGAACACAGTGCTCCTTGGACTCTGCCTACTCCTTCGGGGATTACAGGCGTGATTTTATGTATATTTTATATATGTATGCTGTGAAAAACGTTGAGTTGAGTTGAGCGGCACAATGTCTGCTATCGATCATTTGCCGCCAAACTCTCCCAAGATACATTAAAATATATTAGATTTGCATTTAAATGCAAATACTGATGACAAATTATAACTCAAGACTAGGCTGTGTGGGCTCAATTCCCTGTGCCTTCCCATTTTGGGAGAATTTGTCAAAAAGAAATCAATACTCAACGGTATAGTCAGGTTTGAACCAGGCGACTAAAGACATAAAATTATTTTACCACCTTTAGAGTGAATGTTGTCAGCATGTCATACAACAACAAGATCTATTTTTGCATATAATCAGATTTTAGTTCTTCGTGGTTTTCAACATAAAAATAACGGTCCACCTGTTAATGTCAATATCACATACCAACGTTAATAATGAGTCTTAGTGAATTTCGATTTGGATGGAAGTTTTGTCAAAAGTGGATGATTATACAATTCTATAAATATCTAAGTGTACAATACAATATCCATTCAAAGTTTAGCTTCTAGATTAGATTCAGTGCTCACCAACAAACACTTCTAGAACGGTAACTTTGTAACTGAGAAACAGTTATTTTATATAAAGAGCTACAGCCCGAGAGCGGAGCCTTCACGAGGCAAATCGAGTTTTAAATATAAAACACAAGTTTCTCAGAAATAAGAAGTTTGCAAGTTCTCTGATGGTTTTGGTTGGAGCCTTAAGTTCTTTCCATTCTCTTGATATGTTTTTGAATAATATACATATCACTCTGTCTTGGGCCATTTGCAGGAAATTTTAAACCTAGTTTAAATCTCGATTTTGTCAATTTTTGACATAAGAGCCATAATACAATTGCCAAAACGGTGTGCTAGTCCCAACACTGACGTACGGGAGCCAATGTTGGGTATGGGAGAAGAGACACGAAAGTAGAATAAATGCGGTAGAAATGAGAGTTTGAGAAGCATGGCTGGAGTAAAATTGAGTGACAGGATATACAATGATGTGATAAGAAGGAAATGTGGTTTGAAAGAGGATGTAGTGACAAGAATAGAGAAAGGCATGCTAAGATGGTTTGGACATGTGGAAAGGATGGATGAAAATAGGTTGACTAAAGGAATATATGAATCAGGTGAGAGTGGAGAGACGGGACGAGACAGACCTAGGTGAACGTTTCTCGGCTAAATTAAAGACGTTCTTGAGAAGGGCCAGGTCAAAAGTACCCGAAATCGCTGAGCATGCATGAGAACCGTAATGAGAGTTGATGAAGCGAAAGAAATATGCAGGGATCGTAGCAAGTGGAAGGATGTAATATCTGCCTACCCCTGTGGGAAAAAGGCGTGACTTATGTATGTGTGTAAAAAACGACAAAATCGAGTTTTAAATATCGATTTAAGTTTCCTGCAAGTGAGCCTTGGTTGATATTCCCAATGAACTGTACATTGTTTTATTTAAACTCAGTGGTACAGGCGGTGGGATCGAACCCGCGAGTCCCGCGACCTCTCGATCGTGTACCCCGTCAGTCCCAACGCGGCTACAGCTTTTTGTATTCCTGATCAGGTTGTAGTATAGACCATAATTATGTAACGTGAAGATAACTTGTTGTCATACACTGGGCACAGTCTTAAGACTACTGACTTTCTTAATAAATTGTTTTAAATTAGTTTTTACAAACATAATGGCATTGGTTGTGGGGATTGAATTGGTGATCTCTTCTTCATTTACGCAATTTTGCATTTTTAACATTTTCACTTTAATAAAAATTTCATCAATTTCTATGAAATTACTTTTACATTACTCTTAACGTTACGCCTTTGTTATTTTTTTCCATTTAATCTTTTTTCTAAATACAGGAGTAATATCGACACATACTTGTGGTACTACCTGTTAGCGTATTTAAGAACATATTATGTTTTTCCTTTTAACTGTTATATTTTTCTAATAGTTGCTATACTTATAGAAACTTTGAGTCTATTTCGAAAAAAAAGAGAAACTATTTCGAGCTGCAACCGCTATTTTATAATTTAATAAAATTATGATGATTTTTTTTTTAAATGATCTTGCTTATCGGCTAAAGCAAATTTTATAGTATTTTCGAATTTGTTAACTTCATAAATGGGATATCATTGCCAGCACACGTGTTCCCTCTTATTGTCCTTTATAAGCGGTGTAAAGAAGCTCCATGCAGGCTAACAAGTTGAAGATAGACAACGCGGTTTTTTGCCGCAGCTTTTGTTGATTACCACTCTTTCTGAAATCTTAATTCTGTAATTATATTGTTTCTATTAGAGGCATAATTATTTATATTTGACAGCTTTTCCCAAAATTGTGTATTTAAGAAATTTATCAAAACTTATTACGGTATTTAGAAATTGCTAATATTTTATTCGTGTATATAACAATATGTATATTGAATCATACACGTACGAACAAACACCCACACAGCCGACAAGCACTTACACGCAGCAAGCTTCAGCCTAGTGGTACGTATAGCTAACATTAACTATTACATTTTACTTGTCGTAATTTCAACTTTACAACAATAGTTCTAGAATTGAATTTACGATGAATTTAAAAATTTCAATCGTAATAAAACTTTTGACATCTAAAATTGCAATTTCATTTCTGAATGAATTTGAAGTGTAAAAATTTAAATTGAATTTGAATAATTTATATACGATTGAATTTTGACAAGCTTTTTTCTAAATGCATTTTTTTTGAGTTCAGCTTCATTATGTTACTTATATCTAGCTAGCTTTACATAGCCTAATGCATCCACTACAGAGTTTTAACTAATAACATACAATGTACACCAGGAGAGCAAGGACGCTGATTAAATTGCAAGCGAAATTTTAAATTGCAACATTCATTATTGAAATTATAAAATTTATAACTGGATTTTCAAATTTTTTATTTGGAATGGCATAATTGTAATTATCAGCATCTTTTCTCATTGACTGTACAACTTCAGTTTAATATAAGTATTGTTGAAGTAATCTTCCATGCACATATAAAACTTGAGACAAACACACTCGATATAAAATGGTTATTAAAATGCGACGAGAGAAAGAGACAGCGACATGAGAATCCCTGTTAAAAGCACAGACAAGCAAACAGATTACAAGACAAAAAAACACAAGACACCATGTCAATGAACACGATCAATCGTATAGGTGAGAGGAGAGATTCGATAATTTTTGTTGTTTATATTTTTGTAGCTTACATAAAATGGCATGCCGTAAAGCTATGCGACAAAGACAGAGATAGAGGAGACACGGGTTGGATAGAGATGTAAAGAGTGTGTTTGTCTGTTTATATGTGCAGGGAAGAGTCGTGGGGCGTTGGTGAAGATGTGCGTTGTTGACGCAGCGTGCTGGTAAGTGCGGTAAGGCCAGGCTTTGCTTGTCAGTGGCATGGGACGCCAATGAAATAAGGGAGACTTAGGCGAGTTGTGACGAAGGTTAGTTATGACAAGGACGATTTCTCCTTGTGAGTAAGCGAGCTGGTGATATCATTCTTTTGTATCTCGATTGACCCACAAAACTAAGGAATGTTCTAACCAGCTCGCTTACTATAATAGTTTAGGAGAAATAGTCCTTGTCACAACTCACCTCTGTCGCAACTCTCCCGGGTCTCCCCTACCGACAACGTTAGGTTTCAGATCTTTACGCAGTTTGACAGAAAGAAAATCTTTGATTGGCTGCAAAGCAACCAATGTTAGTTTTCATAGGATTTAAAAATATGCTGTGGAATATGGTATCATTAAATATAATAAAAATCTTATGTTTCTCTACAATGAAAGTTTATATAACAGCTTAGCAACCAATCTAAGACAGTTTTATTGAAACCGCATTTAAGTCGAGTTTTCTCTGTCAAGGAAATAATGAATGAGTAAATGTGACAAAATTCTAAATTGTCAGGTTACTTTCGTTGTGGGCTATATTAACATTACTCGGCTATAATGATTTCTACTTACAGAGTGTTACAAACATTAATATTCATTTAATTTTAGTCTCTGTGCCACCGGCAAACATGTCTTTTTTATATTTGCTTGAATTTATTGCTTCTATATAAGGAATGGCATTGAAATATATAACTATCTCGCTCACTCATACGGCGTGTAGGATTTCTAAAGAATTGTTTTTTTTACAAGGATGCCAAACGAGCCTATGGCCTTTGGCTTATAGACCCTCGTAGCTCTTTATGCGCTTACGCGTTGCCTACCCTATTGAAATTGTGTGTCACTTCGCTCTTAACATAACGCTATCTGAAAGCACTTTTTAATTTCGTAAAGATTAAAATTCAGTACCTTTCTTTATATGAACGCCAAACAAAATGTTTGTTATATTTTTTACTAAATAACTAAAATAATTGATCATTAATTCCTATTTCTGGCGTAGTGTTATCAACAGCTTTAATCGTACTGGTTTATTAATTATAATGACAATTCAGAATAATAGTTGGCACTTTATTGTGAGTCCAGTACCTTAACATTTAATTAGATAGTAGGAAAAATATTGTAGTAGTTCTGACATAAACAGACGTTGACTTCTCCCTTCCCCCTATAGCTCCTCTCGCTCCCTCCCACAAACGTCCCTGTGGCTTAACCACCTCTTAAAGCTCTAAAACCGTTGTTGAAGCGAGACCGTCCGCATCGTATAGCGCCGTCTCACTTCCACTGGAGATTTGTTTTAAGAGTTGGTTACACCTTCCCGGTCTTCAACGCTGTAATAAATAGCTCTTCTTGTCAACAGAGCCTGAGGAGGTGCCGCCCGTTCAGAGGAGCGCACCGCTCCTTCAATCTCCGCAGTACACTGGTGGAAGGCCACAGCCTTACAGTGAGTATTGACTCACCCCCACTACCACAATTATACTCGCTTACCGATACAGTTGACTCACAGTGTCGCTTACCGATATATTTGACTCGCAGGGTCGCTTACCGATATAGTTCACTCACAGTCGCATACCGATGTAGTTGACTTACAGTGTCGCTTATCGATATATTTGACTTACAGGGTCGCTTACCGATAAACACACCGGGTGAAGTTTTTCTTTTTATTCACAACGTCACCGATTGGTTACCGATGACGGATCATAGTGTCGCTTTATTATCGATGAAGTTGACTGATAGCATATCGATATAGTTCACTGATAATGTCCCTTACCGATGAATCAGACTCATAGTATCTGTTGATTTAGTTGATTCTATTATATTAGGTCACTGACTTTTACAATGTAGACCTATTTAAATGAGGTAATTAAATAAATTAATATATAAATTTTCTATTTTTGAATTGCTTTGACTCAAATAGACTGACTTTTACTAAAATATCGGCAGTTATCGGTCTTTTATTACCGATAACGATGGCTCAGCCGGACTGTAGCTTACCGATTGACTTTACTCACATGCCGTCACGTACTATAATATATAATTTTTCGCATTTCATCATCTAATATCGCTTTCATCATTGAGTTTTCTCCTAACAATGGTGGACACTTACTATACTCGTATGTGTGCTGTATCGTTTGGTACTTTATGAGTTAATTCGCTTATGAAATTAAAAAGAAAATTATAACGACGAGGCGTAATCTACATCAATTTGGTGATACCACATGATACAAACTCATAACACTTATACCTACATCCACACAAAATATTTATTTAATTTATTTTAATTTTTTCTTTATATTAAATCCTATTTATTTATTTTCTTCTTCGATTTTTATTATGTATCACTTTAAGTTGTTTATTATTTTCACCTTATCTCTTTGTTCACAAATTTGCAAAATAATACAATTATTTAGTTTTTATTGTGATACCATTGTAACCGTAAACCCGAAAAGTGTTTAAATAGACTCTTAAAGAGTTTACTTACAATATTTTAAAACATTAGTATGAATTTGACTTGACATTGGTGTGCAGACTCTCAATAGGCAATTATTAAAATAAACCTCTGTTTAAAAGTGAAAAAGTCCAGTTGTCTGACCTGACAGCTCACAAGGGTTAACAAAAATTTTGACCTTGATGGTTAATTATACTTTACGGCGTATTTTGCATTGCTTGGTGTAATAAGCATAAAAAGTAATTTTCTCAGTGTGTTTGTTCGTTTAATGTAGTTTAGACTTCAGAGAAATAACTGTGATAAATGAAATTTTCTTTTGCTCTGTAATTATGTTAGTGACTGCAAAATGCATAAGCACAATATATAAAACGTTCAGGAAAAAATATAAAATCTTAAAGCTTTTACCTCAGACAAAGGCAGCCGCTTAGGACCAAACTCTTTTATTTCGTAATCTCTTAGCACTACAGTTAATTATAATGAATATTTAATAGCCTTTTCTATTTCTAGCAAAGTATATTTAGCACCTTAATCCTCTATGCCTGTTTTATCTTTGTCTATTTTAAATGCTGATCTCTCTAATTGGACCTAAAATAATATGATTTTAGGACGTTTTCGCTTATTTGAGTACAAACGGTTCAATTGAACTCTGAAAAATTACAGCACATTAAAATTTTTTGAAAACAGCTTCCATTTTATATTAGACGAATTAAAGCAATATCACTAAATGTTAATTCAAAAGCCTGAAACTTTTTATGCTGGCAAGACTGACTGAAGACCAAAAGCTCTGAAAATGTAATATAGTCTTCAAAGTAACAAAACAGAAGTCTAATTCCTAGAAAAATAGTACAAAAAGTACGTAAAAAGTACAAAAACAGTACAAAAACAGTACAAAAACAGTACAAGTTTATTTTGCATCTGTTGGGCACCCAATTCGTTATAGAAGAGAATTGTAGGTTCTATGGTGAGTACTAGATAAAAGAAGAAAATTATTGGGTAATTTTTATCATTATACACGTAAATAACAACAGAATACGTCACCTTACACCTTGTCCTTAGAAGAAGACATGAAACAGGAATTTTCTGGCTCTTTAGTCAAACGTCGTCTGAAAGTAAGTCGGATTACCACTTTTTTAATAGGATACACGTATAACACCTCCTTGTAAATCTTACCCAAATGTCTTGTTTATCCAACTATCAAAAATGCAAACCAATTAGTACCGATTCACCCTCGCAGTTGCAGTTGGCCAACTCGCCCCATTAACGGCATACTCCATATTGGGAACTAATGCTCTAAATACTCTAGACTAGAATATTCTGCTGTAAGGGGGGGAAGTTTCTACGTGTTTAGTAAATAACTTTGATTGCTGTGAAGGAGGGAATGTTACAAGATATAACGTGGGCATTGGGTTTTTGAAGACGCGTCTTGAGGTGTACGAATTCGAAGTTAGGTCTTACAATTTTGTTTGTAATATTTAGTTCCAAAAATATCTAATATATTTTTTTTATTAAAACCTTCAGATGCGAATTGTGCGATGGATTAATGTATGAAGTCAATGGAATGGACAGGATCAAGAACGATTATGTCGTGTTTGTCTCCATGAGGATCGTGAATAATAAGCAGCAATAGGTTCGTCTCGGATGTATGGGGAGGAGGGGTGATCGTGATGAGAAGAACAAAGAAGGATATAGTTCTAACTAGCGACAGAGGAGAATGAAATAATACTAACCTCATTTAAAGTATGTCAATAAAAGGGTCTTGACTCTTGACGAACTACCAACAACATCCCAGAATTTTCTACATTTTTCAATATTAAATACTTCAGCTCAATTCCCAAGAGCCTTTAATACCAAATAAGTATATATTATTCATTATAATCCTATCTGCAGAGATATAACTTGGTTTTTTCTTAGTGGTCCCTAATGCAGCGAAGCTCGTCTTAAAAATATTAATAGGTTCTTTAATAAAGTTAATAAGGCCTGAGAGAAATTTTACGTTTTATTAGAGCTTTTTTATCGGGTTTTTTAATGGTTAATGTTACCATTAACCATTAAAAAACCCGGCTAGCCTCCTGTAAGTTAGAGCGTGTAACATATGAACAGGCACCAAAGAAACAAAAGACTACCTAGTCCTTTCATTTCACTAGAATCTAGTACCTTAAAAACAAATAATTCTCTTTAAACTTTAGATGGCAAAGTACTAAAATAGTCATACCAACCTAAATATTATATCACGCGATTTTTTTGTGTTAATGTCGTGATAATATATAATATGAATATTTTCCAATAGTATTTTCCAATAATTACACTACAATAGAAACTTGTAACGAAGATGATTTCAGTTTTGATCACTTCCACGAAGAGATTTCTTTGTGACGGTCCAGGTTAATCAAAATAGCGCCGTATGCCAAAGGTGTAAGGGTCCAATCATTGGAGCAAGCGGAACGGAAAAGTGTGTTACGTGTGAATGCATTCGGACACTTCCAAATTCCGGCGGAACTCCGGTGGATCAGAAGTTTAGGGATCTGGTGTAGGGGTGGCACAACCACGGAAACATATATTTTAGAATTTTTACACCCAAAAAATATATTTTGATGAGTTTTTATTAACCACCCCATTCATGCCAGTACCATACCATCTTCACGCCTATTACTCTAAGGGGTTGTCACATCCAGATTTCGCCTCCTATGTTTAAGTCTCATAGCACTGGGAGCGAACGTCTTGCCACGTTCTGGGCACGGCTTGAGGCACGCGATGATTATAATAAACTGTATAAGTAGCGGCATTTATTTTTGGTGTTGAGTGGGCGTGACCGTTACGTGGAGCCAATAGCTACGCTTGGGGTAGTGACGTGCGCCAATGAGGTAAACGACTGGAGAGCCAATCGACGGCCCCCGATCACGGATGAGATGAGATGCTGAACACCAAAGTTATATGCCGCTACTTGTACTTGAGTTTATTCAAACTCAGTGTACAGGCAACGATTTATATCTCTTTTTTTCATTGTTATATGGAAAGCAGACGATCATTATATTACAAACGATAGCAATTGTTTGCCACAGTTCCATCGCTATCTCTTATCATTTCTGACTTCTCCCTAAGGGCTAATTTGAATTGATCATTCCGTATATGTCAACCCTGGCCCAATGTCGGATCAATAGCAAACTTTGCCCGCTAGTTCCATCCATGGTGGACTTATATGGATGTAATGTTTTGCTGCTTGTAGTGCAAAGTTCGATGCTTTGTTCGGTCGAATGCGATGTTAGGCCATTTGGCAATATTACATATTTATTCAAGAGGGAATGCAGTATTTTACATACAAACGTATTCCCGATTAAAGTCAGTGTACAATGTCATTATTTTTTATCAGATCATCGATGTTGATCACTGCTCGCATCTAGGTTTCGATTTTTTAACATTTTAAGAAAAGAAGAATAATAAATTTATTTCATTCATCAAAATCTATCGCCTTACTCATACGTTTTGCCTATATTTGACGTTTATATGAAAAGATGTGTGTATCTTTTGATATAATAATTAGTATTTCGGGTGACATTAATTGTTCCTTTTTTCAAAATATTTTTTGTTTGCGCCAAAATTTTTACGAAGCTTTTTTGTCTGTCGCCATTTTGAATACCGTTCTCTTCCCGAATGCATGGCACCGTTAAGAGTCTTCCCTACTCGCTATCTCCTCGAACCAAATTTAAATGGGCCTTTTCTTATTTAAATGTAACGGTCCGATTTGCCCCGTATGCTATCTAGGCATGTATTATGCATGCAATTATCGTTCCAGTTGAAAATTTACGAGTTTTCTGCTGCATTTGAAGGGACCACTGATTACTTGTGATTACAAATTATCAAAGCAGAGTGCGCGGTTCGTACTTAATGACGAAGCGTGGTGTCGGAGTGTTTGACTTTATAATTTTTTAAATATGCACTGGAGGAGCTCGGTAAAGTACTGGTCAGTACGTTTTCGATATCAAAAACAAAGCTACCTTCGCAATGGTCAGGCCTGGGATGGGTGACTAAAACTTTGTGATCTCGAACTCCTCCGTGCTTCGGAACACACGATAAGCACTTGGTCCAGGTCGCTATTGCACCCGTTTCTACCCACCAACCCGCGTTGGGCCAGCATGGTGGTGTTACGGCCCATACTACTCATGTGTTCCTTCATGAGAAAGGCCTGTCCCCAGCAGTGGGACGTATATAGAATGTATGTGTATGTGTATGTCCCGTGTTGATCCAGCACACAAAAAGAATGTACCAACTGCTTTTCTTGCCTAGCATGTCGTAAAAGGCGACTAAGGGCGTATTGGGTGCTGGGTCTGTGATTGTGTAGGCGATGAGCTAGCCACTTGTTACTACTCTTTCACGATTTTTCATCTGACCAAACCCAATTTTTGTATGGCTAAATGTGGTCTTAAGGAACATAGTGCTCCTTGGACTCTGCCTACCCCTTCGGGGATTACAGGCGTGATTGTATGTATGTGTATGTATATCCATATTGTTTCTTCTTTAGCTCACGAATAGATACATTTAGTCAAAGCCATTATATTGTTTACAGTTTTTTTTTTCATGTCAAAACCGTTGGCCTTTTTCCTATGCATGTTTATTTTTTCTAAAGCAGCGTTCAAAAGCAGACATAGATAGGGTGGCGAAAGTAGGTCGCGTCCTATAAAGCCGCAGGCTTTAGGCTATCTAGCGTGATGAGATACTGTAGAACGGAGGATATTATTTATGCATACTTCAAGGGTCGCTTTTTGAACCGTAGTCAAGTTGACCAGGTTAAAATATGGACCAATGGCGAAAACATAAGATTTCGTGATATGACAGTTTTTCCAATAGTAGAATTTTCAAATATAACTGAAGTTAATCAATCATAGAAAATTTAACCATAATACGATGCTAGGATCTAATCCTACTAATAAAATGGCGGCCATCTTACTAATTGTGTTTTTCCCGTAGGGGTAGGTAGAGATTGCTTTTTTTTCAGTTGCTACGATTCTTGCTTAAATCTATCGCGTTCTTTACTATGCTTGAAGATTTCGGGTACTTTTGAAATGGAATTTGTAAAGAATGCTTTTGATCGACAAATTCAGGTCTTCCTTATTCTCTTACATTATTTATTACAATACTAGCTTTTGCCCGCGATTTCATCCGCGTAGAATAGTTACTTTGAGATAGTATGATGGTATGTAGCCTAAAGCCTTCCTCGATAAAAAGGCTATTCAACACTGAAAGATTTTTTTAAATTGGAACAGTAGCCTGAGTTGGTGGAATTGGAAATTTACTCCTACTCCATTATTAGAAGGAAAGGTCATAGTGGCGTAAATTTGTACTTCATTTTTCTGGGAGGCGTTATTAAAATTTTTTAACATTCACTCGCATGGCGCCTGTGCCCATAGGAATATCGGGTTAAAAAGTAGCCCATGTCCTTTCTCAGGCTCTAGTCTATCTGTGTACCAAATTTCGGTTCAATTGGTTCAGTAATTTTGACGTGAAAGACAGACAGAGTTACTTTCGCATTTATAATATATGTATGGATTCTCTGTCTCTTCCCTTAATTGAATTATACAAAATTCAAATCTTCGAGAAAAGAACGTATTCTTTTACAAAAGGTTTATATATTACCACTCTAGCGTTGGAAATGTCTATGGACGGAAATGACCACTTTCCAATAAGTGAACCATCTGACCGGTAGTCCCCTTTATAAAATTTTATATAGTCTGGCTATTGAAAATATCGGTTAAAGTTTATTTTTAAACTATTCATATTGACATGCACCTGTATAAAAAACAATATTTTTTTCTACAAACGAATTTCGAAGGGCGTGTAGTTTTTTAACCTTCAGAATAATTTGGCGACTTTTTATTGACGCGCCTTTTCGGCGAGAGTTGTATAAAACACGTTTTCCAGTACAAAGTTTTTACTATTTTCATTATATATATCAAATTAAAATAATTTTTCACTGCCGGGCAGAAAAGAGCAGAAATTTAAATTATTGCTTTTTCCTCTTTTAAATGATAGATAGACTACAACTCTTACTGAAATAAAAGACTTGTAAGATTGTATCTCCCACGGAAGTAAGGGCAGAAATGTTACATAGGCTTAGAAGGAATTCTCAGCGAGAAGCTGGACGGTTCCCACTCACGCCTACCGTCTAGCCAGCGTAGGTTCGTAAACAGGATTCCTTCTCAATAAAGAAATAAAATAAAAATAAAATAAAGAAGGGTCTATCTATCATAGTGCAGATAGAGCGGCCTAAGTTCGCACTGAATATATTTCAGTATGCAGACTTAGTACGCGAATGTTTTATATGTAGTTTTATATGTTGCTCAGCTCAAAATGTGACTCTTGTACAAATTCAAGACGAGCTAAGTTATGAATAAATATTAAGATTGCTACGATGTTGCTGAGGCGTGTTTTTTACTGTTAAATATTTTTAACATTACAGAAATAATTATTTCTTACCTTTTATGCCTCTAATAAGAGAAAGCGAAAGCCATAAAACCACCAAGAAGAGTTTGTATAAGTTGTGGTAAAAGTGAGAAGCATACACCATGATGCCAAACATCAGTTTAGCAATGTCTAAATTACTTGCACTCATCAGAGTGCAATTTATTCACCTAGAGTATTCCATTTCATATTCAATGGAATTTATACTTTTTCTTAAATAATATAAAAATACAAAAATTAAGTAAATCCAATATAATTTAATAATCTATATTGTCCCTAAGTAATTTTGATTGGTTTCTTTGAAATAAAACCTTGACTACTGGCAGTATTTGTCCGCTGCATTCGGTAAATAAAAATAAAAATAAAAAACTCCATGCCACACTGAGGTGTCGCCAGTTCTGAATATTTTAGAAGAATGGCCGCAACGCGACGCGGCTCCACATTTTCTGTTCACCCGGTTTTTTTGAATTTAGAACCTCTATATTTCAGTTGATTTCTTTTTTTGTGTCAACTAAACTTTTTGGGTTGTGTCGTTGAGAACTTTATTTTACAAATAGCTTGAGGACTAAAATATATGGCTCGAACAAATACACAATCGAGATCTGGCTCTTCACAGATTATACCCAGTGTTTTTATTGAACCTGGATTTGTTAGGCCCAGGAACGGATTCGAGATGAATGGTAAATACTATGATGAATTCAATGAGTCTATGCTTAGAAGAGACCAATTACGTTTTAACAACAATGATGGTGATGACTTCTTAACTCTTCCAATAAACATCTCAATACTCGACAATTTATATGCAAAAAAACTCAACGTCTTAGAAATTAAACACATCAATACAAAAGAACATAAAATAATCATCTACAACGTTTTAGTTATTCGATATTACTGACAGATTGAGAGGCATTATATTTTCTTCAATTCTGATAAAAATATCTCACAATTTAATCATATCTATCTTGAATAAACTTGATTCGAAGCTCTTCCAATATCATAGCAATAGAAATTCAAAGCAATATAAAATGTCCTCTATTCAACAACTGATTCTGTCAATACTGGTTAGTATTTACGATGACCCTTATTCCTCGAGATTTATTATTTCTATTTTGCCCACGGCACTGAGACAGTAATATTATGATATGGTATCCAATATTTCAGTATTTGCTTTTATATTTACTTAGACCTACGTAATGATATCTTAAAGGTTACAAGCGAAAATGAGTTTCAGCTATGATAGTTTTGAAATAAACTGTTCACCTGATGAAAGGGATCACCACCTATAATATATACAACATTTTATTCATTTTCGAACATAACTTGAGAATTAAAACAAGATAGGGAATGTGCCAGTTAACATAAAGATCAGTAAAACTCCACCTTTAACATCCCTACAGCCAAGGCTGTTGAAAATGAAGGGAAAAACTAAAAAAAAACTACATGAAAATAAAAGTATGTTCTTCCTCTTGAATGACTGCGTATATATTACTTTTTTTTTATAAAATTCTTCCTTTAAACGGACGACAAGAGCAACTAACCCATGTCTGAGGTATTTCTTTTTTCTTCAGTATTTTCATTGAAATGCAGGTGTAAAATATTTCAATGCGTCTTGGAAGAGTTTGACGTCAAACAATCGATGGCAGACACTGTGGTGATACTTCGATGAGGTGGATTTCCAGGATAAAAATCCCATCGTTTTTCACACCACTTGACGATTATTTCGATAATCCTCCATATTGCTCGTCAACACAGAACTACACTGATTTTACGCAAAAATATCCATTCCGAAACAATATTACAATCCAAAAAAATCACGTCCGCCATAGCTGAATGGTGCCAAAAACTCACGTATATATTAAACGTCAAAAAACAAAATCCTTTTAAAAAAAAGAATAATATCAAAAAGTACAAATATACATCAAAAGAGGTTGTTAGCTTAGCAAAGTCAACAAATGCCTTAAGTAAGTCTTGCACCATATGCAAGGCCAAACGTTAATACAATTTGTCACGTTTATAAACATTTAACTGTAGAACATATTTGACGCCTTCTCGCGTTTATATTTTTTGTACCGTATTTAAATTTTTACAACGACAACAAAATTCCACGGAGTAAAAGTCATAAAAATGGTCAGGAGTGAGTGAGCCATTAGTTTCTGAACTAAGAGAGGTTCGGAACCTAATTTTTAAATAGTGTTTGGAATTTATACCAAATTTAGTTTATCAAGTTGCCGTTGAAAATATAGGAGGGAATGAAATTAAAGGATGAAACGGAGACAACGACAACAGATGGGGACAAAAGATAGATAAGAATAGTCGACCAAAAATTGTGATTGGATATTTTATTTGAGTTTTGGGTATTCTATTGCTAGAAGCATTAGCAAATGATTATGTTTCTAATCCAGATTATAAGTTTTAAAAAGACTCGGCTATCATAATTTAAAATAAAATGGAACCTTCTATCGAGTTTTTAAATGATTAGATGTGAAGAACATTTTCATGAAAAGATAGTCTCTTTTCATGAAATTGAAATACTATTACGGACTTTATTTAAACTCTATAGAAACAACTTGGAAAAGTTGACAACGTCCGACACTGTGACCAGCGGTATTGCTTTATACGGTGTGTGTACTGAACCCTAAATAGGATACCGTTTTTCACCACGCCTCGCTGCAATTTTCCCCGCTCGCACCTGTCGGCCATAACGCTTTAATTTTTTATGGATATATCTTTATTCGTGCGAAACGAATGCAAACAAAGGCACTTTAGAATGGAAACCTTTGCGAATGCGTATTGCTTTTGAATTTTATTTTGGAAAAGAAATTAATGCTTATTTGTATCCTACTTAACTGAATCTCATCTTGCTATAAAACCTTCTATTGTTTATTTTAAACCGGAGTTCTCACAACAAATTTTTTTCATTGACCCCTAACAACATTTTTGATGCTCAATTTGCTTTTTTGTTTTCAGTCTCTAACATAACATAAAGTTAACTTGAATAATCTCAAAAAACATAAGGTATTTGTAATAATTAAAGCAATAGCGTCTGTAATGAAATCTGTTCTAGAATTTCCAATGCAGAGCTATTAAAATTAATAAACACAACAAACAAATTCATGTAAATATATTAATATGTTGAAAGCATCACAATTCATAATTTTACTCACTATCGCACAGCAGCTAATTGTTTAAAAGCATGCAGATGCTTTCAAACCAATTAAGGACCGCGATACCACCATTCGACCTAATGTAATGGTTAAAATACATTATCGACAAAGATTGTCTTTTTGATATTATGTAAGTAAATGAGCTTTTTGTATCTTAAAGAAAAGTAGCTTTGGAAGGGATGAGGTTAATTTATAAGAACATGGAGCAGGAAAATTTGAATTTGTAGCAGATGCAGCTCTTATTATTATTATATGTATTTGAAGCAACTGTGGCCTCACTGTAGGCATACAATTTGCTAGTGCAAAAAAATGGTTATAAAGAAAGTACAATAAGTATTGTTGGCGACCATGTAACCTTTTCGGACCTGAATTCCAAATTCCAAGTATGGCATATTTTTTGTATTCAGAATGTCAGACTTTTTTGATAGAAACAATTCTACTTTTTTACCGTCACTGTGCTACTAGACATAATATATCTTACATTAGCGTGTGGTCCCATTTGCTCTCTCTTTTCCATCCTTTTCAAGTATATTACTCTACTATGTATTGTTGTAAACAACGATACTATTTAAACAATTAAATTCAAACTGACAATTCACCGAAGAAGTCGTTTTGCACATTTTAAGTGGTTTTCGGGCAACGGAACAACAATCTATTGTTGAAAAACCCTACACAGATACAGAAACACTACGTATATTGCATTGAACATCGCACTACTGGACATATATCTATAAACATAACTGCACACAAGGGAATGTTGGAGTCTAAATGCTGAACAAAGCTGATATAAAAATAATTTGCCGCAACCAAGATGAAATTTTCCGGATTTAATCGTCGACTAACCGGCAGATGCGTCAACCGCCCAAGTCCAGGGTACCACCAGATCCTGCAATGATGAAACGTGCAGCCAACACAGTCAGCACTCGTGCGAACATTCACAAAATGGTGTGTATGACTGCAAGCTGACGTAAAGTGTGCCCGACGATAAAATTTTATCACAAAACCCCAACGAATGCGTTTTTAGACTAAATGTAGATTTTCATATAGTTGGATGATAGCATGTTTACTGTTTAGTTACTAATGTTTGTTGTGTCTATTAGTACTAACTATTGTATTCTTTTTTTGTTTGTTAAGAACATATTTAAATTGTTTGATGTCGTTAAATATGTTCTTACTTAACCCCGATGTAATTTGCAGTCTTTACTGAACCCACATTGCAATCCAATGTTCCTATTCAAAACACATATTTGTACTCGGCTATTTCATCTACATGATCAACATTGTAACATTTTAAAATCGTTCGATTATAATAATAAATCTATGTTTTAAAACATAATAAACTAGATTAAGTGAAAATATTATATAATTATATCTTTATGACGCTTACACATACACTAGCTGTAATTATTAATTATACACTTTTGAATATACAATACATAATCATATTTCTTATGTAAAATGAAATACATCATACAATAAAACAGTTTTTACGACACAGACTTTCATTTCAAATATTCCCGCATGCATGGTTTATTCGTTATTAGTTGTGTTATTTTGTTTACATTACGCAATTATCCATTCAGTGATGCCAGAGTTACTTAGAGTAATTTGTTTGGATTGGAATTAATTGGACAAACAAAATTTATACATTATAATATTATACCTACATATTTGTGTAATAAACACTAAAACCTAGCAAACGAATCACAATGTAAAATGTTTTGTTTTACGTGTTTAGTTTATGATATTGGATTTAATGTTTATGGTTATTTTATTCCTGAATTGCAATGCAAGCTCATTCCCGGAAATCACTTTTTCGCGTGATTATTGTTCATTATTGAATGTATTACTTTAACAGAAATGATTTCTCTTAATGATCCTTGTTCTAATCTAATATCTGCAATAAAATTCTTAGATTAAATAGTCTTGTTTCTTACGATCAAATATTTCAAGATATATATCGTGTATGTTTTCTGGATATGCTATAACGGATTTTGTTGTTTTTTTAATTTCAGATATGGACTTTGGCAGCGGTGGGCCGCCTCCAGGCATGATAAAAGAGCGGCATGGACCTCCTCCACCACATCATCCAGTAAGCGGCTTTATCTGTTTTATCTGTTTACTCTCTGTCAGTGTAGATAATTTGATTTTGGTAGACACGAATATTAATATGAAAGTAGATCTTTTTTAGATGGAAGTAAGTAATTGTTTATGAGGTACCAGAGAAAATATGGATGATGTGAATGATGATAATGGTAAGAAAGAGAAAGGTTAGAAATAAAAAAAACGTTTATTTGGTGGTAATCACCTGTTTCTCCGTATAGAGATAGTGGGACGTCTGTAGGCTATATATATATATATAAATATAAAGAGATATTTCACACAGTCAGTCTGTGTAAAAGGACAGAGTTTTTTTATATTTAAAATAAAGCTTTGATTTATTGTAATAAGGTTTGTTTTGACGTTAAATATTTTTTGTTATTGGGAATGCTGAAACAAAAGAAGTTATTGGTAAAAATAAACCTTATTACAATGACTCAAAGCTCTCGTTTAAACGTGATAAAAAGGTTATCCTCTCCGAGCCGGACTGTGTGAAAGGACACTTATTCTCAATTTTTCTCAATATACTAATATTATAAATGCGAAATACCTATGCCTATCTGTCTCGCTCTCGCTTCATAACTACTGAACCGATGTAATCGACACTCGATAGTCTAGAGCCTGAGAAAGGACATAGGCTACTTTTTTTCCCGATATTACCATGGGAACGGGTACTGCGCTGGTGAGACAGCGGAAAGCCACTAGTTAGTAATAATAAACATACATACATACATATAATCATGACTATTATCCCCTAAGGGTTAGTCAGAGACTAGGCAAAAACACCGCAAAAGCAGTCCACTGCCATAGTCCGCGCTTCACCAAGCAGTGACTGCACTCAGCGTGACAGGTGGTGAGCCCGTTGCCGCTATAATCTATTGGATGGTTGTGCAGTTCTAAGTTCCTTAGTCGCCTTTTACGACAACCAAGGGAAGAGATGGGCTGGTAGTATTCTTTTAATGAGCCGCTACCACACGACTCAACGACTAGTAATAATTAATACCATTTTTAATTGATATCAAATGCCAAATGTACTGCTTCTAGCGAGAAGGTCGCGGCTACGGGCCGGAGGGGTACGGCGGGGAGGGATTCGTGCCTCCGCCGCCCATGCACCACCCGCCCATGCCGCCACAGAATCAGGTACGTCACATCTTTTTACTTTACCCTATTTCTGTACTGCAGAAGCGGAAGAGGAGGGAGATTCAGACTCTCATCCCTACGGCTCGATGTGAAGTCACAGGACCCAGGACCTTTTCATCCGGGATATAGCAATTCAAGCATTGCTGTTTTACGTCAGAAAAGACAAAAATTAAAAAGAGAGTGTATCCTTAAGGGTCGGCAACGCATCTGCAGCTGTTCCTGCGTTGTAGATGTCTATCGGCGGCGGTGATCACTTTCCATCAACTGACTGGCCAGCCCGTTCGCCCCCTTTTTACATAAAAAAGGAGAAAGATAGAGATACATACGAGGCATACGACTCATCACCAAGTCACGTCACGTTTGTTAAAATCCTTGTATATAGTCTGTTCAAGGCTGAATGAAAACTCAAGATGCATCAGAAAGAAGGAGATACGTAAGAGAGGTCGTAAAGAACTTCGAACCTTAAGTGGCAGTGGGTAGGGTACATTGCTCGTAGATCTGACGGCCGTTGTGGCGGAAAGGTTCTCGCGTGGCGACCACGTACTGGCGCAAACTTAGAAGCATGCAACGTGGACCGACGATCTGGTAAAGGTCATGGGAAGTCGCTCGATGAGGAAACTGTCCTCAGTACGTCCCACTCCTAGGCCCTGGCCTTCCTCTTGGGGAAACACGTGAGGAGTATGGGCCGTAACACAACAACGCTGGCCCAATACCGGTTGGTCGAGTGAACTGTATTTTTGTCTAAATCGTTCCTTACACTGTCCAGAAGTGAACTGTGATTGTGATCTGCCTACCTTAAGCCAAAATCTTTCGGGTTCAAGTCCCGAAAGATAAAAAGATATAATACACATATGATTTTTTTATATTTGCTTTCCCTTTCCCTACAACAATTTCCTTTGTGTTCCAAAATTATTATTTAACCTCAATTGAAACTACATTATGCGTTGTATGTTGTTTTAAACAGTTGATTAATAACATATAGTGTTTTCAGAGCCTTGTTGAACCGTTCCAGGGCGGCCCCCCCCAACAGGGAGCAGTGATGATGGTGTACGGGCTCGACCCGCAGACCGCTAACGCCGATCGGCTTTTCAATCTGTGCTGTCTGTATGGCAACGTTGTTAGGGTAAGTGGTTGGCTGGTCTACTTACATATTTTAGGGCGAATTAGACCAAAATTCGTTTAGCGATACTGGTGTAGTAATACCAAGAATGCGTACACAGCCAATGGAACAGGATTTATCAGTGTAAGCCCCTGTAACACGGAATTTGGTCGAATTCGCCCTTAGTCTAGTCTCTCACTGTTAATACCTCTGCTTACTCCTTCGGGCCGAGGCGTGATGATTAATGTAATGTTATCCCGCAGATAAAGTTCCTGAAGACCAAGGAGGGCACGGCCATGGTGCAGATGGGTGACCCGGTGTCGGTGGAGCGCTGCGTGCAGAACCTCAACAACGTCACCGTCGGCGACTACACGCTCACGCTCGCGTCAGTGCTCTCCTCCTCGTACACTCCTCACGGCGGCGGCACATGGGCCGGAACACCACCGCGCTGGTCCGATGCGGGTTGGTGGGTAGACACGCTCGCAATAGCGACCGGGACCGGCGGCTTAAAGTGCCTTCAAGCACGGAGGAGTTCGGAATGACAAGGTTTTGGTCACTCATCCAAGGCTTGACCATGGCGAAGGTAGCTTTGTTTTCGATTGAAAGCCAAAGCGTACTAACCACGCCACCGAGCTCCTCAAATATGTGCAAATGTGTTCAACATTATTTAATCACTACGATAATATCATTAAATGTTCTACATGAATTTCACGACTGAAAACACATTGACAATGGGGCCAGTCCTATACATATAATGCCATACAGTTAAAACATATATTTCAATGTATCAGCATTTAGCAGTCTTAGGTGCAGCGCAGACGACACTTTTTGTGCGATCGAATCTGCGGCACACAAAATGTCTGTCAAAAATCAGCGAAGGATCTTTTGCGCTTGATATGCCTTACTGCATATAGTCTGTGAGATTTCAACGGATTTTTTTGTGCGGCAAACTTTTTGCACGTCTTGTGCGTTATTGCATATAGTTCGATATGTTCTATTTCCACAGACTAAAGTCTGTCACGGATAGTCCGTCGTCTGCGCTGCACCTTAAGAAATGTTCTACATGAAATTTTCAAGATTTCAATGGGAATGGCGCCAACTCATATTTTTCTCACAATTTTATTTATTGTTGATGAGCTAGCCACTTGTTAATACTCTTTCACGATTTTTCATCTGACCAAATCCAAATTTGTATGGCTAAATGTGGTCTTAAGGAACACAGGGCTCCTTGTACTCTGCCTACCCCTTCGGGGATTGCAGGCGTGATTTTATGTATGTATGTATGTTATTTATTGTTTCAATTAATCTTGGTCATACATTTTTCACGATTTAAAACACTAAGGTTCTCTTTCAGGAAACTAAACTGAAACTAGATTTAGAGATTTTTTGACATTTTAGCCATAGTGAAATTGTCAAAAACTGACAAAATCAAGATTTAAACTAGGTTTAAAATTTCCTGCAAGTGGCCCTAAAGGACCAGAATTCCTTACAAACAGCCCATATTTTTCATCGTCTCATCTTTTTTCTTCTGTCAAATCCAAAGGTTCTCAAAGCAAGCATACCTGTCGGAGGTGATGAACCCGTTCCCGCTGGCCGACAAGAGCCTGTCGTTCAAGGACTACGTCGGGAACAAGAACAACCGCTTCCTCACGCCCGCCTCCATACACAAGAACAGGATACAGCCGCCCTCTAAGGTGAGACTATACTAATGACATACAGGTGAAATTTAAAACATCAACAACCTCCCAAGACTACATACTTAATGGGTTGAAGACTTGCAGAGAAAGACGATATTGTTGACGGAAGCATGTATTAGGACAAAATGGACGACAATATCTTGGTGACACATCAAAGTATATAATTAGGTTGGAGCGAGAAGACAATACGTTCCATTCTATGAAGTATTACATAACGTGACAGTAAAGTCACGCCTTTTTTTGCCACAAGGGTGGGGTAGGCAGAGATTATTGTAACAAAGTCGCTAACATCATAAATAACATTGGCTCAACGACTTTCGTTATTTCGACACATATTTCGATATTTCGACACACAAAAATAAACAATTTTATTTCACTTCTAAATATTTTTAGCTCTGTGCACTTCGCTCGTGTCGTTTATTCCTACAAATGAAATGAAATGGTAACAAGAAGTTTCACTTATGATGCGTCAAAAACATTAGAAAATTAACAAACTATACACTTCTACTTGTTTACCTGTACATTTTTTCTTCCTGTTCACTACCAGGAGGCCTTGTCAAGAGTAGATACAGGCAAAAAACTCTGCAAGGCGTCCATCCTCCCTTTATATAAAATTGTCTTACGTTCTAGAATATACATACATAAAGGGAACATAGACTTACAAATGTCACGACAGTACAATAAAAGCTAGGAAAATCATTTTTAATTGCTGTTGATAGGTGTGAAAGGATGATATTCACAAGAATATCGAAAGATAATATGTATCATGTTATCATAAGTGATCAGTCAAATGATATTACGACTGAAGAAGGTCTGAGTTTTATTTATTTCCTCGCAAATGTGTTATAAAACGTCGTAAGACATACGTGCGGTTTGATAATTACAGCCTCTGCCTTCTTAAAGCAATGAAATATCGCCTCGGCTGTATTTTTCAACTTACCGCACTTCTATCATAATGTACTATGGTGTAACACCAAATAAACAATATTTTGTTTGTTTCTTTCTTTCTCTTATCGTGTGTTCCGTTGTGCAGGTGGTGCACTTCTTCAACACGCCGCCGGACGTGTCGGAGGAGCAGCTGCTGCAGGTGTTCCGCGACTACGGCGTGGCGCCGCCGCACACTATCTCCAAGTTCCCGCTCAAGAGCGAGAGGTGAGTCACTGCTGGCCAACGGCTTAACGGGCCTTCCGAAGCACGGAGGAGGCGAGATCACAAAGTTTTGGTCACCCATCCAAAGCCTGACCATGGCGAAGATAATTTTGTTTTCGATATCGTAAGCCAAACCATACAAACCACTGACTACACGACCTAGCTCCTCATAATAAAGATAACGAAAAAATGCTCGTATTCCTTCCCGTCCATAAAGTTCAATATCGTTAAACTTTATTTGTGTGAATTACACAATTGATTGTTCTATACTTAATGTTATTTTCATATATAAATCATATTTCGATCAGTAAAGACTGTAATTTATTCATTGAAAATTCGTGATAAAATTATGTTTCTTGCTCAGTTTCAGTTTCAAATGTTTACTGAACAAACTAGCTTTTGCCCGCGACTTTGTCCGCGTAGAATAGTTACTTTGAGATAGTGTGATGGTATGCAGCCTATAGCCGACCTCACTAAATAGCTATTCAACACATTCTTTCTAATTGGCCTCAATTGGTGGAATTGAAATTTTACTCCTACTCTATTATTAGAAGCAAAGTTCATAGTGGCGTAAATCTGTCCTTCAGTTTTCTGGGAATATCATGATAAATGGTACCTATGTCCTATCTCAGGCTCTAGACTATCTGTGTACCAAATTTCGGTTAAATTGGTTCAGTCGTTTTGATGTGAAAGCGGGACAGACAGACAGTTACTTTCGCATTTATAATATTACGCAACAAATGCGCAAAATGCGCAACAATCATGCCTGTAATCCCGAAGGGGTAGGCAGAGTCCAAGGAGCACTGTATTCCTTAAGACCACATTTAGCCATACAAATATAGGGTTAGTCAGATGTAATAATCGTGAAAGAGTAGTAACAAGTGGCTAGCTCATCGCCTACACAATCACAGACGCAGTACCCAATTCGCCCTTAGTCGTCTTTTACGACATGCTAGGCAAGAACTTGACAAGAGTTGGCTTGGCAAGAGTTGGTACATTCTTTTGTTTTGACGACCTCCGTGGTCGAGTGGTCTGAATACCGGTCTCAAGGCGTCGCCATCTCGAGAGGTTCCGGGTTCGATCCCCGGTGGGGGCAAATGTTTGGGTGATGAATTTTCAAGCATTTGTTCTCCAGTCTTGATGTTTATATATATTTATATATATTCAGGATATTTATATGTATATCTATTAAATATATTTATCCGTCATCTAGTGTCTGTAACACAAGCAGCATTAGTTGCTTAAAACGGGGCTAGTTGATAGGTGTGAATGTTTGAAGATATTTATTTATTATTTATTTTGTGCCCCGGCCCAAAACGTGACACAAGATTTCTCCTGTCTAAACAAAAAGGAGGCTAAATCCTCTAAGACGCAATGTTTTTTATAATAATTAACTTGTGGTTCCAGATCGTCGTCCGGCCTGATGGAGTTCCAAAACATCTCGCAGTCGGTGATGGCCATCATGGCCTGCAACCACGCCACCATACAACACCCAGGTATACTGCTAGATACTGTACTAGCGACCCTAGCATTTATTCCTATAAAGTTGACGACCTCCGTGGTCGAGTGGTTGGTACGCCGGTCTCAAGGCGTCGCCATCTCGAGAGGTCCTGGGTTCGATCCCCGGTGGAGGCAAGTGTTTGGGTGATTAATTTTCAGACATTTGTTCTCCAGTCTTGGATGTTTATATAAATTTATATATATTGTATTTATGTATTTATCTATTAAATACATTTGTCCGTCATCTAGTATCCGTAAGACAAGCAGCATTTAGTTGCTTAAAATGGGACTAGTTGATAGGTGTGAATGTCTGACGATATTTGAAAAAAAAAAAAGTGGCGTCCTCAGCCTATATACCTCGCTGGGCACAACACTTCGTGATGAAAAAACACATGAGGAGTATGGGCCGTAACACCACCACGCTGGCCCAATGCGGGTCGGCCTTGGTGGGTAGAAACGGTTGCAATAGTGACCCGGACCAATGGCTTATGGTATTTATCTACTTTTATGTACTTTGTTTTTATGCAATAAAGTGTTCATCTATCTTTCGAGACACGGAGGATTTCGAGGTCACAAAGTTATGGTCACCAATCCAAGGCCCGGCCACTGCTTGTTCTCGATATCGAAAGCCAAAGCTTGTTAACTACGCCACCGAGCTCCTCAATAATATCATTTATAATTATATCAAATATGCAATGGTTCCTACCCCTTCGGGGATAGAGGCATGATGAAGGTGTAATCACAAGTGATGTGTGTATTTGTGAACATTTCCAGGCGCCAAATTCCCATTCGTAATGAAGCTGTGCTTCTCGTCGTCGCGGCAGATCGGGCAGAAGCCGGGCAAGGCGGGGGGGGACGCGCGCCCGCAGAACAACGGCCTCGACGACGACTACTAGTAAGATATCAGCTATAGGTCCCTTCACCTGGGGCGGCGACGGTGACAGCTGGTCACACCTGTCAAACTGTGAAAGTCTCGAGGACCAAGTGTCCACGGCAGTAAAGCAAAAAAAGAGGAAGTCTATGCCTTAAAAGGCTAATATCCAGAGCTGTAAACAAAAAAAAAGCAAGCCTCTTTTTGGCTTAAAGGACAAGTGTCCACGTCAGTAAAGAAAAAAAGAGCGAGTCTATGGCTTGAAGGACGATTATCCAGTCCTGTAAAAAAATTGAGTAGTCTCTTTCTTACTTCGTATATGTCTGTCCTGCTGTCACTGAAATCGTCTTAGGTGAAATAGTGTTTAGACTTAATGTGTATAAACAAACGCAATGTGGTATAAAAAAGACATGTAAATTGATTTCTAGGGACGACGGACCAATGTTAAGTCGGTTTTTTGGTTGTTTTCTTTATTTGCTGGACCGCGTTTTGGCGGTAATGTTTTTGGGTTTTATGTCTGTTTGTTTTTAATGGTGCAGTACAAATAATATTTGAAGCCAATTTGTTACGATCTAAATATTCAATAATTAGATGAGAATAAAATATCTTCATTTATTTCTTAAATCTTCCACGTGTTTACTCCCTTAGGAAAAAATTACCAATCAGAGCGTGTTATTTTAAATGTTACTGCACAGTTAAAAAGCAGACGAGTAATGTGACATCTTTCTAATTTCAGTCTTTTAATGAAATTTTCGATGACTGATAGTTTATAAAAAAGATTTCATGTTATAAAAATGTATTTTAAAAATTTTATGTACTGATTTCTATTATCTATGGCGGTCCAGCCGAGTGTGTGTTAGGTTGGCAGAGTTGGGACGCGAGAGTGTTATGCGAGCCAAAGAAAATGTTACCAGCCTGAATTAATTTGATGTTAATAGTAGTATCTATATAAATAGTTCACTGTGTTCTGTTGTGATGTAGGGATATTTGTTTTGTTGTAAAAATGCGGTGATTTTGTTTCCTGCACAAATAAATATTATAAAATAGTTAGGGCCAATGTTTTAGTATGTTATCGTTCAGAACATTTTATTCGTCGGCCTAAAATAGGAATAGTGTATATGTCAGGCTAAAGGATTTTTTGTGAAACATTTTTTGGAGATATTTAAAAATGTTCGCCTTGTTTAAACTTGCCCGTTGCACTGCCGTGCACCTGTGTTTACAATTTAAAAAGTTATATTAAATTATTCTACTAACCAACTATTTTCTAGTCAAAATTATTGCATAATAAAATTTATTTTGCCACACTTGGACTGAATGAGTTACGTTGTTAAATATTAAAATGAATCTATTTAAAGTATTTTAACTTTCTATCTGTAGGGACCATAGATTTACAAATATCGGCTTCATTGTTGTACATTATTCATCTATTGAATTCATATTTTTATTGAAGTTGAAACTTCTATTGTTTTGTTGTATTTCCAGCGACTTATTGTAAGCAACGTGGAGAGATGTATATTTTTTCATAGAGTTTTACCTTCACATGGTTTTACAGCAATGTTCATGATATGTGTATTGGTAGCGAATTTTATATTGATTATAGACATAGGGCTGCAAATTCTAAAGATTTTTATACACTATACGACTGGCGCAAGGCCGGGAGCCGAACTTCTATCAAGCGACATCTATCCGCTTTTTATAAATACCTTCTTCTTTGTTACTATCGAAATATATGACGAAAATATTCTTGTAAACGTAACATTGTACACTTTTCTCTGAACTTCCTTTTCTAGAAAAATCTATTGACACTGGAGCATTTGAATTACACACGAAATTGTACCTTGTTCGTGAAGCATTTAGGTCGCTTTCATAGACGATAAATTGCTTTCATCCCTCTGCCTTGTCTTAAGCCAAATAATAAGCCAAAGTTTATAAAATGTTAGATTTAATATAAACATTTTAATATAGAGAAATTAAAATGGTGTACATACATACGCTTTCGACATGTTTCATTTGCGTCAATAGTTAATAAAAAAAAAGTATTATCAAGTACTCAAGTGTCATGTTGAAGATGTATAAATAAATTAAAAATTAAATAATTGCGGTGTTGTAAATGTAAGATTGTAAAATTTTATTAAAAACATTAGTTTTTATCGACTCAGTAAGTTTTTAAGAGGTGGACGGACATATCTGTGTGAGCGATTCGTGGTATATAAATGTCAATTCTCATATAATAATCGCCACAGGAGCCTAGTTAAAACAATATGTATATTGTATTGATATTTCTCGCGTACTGTCGCGCACAACTGCTATATATTTTATGACAACTCACTGTATGCTTTTTATGCTTATAATTAGATTTGTACTTAATGCTAAATTTAGACTAGCGGTGTAAAAAAATTAATAGAGTTTGAGACAGTTGTGCTCGACAGTACCTAGCTTGCCAATTTGTGAATTACGTCAATTTTTATCGTTTCATTGTTAATTATGCTTTTGAAGGAGTACATATCAATATGACAAATAATAATTCTATTTAATAATATTAATGTTATGTCAAACTATATAACTTTAATCGATATCAAGATCATCTTCGCTCTAATTTTGCTCAAATACCTTTTTGTTTTCAACATTTCTTTCCATTTTCTTTTTCTTGTCCATGTCACAGACATTACATAGCGTTAGTTACATATTTCATGGTTTAAACAAAAATGTGATGGTCATCTTTAGTTTTAACTTTAATTTTTTGATTTTGAATATCGCTTGCCTCATTGCGACACCCTTCAGCCCTGCTGCAACGAAACACATGATAAAACAATAGAACGTTTTTTCAAAATGAACTCTCAGAATCACCTTGCATACCCTGGTTGGTGTGCCATCTTGATGTTTTTGTACGCATTTTGACAGTTCATTACGAATTTCATTTATCATATAATGATTTTGAGGCCGTGCTAGCCTTACTGCGATGATTGATGTTTTATATAGTAACTAAAGAAGTGGGTGTTTAACACCTCTGCCTACCGCTTCGAGGGCAGTTTTAATAATATGTTTTCTAAAGATGTCCGCGCCATTTTTGATTTTAAACCGAAATGTTACATGCCAACTCACATAAACGTATTTGCTTCTAGTTAACGGCGACGCGGCGGCGCACACACACACACATATCAAGAAGGAGGCAACACACACACACACGCCACGGGGGTGGGGTTGCCATTGCACACACGGAAAATTACCCCCCCACTAGAATACTACCACAATCACACCTGGCGACACTACCGGATTGAGGCGCCTAGCATGAAAGATAGAACACGATATGATATGATATAATGTATCACTGTGATCTGTCGAAATTCTTTTATCATAAGACGAATTTCGGCAATTCATAGTGATAACTGTTAAGATCAGTTAATGTGAAAGCCAAAACGCGATATAATTTAAAGAGACACTTAGCTGTCAATTTTTTTGAATATGGACAGTTCACAGTGATAAGTGAATAACTGTAAGATGTCGTATCATATCATGTTTTGGTTTTCATGCTAGCAACATCGTATTTTCTCTTTTGTACTAGCTGCGCTTTTCCATTTTATAACGGGTAGATTTTTCGCAATGGCAACATTATAATGATTCCTTATTTTTACAATTATTGTGATTTAGATCACTTTCTATAAAGACATTAATTAACAGTTAGTTTTTTAATATAATGATAGACACAGTAACATTTTCATTTTATGATAACACATTTTTGACATTTCCATTTGTTTTTTTCCTTGTTTTTTTTTCTTTCGGAGGAGCCACGCTCCTCACAATGCATTATGCATTTTATTACATTAGCGGCTTAGTTAGTTGTTAAGTATATTCCCATTTTCTTTGTGTATTTAGAATGTATTAGTTTCGTATTGTTTCTAGTGCCATTTTCAAACTCTCTGGTGTAAATTTTGTGTGTTGACGCGATTTTCGACTTTACGGTGTAAGCGAAAGTTACGAAAAGGTTTCGTATGAGTTTTGAGGATGGTACGTTAGACTTCTTACAATTTCGGTGGTTTATGATGTTGAGTAAATTCAATGTTTTACGTTTTGTATTCCCTTGACTGTAACTCTTCTCAAATGTCGGATTCGGACAGTCGCCCTGTCTCGCTTTGGTTTAACGCAATAGAAAGTGATGGGTATAGATCTCCGACGCTTTCCGACAGTTGGGAATAGCGAATGTCCATACATTTGGTTGTTTGTAAACGAGACAGTTGTGAAATGTACAAGAAATAAAGAAACTGTGGTTTAAGGTAGAATATCTGAGTTTCATTTTTTTTATTTTAACAATGCTTTGTGTGCATGTTTAAGTTTTTGTTTCGCATGTATTCAAATACCATTATTTTGACCATTTTACAAACTGTATAAGAACCAAAAAAAAAATATAATGTAAGACATAGTTTAGCACTCTCTAGGATAGTAGTAAGCGTCATTGCAATGTCAATTATATTCGATTAGTGAAATAAATCAGTATGGATTTTCTATATTTCTTAAAAAAATCGCAACAATCGATTTTTGAAAATAAGCCTGCAGGATTAGTATAGAAATCAGATGTGAAACACCATTGCTAATAATCTAAATATATTTTGTTCTCGTATCTAAGACTTAATGTTTGTATCGTGACTCTTGTGGTAGAATGTCTATAAAACTGTTTATGGTGTGATTTTCTAGATATCTATGCAGTGTTGTCACCAAATCTTCTAAAACCTGTCAGAATGGTGAGGCACTTTTCTTGTCGACAGTATTCATGACATAAACAGTGTATAGGAACTAATAGTGTCCTAAATAGCTGAATTAAAAATTTACAAAAAAATATTCAATGTTATCAGGTAAATAGATGCATATCTTTTTCTCTAGAAATATTTTCGAATGGAAAAAATAAATGTTATAGTCTTAGGACTTGGTGTCGTGATAGCTTACAGCGTTATGTTAATGTACAGGAGATACCTTTATTAATATTGTTTAAAACATTCTTAGATATGTATAGATGATATTTTTTCAGTTTGACACGATTTTACTCAGATTTGACATACACGTTTAAGGCACTGAAATTGAATTTGAGATTGCATGAGAGTTGTGAATGTCGATTGTGAATGTTAGAATGGCAGGTTTAACTTCGATATATTGTCCAAAAACTGCTTACAATATTGTTATAATAGTTTATCGTGATGAGAGTTGCTTACACGTATTTTATAGTGATCAAAACATTGCGGTTAATATATTTGGATAATAGATAATTACATAACGTTTCCTGTTGAATATACATAACGTTGAAATTACATTCTCACTTCTCACTTGATATCTCAAAGTTCTTAGGGTTATGCTTACACGTTTTGCTAATAACATTTTCAGTTGATTCGTGGATCGAACCAAAATCATTACCTAAATGTAATCTTTACTTACGTTATGCTTAACAGTAAAGAAAGCAATTATTCCCCTATGAAAATTTCAGATGTTCCACATAATTACAGCTCTATAGACCGTAAATGTTTAAATCTCTCGTCACTGTAATTGATTATTAATAATCACTAAACAATTTTTGAACACTTTATCTATTTTAAGTTAACGATTATTGACCAGCCATTCTGACGTTCACCAATTTTAATGTCTGAAACCACATACTAACCTATTAGATTTGCTGCAAAACGCTTCGATATAACACAAGACAGTCTGGACGAAACAATATACATAAGATTTGTAACCTTGTTTTATTATTTCATATTTAGCTTACCTTTCATTGAATTTAGGTACTTGTAGTTACATGGTATACATTAAATACATGTCAACACAACAATTTTCTTTCATTTCAACACAACCACTAACATAGCATGGAGATGCACTTACCCTTACCGACACGAAACAGTGACCAAAATATACCACTTTATTCCAAAACAAATAGTCATTCTGTTTCTTTTTTATTAAGAAAGGTAGAGACAATCTGTTTTAAAACCACAACCTGTCTGCTTTGGAATAAATAACCCCCTTTAGGTACAATCAACAATCAACTTAAGTGTTTAAAGTATAAAGATCAATATTCAATGGTAGATTTTAATGATTACATTTTATTTTAGTTGTTGGTTGCACCTAACTCTGACAGTGAAATGAAAAACATAACACTTGAAGACGATTTCAATTTATCAAGCATGACCAAACACGATATTATACAACCTAATGAACTGTCAAAAATTGTTTGAAAACCACCATCTTGAATATTTTTACTGCATGTTTTGACAGTTCGTAGCGAAAGTTATTATAAAATAACGTCGTGTAACAATAACTAAGGGCACTGATTCTTCCTTGGTCAAATAATCGTACATGAATTTGGATAAAACAGTTTGTTAAGGATATTACTTGTCTTACACTGTGCTAGGTGGTAAGAGACTCTCTTATTGCAATTAGATAATTAGTAAAAGACCATTTTGCTTATAATTTACTCCATTTTGCTCAAATACGACAAATAACATACAACACAATTTTTAATTGTGTCATAACGGAATTCGGATTGTAAAATGCCCCTTCGAATTCTAAAATTGATTTCTGGAGAAAAACATTATTACGTTACTCATTTGGATGCAGTTCATATTTATGTAGATGACATTTTTTTTCGTTTTTGGGTATGTGTGAGCTCTGGCTAACGAATTTGTATCGTGTGAAGTGGTCTCTATTAACGTTAGTGGTATTTATTGGTAAGTATTGTGTGATACTTGCCGTTTTTAAAAAAGAAGGGAGTTCTTGAAGAGAATAAGAAGATATACTTAGCTTCTTACATACTTTTTGCTGATCTTGAGTATAATGTAATAATTATTATATTTTTGGATATACCAATGGACGTTTTACTTTCATACACACAAGTACAATTTATTTTTAAATATACACAATCAAATACAATGAAATACATCATCACAAGCCTTTCTACTAATGAAGAGCCTTCATACAGGAATAAAAACGAGTTTGGGCTATAAGACCATAACACAATGCTAGCACAGCGGATAGGTAGGTACCCGTGATAGCAACAGGAACCAATAGAGTGCCTTCCCAAGCACGAGAGAAACTCAAGGACACAAAGTTTTGGTCACCCAATCATGGTCCTGCCATGCCGAATGCTGCACAAAAATGCATAATCTTACTTAAATTGATCGTCAATTATTTTACATTTTAAGCTATGAAATTACTTCATACTTCATGCATAGTGATTCAATGAACTCTTTGAACAAAAACACCCATTCATCTTAGTTCGTCTTGAAGACAATAGGAATTCTTAAAATATACTTATTTATAATTCGTTTTTATCATCAATTGGTATTAGCCTAAGTTGCATGAGAAGCGCGTTATGATATTTATTGCGTTTTTATCACGCCCAGTTGTCAAATTTCATAGTAATTTTGACAGTTGAACGTGATAAAAACGCCATACATATGATGCGGTGTTCATGCTAAGAGACCAGAACTTCACACAAACACTTAACAGGCGATATATGCGGTTGTTAATAGCCTACCCCTTCCGGGTTGATGAATGATGTTATGTTGACACTGGATTCACTACAAACCCCTTGAAAAGAATTCAAATTGCATTGCGATATGTTTATATGTAAATATTAATTGTTTGGTGTACGTCGTATGTTTATTACATTCGTAGGTATAATTGAAATGTTTATACAATACAACGCTGCTCTCGCGTGACGAGATTGTTAATTGTATAGAAATAAATAATGTTTTGGAATACTTTATGCATTTTATTTTCTATCCTAAAATAAATAGTAAGTAAAATTTATCCTATCCTTTCTATTATCTGACATTTGTGCAGTCGCGAGCTTAGGTATGTTAACAATTTAGTTCTTTGTCATTTTGATATCACTATTGTCTAGTGCTACAGCATATACCTACTTTTCTAAAACCTTGGAATGACAAGGTACAAAAACGGGTATATCTTTATGCTCACGACTACATTTTTATATCAACATCTCACTATATGGGGTTGAAACACCACGCGCTGGCCCAGTGTTGGAGGGAAGAAACGATGGCAAGAGTTACGGGGACCTTCTGTTATATAGGGTGATTTCAGAGCAAACGCCGGCAGTCAGTGCTGGCTAACAGCCCCGGCGAGATTCCCATAAATTTTTACGTATATAAGCGCGCACGCGTGGCCTGTGACGGCCGCTGGCGTTGCTCTGAAATGTGTCGTCAATGCCAGCGCAATCGCGCGGCGCGCCGTGTACGGTCGGCCAAGAAAGTGGTGTAACACCCTAAGGCTAAATTACGCTTGCAGTTTATAGTGTAATAAAGATTTGTTTTACTTGCACCTTGATCTGACAACATTGCTTCTTATGATATTAGGTTATGTTATGTGTGTGTTATGTTAGGTCTTATGAGGTTAAAATGTTGTGCACTTTTATGTGACCTATGACCTATAATTATGAATTAGGTTAACGTCGTTACTATGCATCTCTTTCCAATATGTATAGTATGAACCATGTTGTAATTTTCGATGACTATAGTCCATCCATTTTGATCTGAGACAAAAGGTAAACAAACCATAAAAAGGGTTCTTTATGATGTCATTACTTCATTGCCGAATGGTATTGTCAAAAATATACAACTAATCAATATATTATTGATACAGACTTTTCAAATTAAGAAATTACTTGTCACCTTCAATCATTTTCGATATTTTTTCATTAATGTTATATTTTTTAAATGTAAGTTTAGATTACTAAATTTATATTTGCTATTAAAAATACCTAAACGAATGGTGTTCTCAAACTTTTATGTATTTAAAATACTTCCAAATGAAGATGAAATCATGACATTTTCATGATACCTTGAACTAACATTATCTTAATACATTTCCTCATTGTTTTATTCTCATCCTTATTTATTATCATTTGGATGAAAGCAATATAGCTTGCGTTTAAATACACTTTATACATAATACAGTGTAAAATACGAGGGTGGATTGAAAAGTAATCGGCCTAACCAAGAAAATAAATATATAATAATTGAAATATATTTTTATTTTTCAACGTAATCACCATCAAGTTCAATGCACTTTTGCCACCTTCTCTTCCAAGCATTTAGCCCGTTGAAAAAAAATGATTCTTCCTTAGAGTCAAAATATGCGTCTACTGCTGCTTTGACCTCGTCGTTTGTCAAAAATCTTTGACCTCCCAAGTGCTTTTTTAGGTTAGGGAACAGAAAAAAGTCTGACGGTGCTAGATCAGGTGAATAAGGTGGATGCGGTAACAGTTCAAAGCCACAGTTGTGAATTTCTGCCATTGATTGAACAGACGTGTGAACACGAGCGTTATCTTGATGAAACAGGACTTTTCTTCTGATCATTCCTGGACGTTTTTCTTTTATTTCCTCTCGTAAACGACGTAGTAAGGTGCAGTAATAATCAGAGTTTATAGTCTGACCCCTTTCAAGATAATCAACCATAATCACACCCTTCGAGTCCCAGAATACTGAAGCCATCACCTTACTTGCCGACAAAATCGACTTAGCCTTTTTGGGGGGTGGTGAACCATGTCTTTTCCACTGTTTTGATTGTTGTTTTGTTTCTGGTGTACAGTAATGAACCCATGTTTCGTCCATAGTAACAAAACGATTAAAAAAATCACATTCATCAGCTTCAAATAACTCCAAACAGTCGCGTGCAATAGTCAATCGCATCCTTTTTTGCTCAACTGAAAGCAGTCGCGGAACCCACCTCGCAGACACCTTGTGGAAACCCAACACGTTGACTATTATGTTTTGAGTACGTTCATAAGAGATGCCTATAATCTCGGCTATCTCTCTAATTTTCAATCTGCGGTCTCCCATAACTAAGTCGAGTATTTTTTTAACATTTTCGTCAGTAGTGGATGTCGAAGGCCTTCCAGAGCGGGGTTCGTCTTGCACACTCTCTCTACCACGCTTGAATTCTGCAATCCATTTTTTGACGGATGAATATGAAAGAGCACAATCCCCTAATGTACTGACCATATCATCATGGATGGCTTTTGATGACAGCCCCTTCTTATGGAGGTACTTAATGACGGCACGCTGCTCGATTTGCTCCATTTGCGAAAATGATGTCAGATTGCTTTGTTAATAAATTTATAAAATTAAAACTAATTATCTCATACGTTTCAAACTTCACACAATTAACAGGTCTGAATTGGACTAAATAATGTGGGTAGATTTGATTTTTAGAACTAAATGGATCAGTGTTAGGCCGACTACTTTTCAATCCACCCTCGTATGAGGTACGAATAAATAATGTTTATATTCAATGACGATATTCGTATAATGATAATAAATATGGCTACGCCTATACCTATTTTATTAGAAAATATTAGAGCCCATATTTTTTTTGTCCCAGAATTGGATAAAAAGTTTGAGAACCACAAATTCTTTGTTTACCTTTTGTCTCAGATCAAAATGGATAGACTATAGCACACTAAATCAAAAGTGGTACACCACTTTCTTGGCCGACCGTACCTCGCGCGAAAACACCGATCAAAGAATACGTAGGTACAGAGTCAATCTATATGTCGCAGCCATATTGTAGAGTAGAACACGCCGTATTACAAAACGGCGGCGCGGCGGATTGTAATGTATGAAAGTGTTATATGACAAAAAATCCACTCTGCTTGGTCATAAAAAACAAATAACTTGAACCTACCAATAATCAGCCATTTTTATTCGATTATACAGTTTACATTGATAGAATCCATTAATGATTTATAGATAAACGGTTTTATTTTACAAAAAATTCTCGTAGACTATAATACGCCGCGCTGTTTTGTAATACGGCGTGTTCTACAATATGGCTGCGACATATACATTAAAACCTATTGAGCTTTATTTTGGTTGATAATTTTTGGTTTGGCAGTGGCTGATTTTACCGTAAAAATTAAATGTTCTACCGATACATTTATTTTTCCACACGTGTATAAAAATAAATAAGTAATTTCAAAAAATTACCCTAAAATTTTATGTTTATTTTAGTAGATAACAGAAATGAATAATTAAAAAGAAAAATTGCTTTACCATCATTAGCCTGCCCTTTTCCCAGTTTCATTTGGGGTCGGCGCAACGAGTCTTTCTCCTCCCCTTATCACACGCCATATCACACAATCTATCCATCTCATCTTCGGTCTTCCTCTCCCTGCATTCCCATCCACTCTCATATTCATAACTCTTCTAAATGCTTATTCAACATATTAGGTCCTTACCTATGAAATTGGTGTTTTGTATGGAGATTTTGGGATGTCTGCATTTTGCATACTAACATTTTATCAGTTTTCTTCACAACGACAAATCCAGAGATAATAATATTTGGCATGTATCATTAGACAAGCTTTAGCAATATGTGTGTGAACACGCTTGATAAAAATTATTCATCGTTTTTATGTTAATGCAAATCAAATTATGTATTCGGGAGGCAGTTAAAAATAATTGTCTTTGTGTCTAATTTTAACACAATTAAACTTACAAAAAATTATCAAATTAAATAATACGAGCTCAAATATATGGTCTATTTTTAGAAGAGGCAATTATTTTATAAGAATGTTCTGAAACCTAATAGTTACGGACAAATTGCTAGACAGAATAAAAACACCAATTTAATAGGTAAGGACCCAATATTATTAGGTCGGAAGCGGACACACATAATTGGGTTGAACCGATTTCATAATAAATTACAATACGTATTATGTTTAAAAAATTTAGGGAATTGAACCTACATAGTGTCGCTCTGGGCACAGCCTTTCCAGCATGAGAATAATAAAATTTTGGTAACCCATCCAAAGCACAACCATAGTGAAAGGTGCTTTGTTTCTAAAAGCATAGCTTAAGCGCACTAATCACTATTATAGCAAGTTCCTCGTTTATAGAATTTGAATTAAAACCAAACCAACCAACCAAAACAACATTAACTTTTGTCGTACTTGGCATGGGTGACCAATATAATTTCAAATACTATTTCTATATACGAGAAAGTTAGTTTAGTAGTGTTTACTACGTTTACATTGAAACAAAGCAACTTTCACCATGGTCGTATCATGGATGAATGACTATACAGAATGTCCAGTAAATACCCCGACAAACTTTGTGATGTAGCGGTCAAGACCTATCATAAAAACCCCCCATTCAGGTGTTCCGCGAAATTTTATAGTTTTCGAGTTCCTAGAATTTTAAAAAAGCTTCAACTCACTTTAAATTTTTATTTGTTGCAGATCAATCATATTATTTATTATAAACACAGTATTGCTTATGAATAGTTCCTCTATTCGATTTTAGAAAACAGTGATGGGGTCACCCATAGAATAAATGAAGCGAAGCGGCTGTCAGTGATCTGTGGGGTCACCCATAAACATTTTTATTTTTAAATAGCTAATAATTTCACCATCATTAATAGTAGTCTATCTACAATCATGTTATAATGCTCGAATTATGAACTCAGACTCGAACTCATAATGACATACTTTTTAACACAGATGATGAAAACGAAAATTTAAAAATGGGAACTGTAACATAATGACCATTATACAACAGGTTGGTCTAATTATGCAACACTTATTTTTCTTAAAAACGTACAAAGCTATGGCAAATGTTTTCCAGACAGCCAACAATAAATAAAATTAATTAAATCTATTTTACATTGTACTGTACATTGTACATTTAAATGAAATGTTATTTTTCGCTAATGGGACTTTATAGTATTTGATATCAGAGACATTTGATATAGAATTAAAAAATTTCTCGATTCCGAATAAATTCTGAACTCAGATTCTGAAACTTTTCAAAACAAATCTACCATAGACAAAAGAAAATTAAACATATTGTTATTTTAATATCAAATTAATAATGCACATGATGTGTTTATTATAGGTAACATTTTTATAAAAATTCAATTATTTTCATCGTGATAAAAATATGTAAAACATTTCGTTTCTAGCGGAAATTGAAATGACATAATAGAACCGATTCCGTAGACACAAACTAAACTAAATTGTATATCTATCCTTCTCTTCTTCATATATATAAAGAAGGATAGAGACACAATTTCGTTTATTTTAGTTTGATGCCCAAATGTCAAATCGGCCCAAATGTCAAATTATGCCACAAAAGCTGTCACCTGTCAATTGAAAATAAAAATGTAATGGTGGTACAGTGGTATTAATCTGAGGGTGGCAGCTTGTGCGTCGAAATCATTGCTGACAACATATTTTTGAAAACGGATTTTGGAAACCTTCAGAAAACATAAAATTCTATGATAGCATTAAAAAAATATCAGGTAAATACCAAAATAAGGCACATTAAAAAAAGAATTGCAGTCATTACTAGTTTAAAAATTAAAATCGATTGTCAAAATGGCTGCCGTTGCGATGAATTTAGAATTACGATCCCTGTGAATTGGGACGATAGTGAGGTTAAATTTTTATGATTAGGGTGGCAGCAGATTTAAATGTTTGGTTTGACTTTGTTTTGTAAACAAAAGAAGTTTAATTTTGAGATTAATAATGTTAATTTTAAAGCGAAAGAATTAATACAATTCTAACAATGCAAATAGAAAATTGTGCATGGAAAGTCTTTATTGACCAAATTAATCAAGCGTCAGTGGAAAAATAAAATTATAAGAATACTTAATTAAGTTTTTACACAATTATTTTCACTTACATATTTTTTAATTTACGCCGATTACTAAAGTATTTTGATTATGTAAGTGGTGATTTACAAGTTCGAAATCGTAGTATTAACCAATGTTAAATGTACTTAAATAAAATATTTGTTTTAATGTTTGCAGGATGACCCAAAGCTGTTTAATATGCAATATTACTGAGAGCAATCGTAAAAATTATGTCAACATATTTGGGAAAGATGTATGTATTTATTTATAAATTTTGTATGGCTTCCTGTGTTATTTTAGCAGTAATATTTCTTACAGACACTAGCAATATCATCAAGAACATTATTATTTTATTATTATTATTTATGCATGTGACTATAAATATGATGTACATGTTGAATTTAAACAATTACATTGTGTTTATAACAAAATTATTGTATTGGTAAAGTGTGGGAATCTATATCTTTGTTTAATTCTGTAAACATAATTGCAGTTGGTGCTCCAATCAAAGAAGAAACTTTGGGAGGTGTTGACTGATGTTCTAGAAAAGGCCGTAGCTGAAAACACATGTCATAGCCGAGTTCTTTGTAGGAGATGTTACTCTAGCATCACAGAATTTGATTCTCTGCAAGTCAGGTATGTGTTTTAAAGGAGTTATTTAGTGATAGTAACTTGCTGTTCTTCACAGAACACTGCTGGGTAGCTTTGTGAACAGATGGAATAGTATCTTTTAAAATATTTTTTTTTTTTACATTCAAAGCATCTTATGACTCACTAACTTACATAATAACATAATAAACACCCATATTTCGACTTATATTTATGTCTAAGCCTGTCTGTTTATTTATGTGTATGTTTATGTGTATGTGTGTGTTTGTGTTTATGTTTATGTGTAATGGGCGACTTGTCTAATATAAAAAAAATGTTTGACATTGAATTCAACAGCCTCTCAATACTAAACTGTTCTAAAGTAATTCCCATTTTTAGTAATCAAATAGTAGATACATGGCTGATTTCTGCTAGAAATGAGACAGATAGCTCAGTTAGCCTCAGACGTTAAAATTTTCACAGTAATCTAGGTAAATGATAATTTATTTCAATATTGTTCAGGTTACAAGTCATCCAATCAAAATTAATAGGCAACTTCAAGAGCTCTTTACCACAATACAACCTGAAATACGAAAGCTATGGACAGCTAGTCAATATTAAATCGAAATCGCCACCTAAGAAGATAGTGTTGCCTGCATCAAAATTACAACCGATACCGGCTAACTATGTGATTGATATGAGCAAGCTGGCTGCATCGGCAGCAAAAACTCAGTTGGCAATGTCGCAGCCAATGACCAGTATCGATAATGCTTCAATGCCGGGACTGTTTAAGGTACGATGTAAAGTTATTAAAGATATAAGTCCTCAGCCTATATACGTACGTCCCACTGCTGGGTACAGGCCTTCCTCATGGAGAAACACATGAGGAGTAAGGGCCGTAACACCACCACGTTGCACCATTGGGTTGGTGGGTAGAAACAGTTGCAATAGCAACTGGGACCAACAGCTTATCGTGTTTTCCTAAGCACCAACCTCTCGAGATAGCGACTCCTTGAGACCGGGTATACAGACCACTCGACCATGGAGGTCATCAAACGACAACAATAATAACGATATATTTTGTTTACAGATAATGGTATCATCAAAACCTGTATCGGATCAATCCACAAGCGATTCTCAACCCAAATACATTGTAACAAGCTCCAATGTTGCCCCACTTACAAATATAAGTAATCCCTCTTTAGTCGTGCCGATTGTGTCACAACAAAACAAGAATCCGATGCTGAGTTGCAATATCAGTATGCCAAAGGAATTTATGCCTTCTACTACTGTGAATAACAGCAATAGTTTGTTGATTAAGAATGATTTAAATACACAGCTTATAAAGTCAGAAGTCCTCGAAGCACAACCCATGGAGATTGATAAAGGTAATTTTTATTTATTTATTTAACTATTCAACTACACAAAAATTATTCATCAAATTCACTTGCTATAGGAGAAATGCTGAGAAACAAATTGATTTGCGTGAATTAGGAATAATATATTTTTTATTGTTCCTTATCTGTTTGCATAAAATTTTGAAGCATAATATGAAATGGCATAATGCAATCTGCACTAAATAAATAAATAAACTTACGCATAATTGATTTTGGCATAAAAAATTACGCATAATTACAAATGGCATAACCATCTTAAGGCATAATTAACTATTCACATAAAGTTTTAGAAATAATTATCAATAAAAATATCGATTCTGGCGTTAAGGGCGCAGTTATACCTAACACTCCTCTCTTCGCTCGTTGTCGTACCTAATCGACATTAATTAACATTATGTCGTAAACCATTATGCGGAATTATATTATGGATAATTACCTACATTAGTCTAATTTATTATTATGCGAAATAAACATTGTGGCAAATGAAAATTATGCTTAAATTATATTATGCCAAATGAAAATTATGCTTAAATTATTTTATGCCAAAAAAATGATCAGTTCTTCCTTCAGCTTATGAATTTGACAATCTTATTAGTATGTAAATACCTAAATAAATGATTTCACTAATGAGTACCTGCGGTTTTGCTCATCGTTTTAGTTATTTTACTTTCTTAATTAAATGTAAATGTTTTGATTTCCAGAATGTACTCTAGCAGTAACAATAGGAGATAATAATAAGATGTTATTCGATGCAAATGAGGAAAAGGTATGTTGTAAAGGTTATTGAATTAAAAAAATGTCTAATAAAATAAAATAATGTGGTGGTTAATTTGCATCTAACTCGGTATTTGCATATGACTCTTATTAGAAGAAAATAAAGATTGGCAGCTCTTAAATGTATATACATGTTTTTGTGCTCAACTGTACTGTTAAAAATTCCAAAGCAACTTTTTTAAATACACGCTCGTATTTTAATAACTTGCTCCGCTAGCATGACCAATGAGACATGATGACTAAACTCACGGTAACTCATTGGATATAGCTGCCATTTTTAAGTTTTTAAATGTATTTTGACAGTTCATAGTGATAAATTGATTTATTATATAATGTTTGTGGTTGTGCTAGCCTTACTGTATTACGTGGCAAGTACAGTCAGAAGCACTAACATGTATACAATCTCATTCAAATATGAACCTTATTCACTCACTATAACAACCAGGTGTATACAACTTATTGCAGGTGACTGTACATAAACAATTATTATTTAATTCCAGAATAAATCCAATGAGCCCAAGAGTAATAACATATTTGATATGAGTCTGTTGCTCTCCGATAGCAACCAGTGTGAGTCGGACAAAGCGGAGAAGTTCATATTGGACAAATATACGTTACTCAATGAAAATGACGAAGACGATGAGGATGAGGGTGAGTCGTTCATAAGTTTTTCAAATAATAGTTTTCTAACACAAGTAATTGTTTACTCAAAAGAAATTCTCAATCGTGACTCAGAATATGTAAACTGATACTGAATAAAGATATTTGTATTTGTATAGTGAAAAAAGGTAGAAAGAAAAACTTTTATTCGGTGACCTTAAAACATCATAACATATCATCACGCCACTTTCCCCGAAGGGGTAGGCAGAGGTGTTAAACACCCACATTTCGCACGAGATCCATCCATCCAAGGCCTAACCATGACGAAGGTAGCTTTGCTTTCGATATCGAAAGCCAAAGCGTACGAATATGCCAACGAATATGCCACCGAGCTCCTCATATTCTGAATGTTTATTTGTAATTATTATATGTACTAACTTTTTCCCGCGACTTCGTCCGTGTAGCGCTTCGTCCGCGCGTTACTTTGATGTGTGATGGTATTGAGCCTTCCTCAATAAATTGGCTATTCAACACTGAAAGATTTTGTCAAACTGGAACGGTAGCCTCAATTGAAAATTTACTCCTACTCTATTTAAAAGCAATTAGAAGCAATGTTCATAGATGCGTAAATTTGTCCTTCATTTCTCTGGGTGGCGTTATTTAAATTTTTTAACATTCACCCACATGGCACCCGTTCCCATGGGAATATCCGGATAAAAGGTGCCCTATGTCCTTTCTCAGGCTGTGTACAAAATTTCGGTTAAATTGGTTCAGTCGTATTGACGTGAAAGCGGGACAGACAGACAGTTACTTTCGCATTTATAATATTACGCAACAAATGCGCAAAATGCGCAACAATCACGCCTGTAATCCCCGAAGGGGTAGGCAAAGTCCAAGGAGCACTGTGTTCCTTAAGACCACATTTAGCCATACATTTAAAGGTTAGTCAGATGTAAAAATCGTGAAAGAGTAGTAACAAGTGGCTAGCTCATCGCCTACACAATCACAGACCCAGCATCCAAAACGCCCTTAGTCGCCTTTTACGACATGCTAGGCAAGAAAAGCAGTTGGCATATATATTTTTTTTTTTATAATATTAGTATGGATTTAATTATTCTAGAAACAATAGTAATGGCGAACGGCGACGGCGCGACTATCATACGAATGGCTTCCGGGCAGAGACTGCTCTATGACGGCAAGAAGTTGTCTCTGGTGGAAAATGACGCGGAGGACCTGCAGGACAACGGGGACAGTCAAGGTATTGTGCTAGGACTCTAACATAAAATATATAGGTACATTTTCACTTTTTGATTCTAAATTTACGCGAATGAAGTCACAAGAAAAAGCTAGCACTTATTAATAGGTCTTTACCTATGAAATTGGTGTTTTGTATGGAGATTTTGGGGAAGTCTGCATTTTACATACTAACATTTTTTTTCTGGTTTCTCCACAACGACAAATCCAGAGATAATAATTTTTGGCATGTATCATTAGACAAGCTTTAGCAATATGTGTGATATCACTCTTCTAAAAAATAATTTATCGTTTTTAAGTGAATGCAAATCAAATGATATATTCGGGAGGCACTTAAAGAGTTGTCTTCGTTTCTAATTTTAACACTATAAATCTTACAACAATTTATCAAAACAAATCAAAAGAGCTCAAAAATATGGTCTATTTTAGAGGAGGTTATTATTTCTTAAGAATAATCTGAAACTTGATAGTTACAGACAAAATACTTAGAGAGAAAAAAATGGCAATTTCATAGGTAAAGACCTATTACAACTTACAAAAGACATCACGTCTTAACCATTCGCTTTATTCATTCGAAACATCATCCATCTCTTTCTCTAAGGACGAAAAGAAACAAGAAATAAGTGCCGTTAGTAACCTATAATGCCCTAGCACCTTTCTTTATAACAGCCTCTTGTTATGAACTTGTGACGGGGTGAAGCCGGGGATAAAGAAAATACAGTTGGGTCGTCACTTAGGTATGGTATATTTTATATTGAAGAATTAAGGCACAACTGAAACAATTATATATAAAAAAGGTAAATTACACTGAACACAAAACAATTTCACATTTAACACTTAAATATATTATAAAAAGGGTAGGGCTACTTACAATAGTGGCTTAAAGAGACTTATAGACTTTTTTTTATCAGGAACTGATCTTATGGGTTGTTGTAACTTTTTTAAGCTTATTAAAGTGATCATCACTTTATAAATATATTACAATTATTGTTAGAAGGGAGTCAACCGCTCTACGCATTGACTCTGGTAAGAATGAACTTCGAGAACAAAACAAATAAAAAGAGACAGACAGCAAATTTAAAAACGGAAACCAAGAGAAAAATGGCCAGAGAAGAGCGCAATGACAGCAACGAGGCGCTAATATAGCTATAGCGCCTCGTTACAAACTGACATATCGACGGCGAAGAACCAATACCTCCTAACTGACATATTTCGAGAAATACACTTTTTTATCGTTTTAAATTTAAAGGCGTTATTCGCATGATTTTGTAAAATCTCCTATATCAATTTTAATTTGCAACCGCATGAATTTAAGCCGTGGAAATATATCCAAACTAAATTAACGTGTGAAATTACCGTGATGAGCTCGGTGGCGTAGTGGTCAGTGCGCTTTGGCTTCGGTCGAAAAAGCTACCGAAGCTACCTTCGCCATGGTCAGGCCGTGGATGGGTGACCAAGACTTTGTAATCTCGAGCTCCTCCGTGCTTCGGAAGGCACGTTAAGCCGTTTCTACCCATCAACCCGCATTGGGCCAGCGTGGTGGTGTTACGGCCCATACTCCTCATGTGTTTCTCCATGAGGAAGGCCTGTTCCAGCTTTGGGACGTATTTAGGCTGATGACGAAATTAAGTGTATGTTCTTAGATTTTTGACTTGTACAATACAATATAATTTGTTAAATAATTCTGTAACGTTCTGAATTTACCAGTTAGGAGTTATTGGCACTTCGCCGTCGGTATATCGAAAATTACATGTAATTTTAATGGTCTTTCTCGACCGCGTCTTGGGGACGCGTAGAGTAAAGGGTGTCTTTGGGACTTATTATATTGGGTCCTTACCTATGAAATTGGTGTTTTTATTCTGTCTTAGTATTTTGTCTGTAATTATTAAGATTCAGAGTATTCCTAAAAATAATAACATCGTCTAAAAATAGACTATATATTTGAGCTCTTTTGATTTGTTTTGATAATTTGTTGCAAGTTTAATTGTGTTAAAATTGGACACGGAGACAACTTTTTTTAAGTGCCTCTCGAATACATCATTTTATTTGCCTTCACTTAAAAACGATAAAAGATTTTTATGAAGTGTGATATTACACATATTACTAAAGCTTGTCTAATGATACATGCCAATTATTATTATCTCTGGATTTGTCGTTGTGAAGAAAACTGATAAAATGTTAGTATGGAAAATGCAGAATTCCCCAAAATCTCCATACAAAACACCAATTTCATAGGTAAGGACCTAATAATAGAAGCGAAGAATGGGGGAATTCTGATATGAGAAGAAAGGGAGGTGGATGCTGAGTTGACGAGTAGCAGAGGAGAATGAAAGAGAAAGACATAGAGTACCGACCCTATTTATTAAAGTAAGAAAAGGAAAGAAGATATTCTGGGTTAAATTCATCGTAAAATTAGTAAAATGTGTTATTTTTTTAATCATTACCATATTCTGCCCCATTCCCGAGGCAACACCACTGTACTGCCGAATTAAACATCGTCCGTCCGTCCTCAGCCTATATACGTCCCACTGCTGGGCACAGGCCTTCCTCATAACACCACACTGGCCCAATGCTGGTTGGGGGTAGAAATGGACCAACAGCTCATCGTGCTTACGAAGCACGGAGGAGTTCGAGGTCACAAAGTTTTGGTCACCCATCCAATGCCTGACCATGGCGAAGGTAGCTTTGTTGAATTAAACACGATGAACAGTAAATGACTAGTTAAAATTTGGCGATATTAAAAAAATATTTATTTCAGATTCAAATGATGGTGCACAGATTGAATTACAAATGTCAGGCGATGAAGAAACAGCGAATGCTATAATAGCGGCGGCGCAAGAACAAGGTATTTAATATAGTATTCAATTAATTAATTAATTACTAGTAACTGTCACATAGGTACAATACTCACAATACATAATAAGTGTGTATAATATACACTCTTTTTATACATGTTTGGGACTCAGAACTGTTTGGGTTGCTATGACAAAGAAAATGAACAGTCTTGTCATTATTGCAAAATTTGTAAAGCGATCAATTTTGGGCACAATTATATTTTTATTGAACTAGAAACGTTTTTCTTTGAGTAGACAACTAGTGGTCGATAGTTAGTTTATGGACAATTTCGGACTACAAAAATGGAACAGAGTCCCAAACAAGACAAACATATATACATAAAATCACGCCTGTAATCCCCGAAGGGGTAGGCAGAGTCCAAGGAGCACTGTTCCTTAAGACCACATTCAGCCATACAAAAATTGGGTTTGGTCAGATGAAAAATCGTGAAAGAATAGTGACAAGTGGCTAGCTCATCGCCTACACAACCACAGAGCCAGTACCCAATACGCCCTTAATCGCCTTTTACGACATGCTAGGCAAGAAAAGCAGTTGGTACTTTGTTTTGTGTCCTGGACCACTCTTTTTATATAAAACAAAAAAATAGATTACTTTCATTTTGGGCTATCAAAAATCAAAATCAAGCATTTATTCAGTTTAGATGCGTCTTAGCGCATGCTTATGAATGTCATAAACATTTTACAATATTTCGTGAAAAAGAAAAGTTACGCCATCCGTTCACAAAACTACCAGCAAGTTTCAACCCTCCCTTTACATAGCAACATTTTGGGCTATGAAATACTTTTATACGAAATGAGTCGACAAATAAATATATCACGCCTCTATCCCCGAAGGGGTAGGCAGAGGTGTTGAACATCCATATAGAGTAACATTATGACCAGTCCTGGCAACCTCTTAGAACTCATTTTTGGAAAGTTAAATTTTCTACCTATTGTTTATTACTCTTTGTAATCTTAAAAAAGCCACTCTTATTGATATCATTGTATTTTCTATTGCACCAAGCAGTGAGCGCGTCGCCGCTATGCGTTTTTGGATGTTGTGCAGTTCTAAGTCAATCTCGATAATTTTGTCGACATTTTCAGGAGGAGCTATTATTAAAGTGGAGTCCGGTGAGATGTACAGAGTCGAGTCGATACAGACGGAAGAAAACACTGATTCCATGCCTAGTGTAAGTGACAACATACAATATGTCCGACAATATAAACATGCAGAAAATAGTACCAACTTACCATACAATAAGGCCAATTCCGTACGCACAAATTATATTAAAATAAATTTTGTATCTATCCTTCTCTAGCTACTTGGAGGAGAGAAGGATAGATAGATAATATCTTTATTTACTAAACAATTCTTCACACAAAAATGTGAAAAAATTATACATATAATAAATCTGTAGAAGTCGAATGTCTGTACATAGAAAAACATTGCTGAAAACCTAGTCAGGGGGTGTAAAATAAAGGAAAATACCAAAAAAAAAACATTTATTGTTATTTTTTTGTTTCTCTGTCTGTTTGTACGGGCTAATCTCGGAAATGGCTGGACGGATTTCAATGAAATTTTGCATGGTGATACATTATATCCCTGGTCAAAATCTTAGATACTTTTTATTACCAGAAAATTAAAGGGTTCCCGTGGAATAGATAAAAAAACCATAGTAACCGCGTGCAATGTCGCTGGCAACAGCTAGTTACAAATAAAAAATATTAGGTCCTTACGTATGAAATTTATGTTTTGTGTGGAGATTTTGGGAAATCTGCATTTTCCGTACAATTTTTTTTTCAGTTTTCATCACAACGACAAATCAAAAGATAATAATATTTGGCATTTATCATTAGACAAGCTTTAGTAATATGTGTAATATCACACTTCATAAAAATTATTTATCGTTTTTAAGTGAATGCAAATAAAATGATGTATTCGGGTGCACTTAAAAAGAGTTGTCTCCGTGTCCAATTTTAACACAATTAAACTTACAACAAATTATCAAAACAAATCAAACGAGCTCAAAAATATAGTCTATATTTAGACGAGGTAATAATTTTTTAGGAATAATCTGAATCTTAATAGTTACAGACAAAATACTAAGAGAGAAAAAAAACACCAATTTCATAGGTAAGGACCCAATATAAACAGTTACCTTGTGCTGGATATATTGTGCCTACGAAATCGGCCCTAATGGCTGTGGCTACCAACACCTTCCTGTACACGTACAACCCCGAAGGGGTAGGCAGAGGTGGTAACATCCACTAAGTCTTTACACAGAAGCTTACTTAAGCGAGCGTGTTGCCATGCACCGGGTATATTGTGAGGCAAGCGATAATAAATTTTATTCAAAAGAGAGAGTTTTATATATTTTTTTTTATTCTCCTTTATTTTCAGGACTTTAATCCAAAGGATATGTCAGTCCTATCATAATGTATACAAAAATACACAAATATTACACGTTACATTTGGTCGGAAGAAGGTCGCGGCGGGCACAACATATGATACAGCATTCTGGCCTCTACCGACATCGGTTGAGCCAAAATGCTATGATCCAACATCCATTTTGTTCACACCGAAACGAGACAGGATGACATTTCTGTGGGACTGATACCGGACACATTCCATCAACAAGTGCTGTGTATCTTCTAGGCAAGAGAGTTTTATATTGGGTCCTTACCTATGAAATTGATGTTTTGTATGGAGATTTTCGGGATGTCTGCAGTTTACATACTAACATTTTATCAGTTTTCTTCACAACGACCCAATATTTCATGATTGAAACTGTTAACTGAAGCATTAATAAACATATTACAAGTTGATTATTAAATTTTTATTAAAATCTTAATTATTTTTACTAAATAACGAAGCTCGGCGGCGCATTCGTTAGTACGCTTTGGCTTTCGAAAGCAAAGCTACCTTCGCCATGGTCAGACCGTGGATGGGTGACCAAAACTTAGTGATCTCGAACTCTTTGTGCTTTGGAAGGCACGTTAAGACGTTGGTCCCAGTTGCTATTGAATCCGTTTCTACGGCCCATATTTATTTATTTCTCATGGAGGAGCCATGAGAAAGGCCAGTGTCCAGTAGGACGTGTATAGTCTTATTGATAATATTTTTTGTCAACAGCTCCAAAACATCGTAGAACGAGATAGCTTCGTGTTCAGATGCATGATGTGCGAAAATAATCCGAATAAAGGTGAGAACACTTTATATTAATATTAGGTCCTTACCTATGAAATTGGTGTTTTGTATGGAAATTTTGGGGAAGTCTGCATTTTACATACTAACATTTTATCAGTTTTCTCCACAACGACAAATCCAGAGATAATAATGTTTGGCATGTATCATTAGACAAGCTTTAGGAATTTGTGTCTAATCACTCTTCATAAAATATTATTTATCGTTTTTGTGTAAATGCAAATCAGATGATGTATTCGGGAGGCACGGGAGTTGTCTTAGTTTCCAATTTTAACACAATTAAACTTACAACAAATTATCAAAACAAATCAGAAGAGCTCAAAAATATAGTCCCTTTTGGAGGAGGTAATAATTTTTTTATAATATTCTGAATCTTAATAGTTATAGACAAAATACTAAGAGAGAAAAAGCGGCAATTTCATAGACAAATACCTATTATTATGCCCTTGAGGGTCACGCGAACTATTTAAGTTTGCGTCTCGTTTTGTAGCCATTCAGAGGCGACGGAAATTTTTGCCGTACCACACTATACAGGTTGTTGATTCATTAAAAATAATTCTGTATATTGGTTCCTTACCTATGAAATTGGTGTTTTTATTCTGTCTTAGCAATTTGTCCGTAACTATTAAGTTTCAGAACATTCTTATAAAATAATTGCCTCTTATAAAAATAGACCATATATTTGAGCTCGTATTATTTAAAGACACAAACACCCAGTTGCAGAAACGAACTTTAAATTTAATGTCGGCATTATCCCTAATGCTCCATTAAATTTATTTATTGAAGTGTCAAAAGAACACCTTAGCGTAGTTTTTACGTTGCACAAAACGACATTAGCACCCTGTCAATGCTAAAGAGACATTAGCTAGAACTATTTTGTGTTCCAATTTTAAATTTAATGAACTTTAAAGTTTCAATGTCTCATTACTAAATGTCGTCTTTAAAAAATCTTTGTGCAACTGAGCGAAAGACAATTATTTTTAACTGCTACCCGAATACATCATTTGATTTGCATTAACATAAAAACGATAAATAATTTTTATCAAGCGTGTTCACACACATATTGCTAAAGCTTGTCTAATGATACATGCCAAATTTTACTATCTCTGGATTTGTCGTTGTGAAGAAAACTGATAAAATGTTAGTATGTAAAATGCAGACATCCCCAAAATCTCCATACAAAAACCAATTTCATAGGTAAGGACCTAATATAACAGAAACAATGACTGCATGGACTATATGTAATTAAAGAACGTAATAGCTATTGAAATAATTATCGCCACCAGCCCAAAAACGTTCCACTGCTGCCTTCCAACATAAACACACGAGGAGTATGGGCCGAAACACCACCACGCTGACCCAATGCGTGGCGGTGGGTAGTAACCGTTGCAATACCAACCAGGACCAAAAGCACGGAACAACTCGAGATCACAAAGTTTTGGTCACCTATCCAAAGGCAGATCAAGGCGAAAGTAGCTGGGTTTATCGATTGCTAGCACGCGAACGACTTCGTCATGGTTTTCCTTAATTGGGACTTAATATATTGTTTTTTTTTCCAGAAGCAGATAGATTCGTAGGCAACGCAGAGAGTATGATGGCTCATCTAAAGAATGCGCATGCGGCGCGAATCTATATCTGTCCTCTGTGCGACCAGGTGATGAGGAAACGGTCCGAGTATACTGCTCATATAGGTAAGATTCGTCCCAGCCATAAACGTCGCACTGCGCACAGGCCCCCCTCATGGGGACACACAAGGAGTATGGGCCGTAACACCACCACGCTGGCCCAATGCGGGTTGGTGGGTAGAAACGCAATAGCGACCGGGGCCAACGGCTTAACGTGCCTTCCGAACCACCGAGGAGCTCGAGATCACAAGGTTTTGGTCACCCATCCAAGGCCTGACCATGGCGATGGTAGCTTTGTTTTCGATTAAAAGCCAAAGCGTACTAACTGCTACGCCACCGAGCTCTTTATTTATCCTGAGAAAACACTATATTTTCTATTCTATTCTTGTGATGAATCTGAGATAACTCAAGGGACTTCGACCCTCCTTCTTTCTGTCCTTTTCCCACAACGGCACAACATGTCTTCTTCTTCCATTATCCTCTGTCACTCGTCAGCTCAGCACCCACTTTTATTCTAATATCATTTCTTCTTTGGTCTTCCTCTCACTCTAGGTCCGTCCACATCAATGCTCAGCATCCTTCTTGTAATGAGACATTTATCCCTCCTCATCACATGTCCATACCACGCACACCTATTGCTCCTGATGTTGCACTTCGATCCTATGGGATCTTATGTGCTTCCCCTTCTCTATTCATCCCCCCTTACCGTACCCAAAAACTCCTGGATGAACGTTATATAATTGGCTGAGGTTTTTTAATAGTATCACGCGAGTGTTTTAATACCGAGTTATGTGCAGTTCATACACTACTTTATCTACACTTATTATTCAAAGAAATAAAACAAAAAATTAAATTAATATTATTTATTGTTGGCTGTCTGGAAAACATTTGCCATAGTTTTGTGCGTTTTTAAGAAAAATAAGTGTTGTATAATGAGGCCAACCTGTTGCATAATGCTCATTATGTTACAGTTTCCATTTTAAAATTTTATTTTTATTCATCAGTGTTAAAAAGTATGACATTATGAGTTCGAGCCTATGTTCATAATTCGAACATTATTACATGAGTGTAGATAAAAAAACGAATCAAACCTTCAAAGCGTTCAATATTACTCTATTGACGGATTTTTAAGCCCGTTTTTTAAGGTTACTGTAGAGCCAAACCTTTTTAAAACGTTCCATAAATACTTTTGACAACCTCCGTGGTCGAGTGGTCTGTACCCCGGTCTCAAGGCGTCGCCATCTCGAGAGGTCCTGGGTTCGATCCCCAGTGGAGGCAAATGTTGGGAAGTGATGAATTTTCACACATTTGTTCTCCAGTCTTGGTTGATCATTATATATGTATAATATTATGTTTTTGTATAATTATGTGTATTTATCTATTAAATATATTTGTCCATCATCTAGTATCCGTAATACAAGCAGCATTCATTTGCTTAAAATGGAACTAGTTGATAGGTGTGAATGTCTGAGGATATTTATTTATTATTTATACTTGTGGCGATTTAGGTTTAAAATGAACCGGTTAACATGCCCTGATCATAAGTAGTGTTACATAAACACTACTGCTATACATATATATTGTATGACAGAGGGCCACGCCCAGAAAGGCTACATGGCGGTGAACAAGGTGAAGCTGCACGAGTGCTCGGCGTGCAAGAGGAAGTTCAACTCCAAGATGCTGCTGAAGGAGCACATGAACGTGCACTCCGGGGCGCGGCCCTACGCCTGCGAGCTCTGCCACAAGACCTTCGCCTCCAAGTACTCCCACCAGGCCCATCTCAAGACGCATTCGGTGAGACATACACACATACAGGCATTGTTCTCCAGGCTTGGATGTTTACATATATTTGTATACATTCAGGATATTTATATTAGGTCCTTACCTATGAAATTGGTGTTTTGTATGGAGATTTTGGGGATGTCTGCATTTTACATACTAACATTTTATCAGTTTTCCTCACAGCGACAAATCCAGAGATAATAATATTTGGCATGTATCATTAGACAAGCTTTAGCAATATGTGTGTGAACACGCTTGATAAAAATTATTCATCGTTTTTATGTTAATGCAAATCAAATGATGTATTCGGGAGGCAGTTAAAAATAATTGTCTTTGTGTCTAATTTTAACGCAATTAAACTTACAAAAAATTATCAAATTAAATAATACGAGCTCAAATATATGGTCTATTTTTAGAAGAGGCAATTATTTTATAAGAATGTTCTGAAACTTAATAGTTACGGACAAATTGCTAAGACAGAATAAAAACACCAATTTCATAGGTAAGGACCCAATATGTATTTATCAATTAAATATATTTGTCCGTCATCTAGTGTCCGTAACACAAGCAGCACTAGTTGCTTAAAATGGGGCTAGTTGATAGGTGTGAATGAAATGAAATGAAATGAAATGAAATTCTTTATTTAATCATTTAGGTAACAACAAGTAGTTACACTTATGACGCGTCAAAAACAATTAAACATAACAAACAAAATACTTCTACTTGTTTACCTCTACATTTTTTTTCTTCCTGTTCACTACCGGGAGGCCTTGTCAAGAGAAGATACAGGCAAGAAACTCTGCAAGGGGTCCATCCTCCCTTTACATAAAATGAAATTGTCTTACGTGCTACAATATACAAATTACAGGCAGGTCTGAGTGGAATGAATAAGAGGATGTCAACAAGGTATCAGGATTCATGACAAAATTACTCATCAATTCAGAAAAATTAGAAAATAGATTCATGCAGCTTATGACATCCTCCATCACAACATTAAATAAAAGTTTTAATTCATAAAAATTATCTAACAATATAATAATTCATTTCCAGACCTGGTTATCATCAAAATAATCTTGGACATTATAATAGCCTTTTTTTATTAAGGTTTGTTTTACAAATAGTTTAAATTTATGTAAAGGCAATTCTATTATGTTTTGTGGGATTTTATTATACAAACGCACACCTTTCGCTATGAATGATCGACCTATTTTCTGTAATCTGAATGTTTGAAGATATTTATTTATTTATTTTATACTACATATGTGAAATCGCATTTTTCTCCCATAGTGATAGGCAGAGGTAATCGTTTCCCTATCAGTTTGCATAAAATTTTACGCATATACGCGTGCACAACGGTGTGCTGGTCCCGACACTGATGTACGGGAGTGAATGTTGGGTATGGGAGAAGAGACACGAAAGTAGAATAAATGCGGTAGAAATGAGAGCTTTGAGAAGCATGGCTGGAGTAAAATTGAGTGACAGGATATATAATAATGTTATAAGAAGGAAGTGTGGTTTGAAAGAGGATGTAGTGACAAGAATAGAGAAAGGAACGCTAAGATGGTTTGGACATGTGGAAAGGATGGATGAAAATAGATTGACTAAAGGGATATATGAATCGGGTGTGAGTGGAGATACGGGACGAGGCAGACCTAGGCGAACGTTCCTCGACCAAATTAAAGACGTTCTAGAGAAGGGCCAGGTCAAAAGTACCCGAAATCGCCGAGCATGCATGAGGACTGTAATGAGAGTTGATGAAGCGAAAGAAATATGCAAGGATCGTAGCAAGTGGAAGGATGTAATATCTGCCTACCCCTGTGGGAAAAAGGCGTGACTTATGTATGTATGTATAATTACAATTGGTATAACCAATCATAAGATATAATTAACTATTCGCATACAATGTTTGAAATAATTATCAATAAAAAATATCGAATCTGGCACTTCACCGGGCGCTCGCGGCACGCTCGCTTCGATCGCTCGGCTCGCGCGTTGAAGGCACAGTTCTACCTAACACTCCTCATCACTTCGCTCATCGTACCTAATAGACTTTAGATTATGCCGTAAACCATAATGCGGAATAATATTATGGATATTTACACTAGTCTTAATTATAATTAAGCGAAATAAATATTGTGCCAAAAGGAAATTATGCTTAAGTTATATTATGCCTATACTTATATCCATATGCTGAAATAAGACGATTCATCAAAATTTTAAATTGACGTTCATCACTTTGATGATATGAAACGAAAGCCAAAGAGGACGGAATCGCTACATGACAGAGTTCCTCATTTGATTGATTTTATTTAACGATTAAAATACATTGTTCTAGGCCCGCCCTCGCCCATTCAAATGCAATCAATGCGAAAAGACATTTTTAACCCAACAAAATCTCACGCAGCATGAGAAGACCCATCTAGGGATTAAAGAGTTTATTTGCAATGTTTGTGGTGAGTATTAGATATATTTTTACAGGTTTAATTGATACAAAAATGTTTAATTATTGTTATATTTTTATACAAGTAAACTAGTATGAGACGAAGATCAAAAGCGATGGATTGAATGCGTGAAGTTTTAAATCTCTTCAGAGATTCATTCGCAACACCCTGGCCTTATTTTATAGACGTTTTATTTATATTTAGGACGAATTCGACCAAATTCCGTGTTACGCGGGAGTTCGGGCACCAATAAATACTTAATTTTATTGGTCGAATCCGCTCTAATGGCGGTCGTGCGTTCACAGCCGATATTTAGCCGTGTACGCATCAGACAGCCCAAGCATTTTTGGTATTACTACACCAGTGTTGCTAATCGGAATTTGGACGAATTCGCCCTTAGAATATTAATTATTTTTTTAAACCCCCCACTCAAACAGTGGGGTGTTATAAGTTTGAAGTGTGGAAGTGTGTGTTGTGTGTCTCTGTCAGTCTGTCTGTGGCACCGTAGCTCCCAAGCGGATGAACCGATTTCGATTCTGTTTGTCTGAAAGATGGGTTAGTCGAAAGCGTTCTTAGTTATGTTTCATAAAAACTGGCTAAGTCATTAAAAAGATATGAGGAGTGAAAAGGAATATTGCAGCATAAATAAAGGTATGAAATAAAAAAACCCCGACCTAAATAAAATTATATCAAAACATCGTTGTCTCGTCGGCGGACTGCTCTATACCTAACATGGTCATACGAAGGTACTTCGCGGAACCCCTGAGAAGATGATTTTGCCTATAAAAAAATTTTGGTCGGGGTTTTTTTTTAAAAAGTCTATCATTTCATCTACTTCATCCCTCTCATCTAACAAATAAACACTGTCTAGAAAACAATATTTTTTTAGTTGCAAAATTATATAAGAGTAAATGAAGAAGAGTTGCACAGAAAAATAAAAGATATGTTGTGCCGCCCCACCTAGAGTGGGAAAAAAGCAAGAAAGAGAAGACATTTGAATGGGTGTGTGATGGGTGTATTGTGTGAATGGTGATATGATGAGGATGGGAGTGAGTGGCGATAAAGGACGGAGAGAACGGAGAATGAAAGTTTATAAGAAGGCAGGAGAAAGAAAAGAGTTTGTCAGTAGCAGTGACCTCGAAGGACCATCAGCTTTTTTACATCTTGTAAAAAGTACTATTTTAACTTTTTAAATAACATGAAAATGTTTCTGAAATTTCGAGGTTTTTTACCAAAGAAAAGGGACTTTAAGGGATTTTAATGCTTTAGCTGAAAGATGCGTACTTGGCCAAAAATTGGTCGTGTACGCAGGTCTCCGTCACTTTAGCGGATTCGACCCATAAAATTTAACCGTGTGTTATTCATAAAAAATATTAAAAGTTTAATGAACCTATTTTAGTTAAGTGATTTGTCACTTTCTTTCAAACACAATTGAAAAAGGAAAACAAAACACTCTGTAACTAAAATAGTAAAAATTGCTGTATCGAGATAGATAGAATACTGGTAGTTTTGCCAAGGGCCAATGGTGAGCAACTTCTTTGTGAACAGTGGTGGAATTTTTAGACATATTTCATGTAAATATTTCGTTGATCTGATCCGTAAGGGTTGAGATAATTTAGGTTTGAACTCATACTCAGAGTCTACAGCTGAATTGGTGTTATAGTATTTAAAGATTGGATTTTCGGGTTGTGAAAATATATTTATAGCGTATCTGATCACAAGTTCTTTCCTTCTGAATTTTAGAGGAACTTCACCAGCTTCTGCTAAGATGCTTATGATGGGACTAGTCTTAAATGCTCCTATACTGAGTCGTAAGGCTGTATTTTATATACATTCTTGGGAATCCAGGGTTCTTTTAATTAAGACGTTATTATTTTTTATGAATAACACGGAATGCATTTATTCGTGTCCGAACCAACCCGTAGTTTGACGGTACTAAACAAAGATCTACGATTGATGTTGTCTTTGTAATACGAGTCTAAGAGACTTACGCTTGACGCTAGACACAAGCTGTTCAACATTTTCTTTAAATTTATTCTTTCTTTCAAAGCTGTCGCGTCGAACGACAACTTGGAAGTTGTTTTGTTTATGGCTTTAGTAAGAGTGTTCATTGTATTTGTTATTTTCCATAGATAAAGCGTTCGCCTCGCAACACAACTTGGAAGTCCACGGAGTTATTCACTCAGGCCGCAAGCCGTTCAAATGTCCCGCATGTTCGAAGGCTTTCGCGAGAAGAGCAGAGGTCAGGGACCATCTTAGGATACATACAGGTAATATTCATTTATTATGGGTGTTATTTAAACGGTTAGCAAAATATTTGAATTTTGGTTAGCAGATAAATACAATTCAGCAACTTATGAGCAGCCGATATTTCTAATTTGTCAGCTAAATTAGTAATTCGGCAGCAACTTCAATGATTTCTCTTCTGCCAAATTTTTAATAGAGAAAAATAACCTTAATCTAATATCTATCAGAATACATTTCCTAGGAATTGATCCTTCATTGATCATTGACATTTCCGGTAATATATTGCTGATCAAATAATAATTTTATTGCCCAAATAAATAAAAAGTATAAGTGTAGTTGTCTTTCGTCATAACTATCGCATTAGGGTTAACCTGTTATGATAGATTAAGTTTTAAATAAATAAAAAAATATTTAGAAAATTATATTATCTGTAGGCGAGCGTCCATTCGCCTGTGACATCTGCGGCGCGACGTTCACGCAGAGATCGAACCTGCACTCGCACAAACGGGCGACGCATTTAGACGACAAGCGGTATGCGTGCACGCAGTGTGCGAAGAGGTTCAAGCGAAGAAGGTGACTATAGATTTTTGTTAATTTACTATTACATGTATAATGTTTGACGACCTCCTTGGAGTGGTCTGTATGTCGGTCTCAAGGCGTCGCTATCTCAAGAGGTTCTGGGTTCGATCTCCGGTGGGGGCAGATATTTGGGTGATGAATTCAGGCATTTGTTCTCCAGTCTTAGATGTTTTTATAATATTCATGAAATTTATGCGTATTTATCTATGAAATATATTTATCCGTCATCTAGTGTCCGTAACACAAGCAGCATTAGTTGCTTAAAATGGGGCTGGTTGATAGGTGTGAATGTCTGAGGATATTTATTTAAATATATATGTATATGTTGTATCTTCCAGACTACTAGACTACCACGTGAAGGCGGCGCACACCGGCGAACGGCCGCTTAAATGTAATATCTGCCGCGCCACATTCGTGTATCCAGAGCACTATAAAAAGCATGCCAGGATACACAGTGGAGAGAAGCCTTATGAGTGTGAGGTAATGTATATATCGTCATTATCCTGCCCTTTTCCCAATTTCATTTGGGGTCGGCGCAACGAGTCTTTCTCCTCCACTCTCCCCTATCACACGCCATATCAACATTCACTCCCATTCTAGCCATGTCCTCATTCACACAATCTATCCATCTCTTCTTTGGTCTTCCTCCCCCTGCATTACCATCCACTCTCATATTCATAACTCTCCTCGTTACATGCTCATTCTCTCTCCTCAAAACATGTCCACACCACGACAGCCGCTTTTCTCTCAACTTCTCTATCACTGGAGCAACTTTCAGGCATCCCCTGAGATACTCATTCTTCACTCTATCAATCCTCGTCACCTCGGAGTATGGGCCGTAACCTTCACGCTGGCCCAATGCTGGTTGGTGGGTAGAAACGGTCACAAATGCGACCGGGACCAACGGCTTAACGTGCCTTCCGAAGCACGGAGGAGCTCGAGATCACAAAGTCTTGGTCACCCATCCACTGCCTGACCATGGCGAAGGTAGCTTTGTTTTCGATCGAAGCCAAAGCGCACTGACCACTACGCCACCGAGCTCCGCATTATCTCTAATGCTCCATTAAATTTATTTATTGAAGTGTCATTAGTGTCGTAGAAGTTTTACAATGCTAAAGAGACATTAGCTAGAACTGTTTTGTGTTACAACCTTAACTTTAATGAGCTTTAAAGTTTTAATGTCGCATTAACAAATGTCGTCCTTAAAAAATCATTGTGCAACTGAGTGATAGTGATCTATCAACGCACAGCCCAAACCACTGGACGGATCGGGCTGTTTGGCATGCAGGTAGATGTTATGACGTAGGCATCCGCTAAGAAAGGATTTTGATTAATTCTTCCCCCGAGGGGATAAAATAGGGGATGAAAGTTTGTATGAAACATTGTCAATTTAAAATCGATCGGGCTGAGACTTCGAGAGAAAATTGAAGGGTTCCCGTGGGATAGTTAAAAAACCATAGTAACGCGTACGAAGTCGTGGGCGACAGCTAGTCTATTATATTAGGTCCTTACCTATGAAATTGGTGTTTTGTATGGAGATTTTGGGAAATTCTGCATTTTCCATACTAAAATTTTTTCAGTTTTCTTCACAACGACAAATCCAAAGATATTTGGCATCTATCATTAGACACGCTTTAGTAATATGTGTAATATCACACTTCATAAAAAATATTTATCGTTTTTAAGTGAATGCAAATAAAATGATGTATTCGGGAGGCACTTAAAAAGGGTTGTCTCCGTGTCCAATTTTAACACAATTAAACTTACAACAAATTATCAAAACAGCTCAAAAATATAGTCTATTTTTAGACGAAGTAATTATTTTTTAGGAATACTCTAAATCTTAATAGTTACAGACAAAATACTAAGAGAGAAAAAAACACCAATTTCATAGATAAGGACCCAATATTACAGTTATGATACTACTTTGAGGAAGACTTAACGAACAATTCAATATAAACATGCTCATAGAACTGTACAACGTGTATCCTAGCCTTATTTTTACGCCACTGCTGGGCACCTACCAATTTTTGTACTATAGTCTATCCATTTTGATCTGAGACAAAATGTGAACAAACCATAAAAGGGTTCTTTAAGATGTCGTTACTCATTGTCGAAAAGTTTTATCAAAAACATACGTCTATTTAATATTTTATTATTACAAACTTTTTAAATGATGTAAATTAAGTAATTACTTGTCACCTTCAATATTTTTTGGGATTTTTACTTCAATGTTATATTTTAACGTAATTTTAGGTTACTATATTAATCGTTGCTACTAAAAAAGACCTAAAACGAATAGTATTCTCAAACTTTTATTATGGAGTATAGAATACTTCCAAAAGGAGATTAACAATCATAACATGTTCATGACACCTTGAATCTACTTTGAATTTAATTGATATATTTAATATTAAATATCATTTGGATGATAGCAATGATAGCTTGTTTTTTAAATACACTTAACATACCTAATACTCATAAAACATTACTTCTTTACACAAATAAATAATGTTTATATTCAATGACGATATTGGTATATTAAATACGCTACTCCTTTTCTATTTTATTTATAAAAATCAGAGCCCATATTATTTTGTCCCAGAATTGGATAAAAAGTTTGAGAACCACAAATTCTTTGTTTACCTTTTGTCTCAGATCAAAATGGATAGAGTATAGTTACCAAACGACTAAGTACTAAAATGTACACATATTTTCGCTCGTAACTGTACTCTGAGGGACCAGACCAATCGGTCGATGGTAGAATCGATTAATCAACGTCGATTGATAGTTTCTACCCAAACCTATCAATCGACCGTCGATCGATGAAATGCTTCTTCTTTTTCCTGCCCTGTTCCCAATTCTATTTGGGGTCGGCGCGTTTATCAGTTCAGTTTATTGATGGCAAAATGGATTAATCGACGTCGATCGATTGCTATAGATATATTTAAAGCTACCGGACCAGTCGATCAACATCGATCGTCGTTGATAGAATAACAGATTCACAAGCGTGATATATGGTATCACGCTTGTGAATCAATTATTATAATAAGGGTGTAATTTAAATGGTTACCAGAATACTCTAATTTTGGTCAGCAAAAAAACACTATTAGCCAGCTAAAAAATCTAAATGGTCAGCAAGTATTTCTAAATTGGTCAATCAAATAACTAAATGAGCAGCAATTTATGGGCAGCAGATATTTCTAAAAAACCAATTGGGCAGCAACTCAAATGTTTTCTCTGCTGCCAATTTGTTTTATAATATGTTTTGGTTACACAAATTTGTTTTTAAGGGTCATAAAAAATAACTTTAACCTGATATCTATCAGAATACATTTCCTAGGAATTGGTCCTAGATTCTTCATTGATCCTTATCCTTTTTGTTATAAGCATTGCTGTGTTCCGGCAATCAGATACGATAGCCATTTCCTCAGTTGTTGAGGATTACAGGTGAAGCTCGCTTCCACCTTCGGCCTTATCGTCACTTACCATCAAGTGAGATAAAGGTCAAGAGCTTACCTGCCATATGTAAAAAAAAATCCTACATTTTATACATTTCCAGTTTATATGCTGCTGTCAATACATTTGCTTGCTGCTGGAATGATTTTTCGGCTGACCTTTTTGTTGCTGGCCAAATAGTTAATTGGCTGCCCAATTAATTGCTTCCCTTATAATGATATTATCGCAGGTGTGCGGCAAATTGTTCAATTCCCGCGACAACCGCAACACGCACCGCTTCGTTCATAGCGACAAGAAGCCGTACGAGTGCCTCACTTGCGGCGCGGGCTACATGCGGAAACAATTACTGTACCAGCACATGAATACTACCGTAAGTGTTGAATGCTAGAGGCTTGCTCACAGATATTAGGTCCTTACCTATGAAATTGGTGTTTTGTATGGAGATCTTGGGGAATTCTGCATTTTCCATACTAAAACTTTTTCAGTTTTCTTCACAACGACAAATCCAAAGATAATAATATTTGGCATCTATCATTAGACAAGCTTTAGTAATATGTGTAATATCACACTTCATAAAAATTATTTATCGTTTTTAAGTGAATGCAAATAAAATGATGTATTCGGGAGGCACTTAAAAAGAGTTGTCTTGGAAAATTGGACACAATTTTAACACAATTAAACTTACAACAAATTATCAAAACGAAACGAAATCGAAAGGGTTCAAAAATATAGTCTATTTTTAGATGAGGTAATTATTTTTTAGGCATACTCTGAATCTTAATAGTTACAGACAAAATACTAAGAGAGAAAAAAAACACCAATTTCATAGGTATGGACCCAATATACATTTATAGTACGCATCAATCCAAGTTACCAAAAAGGTAAACAAAACGTAAAGGTAATGTTTCATCGACCTCCGACCGACGACCGATCGACGACCTCCGTGGCCGAGTGGTCTGTACGCCGGTCTCAAGGCGTCGCCATCTCGAAAGGTCCTGAGTTCGATCCCCAGTGGAGGCAAAAGCGAGACAGACAGAGATACTTTCACATTTATTATAATAGTATGGATTCTATACGTACAGTCAAGTTCAAAAATATGTATACATTTTTGACCGGTGACAGTCTGTATTCCCATCCAATAAGAGTCATTTACTGTCAAACTTGCATACAGGTTTTTGAACTCTACTCATGATTTTGTGAAAAATTCAATGCGAGTTGAAATTCTCCAGTCTAAATATTTCCTTGGCAATGAATATATTTACTTTTAATTTTGCTCTTTAAATAAGATTTTGAGATTCTATTCTGTTACATGACTAACAAAGTGATGTTTGACACATTTCTAAAACATAAGATTTTTGCAAAACGCGACATTCACAATGACATAAGCAGATTTATGACCCACTTTGACAATATTTAAACACAAAACCTACTCTTTTTCTTTGCAAATATTTTTTTTAATTCATTGCTCAACAATTTGCCTTTTTTTTGGTGAATTTTAATTGTTATTCTGTACATTTATTTCATATGCCATCTATCCATAATGTACGTAATTGTTATTTTAAGGGAAACCATTTATTGGTCATGTTATAATTTATATACTATAAATTAAGAAAATTCTGTAATCGCTGTTGGTTTTCTTAATAAATAAGAACACAACTGTCTAATCTGTCTATTGCACTTACGACGTTTTTAGGCACGTTTTCAGGTAAAGCTGTTTACAGGTCACTTGAATTTTATGGTGGGTTAGAAATCTACTTTTATATAGTACCACTAGAAGGCCTAGCACGGGCCGGAGAGAAAAAGTCCCCAGAGATAAAAATCGTCATTGCCTCTCGCTTCTTCGTTCGCGCGGAAGCGAGAGGCAATGAGTAATTTTGTCTCCGGGGAGTTTTTCTCTCCGGCCCGTGCTAGGCCTACAGGCCTATGTCCCCGAAGGAGGCAGCGGTACATTACATACACACACTCACACATAATCAGTAAATTGCTGAATAATAATCAAATGTTTTTGTTCCCTTTTCAGGGTCATGTGGCAGAATCAATAGTGGTGAACCAGCCTAGAGTTATAAAAACTTCAGAGAATGTAAGTAAAGTGAAAAATTTGAATATAAAATGTTTTTTAATTATGTACCCTCAAAAAGACCTTGAATATAGCCAACATCTTCACAATCCTTTGTTCTCGATCAAAAAGATTTATAATTTGTGAAAGTTAACATAACATAATAAATACGTAAATGAAAGAAAGGTACTTAGATTGTATGTATGTCTTTGGTTGGTGGTAGGACTTTCTAAGTCCGCCTGGCTAGCTACCACCGTCTGTCCTAAATTTGTCGCCATAATAACAATGTTATAAGCATTGTTGTGATCCGGCAATCAGAGGTGAAATAGCCAGTTCCTAATTTGTTGAGGATTACAGGTGAAGCTCGCTTCCACCTTCGGCCTTATCGTCACTTACCATCAGGTGAGATGAAGGCCAAGAGCTTACCAGTCATATTAAAAAAAAATGTATAACTCATAGAATTAGGATTTTTTTCGCTGCGCCAAATAGATGAAGCGTGGGAGCGACAAATCCCAATCGAAATAGAGACATTGAGTGAATGACAGATATGTTATGTTTTCGCGAGTAGTAAGAGGCCATAGCGTCTGTTAAGACCGATGACGTAGGAGAGGCGCGGGACGGAAGAAGAGGCGCGGGGCGTGCGGCGCCTGCGAAGGAGCGGACAACATTGGTCGTCCGTCAGCCTCCCATTCAACATCTATATCTTATTTTACTAATTACTTGTTTCTTAATCCAAATTGTATCTTTGAAGAAAATAAAACTCATTTGAAGACTCGAATATATCAATCAATAACAGCGTCCCTGTTTGTTCTACGAGACGAAGAAATTTGACATTTACCAACACAATGACTTGATTTTTTTGTCATGTTTCCAAGCCGCCGCTCATGTGTATCTTGTACATCCTAAAACGATGGTATAACTATTAAAAATATTAAACTATTAATTTTTTTTTCAGGGTATAGTAACACCCCTAGTGGATGTCGACGGGACGGAAATAAGAACTAATAATTTATCCGACTCCGTAAGTAACTTAACTTAAATAACACTTAAATATTTTTTTATTTAAATTTTTTATTCATTATTTAAATATAAATACAACTGATTATTGTGAATATTTGAAGTTCATTCCTACCTTGTATCTGATAATTTTTTTCATTTATCGTTTTATTTTTTTTTCTTCGTAAATTCTTATAACGTGTATTTATAAATTTGTTATTTATGTGTGTGACAAATAATTGCCATTCTTTCTTTCTTTCTTTCCTGTTGCTATTATTTGAAATCGAACAAAAAGGGCAAAAAAACGCGTTTGTTGGGCCCTTAAATATTTATTTTATTTCGATAGACGCGAATTGAGATGTTAAGTTGCGTTATATTTAATAATGATGCATTTTTTATTCTAGATGTTTGAAAATTCGGACGAGTTGGAATTAGATGATAATCCTGTTACTGCTGTTGGTAAGTGAAGTTTTCTTTTTTTTTTAACAAACATTACTATAATCTATGGCAGTCCGGTGTTGGTCATAGACAAACTAATTTAGGATGATAATAATATTTTCAGTTGAAATAATTAAAAAGTACAATCTGTAAGGAGCTCGGCTCGGATGTCGTTATCGAAAACAAATCTACCTTCGCCATGGTCGCCTTTGATAGGTGACCAAAAACTTCGTGATCTTAAACTCCTCCGTGCTTCGGAAGACACCTCTCTGGTCTAGTGGTTCACACCACCGGGTGTTGATCGGGAGGTCCGGGTTCAATTCCACCTGGGGGCAGAAGTTTTTCTGCTCGGTTTGGTTGGTGGTAGGGCTTCTAAGCCCGCCTAGCTAGCTACCACCGTCTTACCTAAATCAGTCGCCATAATAACAATGTTTTAAGCATTGTTGTGTTCCGGCAATCAGAGGTAAGATAGCCCGTTCCTCAGTTGTTGAGGATTACAGGTGAAGCTCGCTTCCACCTTCGGCCTTCTCGTCACTTACCATCAGGTGAGATGAAGGCCAAGAGCTTACCTGTCATATGTAAAAAAAAAGACACGTTAAGGGTCGCTATTGCAACCATTTCTACCCACCTTCTCGCATTGGGCCAACGTGGTGGTGTTACGGCCCATACTGAACTTCTCATGTGTTACTCCATGAGGAAGGTCTGTGCCCAGTGGTGGGACGTATTTAGGCTGAGGACTCAACAATTTCTCTAGAAAAGAAAGGGAGAAATCTATATCAACATTATATGTTTTGTATTTTTCCACAAGAATATCAAAAACAGTGGTATTTTGATTTCAATTCTTTTAATAGCTAAAGTTGTGAATCATAAGAAAATGGTAACAAAAAGTTATAAAATACAGTCTTCATAAGTAATTTGGGAGGAAAATAATAATACTTACTCTAGCGAATAAACTGCAGCCTATTATCATTATTACATAAATATAATGAATTAATTTAAAATTATATACATAACTAATAGTTTTTTATATATTTTCAGCGGACACAGTTGGTGAAGCAGCAAAGTTGTATATAACTGAAGATAAGAAAATTATATTGCAAAATAGTATGTATATATCGCTTTACTAAAAACTAGTTGTAAATCACTTAAAGGTCATAGTGAATTATATAAAATTTTAGTAACCTATTACAAATTGTATAATTAATTATATAAAATTTCTTATACAGAATCTACAATCAATCTAGTCCAAGAGAGTGATGAATCAGCGTTCCTAACACTACGTAAGTATTTTCATAAATTTTTAATTTTTGAAGAATTCGTTTTTTTTTGTTAATTTGTAATATTTTGTTTTTATTTTTGGGTGTCGTTAATAGAGACTTAATGTTTTTAATCGCCTCTCTGGCCTAGTGGTTCACACCACCGGGTGTTAATCGGAAAGTCCGGGTTCGGTTCGTTTCCCATGGAGCAGAATTATAAGCGTTGTTCCGGCAATCAGAGGAAAGATAGTGAATTCCTCAATTGTTGAGGATTACAGGTGAAGCTCGCTTCTACCTTCGGCCTTATAAATAGGTCTTTACTTATGAAATTGCGGTTTTTTTCTCTCTTTATATTTTGTCTTTTTATGTTTCAGAGTATTCTGAAATATAAAAAGACCATATTTTTTAGCTCTTTTGATTTGTTTTGATAATTTGTTGTAAATTTAATAGTGTTAAAATTGGACACGGAGACAACTCATTTTAAGCGCCTCCCGAATACATCAATTGATTTGCATTTACTTAAAAACGATAAAAAAAAATTATGAAGTGTGATATCACACATATTGCTAAAGTTTGTCTTATGATACATGCCAAATATTATTATCTTTGGATTTGTCGTTGTGAAGAAAACTGAAAAAAATTTATTATGGGAAATGCAGAGTTCCCCAAAGTCTCCCTACAAAACGGCAATTTCATAGGTAAAGACCTATTATTTATATGTAATTATTATGTATATTTGTCCCTCATGAGGTACCCATAGCACAATCAAAAATTCTTCTCTCTTCAGCCCACATAAGTCCACTGCTGGACACAGGCCTCCCACAATTTGTGCCCTTTTACCCTATCCCCGGCCTTCTGCATCCAGCATCTGTCTGCAGGAGAGCGTCCCACACTACGCTTGCCGAGTCGCGGTCTCCACTCAAGAACACGTCAAAATCAAAATCATCTTTATTTTATAGGCTTGATATACAAACACTTAAAAACGTCAATTTATGAATAAGTGAATCTACCACTCGCTCGGAACGCAGACATCCCAGAGAAGAGCGAGACAGAAACTCGAGGGTTGCTCTTTTTTTCACATTTTTTACATTTCTTGTTTTTTATAAATGTTAAATGTTAATAGATTTTTAGCGTTATAATCAGGAAGAATATATGAACACTTGAAACAATGAACGATGGAAAAATTACAAATATTAATTCTATTGTTTTCAGATAATTTAAGCGGCCTCGTAGACACATCTAATGAAAAGTTGGATGTGCAAGCGCAGGTAAGAACATTTTAAGGCAAGGGAAAATTAGCTCATACAGCCAAGTATTTAGTACCTAATATTATTTCCGTCGTATTTACATTGAAACGCAAGTCTAAAATATTTAAATGGCGCCAAATATTGGGTCCTTACCTATGAAATTGGTGTTTTTTTTCTCTCTTGGTATATTGTCTGTAACTATTAAGATTCAGAGTATACCTATTAAATCGTCTAAAAATAGACTATATTTTTGAGCTCATTTGATTTGATAATTTGTTGTAAGTTTAATTGTGTTAAAATTGGACACGGAGACAACTCTTTTTAAGTGCCTCCCGAATACATCATTTTATTTGCATTCACTTAAAAACGATAAATAATTTTTATGAAGTGTGATACTACACATATAACTAAAGCTTGTCTACTGATAGATGCCAAATATTATTATCTTTGGATTTGTCGTTGTGAAGAAAACTGAAAAAATTTTAGTATGGAAAATGCAGAATTCCCCAAAATCTCCATACTAAACACCAATTTCATAGGTAAGGGCCTAATATGTCAAATAATTAATGGTAGACGCAGCTTAACACAATAAAAATCTCATAGTTTTTCACACCATTACCCTTCACTAACTCATAACTAGATTCAAAAAGTTACCGTCTGTTATAATGAAATGAAATGCTTTTTTTAATAATGGTAACAAGTAGTTTCACTGATGACGCGTCAAAAACATTAGAAAATAACAAACAAACTATAAACTTCTACTTGTTCACCTCTACAATTTTTTTTTCTGTGATTTATTATTATAGATTAATGACTATTAGACATACACGTGGAAAATTTTCATAGGCCCTGGTAATTATAAACATAACTGCATCCTCAGTTTTTTTTAAACTTACCCAAACGTTCCAGGTTTGGTATAAAATAAATGTGAGATTTCATTACGTTTTACATGTTTCATAGAGAAATTTCATAGATAATTTTCATAGAGGAATAAAATCGCGAACTTTATTTTTTTTTCCTTATTCGATTCCCGGGTTGGGTAAGCTTTTTTGAGAAAACTGAGAATGCAGTTGATTCTTTTTCAAAATAAAAATGTTGTTCCTTTATGTAAATTAAGTTTGGTTTTACATATTTCGGGTACTTCCCCTCTAGGGCCTACAAAATTTTTCCACTCTGTATATATTTAAATGAGTGATTTCGTGTCAAGTTTTTTACCAAATAGGACAAAGTTGTATGTATAATTTTTTCCTCCCACAGATAATAGCAACCGGTGACCAAGTTATAACAGGAGAAACAACAGAAGTTGCGGGGGGACTCAGGCTTATCCGGGTGCAATTACCGGGGGGACACACTGGGTGGGTGGCGCTCGACCAACAAGACACGTAGTCTTATCCGGGTAGAATTACACACAAATGTCAATTTTACATACATACATACACATACATATAATCACGACTATTATCCCCTAAGGGTTAGTCAGAGACTAGGCAAAAGCACCACAATAGCAGTCCGCTCCCATAGTCCGCGCTTCAGCAAGTGACTGCACTCAGCGTGACAGGTGGTGAGCCGTCGCCGCTATAAGCTATTAGATGTTAGTTCTAAGTCCATTAGTCACCTTTTACGACACACAAGGGAAGAGATAGGTTAAATACACGATGTCAATTTTATTTACTAAAGGTTAATTCGACCAAATTGAGATTAGTAACACGGGAATAGTAACACCAAACTGAGCTGAAACGATTGGTCGAATCTGCCCTGTGTCAAACGAGACATTGACACATTCGTGCGCGAAAAACTGAGTACTCCCTTAAAATAATATTACTCGCGTGTACCCAAACATGAAAAAACTATAATCTATCCATTTTGATCTGAGACAAAAGGTAAACAAATAACTTGTGGTTCTCAAACTTTTTAACCAATTCTGGGGCAAAATATTTTTTTTTAAATAAAATAGAAAAGGAGTAGCCGTACTTAATATACCAATATCGTCATTGAATATAAACATTATTTATTTGTGTAATAAAGTAATGTTTTATGAGTATTAGGTATGTTAAGTGTATTTAAAAAAACAAGCTATCATTGCTATCAATCAAATGATACTGAATATTAAATATATATCAATTAAATTCAAAGTAGATTCAAGGTGTCATGAACATGTTATGATTGTTCATCTTCTTTTGGAAGTATTCTATACTCATAATAAAAGTTTGAGAATACCATTCGTTTTAGGTCTTTTTTAGTAGCAACGATTAATTTAGTAATCTAAAATTACGTTAAAAATATAACATTGAAGTAAAAATATCAAAAATTATTCAAGGTGACAAGTAATTACTTAATTTACATCATTTAAAAAGTTTGTAATAATAGAATATTAAATAATCGTATGTTTTTGATAAAACTTTTCGACAATGAGTAACGACATCTTAAAGAACTCTTTTTATGGTTTGTTTACATTTTGTCTCAGATCAAAATGGATAGACTATAGGATAGCTAATCGGCTCCGCCCTTAGGGCAGATTCGACCAATCGTGTGAAATCAGTTTGGTATTACTATTCCCGTGTTACTAATCTCAAATTGGACGAATTCGCCGTAAAACTTTGACTTATCCGGGTGCACCCAATTTATGACTAATCCGGGTGTAGGAGGTGACTAAATGGAGGAGTGGGGAGAATACTCAGGAGCTCGGAGCGTTAAGTACGCTTTGGCTTTCGATATCGAAAATAAGCTACCTTTTCCATATTCAGGCCTTGGATGGATGGCCATACTTTGTGATCTCGAAATCCCCAGTGCTTCGGAAGACACGTTAAGCCGATGGTCCCGGTCGCTATTGCAACCGTTTCTACCTACCCACATTAGGCTTGCGTGGTGGTGTTACGGCCCATACTCCTCATTTGTGTCTCTTCATGAGGAACGTATATAAGCTAAGAACGACTAGGTTACTCAGTTTACGAGTAATTACATCGTGCAATTTTAATTACAAAATCGAAATCATTCAGTTTAGAAGCGTCTTATCGCATGCTTGTAGGACATTTTACAAAAACTAGGCCATCCGGTCACAAAACTACCAGGAGGCCTTGTTCTGAGAAGAACGGGCAAGAAATTCAATAAGTTCCTACCCTCCATCTACATCAACATCGGTAAAAAATGGTATATATACTACGTCATTGATATTTTAGAAGCACAAAAATATAAGGGTGTCCTTATATTTTAATAGAAACAAATAAATAGAAAAATCAAATCAAATTCTTTATTGCATTCTATGTTTTACACCTTTTACAATTCCTTATTTTTATTTTCCTGACAATACTTAACTGGAAAAAGCTGATAATGTTTTATATTTTGCTGGTAGCTTTAAATGGTTGTTTATGAATTTAGCAGCAGCGTAAATCTTTTTTGTATATGGCAATGTTTTATTCGGTGATGTCAAAAGATTAGATTTTTTATGTTAAATTAATGAAATACTATGATTATAATAAATATGTGATCAGGAATGAATTATTTTAACTAAACGATCTGTTACCACTGCCTTCCCCTTAGGGGATTCATTAAGAATAGCTAAGAATAAGCGTGGTATTATAATCGGCAAGTTGACATGTTGACAATTTTGTATATTCTGATATGTAGGTAGGTTGTATGTTTTGTATGTAATTTGATAAATATGTTATGGAGACCATATTGGAATTTTTTTTTACTACAAAACAATATGTATAGCAAAAATTGGAATTGTTTATCAGACAATATTACATACATGTAATAAGTGTAAAAGTCTTGTATTAATTAAAGGATTCTTGGATATTATATGTTCCTTTAGCATAACAATAATTGTCTTTCTGTCAAGAAGTAAATTTTTTATCTCTTTATATTCGTAATAGTCTCTTCTGTGTATATATTTTAAGGATTATATCAGCCGGGATTTTCACGTTCTTTATTATGTAATGCTATTACCTAAATGGTTTGTACCTAGATGTCGAAATAAACAATTATATATTGTATTCTAACAAAATTCGTTGTTTGGACATTTATTCATTTGTCTTTAAAATATGATATCAGCCATTATAGTTACATTTTTTGGTTCAATGTTTTGAATTCAAAAATCATGTTCTTATCTCATAATATGAAATTGCCTTTGAACTAATGTATAGGATTGCTGTGTATATCTTAAATAAATAAATGTGTAAATATGTTGTAAGATTAAGAACAGTTATAAATAAATTTTATGTATATAATTTTTTGTTTCAATATAATATCCTATTAGCTAGTGTATCTAATGTATATAATTATCATTATGGGTTGAAAAATAAGTAGATTTAATCATTATAATTCGGTTCATTGAGAATAAATTATAATTTACATTCATATTTGGGGAGACTTTGTTGATTGAACTGGCAATACCAGTTTAAAAATGTGAGTGTGGAGGGGATGCGGGAGCTGGCCGACGCAACGGCAAGCAAGCAAGCACACGCATTTTGTTTCAGACCGCTGAACTGTATAGTTGTATTCAGAGGAAAATTAATAATTAATATAACTATAGTTTCTGAGTTTGATTAAACAAAGACAAATTTTATTGGGGTGCCTAATGGGGCGGATAATGAGGAAATGAAATGAATCACTAAGTTGAAGTGGCATTCGGCTGGTCATATTAACCGTAGAACTGAAGACCGTTGGAGTCGTAAAGTTCTTGAATGGAGACCGCGACTGGTAAACGTGTGCGGCACGTCCTGTGTCAAGATGGGGTGACGATATTCGTAGGGTAGGCTAACTGGATTGAGGACGCCCGAATATCGTAAGCTGTGGCGTGTGTATTAGGGCACCTATGTACAGCAGTGGACGATCACGGGTTAGTGATGATGAATAGAGAAAATTCTCTGCTCACCGCTTCGGAGTTAGAGGTCAAAGAGTATACAATAACTTTAGAGGTGTGATGATAAATAAGTTGTTTTGATAAATCAATGAATCCGCTATGAATGAACTGTTAAAATATGGCAAAGAATAAATCGCAACATGGTGCCATTATCAAAAAGTTCATAATGAAAAACTTTTACTCTTTTACTTGAGTAAACATATTGTTTTTTATTTGCAATGCTAAGTTACATAAAAAACGTATGTAATAACAATCATACTTGGAACCATTTTTTACTTACGAACACTAAACAGAACGTTCCAGAGAAGACTAAAGAGTATGTAATTTCCTAATCACTGAAAAAGTTTCCTAAGACCATTTTCGCGTGGCAGCAAGGCATCTGGTAGCTGCCCTTAATGCCCCAGCTCAACTTTCCACCCTCTATAGGTACAGGTGTTTTGATATAGGTAGTTCGGGTGAATATTTCGTATATTATGTAATTATGATTACGCACCCTCTTGTAGCAACATTGCCATGGTCTTTAATAAAACAGAATGAAAACACCAAATATTTTATTAATAAGAAAACAAAAACATGTAATATTTAACGGAAACTTGGTAAATCACAGTGCTTCTTTTTAACATGAAATCTTAAAGAAGTATTGTACTTCGTAGCGAAAGGGCATACTTCACACTTGAACCGTTTCTCGGTTGAATGCTTGTACTTATGTTGCACTAAATTGGCTGGCAGTATAGTGGCGTAGTCACACTGATCACATTTGTACCTCTTTTTTCCAGTAGTATGTGCCTCTTCATGGTACCTCAATATATACTTATTCATCGTTTGGAACGGACATTTACTACATTGCAATTTCACACCTTGTTCATCATGCTTTTTCTTATGTTTCTGCATAGCACCTTCGTAATAGCTTTTGTATTTACATCCATTGAAGTCACAATGTAACGTGGTAGCGTTCTTATGCCTTAGCATATGTTGAGTCATGCTAACCCTGCTTTTAGTTTGAAACGCGCAATACTTGCAAGTTTCTAGCGTTGAAGTATGTGAGGTTTTTAAATGCTTCTGTAAGTCGTTCGATGGCATTATTTCTCCACATATCTGACACTGACTCTTAGCATGCACCTGATGATTAATCTCAAAATGAACTTTAAGGTCTTCCCAACAGGAATATACTTCTGGACACTTTGTGCATTGAAACAAATCTTTTATATCACTTCCTTCCTGCTTAATATCAACTATAGTGTCATTATCTTCCGATTTTGTCCCATGAACTACTTTGATATGTTGGCACAGCTCAATTTCATCAGCAAACTTCTCTGCACATTTATCACACTGCTGCATTTCTGTTTTTAAAACCTTATTTGCTGAATGCTGAAATAATATGTGCCTTCTATAACTTTCCTTAGCTTTAAACACCTTATTACAATACATACATGTGTACGACACTTTTAAATGAACTTTAAGTAGATGTGGTTTAAGTTGCCGCTTATCATGGAAACCTTCATTACAAACATTGCAAAATGCTACCTTAGGTGAGTCTATTTTGTGCGTACAACGCAAATGTTTCGCTAAACCTCCTTTTGAAGAAAATATCAAGCCACAGATTGTACACTCCTTGATAACTTTAACATGAGAATGATTTAAATATGATTCTTTTGTATCAAACTGCTTATTGCACACTTCACAATATGACCCCTTGTCGTGTTTTCTTCTAACATGCCGTTTCAAACTCTCTATTTTATTGTAAGACAAGTTACATATCCTACATTTTAACCTAAAATCTTCCTTTAGTGCATTATGTTTTCTTCTCATATGTAATTTGAGGAAATTCATTGACGAAAAGACTAGAGGGCATTCAGTACAAGTGATTTCACCCGTGTCTTGATTTCTACTGCTTTCCAAATTATCAGTAACATTGTCGTTTTCTTCAGAGATTTTATGGTTCCTATGGACATGACGCGCGTATGTTTCTCGTCTTGAAAACACTTTAGGACAAAACGGACAATTGAACCACTGATTTACTATGGGCTTTTTCTCAGCCGAATGCTTTCGTTGCATATGGACTACTAAGCTCCGATACTTGTCATACGTCAGGCCACAATCTGGACAAGCATGTTTGAAAGAGTCTTCAAAAGATCCATGTTTCCTCCTCATGTGCATTCTTAATCGGGAATTGCCTTTGAAGACTAGAGCACATAAATCACATGTTCTTTCTTGGTTATCATCTTCCGCAGCCCCTGGGGCATGTTTCCTCCTAATATGGGCGGCTAAACTATTCTTCATTTCATAAGACATGTTGCAGTAATCACATACATGCTTAAAAGATTTCCGAAACACTTTATGCTTTCTTTTCTGGTGCATTTTTAACGTTTTATTAGATTGAAAGACTAGATGACATATTTTGCACATGTGGGTGGCTGAAGGCACTATGTGCTTATCTTCAGTGTGCTTGAGGTCAGATTGGTCATCATTGTTGATGATGCTCTCAAAGGTCAACAGAACTGCTTCCCGGTTGTGTTCTTCAATTTTAACAGCTGGCTCTTGACTGTCTTCACTGTTTGGACCTTCCAGCATCAGACCAGTGTTGTCTGCAAACTGTAAATTTCAAATATTTTCGTTAAAGGAACTGTTGGTCTTTTGGTTTTAAGTATTTGTGTAATTGTATAAGAATGTTTGTTTTCTTAAATAAATCAATAAAAAAAACAAAAACTTTTAAGTACTCATGATAATGTTCTTAACAGGATTTGTATCAATCCAGAGGATAGTAGCACCATAGATTAGAATAGGGCTATTTAACACCACATTTTGACAACACATTTTGAGATATTAATTTTTATGTATCCAAAAAATATTAACTTATTATTAGGCAAACACAACTGACCTCTTTTTTGAATTTCTAAAATTGTATATCTCCTAAATTACCTAATAAAAACCCCATCTAAGAAAAAGAATTCAACCCCACCCATATAATAGAGTTCCCCATATTTATATTTGGTGTAAAATAAAATATAAGTAAAAATACTTACATCATTAAAATCTAGTTCAACCTCAATATTCTCAACCTTAATGGACACTTCTGGGTCCAACTTTATGTCTTCTGTCTCCATCTGTGTAGACACCTGAACCTTCTCATCAATGTCTTTGAAAGGATCTTCTAATTTCTTCTTCTTCTTTTTTTTCTTTTTAGTCTTAAATTCATATGACATAGGTTCATCTGGTAAGTAGGTTGTGGGATCCTTTCGACCAGCAAACATATCAATCCCATTTTCTAAATCTACTTTTAATTCTTTTTTTATTGACATCGTCCTATCTGAAATTTAAAATTTTTTTGCATTAAAAATGAATCTGAATGTTACTACAAACTTTTACATACATTCTAATTAAAAACGAATGTTCAAGACTATGTAAACTTTATATTATTTTTATGTCGGCACGGTGTCGTAATGCTGAGATATCATAAAATACACGTCATTTAATCATAAAACTTACCAAACTTATTTACTTTTGATTAAAACAACATTACTTTCTAATAATTTAGTAATTTATCAAGAACACTAAAAGTACATGCGCTTTGTGTAGTGTTAAAAATCAATATTCATGGTAAATAAAATATGGTTTTCATTGGGAAAAGATGGCTTTTTGCAAGCAATTTTAGCAATTTACTATAGTGACGTTTTATTTCACCTAGTTATGACATTTAGTGGTCAGTATTACCAAAAAATTATTAATGCCAATAATAGTAACATTAACTGACTTTTATAGTAACTTTTAAGGCCCACTTGCAGGAAATTTAAATCAAGATTTAAAACTACATTTAGTTATTTTTTTGACAATTCTTATATGGATAAAATGTCCAAAAATGACAAAATCGAGATATAAACTAGGATTAAAATTTTCTGCAAGTGGCCCTAAGTATAATGTATAATGATGATAGTCGAACTTTACATTGCTTTTTGCATTTGTTTTATGAGTTTATTGCATTTAAAGTAAACATTACTTCAATAAAAGAAATATTCTGGGTGATAGTGCAAAAAATAACACGTGTGTGGTAGTTTATTAACTTCATGTTGATTCTTTGTATTTATTTCTCTATAGTCTGTGGTAATGTAATTTTTAAAAATATTTGTTTTTCTTCTCTTTTCCACTTGAAGAAATCTGTAGCTCGCGAAAGAGAAAACAGCGTGCTTCTCGAACACTTGACGGGAAGAAAGAAACATCGCGAAAAATCGTAACGCTTGCTTTAGTGAAAATTGTAAACATTTTTTTAGCTACAGTTTTCCCGTTGTTGTGTAAATAAATGGTGTTCAAATAAATAACTGACAATGGATAATTTTGAATTGGAAGGAAAAATGGATATTCTAAGTCTGCCTGTGATCGTTTTGGAAAATATATTTTCCTATCTTTCTTACGATGAGATTGCCAAAAACAGAATAGTAAGTATTCATTTTGAATGATATATTAATAGATATGATCATAATTAGGTCACAATAATCTGGCGTTAGCATTTCCTCATAATTGCTGCGTTGGAGTGTTAGTTAATTAAAGAATTTGTTCTAGGTCTTACTATAAAGGTACACACACACATACTGTGTTTGACAGTAACTTTATGATGCATGTCGCAGTTTAATTGTTAAAATTGATATTTTTCTGAAAATGTCTAGCTCAGACGAAATGATGAACTAATTATTTTATTCATTTATTTATATAAATTAAATAAAGCATTTACCTTTAAACAAATTAGAGATTACATCTTGTAGTTATTTCTTCTTGTATTATTTAATTTTTGTGTGCCTTTCATCAGATATCTCTTGCAAAATTATGCCCAAATAGGAGAATTTTAATTAACACGTCACATAGCATTATACAAAGATTTAATATGATATAAAAATTATAAAAGAATGCCAGAATATTGTTATATTTGTTTAAAAAACAACTTATATATTGTCTCCCATAAGTATAAAGCTAAAACAGAAGAAGTTCAAACATCAGAAATCGTTTTAAATGAAAAAATCTTGCAAAGGCATCCTTTGTTTCATTTTACATTATGTATTTATTTTTAGATTATCTATTCAACAATACTATGTAAACTTTAAATAGATTATAAAGAGACTTGTCATAGATGCACTCAGCCAAGCACAGAAACCTAAATGGAAATGGGCTGGAAATGTTGCCAGACTCCAAGACGAAAGGTGGACATCCATAGTAACAAGTTGGAAGGGCCCACCATAAAAAAGAAAAAGAGGTCGGCCATTGGCATGCTGGACAGATGGCATAGTTGGTGTGGCAGGGCAAAACTGGGTATGGAAAGCCCAAGATAGAAACGAGTGGCAGTCTCTGGAAGAGGTCTATACCTCAGGGAGTGTTCTGGTGTGACAGAATTAAAAATTGTGTATTTATAAGTTATAACCTAAAATACCAGAAATAAAGGCTTTTTTTTTTTAAAGAGACTTGTAAAGTAATTAAATATTCTTTCTTTGTTCAGGTTTCAAAAGCTTTCAACGAAATATGCATGAGACTGTTAAACCGTGGTTTCCTGATGATCGAGCGCAGGCATGCTACGGCCCTAAAGACTGTAAAAGCGCAGCTACCAAGAAGGGAATCGGAGCGAAGGTATGTGATATGTATAAAATATAAGTTCCAGTTCACTTAAGCACTGATTATAAAGGTTCTAAGTTTTTTTCTTTATTTTTGTGCTGTGCTCTTTGTTTATTAAAATTCTGATGAACTAACAATGTTTGTTGTGTTAGTAATTTTAAGAAAAACAATGAGTAGTCTATTATTCCTATTGATCATTGCATGTATGGGTAAGCTTCCTACATGTCTTTACATTTTTTTTTATGCTGTGAACATCTACTTTCTTCAAGATGTCTCCATTAGGTCATCGGTCCATCTTTTGTCAACATAATATATCAGTCTTTTTTTCACTGAGGAAAGGTCATCAATGAATAACAAAATTGTTTCCAGTATTGCGAATAAAGATATTTTGTAAACTTATTGATAACATATTTTATTAAAAAAGAAAATTCTAGACAGATTTTGTTAATGTTTTTTTCATGTTTAGTTGCAAAAGTGTTTATAGTGGTCTCTTAATTATTTAAAATCAAGGATAAGAATAAGAATAATAATAATAATATCCTCAGACATTCACACCTATCAACTAATAATGTAATAATGGATAATGTATTGTCTAATGTAATGACACAAAATGATATTAGTCACTCATCCATGATTTAAGCAATTATCCTTATTAAAGTATAATTTATTTGTTTATCTGCCTAAGTTACTCTTTGAGAGTGAGTTTTTTTTGCTTAAACAAGAGTATACAGTAGGGTAAGTACTTACTCAGATGGGAGAGTTGAACCACCTTTTACAACTCATATCAAATTTCGTGCTAATGAAACGTCAAGATGGTCATAGAGCGCATGAGGCCAATAACAAGCACACCATAATTTTTTACAATGGCTGCTTTGTTCGGCTCTTAGGTTCAAAAAGGTGTTTTTGTTGCAGCAGAGTACCTACCTTTTATTAATTTATGTAGTTTTGAGATTGCAGCTGTGTTTATAGAGGTACATGTTGTATTTTATTATTATTGTACAGTGTGATTATTATACTTTGACGCATGCTAAGTAATTTTTCGCTCAAATTTTTTGTTTTTCCTGTGTGAAAAAGAGTTATGGCAAAGTACTAGATGTGAGAGACTTGAACCATGGCCAAAATTCTAGGAATACGAAAACATTGAAAACTAAACAAGGTTCAAAACAAAAAGCTCGGAGACAGAAATCTGGAAAAGGCAATAAAAATAAAAATGTTAATGATGATAATAAAACCATATTATAAATAAACTAGATAAAATAAATGGTATATTTCAGATACCACCCTCTGTCACGCCACAGCGATATCCTGACGTCTCTGGAGACTCGCATATCAATGCTCAACATGACGTACACCAAGTTTATCGATAACACTATTTGTTGTTTTATACCAGGAAAGGCAAGTGTTTGTATAATTATTAATAATGAATACTTTTATAGCGGTCGCCGAGGTGGGATGGACGGGGCACTACTCGTTCGAGGCCGCGGGAATCGCGGGTTCTATCCCACCTCCCATACCACAATTTGAATCAAACTTATGTACAGTTCATTGTGAATATCGCTTGCCTCACATTGTGCCCGGTGCATGGCAACAGGCTCGCCACCTGTTACATGGGGACCCCTCCACCTCTGCCTATCCCTTCGGGGATAAAGACGTGATGATATGATATGTTATGAATACTTTTGGTCAGTGTCTATATTTTTATAGTGATATGTTCACCGGATTTTTATGGTTTAGTCTGGACTGGAGTCTGGATTGAACTAGCTATTTGTGCCTCTCGTTTCTTGGTTCGCGTTAAAGCGAGAGGCAAGGAGTAATTTTGTCTCTAGGGATATTTATCATTCCGGTCCATGCTAGGCATTCAAGAGCCTCAGCAAATACTGTAACTAATATTATTAACTAATATTATTTCATTCTTTAATTTCAGGTAATAGACGAAATGCGCCGCGTCCTCACCATAGTAGAAACGACTAAAACACCGCCGCGCGCGCACGAAGTCCTGCAAGAGCTGCGCGATATATCGAGCATGGCGATCGAGCATTTCGACGATAAAATATCGCCGGCGTTCCGGAAGAAACTGCAGGATGGCATTGTGCAGCCACAGCCGAGGCCTTCACACGGTAAGCGAGAAAACAAAATGGTTTATTTCATTACTAGCTTTTGCCCGAGACTTCCTCTGCGTAGAATAGTTACTTTGAGATAGTATCATGGTATGTAGCCAATAGCCTTCCTTAATAAATAGGCTATTGTAGTATTGAATATACTTAATTTTTTTCAAATTGGAACAGTAGCCTCAATTGGTGGAATTGAAAATTTACTCCTACCCTAATATTAGCAGCAAAGTTCATTGTGGCGTAAATTTGTCCTTCATTTTTCTGGGAGGCGTTATATTTATATTTTTTTACATTCACCCGCATGGCACTCGTTCCCATGGGAATATCGGGATAAAAGGTAGCCTATGTCCTTTCCCAGGCTCAAGACTATCTGTGTACCAAATTTTGGTTAAATTGGTTCAGTAGTTTTGACGTGAAAGCGAGACAGACAGACAGAGTTACTTTCGCATTTATAATATTAGTATGGATTTGTGTACAATCACATGCTTAAATAAGTATACAGAATTGACATTTGTTTTTATCTAAAATCCATACTATTTTGATAATTTACTTAAAAACAATAAATTATGAGTTTTTAAATAATTTCAACAAGATTCCATCAAAAATGTGTTCCTAATGATTCACAATACAAACAAAGAAAATTTTTTCAACATTGTTTACTAAAATTTTGACCAGGCTCGATGTATGATGGACGACATAAATTTTATACTATTGTTATTGCCATTAATCAAGGCCATGGTTTTAAGAACAGATTTCTGACTTCTCCATAACATGGCCTCTTAGTAGTTCTGTACACGGATGGCGTAGTTTTTATTTTCACGAAGTTTTGTACAATGTTTTTGACATTCATAAGCAATAAGCCTTTGCTGAGACACATCTAAACTGGATAAACGTTTTTGAATATGAATAAGGCGTTCTTGATTAGGCGACTAATGGTCTTAGAACTGCACAACCATCCAATAGCTTATAGCGGCGACGGGCTCACCACCTGACGCTGAGTCTGTCAGTTACTGCTCGGTGAAGCACGGACTTTGGCAGTGGACAGCTTTCACGGTGCTTTTGTCTAGTCCCTGACTAACCCTTAGGGGATAATAGTCGTGATTATAAGTATGTATGAATTTGAATACTGTCCTATTGATTCATTGATCAACCTGTATAATTATATGGTTGTTTCCAGCGGTGCTAGCCCCTCTGGCTCTGCGCCAAGAATTGTTGCTGTTGCGTCGAAGACTGGTTCTCAACACCAAGCTGTCTCTATACCTCACTGCGCAGCACAAGATGTTTCATAAGCGGGTACGTTGTTTCATCCCTCGGGATGAAAGTAGATAGATAGATAGATAAAATTCTTTATTGAAACTAATAAAAGCACAGAAATATAGTAAAGAAAAAATACAATGCAACACACGCGGCCTTATAGCTAATAGCAATATCTTACAGGCAACCTTTGGGCAGAGAGAGAATTAAAGAAAAGGTAGGTGTAATAAACTTACATATATAACGTGTATATATAAACTACTATATATAAATTACATAATATATTATTAACATACATAAATAAAATTACATACTATATCATAAATGCTATAAACCAGTTTTAATATTTTATTTAGCAATGTATGAAAAGAAAGTAGTATACATTCCGTTCCTAGGGAGAATCGTTTTCAACTGACAGTTGACTTTCGTAGTGTTTTGTCGATATGTAATGTAATTAGATGGCGCTACCAAGCCAAGGAGAATATTTACCGATGTTTCGTTATCTTTATGAATTTACATACCTTTATATTATCACGACATAACTTGACACATCATCACGACGTTACCGCAGAGACGTTAAACACCCACATTTCGCAAGATATGTTAGGTCTCCATGTAACAGGTGGCGAGCCTGTTGCCATGCACCGGGCACAATGTGAGGCAAGATTCACAATGAACTGGTGAAACTGGTGAAATGTATGGTGAGGACGCGGCGCATTACCTAAATTAAAGAATGAAATAATATTAGTAAATAATATTAGTTACAGTATTTGCTGAGGCTCTTGAATGCCTGAATGCCTAGCATGGACCGGAATGATAAATATCCCTAGAGACAAAATTACTCCTTGCCTCTCGCTTTAACGCGAACCAAGAAACGAGAGGCACAAATAGCTAGTTAAATCCAGACTCCAGTCCAGACTAAAACATAAAAATCCGGTGAACATATCACTATAAAAATATAGACACTGACCAAAAGTATTCATAACATAATATATCATCACGCCTTTATCCCCGAAGGGGTAGGCAGAGGTGTAAACACTCACATTTCGCCAGATATGTTAGGTCTCCATGTAACAGGTGGCGAGCCTGTTGCCATGCCATGCACAATGTGAGGCAAGCGATATACATAATGAACTGCATGTAAGTTTTATTCAAACTCAGTGGTTGAGGCGGTGGGATCGAACCCGCGTTTCCCGCGGCCTCTCAAACGAGTAGTGTCTGGTCCGTCCCAACTCCGCTACACCTGCTTATCAGCTATTATCATGACTATATCCCAAATAGGCTAATCATTATACACCCATACTTTTCCAGTAATATCGTTGGTCTCACAACTACTACAACATATGTATTCTATAAATATATATTATTTTTTATCTATTTCTTTTTATTTTATTATATTATTGTATTAGAATTTTAGTTTTTATTATCTTTTCCCTCTTTTGCACTGAAGTCTCTTCCCTCTCCTTACTAAATCTCACACACCTGTGATAGATTGACTGGCAGAGATCTCTATTAGAGATAAGTCCTCCTTTGCTTACTTTTTTTATTAACTATAATTTTGTTTATTGGTGCAATAAAGAGTTTAATAATAAATTGAATATCTACAGTCCGAGCAAATATGACAACTAGATACGGACAGTGACGGCGTGGCACATGAAGGTTATGCATTCCGCGGCATCCTGCTGCATACCGTAGGACCCTGATGCATTCCGTTGCATCTAGAAGAAAGCCCAGCTTTTTTGGCGTCAATCGGCGCTTAAGCCTCCTCAAAGATCTCACCTATCAGTCATTGACGACCTTCGTGGTAGAGTGGTCTGTACTGCTCAAGGTTTCGCCATCTCGAGAGGTTCTGGGATCGATCCTCGGCAGGGGCAAATGTTTGTGTGATGAATTAAAACATTTGTTCTTTATATTGTATTGTAATTTTATATATTGTAAAATTTGTAATATTCTGAATATTTATATGTATTTATCTATGAAGATGATTGAATAAAGACTATATTATTATTATTATATATGAAGTATGTTTATCCGTCATCTAGTGTCCGTAACACAAGCAGCATTAGTTGCTTAAAATGGGGCTAGTTGATAGGTGTGAATTTTTGAAGACATTTATCTATTTATTTTATTTATCACTCTTGCTTTAGCATCAACGACTTTACCCGGTCTGAATAACTAATATAACATTTTGTAATAATTCAGATGATGGAGTATAAAAAGCTAGCGTGGAGGCAGCGAAAAACTATCAGGGGTATGATGCGACGGCAGAAGGAACAAGATTCTACCATTGGTATGTATCGGTGATTTAAATACTTAAAAAATAATGTCTTGGTTATGGTGTTTCACCCCTTGGGATGAAAGTAATACTTTTCGCCCCTAGGGAGAATTGCTTTCAACTGACAGCTGACTTTTTAATGTTTTGTCGATTTAATTAATGCAACTATAGTCCATCCATTTCGATCTGAGACAAAAGATAAACAAACCATAAAAAGGGTTCTTTATGATGTCATTACTTCATTGCTGAATGGTTTTGTCAAAAATATACGACTATTCAATATGTTATTGATGCAGACTTTTTAAATTAAGTTAATTAAGCAATTACTTGTCACCTCCAATCATTTTCGATATATTTTCATTAATGTTATATTTTTTAAATGTAAGTTTAGATTACTTCATTAATGTTATATTTTTTAAATGAAAGTTTAGATTGCTAAATTTATATTTGCTATTAAAAATACCTAAAACGAATGGTGTTCTCAAACTTTTATGCATTTAAAATACTTCCAAATGAAGATGAAATCATGCCATTTTCATGATACCTTGAACTAACATTATAATTAATACATTACCTCATTGTTTTATTTTCATTTGGATGAAAGCAATATAGCTTGCGTTTTAATACACTTTATACATAATACAGTGTAAAACATGAGGTACTTCATTTTTCGTATAATGATAATAAATATGGCTACACCTTTACCCATTTTATTAGAAAATATTAGAGCCCATATTTTTTTTGTCCCAGAATAGGATAAAAGGTTTGAGAACCACAAATTCTTTGTTTACCTTTTGTCTCAGATCAAAATGGATAGATTATAGATGACTACGAAAGCATTTATGTTTTGTATTTTTTTTATATTGTTTATTACCAGTCTATATTCATCACAGGCCTTCTTACATAGAGTAACAACCGCCCTGGCCCAATGCCGATTGGTGGGTAGAAACGGTTGCAATAGCGCCGGGATCAACGGCTTAACGTGCCTTCTGAAGCACAGAGGAGTTGGAGATAACAAAGTTTTGGTCACCCATCCAAGGCCTGACCATGGCGTAGGTAGCTTTGTTTTCGATGTCGAAAGCCAAAATACTAACCACTACGCCACTGAACTTAATAGTCAAGATCAATTTTATGTTAACAAATTTGACTTGAAAGAATTTATATCCTTAGCAAGACTGCACAGAGAATTAATCTGCATTCATCTTCATATCTTTGAGTGTATTTTATATTTCCCAGCGGATTTAAAGAAACGTATAGAAGAGTGTGATATAAAGTACTCGGAACTGACACACACAAACCAAGCTGTGGGGGGAAAGGCTATCGCGGGTAAGATTCATTTTGTTAATGTTTTTATTGACATCTTGTATGTAAACCATAGACAAATGGATCCGAAACATTACAAGAACAAGATGCGTCGAGTGGCGCACAATATGGCTGTCTTCTCTAAAAGCAGTGTTGAAACCTGGGCTCCAAGTCTGCTACACAAAAATATATAATTGCAATATTATTAATTGACGACCTTCGTGGCCGAGTGGTCTATATGGCGGTCTCAAGATGCCATCACGAGAGGTTCTGGGTTCGATCCCGGGTGGGAACAGATGTGTGTAATGAATATTAGGCATTTGTTCACCAGTCTTGAATGTTTATATGAGAATTGTATATTTTCTGAATATTACGACCTCCGTGGTCGAGTGGTCTGTACGACGGTCTCAAGGCGTCGCCATCTCGTGAGGTCCTGGGTTCGATCCCCAGTGGAGGCAAGTGTTTGGGTGATGAATTTTCAGACATTTGTTCTCCAGTCTTGGATGTTCATTATATATGTATAGTTTTATTTTTATAAATCTGTTCACATTTTATAAGCTTAGTCGATGTTTCCGCGTATCCTTACGAAGTATAGGCCAAGACCATGACGGCAGTGACTCTTTCTGTCGGAAACTAATGGAACAACAATTCTGTCGTTTTCACCATGGATAAAACGTGCAAAACATGAAGTTATGGCATCAATTCAATTAAATTCAAAACATTTATTCACTTAAAACATGGTATAAAGGTGGTACAATTTTTAAGTCCGCACGTTTTGCTAACAGCATGAATGTAATACAATAACATAATCAAAAACTCATTTTAGACTTTCTGGTAATTATGTCAATATTCTTTTGGATGAGCGCGTTGTTTTAGCTCGTTATGCTGGTGAATTACTGTAGTTTATTTTTGATTATCCAGTTATTATCTAATTAGTTTATATTTTGTTTTATATAAGTTTGTTGCACCTCCATCTTCCCTCACTTTATTATTATTATTATTATATTACTTCTTTGTTAAATTCTCCCATGTAGGGAAGGCAAAGGGAACGAAGCCCATACAGCCAAGTCTTCAGTATTTTATTTCATCAGTGTAATGCATTTCAATGCATCTTGGGAGAGTTTGACGTCAAACAATCGATGGCTATTATTATATTATTATCAGGCAGGCAGTTGGTGCAACTGATTATCCCTGTATCTAAATATACATTATTAAATTTCTTTTTTTTTTCTCATGGATATTTTTCCTCTCCATCCTAAGGTTTCCTGGGAGAGGCTTATATTTACTTTTATGTACTTTTCCTTTGTGCTCCAGTGATAGAGAAGTTAAGAGAAAAGCGGTTGTCGTGGTGTGGACATGTTTTGAGGAGGGAGAATGAGCGTGTAACGAGAAGAGTTATAAATATGAGAGTGGATGGAAATGCAGGGAGAGGAAGACCAAAGAAGAGATGGATAGATTGTGTGAATGAGGACATGGCTAGAATGGGAGTGAATGTTAATATGGCGTGTGATAGGGGAGAGTGGAGGAGAAAGACTCGTTGCGCCGACTCGAATGAAATTAGGAAAAGGGCAGGATAATGATGATGTACTTTTCCATTGTGCAATAAAATGTTAATCCATCTATCTATCATACGGTTTCGACATTGGTCAATATTTTAACCTATTGGTCGAAAAAACTGACGTCAGCGTGATGACAATAATACGTATATGAAGTATCCATCCATACAAATGTTCCAGCGACGAGTGGCGCGTCGGGAACCGAATCTGTTTCCTCCGCGCAGCCGCTGCGGCACTTCGGCAGCCAGATCAAGCTGGACTTGTCCGTGCTGCCCATCGGCACCTCCAAGCGGACGCATGACAAAGGTATTTGAGAGTGGTCTGTATGCCGGTCGCAGGCGTCGCCATCTCGTGAGGTTCTGGGTTCGTTCCCCGGTGGGGGCAAATGTTTGAGTGATGAATACGGGCATTTGTTCTCCAGTCTTGGATGTTTATATATATTCATATATTCAGGATCATTATATGTATTTATCTATTAAATATATTTATCCGTCTTCTAGTGTCCGTAACACAAGCATTAGTTGCTTAAAATGGGCTTCACCTATCCTTCTAATATTGAAAAATGAAGTATTAAAGCTTTGATCACTACACCAGAGCAGTGCTAGGACCTTTTCAGGGAAAAAATCATGGAGTTAAAATGTATGAGAGGATCCCGTTCCGTGATCTATTTGTTTCCAAATACAAATGATTACTCAGCTTCTATCATTCCCACTGCTAAGCACAGGTCTTCTCACATGGAGAAAATCTTGAGGAGCATGGGCCATAACGGCACCACGCTGGCCCAACGGCTTAACGAGCCTTCCGAAGCACGGAAGAACTCGAGATCACAAAATTTTGGACACCCATCCAAAGATTTCAGGAGCTTCGTGGGGTAGTGATTAGTACATTTTGGCTTTCAATATCGAAAACAAAGCCATTCTCGCCATTGTCAGGCCTTGGATGGGTGACCAAAACTTTGTGAAGACGTTGGTCCCGGACGCTATTGCAACCGTTTGGGCCAGCGTTGTGGCCCATACTCCTCATGTGTCCTCACGAGGAAGGCCTGTGCCCAGCAGTGGGACGTATATAGGGTGAGGATGGATGGATTCAATCGTTTTTTTTTATAACTTTTCCTTTACAGTACTCCCCAACATAAAACCACGAAAGCCTCTAATAAAGCTGCCAAGCTTATCTGAAGACGACACAGAACCTCCATCCAAACTACCAAAGACAGACATCTCCCCGTCAACTTCCAGGAAGCCACAGTCCACCATAGCTAAGATCAGAGGCATTGCCAACGAAATTAGGACCTTAAGCCATCTTAACATAGAGGGAAAACTCAAACGCCCTCTTAACTTGAATGCCTTAGATCTGTTTGAAGTGGAGGTGAAAAAGCAGAAGTTGGATTAGGGCTTGGTTAAGGTAAACTTTTCATTTTTTTTTACATATGACAAGTAAGCTCTTGGCCTTCATCTCACCTGATGGTAAGTGACGATAAGGCCGAAGGTGGAAGCGAGCTTCACCTGTAATCCTCAACTGAGGAACTGGCTATCTTACCTCTTATTGCCGGAACACAACAATGCTTATAACATTGTTATTATGGCGACAGATTTAAGTAAGACGGTGGTAGCTAGCCAGGCGGTCTTTAGAAATATTTTGTATTAAAACACTCGCGTGATACTATTAAAAAACTCGCCAACGCTCGTTTTTTAGAACCACGCTCGTGTTTTGATAACCTTTTTTTGTGACAGTTACATAAACTAATACTTTATATAATATTCGTTCTTAATATAGAGAAAAAATCTATTTTTAAGCAATAAAAACAAAAACACTTGTTTTTTTACAATAAACTAATATTTGCTATTTGATTTTCAGCTTTATTACAACGGGACAGAGTTTATTTAAAGTGGATTAGAAGAACTCTATTGGATTCAAGGCTTTAAGGATATTATTATTATTATAAATTATAATCAAAAACGTGTTATTTCAATGACGGACTTATTATGAGAACCATAAGGACGATATTTGAAGTGAAATCGAATATACTGTCGGTTTTTGATTGAAAAGGCAATAAATAATATTATTATTTTAATATACGTCTATATTGCATGTAAACAAAGCGGTTATACATTTTGTTTGTACAAAATGTTTGTGCTAATCTGTGTCTTATTACCAAGGTATAAAGGTGATAGTTAAGTCTATCCAAAATACTTTATCAATTAGCAGCGGTTAAATAAAGATGGGGATTGGATTCCTTATATTAGATGTATTTGTTTGATCAACCCAATATGTTTAAAAGAACTAAATAATAAAATGTAAATTTTAGACACTTGTAACATATTATAGATACGTTATAAACTATAAATAAATAAATATCTTCAAACAGACATTACTAATGCACTTAAGAAATAAACCTTATATGACTCCTAAGTTATTTTTTTTTTATTTAAGTTCATTATCTCTATACTATTATTGACGACTCCTCTCTTGACGAAGTCGAGTGGTCTGTATGCCGGTCTCAAGGCGTCGCCATTCCGAGAGGTTCTGGGTTCAATCCCCGGTGGGGCAAATGTTTGGGTGATAAATTTAGGCATTTGTTCTCCTCCAGTCTTGGATGTTTATATATATTCAGGATATTTATATGTATTTATCTATTAAATATATTTATCGTTCATCCAGCAGCATTAGTTGCTTAAAATGGGGTAAAATAGTTGATAGGTCTATGTCTGAGGTTAGGTTAGGTTAGGTGTCTGAAGATATTTATTTATTTACTATGAACTGTTGGTTTCGCTATAGCAACCATTCATATCCACCAATCCGCATCGTAGTTTCAGATCAAAATCTTCATGTTAATACATACATACTATCGCTATTTCAACCGTTGCCCGTATTGGGCCATCGTGGTGGTGGTACGGCCCATACTTGTGTTTGTCCATGTAAGAAGGCCTGTGCCCAGAAGAACATATAGAGGCTGAGGATTTCACGTCTATATCCCTGAAGGGGTAGGCCGAGGTGTATTACACCCACTTTGTCAGTATTTCGTTAGTTCCCCATAATAGGGGGCGAGCCTGTTGCTGTTATTGGGCACTATATTAACTCCATAACCACTCTTCATGAGAAAATCTTCAATCTATATAAATATAACTCAAAGGTGACTGACTGACATAGTGATCTATCAACGCACAGCCCAAATCACTGGACGGATCGGGCTGAAATTTGGCATGCAGGTAGATGTTATGACGTAGGCAACCGCTAAGGAAGGATTTTGATTAATTCTACCTCCAAGGGGATAAAATAGGGGATGAAAGTTTGTATGAAACTTTGTAGATTTTAAACCGATCGGTCTGAGACTTTGAGAGAAAAAATTCCCATGGGATAGTTAAAAAACCATAGTAACCGCGGATGAAGTCGTGGGCAACAGCTAGTTCTTAATAAAAAGGCTTAAAAAATGGCCTCCCCAATCCCATTCTTTATTCAACCACATACGTGTTCTTTAGTATTATAGCTTGTTGTGAAGAAATGCTAATTTGACTCTTAACACTATATAATAGGTTGCGGTTAGTGATCGTTATTAACTAAAGTACATTGTTTATTCAATTTTATTACTAACAGTAAGTTCGTTGAGGAGGACATAGCTTTTTTATGCAACATAGTTGGGTGTAGTAGCGAAATTCAAATTATACCTAAACAACATACTAATTAACAGTATACACATATCACGTCTCTATCCCTGAAAGGGTAGGCAGAGGTGTAAACACCCGTCTTACTTATAAACTAAGAATAACTTTATGCCTAGTTGAACTAAAAGTACTGCTTAGCAATACTACACCCAACATCCATAATGCATTTTATTGCTAACGTCATAAGGCATTTTATTGCTAAGTAAGGCTAAGCCGTTTTTTGGTTAAACTAGACAATGATATTCTTAGTTTATAAGTAAAGCGGTTAGTGTTTATTTGTCTTATTCTTGTACTTCTATATTATTCTTGGTCTCATCATAGCATCATTCACACAATCCATCCATCTTTTCTTCTTATACATAAAAGAAAAGGCTTTATATCTTAATTTTTGGTAAAAAATTATATAAATAACAATAATATAATAAAAAACTTATATAATTTTTTTTTATTGCCAATACTGTGTACAGTTTTGAGGGTATAACAAAACCCTTAATCCAACTTGCTTTGTTGAATTAAAAAAGCTTACATAAATGTTCATAATTATTAGTAGCATTGGATAGATTTAAACCTTAGTAGTGTTTCCTTCATTGGCATATAATATTTGTTTTACAGTTTATAAACGCATAGCACAGGCCCTTTAATCTCAACTCTATAAAATGTGTATTACTTTATATTGTAAATCAGAGAGAGTTGGGACGAGACTAGAGTTGCTCAACTATCGATAGATCACATCGAAATCTATTAGGTATAGTTACAATATCGATACAAACATAACATCACTTCTTTTTCTCTGTGGAGTAGGCAGACATTATAGATTTCGATATCACAGATAAACTATTAATCTATACATCTAAATCTATATGCATATAATAAAACTGGTCGAATGTCTGTACATACAAAAAAAATACTTAAACCAAGTCAGGGGGATGTCCGCGGATACTATGGTTTTTTAACTATCGCACGGAAACCCTTTAATTTTCCGGAATAAAGAGTATCTAAGATGTTGACCAGGGATATAAGTTATCATCATGCAAAATTTCATTGAAATCGGTCCAGCCATTTTGGAGATAAGCCCGCACAAACGGACAGAAAAAAAAACATGTTTGGTATTTTCCGTCTTTTTACATCCCCCTGACTTGGTTTTAAGCATTTTTTCTATTACAGACATTCGACCTCACAGTTTTATTATATGTTTATCTATACAGTAATACTATCGATGCTATTGATATGATGTAATCTACAGAGAGAGTATCGATAGATTAGTGATAAATTAGTGACTATTGATTGGCAACTCTAGATGACTTTACGAATCTAATGAATCATAATTCCGAATCCATGAACCAGCATACTCGTAAGAAAAGGGGTGGTCGAGTTTATAGTGAAAAAAAAATCTTTTGGATCTTTACGAATAAGAATTATAAAGAGTCTACGTTCCGCCTAAGGTCCCTATTGTATATTTAGTTTCACTAATTATTATTAATTTAATATTTTTAGGGTAGACGTAAAACCAATGTTCTCTAAAGTGGGTGTGATGCGTGAGAATTATGATTGTGGTTTATTTAATATAAAAAAATGTTTATGATCATTTATATTTTAATATATAGCAATATAGAGGTAACTAATAGGTAACTATATATATACAGTTCTAGAATAAGAATTTGTGTTTAAATTTACATCTGCAATTTTTGTATCAACTTTATTAAGATCAACATTGTCGGCTCCTCCGAAAATAGCAGCTTGTTTATTAATTTAGTATAGCTCTAATATTATTACAAATATGTATGTCATCTATAATTCTGTTTTTCTAACAGTGAAGTACCTTCTATGAAAAATAAGACACTGATGTAATTTTTCTTTTCTAAGTAATTTTTTTAAAGGTGTAGCTGAGAGTTTAAAAAAAGCAAATATTAGGTCCTTACCTATGAAATTGGTGTTTTGTATGGAGATTTTGGGGATGTCTGCATTTTACATACTAACATTTTATCAGTTTTCTTCACAGCGACAAATTCAGAGATAATAATATTTGGCATGTATCATTAGACAAGCTTAAGCAATATGTGTGTGAACACGCTAGATTAAAATTATTCATCGTTTTTATGTTAATGCAAATCAAATGATGTATTCGGGAGGCAGTTAAAAATAATTGTCTTTGTGTCTAATTTTAACACAATTAAACTTACAAAAAATTATCAAATTAAATAATACGAGCTCAAATATATGGTCTATTTTTAGAAGAGGCAATTATTTTATAAGAATTTTCTGAAACTTAATAGTTACGGACAAATTGCTAAGATAGAATAAAAACACCAATTTCACAGGTAAGGACCCAATATAAATAATAATATTTTTTCTCAATTACAGGTATGTTATTAAATTTTAAATACATACTTTGTTACGAATTGTCGTCTTGAGAATAAATACTTTTTTAATTAGATAAAATAATACACAAATAAAACTAACCAGGATAAGCCCTTACAACATTTGCTCCGTTGAGAAAACAGACTAATGAAAATTAAAAATGCTTTATTGCCTTACTTTTAAGCGCAATTTACTTAACGCGTTAGCTTTTCTATGAATTAGTTCATTGGCGCGAGTAAAAAAATATTTTGACAAAATACCTATTTACACGTAAAATTATTTTTTGTTGACCGTATGTGTTCTCAGTTGCATAATGTGTGAATTGTATGGTTTTAAACTAGTATTGGATACTCGATTTCTGGAAATTTTATTGTATTATTAGATTTTAGACCTAAAGCCTTTATTTTAAAGTATATTTTAAATTCTTATCATGCGCTTCCTAAATTTTTAGTTGTAAGATGTTTCTATATTTAGTTGAGTGATTATTCGATTTTATTTAAATAAAGCGACCTTATTCTAAAACGTGGAATTCTAAAGACTTGCTTTAAAATTGATTGTTCTGATCTTCCTTGGTAAAGGTATATTCACAAGCTTTTACAAAACAAATTATGTTAAGAGAAACTTTAACAGATAAAGGGCGAATTCGACCAAATTACGATAGCGATACTGGTGTAGTAATACCAAAAATGGTTTTGCTGTGAGATGCGTACACGGCCAAAAATATGCATTTATTGGTGACTGAACCCCGTTTAGTAACACGAAATTTGATCGGATTCGTCCTAGTAAAAATAATTTATGTTTACAGTAATTTACTAATATTTTATTAATTCAATAGGTACTCACAATACAACCGGTTCGTTCTTTTTTAATAATATAAAATAGTGGTCATTAAAAACTTGATTTTATAATTAGCAATGATGTTGGTTACGCTGCGAGGCTATGCCCTTATATTCAATGAACTCGCTGTTTCTAAACACTAACGAATTAAGTTCTAAACCAAGTCTTGAAATTAGTTCACGTTTTGAAATAAGGATGTAGGTTATTTATTTAAAATGTATTTATATTCGCTTTATTAAAGATGTACGCTTGTGAATTAACTTTGTCCATATTGCAATAAGCTGTCTTGGTACGTTTACCCATATAATGCGAGTATCATTTAGATATTACCTTTTATTGTAACTAATAATGCTTGGACTAACTTGAAGATGATTAAAGATTAGTCGTTTAAAATTGAGTTTTATTGCCTTACCATAAGGGTTGTTAAGAAAAACAATGATTTGTATTCTAGAATAGAGTCGAAGCGCAGCGAAGGGTCAATCAGGAACGTAACATAACAAATTCACCCTTATCTCCGCAACTTAATATTAGGTCCTTACCTATGAAATTGGTGTTTTGTATGGAGATTTTGGGGAATTCTGCATTTTCAATACTAAAATTTTTTCAGTTTTCTTCACAACGACAAATCCAAAGATATTAATATTTGGCATCTATCATTAGACAAGCTTTAGTAATATGTGTAATATCGCACTTTATAAAAAATAAATTTATCGTTTTTAAGTGAATGCAAATCAAATGATGTATTCGGGAGGCACTTAAAAAGAGTTGTCTCCGTGTCCAATTTTAACACAATTAAACTTACAACAAATTATCAAAACAAATCAAAGGAGCTCAAAAATAAAGTCTATTTTTAGACGAGGTAATTATTTTTTAGGAATACTCTGAATCTTAATAGTTACAGACAAAATACTAAGAGAGAAAAAAAACACCAATTTCATAGGTAAGGACCCTATACATATAATGCGCGGGCACTATAATCGGCGTTGCCCGCGACTCTTGTTTTTAAATCGGAAGGAATTTGATGTATAACGCTTCGGAAATAAGGTTGAATTTGCTATTTTATGGTAAGTATTAATTGACCTTATAGTGTTTGATGATATTTCAGTGGTTTTGACATAATTGGTCTTGTTCGAAACGCAAGAAATATTTGAAATAATATCCTATCTATATACATAAAACAAATCAAAAACAATAAAAAGCCACAAAAACCATAAGAAATCGCAAATGTATTGGGTGCTTACCTATGAAATTGGTGTTTTTATTCTGTCTTAGCAATTTGTCCGTAACTATTAAGTTTCAGAACATTCTTATAAAATAATTGCCGCTTCTAAAAATAGACCATATATTTGAGCTCGTATTATTTAATTTGATAATTTTTTGTAAGTTTAATTGTGTTAAAATTAGACACAAAGACAATTATTTTTAACTGCCTCCCGAATACATCATTTGATTTGCATTAACATAAAAACGATGAATAATTTTTATCAAGCGTGTTCACACACATATTGCTAAAGCTTGTCTAATGATACATGCTAAATATTATTATCTCTGGATTTGTCGTTGTGAAGAAAACTGATAAAATGTTAGTATGTAAAATGCAGACATCCCCAAAATCTCCATACAAAACACCAATTTCATAGGTAAGGACCTAATATTCAAGAAATGGAAAATATTTATAAAGTATTATTATATAGATACATTTCTATAACCACAGAAATAGATTTACAACTGTCCTCAGCCTATATACGTCCCACTGCTGGGCACAGCCCTTCCTCATGGAGAAACACGTGAGGAGTATGGGCCGTAACACCACCACGCTGGCCCAATGCAGGTTGGTGGGTAGAAATGTTTGCAATAGCGATCGGAGCCAACGGCTTAACGTGCCTTCCAAAGCACGGAGGAGTTCGAGATCACAAAGTTTTGGTCACCCATCCAAGGTCTGACCATGGCGAAGGTAACTTTGTTTTCAATCGAAAACCAAAGCGTACTAACTATTACGCCAGCGAGCTCCACAGTAGAAATACATCCATACATAGAATGTACAGTCTTCGTACTTAGCTCAACAAAGTAGAATTGAAAAAAGATCTTTATCAAAAATAAAGGCTAGAATAAAACCAAAAATTATCATTTACACTATAATTTTTATACAATTTCTTAGACATGTATATAACAAAAAATATTGCACAGTACCCAAAATGGGTAAGTATTGCACACTTAGCACACAAATTAAATAATTTGAGTAGACTAGTAGACTTTAATTTAGGAATTTACGACCTTAGGTATAGGGGTTAAGGTTCTAGTTTGCTCTAAACATATCTATTATACTTACAATTAAAAATTGCCGACAATTTAACATTTTATTTGCAATCGCTTGCCCTTAGATTAATGAGAACCACAAATTACATTTTAGAAAAATCTTATGTTTACAAACAATTTAGTACAATAATATATCGCTGTGGTATAAATACTAGCCTAACATTTATAAAAAACAAAAGAATTATAAAAAAAGGGAAAAAAAAAGCAACCCTCGAGTTTCTGGCTCGCTCTTCTCGGGGATGTCTGCGTTCCGAGCGAGTGGTAGATTCACTTATTCATAAATTGACGTTTTTAAGTGTTTGTATATCAAGCCTATAAAATAAAGATAATTTTGATTTTGATATTACAATGAAACCATCTGTATAGTATATTTTTCACGTCACACCGCCGTAATTAGTACATTAGGTAAGTACTATTTTTATTTTATCTCGGGTATTTTAAATCAGGTTTAAAATGAGGTGTCATAGTCTTCTGCCTGAGCTACACTCTGAGCATGCTCATAATGGAGAAACAGGTGATGAGTATGGGCCATAACACCACCAAGCTGGCCCAATGCGGGTTGGTGGGTAGAAACCAGAGTTATACATTTTCGTAAGTAACGCAAGTATAACTATTTCTATTGAAACCAAGAGTGTCAACTTTTTAACGTTTACTGTGACGTCACAGTCATAGTTTTATTTATTATTTATTTATAATAATACAAAAATTTTATACTAATCTTACAAATCAATTCAGTGCAACAAAAACCAATTTAGGTTTGACTGAGCACCGAGTCATTCAACCCTCGATACGTGGTTAAAACATTAATACACAATACAAAATCCACAAACATAATGTACATAAACATAATTTTAGATTTTAAGCTACGATCACATTGCTGTAAAACCTGGTGTATATTTTTGTCAACTACCTACATTATATTACTCTCAATACCTGAGAAACGAGCCACACATAAACTTCACAAACAAAAGACTAATAAGAAACCATGTGGAACCACACGGGGTAACATTAAATAGTTAATTTAATATGGTTTTGACAATTAATGACAGAAAATGTTTTTTTAGGCAATATTTTACATTTAATTTTGTGATTTCTGTTTTAACGTTAAAGGGTAATTAATTTATCAATTTTGGAATTTCGTATTGCAATGTTTGCTTTCCATAAAGGTTGTTGAAATTAGATACATATAATTTATTATTGAGACGGGATATTTAAACTTATTGAACAATACCGATGCCGCCGATGCTCCTCCGCCAATTATCACACAACGAGGCATTATTTTAGTTTTTGCGGACGCAATAGCAGCGGCTTACCCCGACGTTTGGTCGGGGTTTTCGAACACACGCAGTACATGCATTTGCGACATATATGTAAATGTATAACTGTGGTAAAAACGGTTGTAATAGCGCCCGGACCAACGGCTTAGCGTGCTTCTGAAGAACGGAGGAGTGCGAGATCACAAAGTTTTGGTCACCTATCCAAGGCAATCTTCGAAGGTTTGGGGGCAGGCGTGCTATCACCCTATTTCGTCTGATTTCAGTCCCCATCTAACAGGGCTATTTTGTCGCCATGCACCGGGCATAGTTTAATATGTAAAACATGCGATATTCACAATAATGTCCTTTTTTTACAGACAGGTAAGCTCTTTTATTTACACGTTTTTATTTGCATCCACGTCACAGCAGGACATAGGTTTTGTTTTTTATTTTATTTATATAAGCAATAATAATTAAGTAAACGTTTATCTGTACCTTTATTGTTATGAAACAGCATTTAACATACGTAAGGCACCTTTTGTTTTCTCCAAAAGGTCAGTTTAGTTTTACCACTTTCAAAAAATAATTACTAAAATATTTTGCGTTTATTTTCTTAAACTTTCTTCGTGATGTAAGGCATTATGTATAGTTGACAAAGATTACTGAGTTGAAAATTGTTTTCGATTGGACCACTGACAATTTTAACACATCCATCCCATAGCTAATAGCGGCGACGAGTTCACCATCTGTCACGCTGAGTGCGGTCACTGCTTGGTGAAGTACTATTGGCAATGGAATGTTTTGCGGTGCGTTTTTGCGGTGTCTGACTAACCCTTAGGGGATAGTACGTAGTAACTATTTAGTAATCTGTGATAATAGTCGTGATTATATTTGTGTTGTGTGTGTGTCGCTATTATAATAATATGTTGTATGTGTGTGTTGTGTAATCTATTAGCCAAGTAGTCAAGTTGAAAAGAAGGCTCTACTCGTGTCGGTTCGATCCTTATCTGTACCATTTAATTTGAAACTATACTTTTATAAGGTTTATTGTGAATATCGTTTGCTTTACTAACGCGTGTGAAATTTGATATTTGTGTCTGCCTACTCCTTGGGGAATATAGGCGTGATTATAATTATGTTAACATTTGTTCTATTGGCGACTGGACGCCACAGTATTTTTAATTTTTTTGCTTAGACCTTAGTATTTTTAACCTTAGTATTTTTTTTTTTTTTTTATACAATAGATGGATGGATGAACATGTAATTATCCCCTGCTGGGCATTGACTTTCCTGGAGACACGAGGAGTATAGGCCGAAACACCACCCCATAAACATACATTAAATCCACGCTGGCTCAATACGAATTGATTAGCAGAAGCAAAAGCAAGATTTTAAAAGCAAGTAGAACTTGAGATTTCAAAGTTTTGGTCACCCATACAAAGTTCAAGGATGGCGAAAGTTGCTTTGTTTTGTTAAATTTAAACAAAACTAAGATATCGCTCTATCCATCTAATGTTGATTCAAAGTATTAGAGCATTACCTACATTTTCCGCTCGGAATATTAGAATAGTAACGAAAGTAGCCTCTCATTTTCGCTTTCACTAAAATTTCTGTTTTTTTTTTCTATTTGTTCAACAGTGTAGTTCTCCATGCAGGAAGGGCTGTACCCAACAGTGGGACTTACAATGATCATAAATATAAAAACATTTTAAGCACTAACTAGCTACTGCCCGCGACTTTGTCCGCGGTTTCTATGGTTTTTTGACTATCCCACGGGAACGCTTTAATTTTCCGGAGTAAAAAGTATTTAAGATGTTGACCAGGGATATATGTTATCACCATGCAACATTTCATTGAAATGGGTCCAGCCATTTCGGAGATTAGTCCGTATACAAACAGAAAGAGAAACAAAATTGATATTTTCCGTTTTCTTACATTCCCCCTGATTTGGTTTTAAGCATTTTTTTATGTACATACATTCGACCTCTACAGTTTTATTATCTGTACCTATAGATATAGTTAATGTATGTTTGATGATGCCATGTTGGCAATTGGCTACTCTACGTTTAAAAAAATTATGCATAAATCTTTTTATTGTTCATTGTATTCCTATTCATCTATCATTAGAGCAGTCTAATGATAGATGAAGTAATAATATAGTAATTATTTAATAAATTCATCTAATGATAGATGAATTTATTAAATAATTTTAGCAAGTGATGCAGATCACTTGCTAAAATTATTTAATAAATTCTGCTACTTCTAGTTCTAGGGCTTGTGTTCTCATTTCCATTTATTTACAATGAGTATTAATAGTCTCCACGTGTTCTTCAGTAGCTACTTTTTAAAATCAACATGTCGTTCAAAAGATTAATATTTACTTGAATCACAAGAGTTATTGGCCTCCAGATTTATGTTGGCATAATGATTTATCTCAGCGTTTCACTTCATAACGAGGCGGCTTTTGGCGGGAAAGCAGATATAAAATCTTTGCAATTTTCTTTGCGGCCATTTCAAAAGAGCGTGGCGTTGACTATGGTTGTAAGTGGTCAATTCTTTTTTAAAATACTGAATTGTTATCAAAACTCTTTGTTAAAACCTTGTGCAATTTTAGTTATATAAAACCTTTTTTGTAAACCTAGATAATAAAATTGTATTGTTTCTTTTGTTTTATTTGTACTGAATAAATTAACATAGACCTTATCACATGGTTTAAAATATAAAGTTTAATAAATAGTTCCTATTTTTAAGGTTACAATTACCGTGATGTTAAGTGGTCGTAAGATATGTCAGCGTGGAAGCCTTCAGGACCTGCGGAGTATTGGACTTTCTGGATTCTTCCATCAGGGAGTAAGACGTGGTACTGGCCGTTGGTTTGGCCTCCTTGGTGAGCTTCTTGGTGTCCAAAATCGTTGCCAGATTGTAAATCTCGTACTCTATACCCGAATTCGTAATTTGCAGCATAATGAAGCTGAAATGAAAGAATCGATATTTTAAAAGCTGAAATTTAGTAAAAACCAAATTAATGATTGTAAAAATTATTAGATATTTAGTACCTGCTTCCTTGTTAGTAAGTGTTAGGCCCAGCACCAGAGGTTAAGAAATCTTAAGAAATACTGATTTAGGGTATTTGGTTCAAAACTGATAGTGTCCTTTTCTTTTGTTTAGAGGAAAATAAGGACAGCATAAGTTTTAAACCAAGACTCATAGGTATTGTTCTAATTTTGAAATAAGTTATGGCATTTGAACGTTAAGTCTAAGGCCCGCTTGCAGGAAAATTAAATCTATTACCTACAACTAGGTTTAGTGATCGAGATTTAAAATTTTCCTAGACGGCTATAAAGTTGTAATTTTTAGGAGAGAACTCGTTTTGATAAATTAAGCATGTGAATGTGGTACGAGTATTGCGATAGTATTTGAATAGTGTAAGGACCTTAAGATTAATATTAAATTGTATACCGCCACAATTTATTTTTCGTAGAAGTTTTGCATTTCTATTTATTTTTATTTATTTATTTACCAAAAACCACACCACTTACAAATTATGATAGTCCTACAATTATTGAACTGAACAAATTGCCAATGAAAGTTTTTTCTTTATTTAGTATGATCATAAGTATTAGGTGCCTATATGTAATAGTTATTTATTATACAAGAGTGGAAAGTTCCTTTTTAACCGCGTGCTCGATTTGGATGACCGAGCAAGCGAAGGATTCTTAAGTTGAATCACGAGCGCAGCGAGTGATTCTAAATTAGAATCCTGAGCGTCAGCGAGGGAAACAAACGAGCACAAGGTGAAAAATCTTTCCACTCGAGTGCAATACGTAACTTTTCATCCCACCTCAGCGAGGAAATGACAAAATGAAAAAGAAAACAATTTATAATGACAAATTATATTAAGCAATAAAACGTGAAAAACTAGAATGGCGCGAAGCACGCAAATAAAACAAAGAAACCAAGAAGGTTCCAAATTTAAATTTTTTCACAATTTAAAAAGTTCTAATCATAAATTTGGCACCATAGAGGTTACATTAAATAGGTTTAATGACGTTTTGAATTTACAATTATATTGAGTACTCATTATATGTGATGTTCTAAATTCAAATCTACTTTGCCGCTCAAGCGAATAAAATAGAATTTTCCAGCCAGATTTCGAAGCGCAAAATTACACTTTCCGAGGTGGTGGGATGAAAATATAATTGTTATTGTTGTCTTAAAGATGTCCAAAAGAATTACTATGCGTAAAAAGACGAACAACAAAAATCTGCCTTTTCGTCGAAATTAAGTTTTTTGCAGTTGGTTTTCTTTACTCTAATTCTACACTGTACCTTGGACGGTAGTACATTTTCAACTTTAACTCCTTATAATAAGTGTGAAAATAATTGAGGAAATTAAGGCAGTGTGTGGTCACCTAACGTACATTTCAATCGTTAGTATTATAAATATGTATATAGGATTAAATTTATACTGCAATGATGTATCTGTTTTTTCTTTCCCTATATCGATATATTCTACGTGGGCAGATGTACCAGCTTTTAGTCTGACAACTTCTGCTTTCTCTATAATTGTTATTTTTATTTTACATATTATGAGAGGTAAGCTCTTGGTCTTCATCTCATCTGATGGTAAGTGATGATAAGGCCGAAGGTGGAAGCGAGCTTCACCTGTATTCCTCAATAACTGACGAACTGGCTATCTAACCTCTTATTGCCGGAACACAACATTGCTTATAATGGTGACAGATTTAGGTAAGGCGGTGGTAGTTAGCCAGGCGGGCTTAGAAGCCCTACCATAACCAAACCAAGCAGAAAAAATACTTAAATTTTTTTTTTTAAAAAGCACGCTTTTATTTATGCGTAGAAAGTGCACCAAAAAGAAGAAAATAATTTTTTCTTTACACCAAAATGTGATCCAAAATTTTTATGACTAAAAATAAAAGCGTGGGTGACTAAAAATAAAAGTTCATTTAATTACTAGAAGGTACTCATAGATATGAGTGTGCTTATCATATCAGCTCATCAAATTGCTGTGTGATACAAATTACAAATCTTATCCTATAGAGGTTTTATGATCTTCACATTTCAATGATCTCTTTACTTAATGAATTAGTGAGGATATGGATATGTCAAATTGATGGGAAAATAAAACATCCGTTTCTACCTAATGGATTCATCTGCTGCTTGCCATTAACTGGTGCTGAATAATTTTCTGTTTTTTTTCACTATAAGCTCGATGTTTATTTATTACCTTTTACTTATTTTTTATGCAGGTGCATCTGCAAATTATTTTTCAGTTTTTTTTTATTTTAGTAGAATCCACCATAAAAGTTGTGGCATACTCGGTAACTTTTCGTTTCAGTAAAATATTTAATGTACGTATCTTGCTGTTAATGGTTCTTCATGTAGGTACTATATTGAATAAAGTTATTTGATAGTGTGATGATGTGGAAAAAAGAAGGGATATTCCAAATAAATCTTATTCTCTTAAAAAACCGTTTTATTAACAACTAACGACATTCCTAACCTGTATACTATTTTGAACAAATAAAACCTACTTCTTTCTTACAATAAATTAAATAAATATACTTAATACAATTTAATACTGGCTAGATTACAAAATATTTAGTCTGTGCAATTTGAGAAGGTGCTTCTTAGTGTTTCTCTTTCTATACGGATATCTCTTTCTAGGCCTTGCCTTAGCCAGTTTATATTTATTATATGGAAATAAAAATTGGTTGAAATGTTGGAAATTCAGATTGTGTTGAGCTAGAAGATTTTTCAATTGAGTTTCCGATATTAAGTACATTGGTTCCAACGTAGGAACTCCATACCTTATAGGGGCGCCATAATGAGTGGCTATAGGTGTGCTATAAGGTATAGGCACCCCATAAGAAGTAGCAGGAGGTTGAACCGGGGTAAAGGCAGTAGGCGAAGGAAGGTAAAAATCCCTATTAGAAAATTCAGGATACCGCTTATGTTGTGGGTATTTGTGAGAAGAACTGGTTGTTAAATCTATATTGTCATAATTACCAGTGGGGGAGTAGTGTTCTCTAAAGTCGTTATCAAAAAATTGCTCATTCATTGAAGCTTCATATTCATCATCAGGAGTAGCAAAATCGTCATCATCATACTCAAAATAATCTTCGGCATCATAAATGAGTTCTGTTCTTTCATTATCTGAATTTCTTTTATCTTTAGGATCTTTAGGAGCATCTTTAAATCGGTTATTCTTAACGTCTTCAACTACACCGATTGGGAATAACGGAGTGCTTTTAAACGTGGCAGTTTCTTTGCGAAAATTAGGAGAGTAATTTAGTCTGATTAGCGGTTCGGCAGTAGGCGTGTTATTTTTAATTCTCTCGGTTAGTGGAAGAGTAACGTTTGGTGGCAAAGCGGTGGAGGTTTCAGTAGACCGTTTTTTTCTGTGCGATTCAGTTATACTTACGCTACCGTCATCGTAGGCTGAACTTCCCGTGCCGTCTTCGTGGAGGTGTCGAACTCCTAAATGTTGGGCGTTATGATGAAGATACCTGTCACTTAAGTCCCCATCATGCTCAGGAGTTTTGAAGTATTGCTCAACAGGAGAATGGTAAGATTCTAATTGAACCTTGTTTTGTTCTTCCAAATACTCTGCAATTTCTATAGGCTTGAATTCTGGAGTTTGACTAGATACTTCCACATTGAAATAATCTGTATTCTTAGTCTTTTCGATTAAAGGGAGAGGAGTAACTACTAGGGATTGTAAATTGAACGGTTTAACTTTAGGTTCTTTGTTAGGATTTTCAACGTCTTCAATCTCTTCTTTGATTGGTATGTGGTCTTTGAATTGTGGCATATAAGCGCTGGCATATGTCGGAGCGACATTTTCGTACGTGCTAGTTGCTTTAAAATCTGGCTGGTCTTTCGTATAGAAAAATAAGTCAATAGGTGTATCTAAAACACTTTTGCTGTCTGTATTTGAGAGACTTACTAAGGAATTTAGTTCTGACATTTGGACTTGTGGAGATTTATGCAATAGAGCTCTTAGAGCTTCTATATCTTTAGCTGATTCGTAGGTCTGCATTTGTTGATACTGTTTGGGGTAAACATATCTTGTGTTACTCGGAATAGCTGATGTGAACAATTTTGTTTCCTCTGCATCTGATGTTAAAGTCGTTAATCCGTTATTGCCGTTCGGCTTGATTGTCACGCCTTGGTCGTAAGTTGGAGCAGGTGATATGTAGACGGAATTATAAGCTTTCGGTTGTATATTGTTATTGTTTCGGTATCTAACCGAGCCGAACGAGCGGTGGTTTCTGGTTCTTTCTTTATTTCCTTCGCTTTTTAGCTTTAGTGCTTCAGGAATTATTCTGACGCCTCGTTTGAGCTCGGGTCGACTATGTCTGGACTTGGTAATAGTTCTTGGAGTAGTAACAGTTTTCTTATCCTTAATATTTGACTGTAGCTGCTCTACAGCAAGTTGGTGGTTGTCTTGTAAGTCGTGGTATGCTTTTACATAGCTATCTAGAGGGAGAGGTGCCTTGCTCCATCTCTGTACTTGTGCTCGATGCTGCCTGATTCTCTCGGCGTTGAACATGGCTTGTTGGTTCTGTGCGTGTAGTCTGGCGTTCTGTAGCGAGTTGCCAGCTAGGGGGTTGCCATATGGAAGGGTCGCAGGACCAGTGGTCAGTTTGAAACTATCGTCGCTTCTCGCTTGCTCGTTGATTACTTCGTGGACTTCGTGGACTACAGCTTGTGAGGTGAACAAGTGCAGAATTAGTAGGATCGTGGAGTTTTTGATGCAATTTGATAACGCCATTGTACCTGAAACGAAAAAGGTCTCATTTAGGAATATAAATATGTAATAATATAGCAATAGGTAGGTATATCCATAATTTTTAATTTTGTCTTTATGGTGTAGGACTTTTAATTAATGTATTTTTTATAATTATTTATCCAATTAATTATTGCATCATTGTGAATCTATTGACATACTGGTATTAGTTAACATAATGTAATTTTATCGCTTGACATGTAATTTTGATGTTTATCTTTACTTTTTTATCATGAATGTTTTTTAATTGTATATTTTTTGCACAATGTATATTGTTTAGAAATAAATAAATAGGTATTCAATAGAGACAACATAGTATTGGGTATAAACTAGATCTAGAATCTGAAATTATAACACGAAATCCTCTTTGCCATGTTTCTATCCGGCACCGGGTATAATAATAAGTATTAATTTGTTTTTATGATTGAGATTTATTTTTCTCTCTAACTTCTGATATTATACCAAGTACATTTTAAAAGGAGCCATGAGGTAGCGGCTCATTAAAATAATACTACCAACCCATCTCATTTCTTGGGTGTCGCGTAAAAGGCCGTTACATATAATTGCACAACCATCTAATACGAGTAGCTTAAAGCGGCGACGGGCTCACCACATGTCACGCAGAGCGCATGTGCAGTCACTGCTTGGTGAAGCGCCGACTATGACAATTGAGTGTTTTTGCGGTCCTTTAGCTTAGTCTCTGACTAACCCTTAGGCGATAATTATCGTGATTATATTTAAGTATGTACATTTAAAAACAAATTAAAATAATCCGTGTGTTCAGCATTTAAAGTAAAGAGCGTGTTCCTTTGTTTATTTAACAATGTATTGTACACAAAATACAGAAAGGACATTAAAAGGCAAAAGTACAAAAGGTAGGGCTTATTTCTAATAGAACTGTCTTACAACCCATCTGCTATAGGAGAAAGCTGACAAAAAAAGAGCTGAGTCGCGTGTACAAAATAAATATGTACCTAAACATAAATAAAATATATAGAAATACATACTATTATGAAAATATACACAAATATATACATAAACTGCATAGACTACATAAACATACAATAAATGAAACGGATGTGGGATGATGATAAATCAGAAACAGAAGATAAAGAGAAAAATCATTAAATAAAATAGAAGCTATATTGATAGATGATAGTGTTCCTTTGTTTCCTTTTTATACCCAAGCTGTGAAATTGATAATTAACCTATCTAAATATTTATATTGGGTCCTTACCTATGAAATTGCCGTTTTTTTTTCTCTCTTAGTATTTTGTCTGTAACTTTTAAGTTTCAGAGTATTCTTAAAAAATATTTACCTCCTCTAACAATAGACCATATTTTCGATCTTTTTTTATTTGTTTTGATAATTTGTTGTAAGTTTAATAATGTTGAAATTGGACACGAAGACAACACTTTTTAAGTGCCTCCCGAATACATCATTTGATTTACATTCACATAAAAACTATAAATATTTTTTATGAAGTGTGATATTACACATATTGCTTAAGCTTGTCTTATGATACATGACAAATATTATTAACTTTGGATTTGTCGTTGTGAAGAAAACTGAAAAAATGTTAGTATGGAAAATGCAGAGTTCCCCAAAATCTCCATACAAATCACCAATTTCATAGGTAAGGAGCTAATATATTTTTTTCTAAAGATAAAGACAGAAAAAGCTTATACGAGTATCATGTGTGTGTATAATGTCCGTGGCAAATGACATAATTTGTGTAGTTTAACTAAATTACATAAAAGAGGGAAACGGTAAAAGCCGACATGTAAATTGCTTTCGCTTTCAATAGTGCCTCGTCATGAGCGGAGGCGGGAGCGGGAGCGAGTGTGAAAGTTACGTGGGCTTTTTAACTGCCGATATAAAATTACTGTCGTAAACTGAATGTAAAATAAGCTAATGAACATAAACAGCAACGATAACTAAATTGCTTTTTTTACCACAATTTTATATTTTATTTTTGCCTTTAATTTTGTGAAAGAAGCTGTGTTATGCTACCAAATAAAGGAATTCTTTCTTTCTTTTTTATCAGTAGAACAAAAAGTGCAGAACATAATGGAATAGACGTTATGTAAGCAGCTTGTTTCGTAAGTTCTTATATTCTTTAAATCAAATATTTTTTGGGGTGGTAATATAATACTACTATCTATTCGAAAAGTGGAAGAAATATATGAAAGAGCATGATAGAGAATGAAATAAAATATAATTTTAATGTAGGTTCTAACTTCACCGAGTTACAAAATATTACGCACATTTTTACGCGCACATGTGTATAATTATGGCATTATATGCTTAAGTACAAAGCTCACATTACGAGTGTGTTGAAAAAAATATATATAACCGCTTCCACTTATATCTTGTACTGCATTTAACTTTGAGTATTATCATTATGTTATAATTACTCACCGCGGTAATAATGTTGATAGAGATCTAGTTATGTAATACCTTTGGTTGATCTTAGATATTAACGGTTATAACAATTGCTGTGTAGGAACACAGTATGCAAGTAACTCTAATACCGGTTCGCTGCGCCCGCGCCGCCACCGTATATCAGATTGGAAACACATAGTATGAGTATATAGGGGCGAGGCCAAACAATTTTTCTTTCATGTTGCGTGTTGTAAACCGACAACACGATCTCGATCTCGAGAGGTTCTGGGTTCGATTCTCGTGAGAGCAAAAGCTTGTGTGATGAACACTGGCATTTTTTCTTCAGCCTTGGATGAGTTTGTTTGTATGTAATGAGACTAATGAGTTTATTCTGAATATTCCTAAGTAAATAGGAAACCTATTTACCCGTTTTTATTTAACTCACACTGTTTGTATGTCTGCGTCAAAATTTGGAATCTTAATTTGACCCACTTCCGGGTCTTCGATTAGGATGAAATTTTGCACACGCTCTAAGTTCTGATGACAATACATGACTAGCTTAGAAACGACATTACAAATCCAATATGGCGGCTTCCCCAAGATGGCGGACTGGCAGTTTGAAATCCACCCCCATGATGTGGATATCAAATGAAAGGGTTTGCTGTCAGGAATACGAAAAAATAGTCACATGACTTAAATCCAACATGGCGGACATCCAAGATTGCGGATTGGCTATTTGAAGTGCACCCCCATGATATGAGTATTAAATGAAAGGGTTTGCTGAATGGGATACGAAAAAAATTATCACGTGGCCTAAATCCAACATGGCGGCCGTTACAAGTAGTTAATTAAGTTTGAATAATAAGAAGACTAAAAAGTATAAAATAAAAATAATAGTTTAAAAAACTAAAAAACACGCTTTTAGCATGCACTAAAAATTACATAAAGAAAGCGTGGAGCGTTTTGTCCAAAAAGTAAGATTACTTACACGCTCCACGCTTTCTTTTCGTAATTTTTAGTTTATAGCGTGCTAAAGCGTGTTTTTTAGTTTTTTTAACTTTTATTTTTATTTAATCAATAATTTATAAGTGTCCGTTCACATGTTCACACAGACCGGCTCGGGAGGAGGGCATTTTTTACCACATTTAAAACAGTGTTTTGTATCATTGCGATGTGGTTTATTTTTACGTTTTTTATATTATTTTTTTCTTTGAAATGGGTGTCATTACGATAGCGAGGTAGGTACCGTGAACACGTGCTCGATCCACGATCAACGACGCACGCCTTGCGAATGAGGATGCATGCGATATTCAGACTGGTGTAAATAGTGAAGCTGTCGATCGGATTTTAAGACAGTCTGCAGTACCCGTAGTGTAAGTTTTCATTGAAAAAACTTCTCACTTGTAGTTGCGTTAAGAAATGTCAATTTCTATGAGAAATGTGATTTCAACTAGTTTCCGCTAGGGGCGCTTTTCACGTTTCCCATAGAAATTGACATTCATGACATTTCTTAACGCAACTAAAAGTGAGAAGTATTTTACAATGAAAACTTACACTACGGGTGCTGATCGCAGTCTTAAAATCGTGTGGTCTAATAGGCGCTTAAGTATGAAATAATTGGAGTAGCCGATCGGCTGCTCTTAAGACGGACTCATTGGCTGTCTGGCAGCCGATGGGCTCCTAGAAAAAAACCCTTCTTTAAAAACAAGCTTTTATTTAAATGCGCTAAAAAGAAAAAAATAAACATTTGCCCTAAAACTTTTTCTGTTTACTTACTATAACGTCATTTTATTTGCTGCCTATTAAAATTTTAAAATTAAGAATACGATATCATCGTTATCCTGCCCTTTTCCCAATTTCATTTGGGGTCGGCGCAACGAGTCTTTCTCCTCCACTCTCCCTTATCACGCGCCATATCAACATTCACTCCCATTCTAGCCATGTCCTCATTCACACAATCTATCCATCTCTTCTTTGGTCTTCCTCTCCCTGCATTACCATCCACTCTCATATTCATAACTCTTCTCGTTACATGCTCATTCTCTCTCTCAAAACATGTCCACACCACGACAGCCGCTTTTCTCTCAACTTCTCTATCACTAGAGCAACGATAAGAATATAAGATAAGAACGATAAGAATTAAGAATATGATATATGATTGGGAAAATATATAAATGCGTATACTTTCACTGAGTACGTGCGGTACAGTAGATAACTACAGCTACCTCTATCTAGTATAACTGGTTCCGCACGATGTTTGCTTTTTACCAGGGTTAACGACTAACTTCCTACATACCGCGAAGGGGTAGGCAGAGGTCACCACCCACATTTCGCCAGATATGTTAAGTCCCCATGTAACAGGTGGCGAGCCTGTTGCCATGCACCGGGCACAATGTGAGGCAAGCGATGTTCACAAGAAACTGTATAGAGTTTTCCAAACTCAGTGGTGGATCGAATCGGCGATTCTCGCGGCCCAGCGAAATGTAAGGCCCTGGCTCATCTCGGCAATGGCTCGGTGTGTATTAAATTAAATTCGACTGAACATTCGAAATTTTTTTTGAAAAAATGCCTTCATTCGTCAGTTTAATTAAACATTTGCTTTTACCAAGATTCGAACCTGGAACTATTTGAAATGGCGTTGATGGTATCGCCTATATTGCATATTCTTAATATTTAACATAGGAAATGAATGCTTAAAATCAAGTCAGGGGAATGTAAATAGAGGGAAAATACAAAAAACATTTTTTTTTCTATTTTTTGTTTCTCTGCCTGTGTGTCTGTTTGTGCGGGCTAATATCCAAAATGGCTGGACCGATTTTAATGACATTTTGCATGGTGATACCTTATATCCCTGGTCAACATCTTAGATACTTTTTATGCCAGAAAATTAAAGGGTTCCCGTGGGATAGTTAAAAAACCAGTCATCGTTATATTCATCTCACTATAAAACCACTTTCTCAGTCATTGAGCACGTTAGCACCGGCGTACAGTCGAGTCAAAAAATATGTGTGCATATTTGACAGTAAATGACCCTTATTGGTAGGGGATAAAGACTATCACCTGTCAAATGTGCATATATATTTTTGAACTCGACTGTACAAACCATTTGCTTACCGAGGTCATTAAATTTTAATAATGTTTCCCAGTTTATCAATTACCCAGGCACCGAACGAAAGTGAATTGTATATTACCTTATAATACTCTGTAGAATGTTTCCGTATCTAAGCGCATTGACCATGTACTTTCACTGTAGCCATACATAGCCCATACATGAAAGTTTGTGTTTGACGTGACAACCGGTATATGATCGCCGAGGCATTACCGTTTGATGCAATGAACTATTGAGTAAGCACGAGTATTATCAGATACTTATTATTTCAGATACTGAGTCTAAGGTATATCAGATGCCCGGAGTATTATTAATAATAGGTTATTATTTAAGATATTGAGTCTTAGGTATATCAGATGCCCTTTTTTCTGATTAGGTATCTAATGACAGATACACTGTCCGCGTCTGGTCATTTGTTTAAATTCTTTTTTAACTTGGGGGCGGTCGTCTAAATTCTTGTTTACTTTATTTTTTGTGAAATGTAGAGATTAAAATAAATTGACTTAAATGGCAAATTATTTAATAATTTGTTTCTGTGCAATAAAGATTAATAATGAGTTTAATCAAAGGAAAGTAGATGAAGCTTAAGAAATATGTAAGGAAGTAATATGTGCCTACCCCTATGGGGAAAAGGATGACCTTACCTATGTAGGTATACTAGTATTAACTTAACTTTATTAACTTATCTTTATCTTTATCTATATGAGAGCGAAGCAAACACTGCCGTACCATCCTTTACTGGAACAACTGAGAACATTTGAGAACATCTATAAAACTATAAAAACTAGGATAATCGAAGATCTGCAGTACCTGGTGACTCTGATTAGAAAACACAAGAGCCCAACCAAACTATTAGAGATCGACATACCGCCTGTACAAAAAATATTAAGCTTAGTGGGCTGCTTCATTTGATGTCAAAAATCGAAGGTCTGAAGTATCTGATGAAGAACCCTCAGCTGGTCTCAGCTGTATTAGAGATATGGTAATGCCCCCTTCTACTATTGGTATAAAAAAATCAATCAAAATATAAAATAAAATAAATCAATATGCCCACGTTTCTACAAAAAGAAGTGAAATCCCACCAAAAACATTCTGTAAAAAACTAGCCAAGTCTCGATGGATCTGCTCATAAGTCTCCACTATAAGCTATTCGATGGTTTTGCAGCTCTGAATCCATTAGAAAGCAAGAAACCCTGGCTCTGACTGTTATTGTGTAACTTCCTGCCAAACATTATTCTAATGTAACCATTAATATGGTGTCATCTGTACATTAGACAACGGATTACACACTTTTATCAGAAGGTCAATGTCGCGAGTAAAAGTAACCGTAACAACTAGCTAGCTCACTATCGATCGATCGAATAGATCCAGCCACACTAAAGTGGTATACAGTAGGAAAAGTTTTAAGACACAGTTTATGAAATACAGAATGTCCAGAAAATAACCCGACAAGCTTTGTGAGATGCGGTCAAGACCATACAAACTCAATATATGTTCGGTGAAATCGTATGGTTTTCGAAAATAAATATTTATTTTTTTCTAAAAAAATTGAAAATTTCTACCTCCCTTTAAAATTTTTGCTGTTGCATTATGATTTTTTTTATATAATATTTTTATACACTGAATTGTTTGTGAATAGTTCAGTCTATTCGATTTTAATAATTTTGCCGAAAAAACAGTAATGGGTCACTAGAGACCAAATCTTAATTTGAAACGGTGAAAAAAAATCTCTTCTGTTCTAAACAGCCGTCTTAAAATCTTGCTTAGTTAAGGGTGATTACAGAATGGTGCAATGGAAAAATAAAATAAAATGAATGATTTATTTCAGAAAACGATTTCCATAATGTTCGTAGAACTTCAAATTAGGGTTAGTTTGTGTATGGGCATCCAGTGACAATACCTAAGTAAATATTAATTACTAATTTAGTTTTACTTCCAACGGAATCCATTTTCCGATTAAGAATAAGAACATTTCGCGGAACATAATGATATGTTGAGTATTTTATCACAAGGGTATTTACTGGATATCCTCTATATTTAGTAATCAAATGCCTTTAACCTCAACACAATAGACTTTCAGTAGTATCTTCAATGTGTACGTGTGATACAAGCTGATAAACCTTTTTAGTGTTTTTTAATCCGTGGTCAGGTTAACCAGTAGGTTAAATATAGCATGGACCAATGGCGAAAACGAATGATGTCGTGATATGACAGCTTGTCCAATAGTCATAGGCAATTATCATAGACAAAATGGCGGCTGGCGGCACAGTTGATGTTAATTGCTTCGAATTTTATTCGCAAATTTAACAACTTGTCAAGTTGAATATTTTAGCCCTTGTTTTTGTCTCCTTGTTTGTCCGATTGAATTTTTATAACTCAATTTTGAGGCACTTCTGGACTAGCTATCGGGCTGAAACTTTGGAAATAGTTCAGAACCGGTGACAGTGTAAATTGCAACTACTTTCAACTTTCTATAAGCACTTTCAGGTCAAAATTTCAACTTTCAGGTTTTGTATGGAGAGTGGTGACTACGCACAGCGTAATTTATTGATTGGTGTTAAATCACCAATCAAAAGATGGCGCTGTGCGTAGTTAAAAAGAATAAAATAATAATATTAGAGTTTTTAATTTAACTATTGAGGTGATTATTGCTACGGATCAAAAAACCCACTCTTAGTCAACTTTGTCGTCACTAGCATACTCGTATTAACGTCCTATTGCTGGCTAAAGACCTTCCTACGTCAAGAAATCTGAGCAAGAAACACGTGAGGAGTGTGGGTTGTGTCACCACCAAGTTCCAATGTGGATTAGCTTATCGTGTCTTTCAAAGTAGCTTCTCTAGTTAAACGTAGAATAAATTGTGACCTAATTTTGTATATAAAGGTTTCACTAACGGGACTACACGCGACATACACGCTCGTGATCACGGTTGGTGTAACCCAGCCGAAACGTCGGGCAGTAAGTAGTATCTATATACTACATAATGTATCGCGACATACATAGTCTCGTTAGTGAAACCTTTATGTACAATGCAACGCGAAAGTTTAAAATCAAATGTTTGTATCCAAAATTTTTTATCATAAAATTGTCTGTCCTCGGTAACTGGAAAAATTAAATTTGCGCATTCCCAGAAGGTACTCGAGGTAGAATAACTCCTCTCAGTCCTCCTATTCGAAAAACAGTGATTGGTTTAATCTCCCCCATAGCCCGAATGAGTAGATTGGTGAACGAGTACAGTGCCCCTTTGGATGTTCATGTCGACTCACCTAACAAGCTCCGCGTTATGTTTTACACTGATACCTGATTGTCTTTTTCCTTGATTTTTTCCGTTAGTCTCAATTTAATCTTATGTGAATTATTATCTATTGTTATAACATGATGTATTCGCCTATAAGTGTTTGTTACACCTTTTTTTTTTTACGAGGAGAAATCCATTTACGGACCGTACCTACCGGTGGCTAGCCGGTAGGCGTGTGTGGGACTCACCTGCCACATTGGCACTACCCACTAAAACTCCCCGATATACCCGTTCCTGCCCTTCTGTGGGAGCGACCCGGGGTCTGCCGGAGCAACTCTCCGAGTCAAGTGTTTGTTACACCTAGCTTAAAACAATTATTAATAACTCATTTGTTCGTAACCAATTTCAATATCATAATTTATCACCATACGTACTTGTGCGATAATGTACAGTAAAACGCACAGTTTATGATGTTCCGACTTTTTTAAATCTTAGCAGAGAGTTTTTATGATGATGAGATGAAATATTATAAATAAACATTTAATTCTTTAATTTCATTAACAAGTGATATAAGATTAATTAGTTTAAGAATGTCGGAGTTTTATTTATTTCCTCGCAAACGTGTTATAAAACGTCGTATGACATACGTGCGGTTTGATAATTACAGCCTTCTTAAAGCCAGCAATATCGCCTCGGCTGTAATTTTCAACATACCGCACTTATAGCATAATGTACTATTATAGTTTTTAATGTAATATAATGTTATAGTGTAAGCAAATGTCGGTGAATCAGTAAATAAATAAATAAAGCACGTACGAACAACAACAATAATACACAAAGTTTTCTAACCAAAATGTATAAGTGCCGCAACATTACATATGTAAATGAGGTATTCTGTACTTGAACTATTTAATTGCGTCCGACTGTAATCCGGATTCGGTATTCCGGTGGACAAAATACTGGGAAATTGTAAGTATCCGGTAATTAGCTTATTACATTCTCGGTTTGTGTTAGCGACTGTTCAAGCGGACCTGAACCTTACTTGCTAGAGGCTGTGTGTAGCGTATAATGGTTCCATCTGTGAAATGAAATGGAATGAAATTCTTTATTAAGGCCCGATTTTTCAATCCTCAGATAAAACTATCTGTCAGTCAAATGTTAGCTCTGTCCCTTTTCTTTTTATGACTTTAGAAAGTGACAGTGATAATTTTAAATGGCTGATAATATTATCTGAGGATTGAAAAATCGGGACTTAATCATTTAGTTAGGTAACTAGTAGTTAGTTATGATGCGTCAAAACCAGTAAAAGCTTACAAACAAACTATACACTAGAAGTGTATACTTCTACCTCTACATTTTTCTTCCTGTTCACTACTCGGAGGCCTTGTCAAGAGAAGATACAGGCAAGAAACTCTGTAAGGGGTTCGTCCTCCTTTTACATAAAATTGAAAGAAAATTTAACCTAAATTGGAGTGTGGAAAATGACGATTGATTTTCTAGATCCTTGTAGTTTATGAGATCTTATAACTAAATTGATTTTGTAAATAATGTACAGGGAAGTTTGAGCTCTCTCAACTTCTTGCCCGTTCTTCTCAGGACAAGGCCTTCTTAGTTATTCATATAAATCATTTATTCAAATTAAATAAATAATTTTGATTTTGATACCAGCCAGCTTTGGCTGTACAGGTTGTATTTCGATGCAATGCGCAATTTATTTCAAAATGAAAATGAGTAAGTATTTGCCCAGAACAGCCCTAGAATTTAGGTATATTAAAGGAACTTTATATAACGTGAATCGTGACTCGAGTCGTGTGGTAGCGGCTCATTAAAATAATACCACCAACCCATCTCTTCCCTTGGGTGTCGTAAAAGGCGACTAATGGACTTAGAACTGCACAACCTCCAATAGCTTATAGCGGCGACGGGCTTACCACCTGTCACGCTGAGTGCAGTCACTGCTTGGTGAAGCGCGGACTATGGCAATGGACTGCTTTTGCGGTGCTTTTGCCTAGTCTCTGACTAACCCTTATGGGATAATTGTCGTGATATGTATGTATGTTATATAACTGGGTAAGCCGTGAATATTCCTATGTTGCCTACACTGTGACGCCTTGGAGACAAGCAAAAAGTCGAGTATTTTTCCCACACTGCCACTTTCTTCGGTTGTATTATGTTTTGTGTTCTGTGATTAGTTATAATGTTGTGTAATACACTATCGTGATACGTATTGTTTAATTTTCCTTATGAAACAATTGAAAATTCGAATTCAAAATCTACCTAATTGCAATGTTTTACTATTCGCATATCTTTCGGGGAGGTTCACATGAAAACAAACTTGGTAACTTAACCAATAAAAACAGCTGTTCCGTTATATCATACATACATACAATCACGTTTGTAATCCCCGAAGGGATAGGCAGAGCCCAAGGAGTGTGTTCCTTAAGACCACATATAGCCATACAAAAATATGGTTAGGCAGATGAAAAAATCGTGTAAGAGTAGTAACAAGTGGGTAGCTCATAGCCTACACAATCACAGACCGAGTACCCAATACGCCCTTAGTCGCCTTTTACGACGTGCTAGACAAGAAAAGCAGTTGGTACATTCTTATTGTGCCCCGGATCAACACGGGACCGTTAAATCCAAGTATGGTAAAGACTAAGTTAAATCCGCAGGGGGAGGCCACGTATCTGATTGCGCCAGACATTCAGCCAACAGGGAGATCGAGCGGAGAGCTGTATCCGCCTCTGCCTCTAACATGGACACCGCAGTGACTACGACCGCTCTGACAAGGGTTGACTAAGAAGATACAAAAATTCAAAATTCTTTATTTAATCAATTAGGCAACAAGTAGTTACACTTAAGACGGGTCAAAACATTACAAAATTTACGAAAAGTAACATACAGTTTAGCAAAGTTGGTACTGACTCTTTGTTAGTTACAAAATTGACGATATTACCATAGTTACGACTGTCTAATCATAAGAGAAAGACAGAACTAATCTTTAAAATAAAAATATATCTTGCATATCATAGAAAATAATACACAACAATATGTGGCCAGTGTCTGTCGCCAACAAATAAAAACTGCATTTAAACCTTCTTGACTTGGTCTGGCCTTGCATATTCAGTGTACGGTCAAAGGTCAAGGTGTGTTTAAACATAAAAAAAAATATATTATGTTGTGTTAACTTGGTAGGCAGTTACTTAATGTCACTGTCACATTATTTGAAGACGTACGTGGTCGGGTGATTTATGCCTGGTTTTAAAGTAGAATCGATAGCAAAATTACTAGATTAGAGCACAAGCAAACGTTTCCATTCACTATATTGAGAATTCTGACATAAACAATAAACATTGATGTATTAAAAAAGTTACAAATGTCATAAACATATTGGGTCCTTACCTATGAAATTGGTGTTTTTTTCTCTCTTAGTATTTTGTCTGTAACTATTAAGATTCAGAGTATTCCTAAAAAATAATTACCTCGTCTAAAAATGGACTATATTTTTGAGCTCTTTTGATTTGTTTTGATATTGGTTGTAAGTTTAATTGTGTTAAAATTGGACACGGAGACAACTCTTTTTAAGTGCCTCCCGAATACATCATTTTATTTGCATTCACTTAAAAACGATAAATAATGTTTATGAAGTGTGATATTACACATATTACTAAAGCTTGTCTAATGATAGATGCCAAATATTATTATCTTTGGATTTGTCGTTGTGAAGAAAACTGAAAAAAATTTAGTATGGAAAATGCAGAATTCCCCAAAATCTCCATACAAAACACCAATTTCATAGGTAAGGACCTAATACATGTAAAGAGTTGGTTGCTATCTCGAAAGGTTTTAAAAAAATTTGCATGGTGATACCTTATATCCCTGGTCAACATAATAGATACAATTTATTCCGGAAAATTAAAGGGTTTAGTTTAGTTTTACGTTTTCTTTTTAATCGTTACTTTAAAAACTACCTTCCTATGTAAATATGAGTTCACTTTTAAATTCATAATTCAGTAATGAGTAGTCACTTATTAGTAATCTGTGGTAATAATTCAAGTAGATTATAATGATCATGTCCGTCATGTTTAACAATACAGTTATTTCGAAGAGTTAAATAAATTATTTCTCACGTGAAAATGGTAACATAACATTTGTTTTTGATATAAATATCTGATTACGATATTTAAAGGTTTTTAACAATTCTGGGAATGCGATTCATACATGGCCGATTGGTCTTCATCACACACATTAATTATAGTCAAGCATAAAATTGTTTTACCACTTTTGACAAGAACTTCAATACTAATAGAATTACACATAGACTCATAATTATTAATGTAATCCAATCAGTGCACAGGTTAAAAGTGCAACATACTTTAAACTACAAAGATAATCCAATCAGTGCACAGGTTAAAAGTGCAACATACTTTAAACTACAAAGATAATAAAAATGTCTTTGTGAAAACCACAAAGAACTAATGATTATTATGCCAGAAGACAGCGTGATAGAGTATTTGGTCACTCAGGTTATTCTTCTTTATTAGTTACTTCAGTTATTTATTTTAACCAAAATTCCAACAGCTAAGATATGTGTGAAAAAAAGGATTCAACCTTCTTTACTTTTACTTTATTAACCGACTTAGTCCGCGGTTACTGCTCTTTTAACTATCCCACGGGAACTCTTTAATTCTCCGGAGTAAAAAGTATCTAAGATGTTGACCAGCGATATAAGGTATCACCATACAAAATTTCGTTGAAATCGGTCCAGCCATTTCGGAGATTAGCCTCTTCAGACACACAGAGAAACAAAACATTACAAAACAATTTTTTTTTGATATTTTCCATCTATTTACATCCCGCTGACTTGGTTTATAAACATTTATTTTCTATGTACAGACATTTGACCTCTACAGTTTTAATTTATCTATAGTTATATGATAGATAAGGCAGCGGTAGCCGTGTTGGGACGGACGGAGCACTGCTTGTTCGAGAGGCCGCGGAAATTGCGGGTTCGATCCTACCGCCTGTACCACTGAGTGGAACAAAACTTACGTACAGTTCATTATGAATATCGCTTGCCTCACATTGTGCCCGGTGCATGGCAACAGGCTCGCCACCTGTTACATGGGGACCTAACATATCTGGCGAAATGTGAGTGTTAACACTGCTGCCTACCCCTTCAGGGAAAATGCGTGGTGATATTTTTTTTTTTAATTTATAGGCTGAACGTTTGACCACAATCACGCTTGATGGAAAGCGAAGATGAGGCCTAAAGTGGTACACGCTCGCCAAGTAGATGCTTGTTCACTCTGGCCTTAAAGATATCCAAACATTGTTCCGGGAAAACAGACCTCGGCAACGAGTTCCACTCCTTCCTCCTTTAAATATAATTGTTGCAATCCACCTCCTGGCTTTCATTCCACTTTAGCCGATCATAATCAGTTTAAAACAATAAACATAACCGAATTAATGTCGGCTATTAAAAGCGAAGTCACCATAAAGGCAGTAATAAAGAACTATATCTTTTTTTTTAATTACAAGGAAATAAGGCGAAGCAATTGTAACACGAACTCAAAGTTGATAAAAAAACTTCCGTGTTACATATAATACGATATTTTAATTTAAATTTGATATTGGAGTTTGATTTCAATGAGTGTTGTGTTTTGGGATGGATGTGAATTGAAGATAATAACATCATTAGGGCTCTATAACCTCTACATCGTCATATTACAGCCTATTTTGCTGGACACAGGACGTTTTGCAAGAATAAAATACATACAAATTAAATAAATGGAATTCGATGGTTTAATTTCTGAGCAACTGAACACGTCATCACGCCTCTATCCACGAAGGGGTTGGCAGAGGTGTTATACACCCATATTGCGACAGCACACTGATATGTTGTCCCAAGCGATATTCACAATCAACGAAATGCTTCAATTAACTTTTGTTAAGTTTATTTCATTATTAACAAAGTTAATTAAAGCAAATAAACTTGGAGACTTACACAAACATTTGCCCATATCGAGAATCGATTCAGAGCGTCTGAGATACGTGAGACGGCGGCGGCGCTTTTGAAACCGGCGTCCAATACAATATCAAGTTACCGAGAAATGGTTGATCAGCAAAAATTACGATGGTGAATAATAACATTGGAGTCAAATTGATACTAGACCTACTGGCTACAGCAATAACGATTATTGAAGATTAGCAAGCCTGAATCACGATGGCAGAGTTTCTAAGACAGATTTATATAGTCCCCGAGCGTACACCTGGCTCGGCGGAAGGTCTTCCCTTTTCGCTGAGGGTGCGGCATATTCCTTCCAACAACAGTTTGCTAAATATGTGCAGTCCGAGAATGACGATAATATAAACGTAATAAGTTATTGTAATAAACCGTTTAATTTTATGACGGGCACCATTTTGCAGATGCAGTTTAATATAGTATATAGTTGTATATAGTTGTTGAGGATTACAGGTGAAGCTCGCTTCCCCCTTCGGCCTTATCGTCACTTACCATCAGGTGAGATGAAGGCCAAGCGCTTACCTGTCATATGTAAAAAAAAATCTTTTTAATAACTTTGGTATAAAGAGATAATTATTTAATCAGAAAGTGTGACGACAGTGTGGGTCAATGTGGTGTTATGTGAATCAACAATTTAAAAACATCATGAAATTGCAGAATGTGTGTTCCGGATAATCAGCGTTTCGTTAATAAAATTGCAAGTTGGCAGACGACACGGCAAAATATTATGTAACGTGTGATGTAACGAGACGCAAAACAAGAGAATTTGGCGAGAACTGTTCCGGTGAACCGTGGAGCTTCCGGCTTCTGAATTTGAATTGGCAATGACGTTGAGATATCGATTAACAACATTAATCGTTGTCACTATTACAAAACGACGGGTCGGCTTGACATATTTGTTTTTTATTAAAATTAAAAGGGACAACTGGAAGAATTTATAAAAGGGTAAATAACACAAATCACTGAACACAAAACTTAAAGAATATTTAAAGGTAGGGTTACTTACAATGGTGACTTAATAAAGTTATTTGAACATTCATTGTTATAGTTTATTACTTATATATTATAATTTTGTTACAACAGTTTATAGGCGTCGAAACAACCGCTCCAGACTCTCACTCTGATAGGAATGAAAATTGGAGACCAAAACAATGAAACGAGACCGTTGCTTATTTTAAGAACAGAAACAAAGAGAAAATGGCCAGAGAGGAAAGAGTCGCTAATACTGATATCGGGCCTCGTTACACGTATGCTGGATGCGCAAGCCGAAAGTAGAGTGAAATTTTAAAAAAAAAATTTGGTCCTGGTGGTATATGAAATCCATTTATCATCAAGATACGCTGATCTGATCTTGTAGATGTGAACAGGAATTGCTTGCCTCACACTGTGCCAGGTGCATGGCAACCGGCTTACATGGGGGCTTAAACATGTCAGGCGAAAGTGGGTGCTTAACACCTCTACCTACCCCCTCGGGGATAGAAGTGTGATGATATGTAATGTTATTGTTTCGGACTGGTCTCCGGCCATAGAGCTAGCCGCCAAACACTTTGATAATTTGTTTTGAATTTTGTACAATATCTGTTTTATATACGTTTGACATGTTTTTCTATTACTATTGTTTTTATTTGTCTTGCGAGAGTAAAGCCCAATATTTTTAACTCCGCTTTTTATTGCTCTCGCCAACAGTTATAATATTAGATATATTTTTCCTTTGTTAATCCTTATTCTGAACTAGCTGTTGCCTGCGTTTTTGATTTTTTAACTATCCCACCCTTTAATTTTCCGGAATAAAAAGTATCTAACATGTTGACTAGGGATATAAGGTATCGATTTGCAATATTTAAATCGGTCCAGCCATTTCGGAGGTTAGCCCGTACAAACAGACAGTGAAACAAAAAATACTTAAATATTTTTTTTGGGTTTTTCACTCTATTTACATCTATCTGACTTGGTTTGAAGCTGAATACTTAAATCGATTGATAAAATCGCACGTAAAGTCTGAAGTGACGTTCTGATAATCGGAAACAATAGTTCTCAAGAAAAATGTTTAAGTATCAGACTTTTGTTAATGAGACATTAAAACTTTAAAGTTCATTAAAGTTAAGGTTGTCACACAAAACAGTTCTAGCTAATGTCTCTTTAGCGTTAATAGGGTGTTAATGTCGTTTTGTGCAACGTAAAACTAAGCTAAGGTGTTCTTTTGTCACTTCAATAAATCAATTTAATGGAGCATTAGAGATAATGCTGACATTAAAATTTAAAGTTCGTTTCTTCAACTGGGTGTATATCACGTATTCCTATCATGAAGTTAAAAGTTAAATTAAACCAAATGAAAGTGAGTGGCAATGGTTTCCGCTTTTCTTTATTTGCAGCTCATACATATGGTTAGATTCGGGATGGGTGACCATTTTTCCTCCTTGACAGAAAAAAGTGTTGATATAGCGACAGCGAGTGATGGACCAGAACGAAATAGGAAGTCACAGTCAGGTTGCGATGACGTCAAATAAACTTTTGCACATAGCACGAAATTCAATATTTTGACACTCATAAAACTCCTGTCCTCAGCTCATGGAGTCATCCTCATGGAGAAACACATGAGGAGTATGGGCCGTAACACCACCACGCTGGCCCAATGTGGGTTGGTGGGTAGAAACAGTCGCAATGCAACAACAACAACAACAACAACATGTCGCATGTCGCAACATGTCGTATCTATTATTAGATTCAGTGTATCAAGTTCTTAATAAAGTTTATTTCTTTCTTTCTTTCAATAGTGACGGGGACCAACGCTTAACGTACCTTCCGAAGCACGGAGGAGCTCGAGATCACAAAGTTTGGTCACCCATCCACAGCCTGACCATGGCGAAGGTAGCTTTGTTTTTAATCGAAAGCCAAAGCGTACTAACCACTACGCCACCGAGCTCCTCTCATAAAAATCAAGCTACATAATTTTCATAAGTTTATTTCTCAAAATCCTTGCCATTAACTGAGCAATTGTTTAAGTCATTAAAACGACTCGCCACTTTAAATTGTGAGAATTGAGTGGAGGACGGACGAATAGGTTCATGGCGCAAAAGCATTTAATGCTGCCGTAAACAATATATTGTTTAAAATAAAAAAAAATATAGTTTTGGTCTTCATCGATGAAGAGGCCAATTCTGTCTCCAGTCCTCATATAATAAAACTTTTAAGGTCATATGACTGTACATAGAAAAAAAATACTTAAAACCAAGTCGGGGGGATGTAAAAAGAGGGTAAATACCAAAAGAATCAGTTTTTTTTCTCTGTCTGTTTGTACGGGCTAATCTCCGGAATGGCTGGACCGATGTCAATGAAATTTTGCATATCTTAGATACTTTTTTTCCGGACAATTAAAGGGTTCACGTGGGAAAGTTAAAAAACCATAGTAATCGCGGACGAAGTCGCGAATTGAAGCTATTATTTTACTAAAATTGTATTTTGCTGTAATCCCACTAACGCCTACTTGGACTGGTTGTTGGGTTGACTGAAAGATATCTCTCTAGGGGATAAGTTCGCCTTTGCCAACTATTGTTTTTTTTAATGTATTGTGTTTTTTTTCTGTGTGCAATAAAGAGTATTAAATAAAAACCTAGAATGAAAAAGTTGGTATTACTCTTTCATTCTAAAGTTTTAGTAAAATATTTGTTGTAGACACTAATGATGTCAAATCTGCGCCGCTTTGAAAAAACCTATTCGCCTGTCAAACCTAGCCACACCATAGAATGCCCGTTTTTCCAGACGGGAGTGTTTATGACCAGTTGTCAAGTTTGAGTGCAACACTCATCTATTATTCGTAGGCTGGCTGTACCAAGGCACACAACTTTCAACAACCAGTGACTACGGATACATCTCCGACTTATTTATGATATTAGGAAATTTTATGTGGATGTCGGTATCAGTAATAAATTAACGTCTGATATTTACACTTAATAGCTCAAATAATTTATTACGATCAGAAGATAAAGTTAGACAATGGAACATCAATATTTTTCAACAAGGCATTTATAATTTTTAATGAAAAAACCGGTTTAATATAATGTTTCGAGGGTTATGCACGGGGGTACGTGTGATGTTAATTCTTTACAAACCTCTAGTGAACTATCAACGTCTAATAAAATTATTATAATTTTGTAAATCCTCGAATGAAAGTGTAAACCAAAGGTTAAGTGCGTACACAATAACATTTGCTGTTTCAGAGTTTCTCCCTTCTAATAATTTGCATACTGACCATTCTTGTATATTATGTACTACTGTAATAAGTATATGCCTAAATAATAGCTTCCAGAGGTTGTGAACTTGTGGTGTGGTGGCGATAAGTCGTCATAAGGAAAAGCGTTTTTTTTTAATTTTTTATGAAAACAACTTTCATTTGCTTTTCGAAAAGTATAAAGTTAATGGATACAATCGCTCTATACAAAGTCGGAATAAACTTTTGAAAATGTTTAAATAGAAAATATATCTGGTTTTTTTTAAATGATGCCTCTGTACATAACACGTTTAAGAGTTGGTAGCTACCTATAGATATTATAATGTAGGTTTTGTTATATTTCATGTGTAGATTTAACTTGAATTTTGTTAAACTGTTAGCAATTTTTTTTGAGATTTTATACTCATATTTCACATTTTTCGTTAGATTTTTTTTACAAACCGAATGTTTGTATTTGTGTAATCTTTTTTACACAAATTAGCACTTAATTAATTGTTATCTTTTTAAACAAAAAATAAACGTGCAATGGATTTCATGTACCTATTTATCGTTCTATCGTGACATTTGTAACTCTGGTTTATTCATAAAAAATGGACGATGCAACTCAGTGGCACACGTGAGGATCGAAGCGGCAACCTCATGCAAAGAAAGCGTCGTTTTACGACTCAGCTATACCGTTTTAGGCACAGACAGGAGATAATACTATATAAACATGGATTGTCCGCGCATGCTTATGAACGTCAAAAGTATTATAAAAATCTCGTGAAAGCGATAAACTACGCCATCCGTTCACAAAACTACCAGGAGCCCTTGTTCTGAGAAGAATGGCAAGAAACTCAGCAATATTCTCCTCCTTTTACATCAGCATTGTTTTTACATCATAGAGCATAGACGAACTCTGTAGAGTTCGTTATTAGGATAATAGTAACTCTATAATGAAAATGAGGAGCTCGGTGGCTGGCGTAGTGGTTTGTAAGTTTTGGCCTTCGATCGAAAAAATATAGGCGTTAATTAATAAACTCACCCTTCGGGAATAGATGTATCTTTAGCCTATATACGTCTGCGGGGCTATTTTGAAACGTCGGAAACTTTTCAAATTCGAATGTCAAAATCAATTCTTAACTGTCATTGTCAAAGTCAAGTTAGAAAGCCATGTCGCATCTCGCTCTGGTTGACCGCCACAAAAAGTGACAGAGTTTCGTTTTTGGCTTTCGATATTGAGAATTAGGTTTGACAATCGGATTCGAAAAGTTTCCGAGGTTTAAAATAGCCCCGCTGGGCACACTAGACCTTCCTCATGGAAAAACACATGTGAAGTATTGGCCGTACCAAGACTACGCCTGGCCCAATGCGGGTTGGTGGGTAGAAACGGTTGCAATCGCATCCGGAAACTACGACTCAACGTGGCTTCCGAAGCACAGAGGAGATCGAGATCACAATGTTTTGATCACCCATCCATGGCCTGACCATGGTGAAGGTAGCTTTTTTTCTATCGAAAGCCCAAGCGTACTAATCATAATCACTATGATAATATAATAATTTGTTTATTTTTATATCAATTAGCCCAAAGTCTTAGCACATGTGCCAATACCAGTTAAACATTTAGTATTAATATTAGAAATATACAGAATAACCTTATAAATATGGTTGGCGAATAAATCTTTGTTCCCCCGGGTGCCGGTTGATTTAAATGCATAAACCAATGTTCCTAAAAAGGTCGCGCGTAAAAAAATTATAAAAAAGTTAAAATTTTTCTTTTTAACAAATAATGTAGAAGTGATAAGTATTTAAATAGATGGTCGGCGATTTATAAGTACTTATGTAATTATATTTTCGTATTATAATTAATTATGTTTTTATTTTTCGCTTTCTTAATTCTAACTTATAATTTTTAGACTTACCTTTAATATTAAATCCACACTGCACATAAACTACTCATGAATTACCGACTAAACTATATTTATTTATTACAAAGACCACTTTGTAAATACAACTTTTAAAACTAAAACAATAGACTATACTCTACTCTATACTATACTCTATGTCACACCATTAATACTTTTCAGTCCTTCACTTAAAAATAAATTAAAAACAAAACGCTGTTCTCGCGTATGTTTTAAAAATCGAACTGGCTGCTCGGTTCTCAGAGTATAGAATATATGGTACTTTGTATCGGGTGTGGTGGTATGAATGTAAAAAGACGTATCGCTTAGTTAGCAGTACATTGCTGCGTTTATTCATTATACTGATATTATTCCTAAGGAAAGTGCGTAGTGTATATGGCCGTTGAGAGATTCACAAACTTTTTAAAATTATTTTTTGGATTTTTTTTTGGTAAAATTGACTCCCTATAAAGGGACAGCCAAGGGAACTAAGTCCATATAGCCATGTATTCCGTAATAATATTTCTTCAATTGTCTACATTGAAATGCTAGTGTAATTTATCGAAGCTATCGATTGTATGACTCTCCCAAGATGATTCGTCGTCGTCATACAATCGATAGCAGACGCTGTGGTGTTACTTCGAGGAGGTGGATTACCACGATAAAAATCTCATAGTTTTTCACACCATTCGACGGTTTTTTCAATGATCTTCTACATTGCACATCAACACAGACTCTTATTACACAAAACTACACAGATTTTACGCAACAAGATCCACTCCGATCAATATTACAATCACTGAAATAAAAATCACGTCCGCCAAAGTTGAATGGCGCCAAAAATTCTTTTGTTAATTATTCTAAATACAAAGTAGTCCATTGTTGAGGAATTAAGTTCCAATTCCAAAATAGAATAAGAATAGTCGAATGCCTTTTAAAGACATCACTTAGTCTTAAAATACCACCTCCTCTCCCTAAGGAGGAAGGTAGCAGCAATTTGCTCGTAAAAAGAGACATTTTACTTTAAAAACCTTATTATAAATCATATATAAAGTCACCGGAACTAGTTTTCCTGTGTGCATAGAAGTCATAGAGTAATAGCACCTATACCATAGCTATAAACTCTACAGAGTTTAACAGAAATCAAGATCTATGAGGGTGTTACTGAGGGGTGTTATCACCTCTACTGGAGTATGACTGGATAGCGTGGTTTTTCTTATTTTGTTCACGAATTTTGTAAAAATTAACCTAAAATGAATAAACATTTCTAGCTCTATGATTTGAATTATGAATTTCCTCTCAAATTCAAATTGAAAATATTTATTCACTTAAAACATGGTATAAAAATGGTACAATTTTTAAGTCCGCACGTTTTGCTAACAGCATGATAGCAAGTGAATGTAATACAATAACATAATTAAACAACTTACAAATGAATTGTCAACTTTTAAAATAGCAAGTAGGTACAATTGAATATTTCGTCAATACATTTTCATTGGAGCAGAAATTTTATGTCATAGAAGTTTTTTTCATTTAGCCATTTCTACAGTTTGCATTTTGCAGCCTTTGGAGGAAAACTCGCGCTGATTATATGATATCATTAAGGTATGTTGTTCGTTAGCTCACACACGTCCCACTGTTGGGCATAGGAGGTCCTACATGGAGTACGGAGTACGGAGGCCGTATCACCATCACGTCGTTGGCTGGTCCAATGAAGAATGGTTGGTAAAAGCGGTTGCAATAGCGACCGGGACCAACGGCTTAGCGTGCTTCTGAAGCATGCAATAACTAGAGATCATAAAGTTTTGGTCACCCATCCAAAGACTGACCATGACGAAAGTAGCTTTGTTTTCAATATATCGGCATGATGATATACATACATCATACATACTATATTAGACTAGGCAAAAGCACTGAAAAAGCAGTCTGCACTCTCAGCGTGACAGGTGGTGAACCCGTCGCCGCTATAAATAAATAAATAAATATCCTCAGACATTCACACCTACTAGTATCGACTAGTCGCATTTTAAGCAACTAAATGCTGCTTGTGTTACTTATACTAGATTTAATAGATAAATAGATATAAATATCCTGAATATATATTAATATACCTATATAAACGTCCAAGACTGGAGAACAAATTTCTGAAAATTCATCACCCAAACACGTGCCTCCACTGGGGATCGAACCCAGGACCTCTCGAGATGGCGACGCCTTGAGACCGGCGGCGTACAGACCACTCGACCACGGAGGTCGTCCTACGGAGGCTATAAGCTATTGGACGTTGTGCAGTTCTAAGTCCATTAGTCGCCTTTTACGACACCCAAGGGAAGAGATGGGTTGGTAGTATTCTTTTAAGCCGCCACCACACTGTTGATAATGACGATATTAATTTGATAAATGGTTAAATTTAATTGAATTCGCATAGTGGTCCACTATATCCGGTTTGTGAGTTAATGTTATGTATTGAGTTGATTGAGAGACACGGGAACTTCTTATTACGTCATATTGAATACTATATTTGCCTTTTCATTAATCGTTTTGCGATGGTACGGTCAGCAACAAAAGTTGTTTCCATCTTCTTCAACACACCGCGTGATAATATTATTACGTACTAGCTGCTGCCCACGACTTCATCCGCGGTTATTGTGGTTTTTTAACTATCCCACGGGAACCCTTTTTCCGGAGTAAAAAGAATCTAAGATGTTAACCAGGGATATAAGGTATCACCATGCAAAATTTCATTGAAATCGGTCCAGCCATTTCGGAGAGAAACAAAAAGTAAAAAATAACATCTTCCGTCTTTTTACTCTATGTCACACCATTAATACCCCCCCCCCCCCTGACTTGTTTTAAGCATTTTTTTCTATGTCCAGATATTCCACCTCTACAGCTTTATTATATGTAAAGATATATACTCAGATACATTATCATACCTATTAGGCCGCGACTTGGCAAACGTGTGTAAATATGACTAGATGGGATATGATAAAAAAGACTACTAAAATACATGAAAAAAATATCCGAAATTATGGTTATGTAAGTATCTGTATGTTGTTCGAGGATATTATTCTGAAGGCTAATTCATATTGAAAAAAAAACATTGAAAAAAAAATATCGTAATATATCGTGTTTAGGTGCTCGTGCTAAGACGTCAACAGCTCGGTGGAGAGTAGAGCTTGGCATAGCTGATATAGTTTCGATTAAAAACATTGCTTATTACGCCATGGTTCAATCATTGTGGATAGGTGATCAAATTTTTTTAATTATTTCTCTGTGTTTCGAAAGAACTGTGAATATCGCTAGCCTCACACTGTACCCGGTGTATGGCAACCAAGAATTTTGTACTTTATGATGGATGCCAAACTCCGATACAATAGCATGAGGCAATGTTCTATCTCGATCAGTAGGTGTTCCCTCTCATTCTATCACTTTAATTAATGAGTTTGTCATTTCGTTGTAAAGTTTTCTATTACTACAAATGACGTCACACAAAAATACATACAAATTTCTCAAACAAATACTCTCATTAAATATGTGATTATTGACTCACCTGTGAAATGATAAGGTACATCCAGGATATCACTCACTTACACAACATAAAACAACGCACGTCATCACCAGTTTTATAATTTTTTATTTAAAATATTGAATTACAAATTTTTTTAACAATTTTCAGTCTAGGTGTCAAAATGGCGTAAATATGCCAGGTGAGACAGAAACTATGGATAGAAAGAGAAGAAGAGAATATCCCACGGTTAGAATTCATTCATAAATAGTGATAGAATGAGAGGGAACACCTACTGATCGAGACAGAACATTGCCTCATGCTATTGTATGGGAGTTTGGCATCCATTTAGAGTATGAGATTCTTGATGGCAACAGACTGGCCACCTGTTACATGGAGACCTAACATATTTGGCGAAATGTGGGTGCTTAACACCTCTGCCTACCCCTTCGGGGAAAGAGGCGTGATTATATGTAATGTAATGTTGTTAAGCCGTTTGGTCCCGGTCGGTAGTCCAACGTTTCTACCCACCAATCTTGCTGACGCCAGCGTGGTGGTATTCTGGGCCATACTCATGTGTTTCTCCATGTAGAAAGGCTATGCCCAGCAGTGGGACGAGATCAAAATAACTCTATGTATGTACAAAGGAACAATTTTAAAATGATATCTATACAAATGTAGACTCTAATAAATAAATTTTTGCTGACTCTAATAAATAAATTCAAATATTTATTTGATCACACCAATTAGTCTAGCCGAAAAGCACTAAGGTTTTATTAGGGTAACAGATGAATAATATAAAAATTAAAACAGTCATTTGAATAATATTTACTTTTTTTTTTTGTAAAATTCTCCCGTAGGGAAGCCAAAGGGAACGAAGCCCATACAGCCATGTCTGCAATATATATATCTTCAATAGTTTGCATTGAAATGCTAGTGTAATGCATTTCAATGCATCTTGGGAGAGTTTGGCGTCAAACGATCGATGGCAGACACTGTGGTGCTACTTGGATGAGGTGGATTACCACGATAAAAAACTCATCACTTTTCACACCACTTGACGTTTATTTCGATAATCCTCCATATTGCACATCATCACAGACACTTATTACACAAAACTACACTGATTTTACGTAACAATATCCACTCCGTACAATATTACAATCATCGAAATAAAAATCACGTCCGCCATAGTTGAATGCCGCCAAACTCTCCATTTACTTTTTTTTTCATATTTTCATCCCGCTTCGCTCATGCTGTTGGTCACGAGTTGCTTAATACCTTTTCTACCCACCATGGAGGTTATGCTTCACGTACGTCTGCCTTTTAAGTTGTTTTATGATTTTCTTTAAAAAAACAGTCTTAATTCGGTATAGAGTTTTAGAGACTTTTTAATTACGCGTCTCAATAATAAAATATCAATTTTAGTCATTGCAAAATTCAATTAAAATTATTCCAAAAAGTTTTACTCGCATTTTTAAATTAAAAAATGTTTTAACACATAATTTTTCTTTAAGTACGGTTCATACTTACCTACTAGTTAGATATTGGCCAGTATCATAAAGTAATATAATCTCAAAGAAAAATGAAAGGTTTGAAAAAAGAATGCAGTCTCCCGTCTCCTATTTAAACTCGCCTACCTACCTATCGCGTGGCGTATAGATCGCAATCTAGTTTTTATGTGAGAGATCAAATTTCTCTAGAACAATAACATTCATAACAGCTGGTGTGAACCGCTTTGTTCATTTAATCTGTGGACTTTATTATGTAATTGTGGATATGACCTCAATGTGAATAAAAACTGTATTTTTCTTGGATTATGTATAATATATTTGTACAATAATAATATGGCTATAATTGTTTTCTTGCTACCTAGAAAGATTTTTTTGCTTTAAGATTATAGAATTCGTACGTGAAAATTGATATTTATAATATAACAAGCGGCGTCAAGTTAGGAAAATAAGTTTATATAATTGAATTATATCGTATTTATTTTAATTAACATAATTATTATGTTCGTTTGTCTAATTAGGTACAATACTATAAGCAATTAAATTATATACCGCTATTTCAATCTATAGTGCAACCGGCTCGTTGGTCTAGGGGTATGATTTTCGCTTAGGGTGCGAGAGGTCCCGGGTTCAAATCCCGGACGAGCCCAACCGCTTTTTTTTCTTTACTTTTAAAAATGTTTCTTTCTGTATTGGTTTTATATTTTTTACTTTTTAACTCAGTCCTTCAAACAAGCTTCAGAGGATTAAAAAGTAATTCGAAATATTTATACCATTATTTTATTTATTTGCATCTTAAATACAGCCGTTGTTAATTTATGAGTTTGTTTGCATGACTTATTTGTCGTTACACAAAAATTATTGACGATATATTTACGTAATTATATTTTTTTATAGTAAGCAACTACATGAAAATTTTCTTGCTCTGAAATACGTGTGAACGCCATCTAGTGGCGAGAAGAGTAACGACTTCATAATGATTATGTTGCTTTCCGCCTAGCTCACAGCACGAGCGTATGCCACGCTCTTTCCAGTATTGCGATATAAAATAAAAAATATATATTGTTAATATTAGTTAATAATTTATTACGGTTAATTGTTTGTTTTGCTATTATACTTTTATTTCTTTTTCAACATGATTTGTCCGATAGGATGTTATTTTGTAGTAAGTAAAAAAAATTGTTCGTTAACATTAATTTTAGTAAAAATTTAAAGACTTACGCTCAGTTGCACAAAGATTTTTTAAAGACGACATTTAGTAATGAGACATTAAAACTTTAAAGTTCATTAAATTTAAAATTGGAACACAAAATAGTTCTAGCTAATGTCTCTTTAGCATTGATAGGGTGCTAATGTCGTTTTGTGCAACGTAAAAACTACGCTAAGGTGTTCTTTTGACACTTCAATAAATAAATTTAATGGAGCATTAGGGATAATGCCGACATTAAATTTTAAAGTTCGTTTCTGCAACTGGGTGTTAGGCCCGGAAAATAGGAAATTTAAACCGAGACTTAAAACTCGATTTTGTCATTATTTGACAATTCTATACCTAATACGTAATTAGACAAACGAACTTATTCTATGGCTCTTATGTCAAAATTTGTTAAAGTCGAGATTTAAACAGGGTGTAAAATTTTCTGCAAGTGGCCCCTAAAGAATTAGTAAAAACTACAACTACAACTAATTTTACTTTTTAAACTAAGATTACCTAATACATGTTACCTAATGAAAATCTGTTGATTATCTGTAGAATTATAAAAAGGTTAAGGTTTTATTGATATAGTTATCAACAGTGAAACATCAATATTAAATACAAAAATCAGAAAGTATATTTCTACTTAGTTAAATGACATCAACAGCTCAAAAAGCTAAGAGAAAATAAAAATTAAATACTGGACATGAAGTAGTCATCAGCTGGGCAAGGGTCGTTCGTATCCACGGGTTTATACCTGTATATCTTTCCTTTGGTGCCGATCACTATGTTGTTTTTATTGTCGAAGGCCATACCTGTAATCTTGAAGCCAACTTGTCCTATCTTTACAGGTAAAATACTCTTTGTAAATAACCTAAAAAGCGATCCTTTGACAGCAACTATAGCTTCATCATTATTGTTAAGTTGTAGTATGTATTTCAGTTCCCTAGTGAAACCTTTATACTGAATTGGTTCATAGAAATCTACAGAGAAGAAATATAATCTCCCGTCAACGTATTCGTAAAAGGCGTTACCTTTACTATCTAGTACAAAGCTGTACGCTTTAGGAATTTTGTCATACCTTTTGATAGCAGCAGAGCCGTTCATGAATTTAAAAATTTCATGGTTAGTTCCCGTAGCTATGTACATCTGGTTATCTGCTTTGTCTATAAATATATTTCTCACATCGTCGTCTCCAATAGGCCTTTCTGCTGTGATTTCTGTTCGTGAATAATCATACGTGACCAAGCCTTGATTTGTTCCTATGTATATGGTGTTTGTGGCGCCATCTATGCCTACACATTGTCCTGAAACATCGTCTGAAACTGGTAGCTCTTTGACGCCTAGCGATCCAAGTTTTAGTATATGGATCCCTTTAGTATAATTTCTTTTGTGTAGAATAAAGAATATATGCTCGGTTCTTGGATCTATGACTATGCCAGTAGGGTACCCATCTATAGTGGCTATTAACTGTCTTTTGTAGTACTCGTTCCCAATTTTCGTTTTCTCACATTTTTCGGCTCTGTCTCCCGCTATGAGAAGAAACAGGACGGGTATGATGGTAGCGATTGTGCTTTTTAATGTTGTCATTTTCGTAACATGTCTTTCTGCTTGTCGCTGTAAAATATGAAATTGATTATAAGTATAATACTAAAAATAAAATAATGCATATACAATTATACTAAGTGCCACAAGTAAACGGAAATAAAACTAAATTAAGGTTGAAAATATTTATAAATTTTGACAGTATTTTAGTCTGACGTGCTAACTAATATCTGTATTTTTTTTTTACTTTTGACATTAATTATAATACATAGTTTTTTACACGTATATTGCAATAAGTTTTTGAACTAAATAAAGGACATTTTTGTTGTTATCTAAAAACAATTATAATAGTAGCGAAGGTAAAACTAAATGCTAAACGTAAACAAATATATTAAGGCACGTATCTATTTTTGGTCGAGTTTTAAGGCATTAAATAATGTTTTTTTTATCAAATAATGTTTTTTTTTTATTCAGAAAATATTTATTTCTATTGTTATTCATAAACTGTTCTTGATTATTCGCAGGCTGAAAAAAAGATGATACGTTGATGGTGCGACGGTACGTTCATGAATATTTTTTCAAGTTTACTTGAAGATAATTAAAAAATAAATAAAAGAAATACTTAGAGAAATTGGTAATGACATTGTCTAAATTATTCTAGTTTTTTTGGTTTGCCTTTTATTATTTTCTAAACCTTAATAAAATCAAAAAGGCGCGCCCGCTTCTGCCAGTCCAGTCACCCGCCGGGCATTGTCTCGCTCGAAGATTCTGGTCTTAAAATAATTGTTACTGATTGGAATGAAACAATTTTTGAATGAAGTGGAAATTAATTTTTGAAATTTTTTGACAAGTTTTTTTGCGGCAAAATAATGTCAACACCGGTTTTTTTATGAGGAAAAATCACCTACTTATTATTGTTTTGAACAGATAATTTTATAATTGAGAAATAATTTTAAAATTATTTTCTTTTGTATAGCTTAAATTAAAAGAAAACTGAACTAGAAAAGTAACAAAAATAAATAATTATAAAATATTTGTACAAAGTATTTTTTCTTACTCTATTAAAAAATTGTTTATTCCCAGCTCGTCCATTTATGACCTAGTTTTTATTACGATTTTCTGCAGCACGACCAAATCAGGCCGTAATGTAGGACAAGATGATAAATTACAAAGAAAAAAAACTCAAAAATATAAGATTTTTAATTAATGTTATTTAAAGAAAAATACCTGTCAAATGTGTGGCGGGAGCTGCGTACCGGTCTACCTTCGTGACGCCGTTTCTGGTCTCTTTATAAAACATTACGCCCATTGTGTCATATGACGAGTGCCTCTGTAAACATTCCCTGTGGGATTGTAAACTCTTGTCTATGGGGTGATTTATTATAATATAATAAGCGGTTTGAGAAAAAAGATTTTATTGTAATAAATAAATAAATATCCTCAGTCATTCACACCTATCCACATATCACCATTTTAAACAACTAATGCTGCTTGTGTTACGGATACTAGATGACGGATAAATAGATTTAATAGATATATACTTATAAATATTCAGAAAATTTACAATACAAAATAAAAATATATTTAAATATCCAAGACTGGTGAACAAATGCCTGTATTCATCACACAAACGTCTTTTCCTCTCAAAATGGCGACGCCTTGAGACCGGCGTACAGACCACTCGACCACGGAGGTCGTATTGAGAAGCAAGCTTATTGCCGTTACGGGAACTATAGAGAATCCATAACCACTGTAATTTCAACTTCCAGCTGCCAGGGCAGAAGTCACATCACTAAGTAGAATATGGAATGTGGTGTACCGTGGTGGCCCATACTGCTCATGTGTGGGTCCATGAGGCGGTTCTGTGGGACATAATTATATAAGATGAGGACGTTGGTCCTTTTAGGTGCCTATTTCTTTTTTTAATACGCTTTTGTTAGCTTCACTTGAAACTAACTATGTATGTAAGAAAATCTTGGAATCTTAATTTGACCCACTTCTCGGTCTTCGATTAGGATGAAATTTTGCACACGCTCTGAGTTCTGATGACAATACATGACTAGCTAAGTTAATTTGGTATCTTTTGCAATGAACTGTACTTAGCTTAATGAAGAGATGAATGTTATGGAACTCGCACTTTTTGTCGTACTTGTGTCAAGGTCATCGACGTTCAGCCTATATACGTCCCGCTGCTGGGCACAGGCCTTCCTACAGGTAAAACACATCAGGAGTATGGGCCGTAACACCACTACGCTGGCTAACGTGTAAGGGTATAAGCATATGAAGCTGTTTGTATGAATTTTGAAGTTTTAAAGATAAGGTCAATGTATGTATTGCTGTGCCATAGCAGTGACTCTTCTCATTTTATTTTGGCTTCTACGGAAGATCAGTGTTGTAAGCTCATTACGTTTTCGCAACAATATACTGGGTAGTAGCCTTTTCTGTGGCATATTTTATTGTATTACGTGTAGATATTAGGTTAAGATGTCACAGAATAAATGCTTTTTTTTTCTTTCATATAAAGATACAAGGGGGAGGATGTAAGGAGATTGACCTTGCTGAATTTCTGACCTCAGGACAAGGTCCCCTCTGGTTAAAATTCCTTGTCTTAATAAAAAAAAATGGTAGAATACCTAGCGAGGGAGGCCCACCGCCACCATGGCCCCGTGGACTATATACCGGTTTTAAGGTGTGTAAAATTATAGTTAAAATGAAAAGACGTCTAACGTATTACTGTTGGCTACAACTTACAAGTCTGCCTATAGTAGGTTGGTAGGTGGTGAAAAGGACTGCCACTGCCACTGCCGCTGCTTCTCGCTTTGCCAGCAATAATTCCCTAAATATTGCTGCAGTAGGATCGGGAATGTGTATTAATGTGTACTTACACACGCATTTTAAACAAAAATGGGATTTTCAAAGTATTGAAGAACTCGAGATTCAGTTCTTCTCTTTCTAATGTTCGTTATTTTATAATCTATATTATAGATTTATTTGTTTTATTTGTACGTGATTGTTTGCATGAATAAAATGTTTTCTTTTGTCTTCGATGAATTTGAGCTAATTAAAAAAGGAAGTCTGAAAAAAAGATCAGCCTGTATCAGCACTTAGAAATGCTAGACAAATAGTGATGTAACCTGTGTAACTGAAGAAGTCTATAATTCTAAACAATCCTACTACCTTATTTTGAGAATAAAAATTTATTGATAGTTAAGAATCTAGTCAAAGACGGTCGTGCGACATTTTAAACAAGATTATAAAACTGTAAGTACTTTAAATTAATTGTAATAAGCATCCGGTGGATGTTTTTAATAATTAAGTAGTAATTAGATACAGCATTGATAATGATTTAGGTATCACACTTAAGTATTAGGCCTAGGTATAAAGTACTCAATGTATTCAGTTTGATTTTAGCACTACTTTTTCATGTAAGTATTAACCTAACCAACATACATGTAATCACGACTATTATAATCAGAGACTAGGCAAAAGCACCGCAAAAGCAGTCCACTTCCAAATTCCGCGCTTCACCTAGCAGTGTGCACATGTGCTCAGCATGACAGGTGGTGAGCCCGTCGCCGCTATACGCTATTGGATGTTGTGCAGTTCTAAGTCCATTAGTAACTAGGTAATTGGGACTAAATGTATTCAATTCGGTTTAAGCACTGCTTTATCATGTACCTCTACCTACGTAGGCTAAAATTAAATCTAATCCTACAAAATTTTAAGCATCTGGTGACGAAAGAACCTCAAAATTCGTGGGGATGTTGGTATGGACCTTTTAAGGTTCTGCTTTTAAAGATTCTAGAACGTTGCCAACCCTAAAACCAATGCAGGGCAGTAGGCTATTTTTGGCCAATTCATATCACTCTTGCTTCTGGTAATAGGGTTGTCATAACTTTAAAATAAATCCCGTAGCCTGCCTTACTTGGGTATTGTAAAATATTTTAGATTTAAACATGAGCAAATTTAATTCACTCTCAAACATTTAATTCGCAAAATTTTCGACTTGAGGATTTTGTGGTTCAGTGTCATTTAAACAGTAATTTGTCAATATTATGAATATCAAGATTATTCTATTGATCATTCTGATATTCGTTCAATAAATCGAGAGGAGCTCAGTGGCGGTGACGTAGTGGTTCGTACGTTTTGGCTTTCGATATTAAAATAAAAACCATTTTCGTCATGGCCAGTCCTGGGATGGGCGACCAAATCATGATTTCGAGTTCCTGTGAAGCACTGTCTTCCAAAGCACGAGATTTGCTATGTTCTCAATACGGAAAGCCGCAGCGTACGAACCACTATACGACAGAGCTCTTTCTTTCTAATTGCCTACTTTAAATAAAGCACATGAAATTCAGTATCAAATGTCAGTCTTTATTGCCGCAGTTATCACTATAGTTTATCACTCGCATTCATCTGCGCTGTATTTATAAATAACTCCATTCGTTGCCAAAAATATGTCATCTCCATCGAAACTTATACCAGAAGGTATAAAGTTTAGATCCATTAACTTTATTGGGATAACGTTGTCAGGTCTTAGCAGGTACAAACCATCGTTAGAAGCTAAAATAACTCGACTGCTATTATCTACAGCCATAGCTCTCGCGGAATTTTTTCCGATACCAACAAATTCTATAGGTTCTGTGAAACCTTTAAGTAAAACCTTAACATATTTAGCATTGCACTCATAAAAGACGTTGTCCTCAGCATCTACTGCTATAACGTACGCACACGGAATATTATCAACTTTTCTCTTCTCGTTTTTCTTTAAATTAATAGTAAACACTTCATTGTCAGGATATATCACTGCGTATAGTTCATCATTGTGTTCTGGCTTGAAAAGCATAACAATGTCTTCGTCTTTAAGACTAATGAAGTTAGCTTTATCTGTTTTGTTAAGCACGCTGAGACCATCGTCACTAGCTATGTAAACCTTATTATTTTTAATGTCTACAGCTGCGGCTTGGCCATTAACGTTATCAATTTTGATAGGCATGCCGTTTCTTAGAACGTACTGATCCATTCTTGTTTGTTCTTCATCATTGTGTAGAGAGTCTACGTCTATTAATGTGAAGAATACATCTTTGGTGTGTGGATTGACGGCTAAGTTTGTGGGTAGACCTTTGATGGTCAAAATTGAAGCTCTTTCGTAGCGTTGGTGGTCGTAGACGTAGGAACAAGGTTCTGATGCCACTAGTGCCGTCACTAAAAGCAGGTATCGCAGCATCCTTAATTCTGGAACAGAATACACGTGGTTAATTCCGTTTTTGCACGTAGCTGTATTATATTACGACCAATGTAAATCATTTGTGGGTTGTGATACATTGTAAATCATTTGTGGGTTGTGATAATTAACAGCAGAAACCCTATCTATTCGAAATACTAACAGAGCCTAGGAGTAAGTGGGCGAATAGATGGGTCACAATGCTTATGGCTTCATTAAAGTTAGCACGAGAAGTATTTTCAAAAAAATATTCGTAGCATAATATTGTCAGGACCGTTTTCAGACCGGACAGGAAAAAAATACGCTTATGCAATTCACTCTTAAGTTACCGATAGTAAATTTATGAAGAAATAAGTTTGTGCTTGTCGTAAACTATTAAAACCCCGTTTGAAGCCAGAGATGTATATTTATTTAGATCACGAAAATGCATGTATTGCGCGTGCTCGAAAACCCCGACCAAACGTCGGGGTTGGCCACTGTTAACTAGTCTATCCGCTTCCGAATGGCTGCAAGAACTAAATAAAAGGGCGTAAAAAATACCTCGTGTAAAAATTGGCGGAGGGCCATCGGCAGCATCGGTATCTATCAATCAGTTTGGATCTACTGTCCCAAAATTTCGGCTTTGACACAGTAGACGTTAACAAGTTGACACGATTGATTTCAATACAAATCGTTATATTTGCGTTACCTATATTAGTCTGACCTGACCTGTATATCTCTGAATAAAACTCATAGAGTACAGAAAGAAGGGTATATTCTGGAACATCCCTCCTAAGTCTTCGTCATTTTAACAATCTGCGTGTCTTTCAGTGCAGATTTGATCCGTATGTTGATAGAGACAATAATTAGAAATGTTTGTTATAACAAATCAACAAATAATCATAGGAAAAGGTTATCTCAATTTATTTCAATATTATGTAACTATATGCCCATTTCAATTATGTCAAAAAGTACATTTAATTTAAAGTAGGTCACATTTAAAAGTACATGTCATAAGCATATAGCTTTTTAGCTTAAAATAATATGTCAAGATAATAATATTAATTGCATGCTGGTGAATGTCAACAAGTCCACGCCACGTAGTATTGGCTGAAATGCTAATGTTCAGGTGGATGTGTGGTGTGACGAGAATGGATAGAGTGAGAAATGAATATATTGGGAAGTCTAAAAGTTGCCCCGATTGCTGATAAACTGAGAGAAAAACTACTTTCTTTGTATGGACATGTAATGAGGAGTTATGGACTTGAAAGTGGATGGGCGTGTGGGGAGAGGAAGACCAAAGAAAAGATGGATAGATTGTGTGAATGATGATGTGATGAGGATGGGAGTGAGTGTTGATTTGACGAGTGATACAAGAGAGTGGAAGAGGAAGACAAATAGAATTGGGAACAGGAAAAAGAAGACGTTTAGAAAAACGGTGCTTTTTAAATAATTCTAATATTAATATTAGTTCAAATAATGTCTTTTGGTGTCTATGTTTAATATACACAAGGTTTGTTTTCTTGGTGGTGAAATAAATGAGGAAATTGGTAAAATGAAAAAACTCATTAAAAAAATATTCATAAAAACGAAATTTAGATATATTCACCCTAAATACCTATAAGGAAGTACAAAAAGTTGGTTGGCTGATTAATAATAATAATAATACCTATTCTAGGCATAAAGTTATACTTAGGTATGCTAGTTTTTATCACGTCAAGTTTATAAACGCAAGTCAACTAAAGTTATCTTGAAATGATGTCACAAGCCAAAATAATTAAGATATCAGGTCTCAAAATAAGAAAAAATATTACAATAACAAATTTAAAAAGTTGGCTTACAACTTATTTTTTTTTCTCAAATAAAATAATGGTGGATGTAGGATAAATTAATTTTTTTTCATTATTTTTTTAATAACATTAACATAACATGATTATAATTATTTCTCGTTTTCTGTACACATTAACGTATCTAATTCGTTACATAATATATAAATACTAGCGACCCGCTCCGGCTTTGCATTGGTTACGCCCTTTTACCCGGGTAGAGTTTCGTAAAATTCTTTCTTAGCTGCTGTCTATGTCTTACACCCTTTAAGGAACCTACTTGCCAAATTTCAAGTTGGTAGGTCTTATAGTTTCTGATATTTCCTGACAAACCAGTGAGAGGTATTTCACTTTTGTATACCCAAGATTTGTAACACAAACCCAAATCAAAAAATAAATAGGTACTGTTAATTATAGGGTCCGGCCGTTATGGCCCCAGTCCGCTTTGCCCCCGGCCGGAATGCACCCACATTTTAGTTTGAACATTATATTATTAGTATATTATTAGTTTCGACTGTTAATACAGCAAACAAATTATATTATAAAAGATACGTTAGGCGTCGACACAACCGCTCCAGACGCTCAATCTGATAGGAATGAAAAATTGGAGAACAAAACAATTAAAAACGGATAGTTGCTTGATTTAAAACTAGAATCAAAGAGAAAATGAGAAGAGCACAATGAGAGCAAAGAGCGCCTCGTTACAATTTCATTAATAATGACATATCTTTATAGATGTAAAATGGTCTGGATTTAGTAGAAGAAATGTTATTATTAGCGATATCTTGCAATATCCCTTTTGCGGCCTTTTTAGACTATCTATAACCAATTTGGAAAAGTATTACACTCACTTATTCTACTCTATAAGTTAATATTATATTGTTTCTTGAATAAGTCATTTTCATTTGATTATTAAATGAAAATAAAATTTTACTTACCTATGAAATTGGTGTTTTGTATGGAGATTTTGGGGAATTCTGCATTTTCCATACTAACATTTTTTCAGTTTTCTTCACAACGACAAATCCAAAGATCATTTATCATTAGACAAGCTTTAGTAATATGTGTAATATTACACTTCATAAAAATTATTTATCGTCTTTAAGTAAATGCAAATAAAATGATGTATTCGGGAGGCACTTATAAAGAGTTGTCTCCGTGTCCAATTTTAACACAATTAAACTTACAACAAAGTATCAAAACAAATCAAAAGAGCTCAAAAATATAGTCTATTTTTAGACGAAGTAATTATTTTGTAGGAATACTCTGAATCTTAATAGTTACAGACAAAATACTAAGAGAGAAAAAAAACACCAATTTCATAGGTAAGGACCCAATATATCGTGAAAAGTGAAATGAAATTTAAGATTACATGTGAATAATTAACTTACGTTTCTCTTCAGATATGGCGTCAAGTAAACTGAAGATAAACCAACCAGTTAAAATTGAGATCACGAGCTCCCACTTATCTCGGTTCAACGTTCACTAATCGATTTAGGCCAAACTTTGGTCGATGGTTCAGCTAAATTATTATAAATAAGTTACAAATAAATACAATAATAACTAACAAATTGTTTGTTCGTATGTCTGTTTCGTAATGTTGTGTTTACAGTCTATTGGCCTCTATATATGTGGTTTAATAGGAAGGAAGGAAGAAGGTGGTGCGGTGTCCATTGTTTGGTAAAAACGTACGGCAATTTCGTGATTTTATGTTTTGTTTTATGTAAAGAGGGGGCAAACGGGCAGACGGCTCACCTGATGGTAATTATTAAATGATTAAATATATTGGGTCCTTACCTATGAAATTGGTGTTTTTATTCTGTCTTAGCAATTTGTCCGTAACTATTAAGTTTCAGAACATTCTTATAAAATAATTGCCTCTTCTAAAAATAGACCATATATTTGAGCTCATATTATCTAATTTGATAATTTTTTGTAAGTTTAATTGTGTTAAAATTAGACACAAAGACAATAATTTTTAACTGCCTCCCGAATACATCATTTGATTTGCATTAACATAAAAACGATGAATAATTTTTATCAAGCGTGTTCACACACATATTGCTAAAGCTTTTCTAATGATACATGCCAAATATTATTATCTCTGGATTTGTCGTTGTGAAGAAAACTGATAAAATGTTAGTATGTAAAATGCAGACATCCCCAAAATCTCCATACAAAACACCAATTTCATAGGTAAGGACCTAATATTTAGTTCGTTTTTTTCTCTTTTTTTTACTCCGTGGCCGAGTAGTACCTACGAGCGGCAATTTCCAGACGGCTGCTGTCTCAGGTACTGGGTTCGAATCTTGTAGAGGTAGGTATGTTTATGTGATGCAAACAAGCATTTGCTTTCGTTTACAGTCTAGGTTATCCATCATCTAATGCTCTTGGACTGACAGTAAGCCTGTTTTGGACGCGACGCAAATTTTTCCTGTGTCTACAAACGGTGTTAGTTGATAAGTTAATTAATTAAGTTAAGCCGAGTTTAATTTTTTTATATTTATTCTTTCATTTCTAGTAGTCGTACTGTAAATGGTTATGTAGACTTTTGTTTAACAAATGAAATAGGGTCGATAATCATAACAAATGTCAGGTACTTTATCTTTTTTATTCAAAATCTGTGAATATTGATAGACGATCTCCTAAAACACACTGATACCTTGCCAGTAAGTTTATTGTCCCACATAATAATTGCCGTTATCGGGCACAAAAGAAAATCCATAACCACTCTAACCAAATCAAAATTCTAAAAGCCAAGACAAATGTTACATAACACTAAATAGAATATCGGCCGGCAGTCCGATTGCGTTTTTTACACTGATAAGTAAGTAATTATTCAGATTAACACACGATACTTTCTCCGGCAAGCAATGGAAACAGTACTTTGTTATGATTGGGCGAGCGCGAAGAATTGCGTGCGCGCAGAGCGAATTCGCGCCCTACCAAATCTAAGGAGTTTCCTTGGTTTTTATGAGCTGCTTACTGTTGGTGTTAGTTACCGAATTAAATTAAGGGTGTTAATTAATTAGATAATAAATTAAATATTATGAGTTATTAGTGAGGCGTTTGCCCTAGTTACGTAAATGGAGTGTTTATTTTGTTGTTGTAATTATTTATTACCGACCTCCGCAAATCCTCAGGTTGTTGAGAGCTCGGTGGCGTAGTACATACATACATAAGTCCCGCCTTTTTCAGAGAGAGAGGCAGAGATTACATCATTCCACTTGCTACGATCCCTGCATATTTCTTTCGCTTCATCAACTCTCATTACGGTCCTCACACATGCTCGGCGATTTCGGGTACTTTTGATCTGGCCCATCTCAAGAACGTCTTTAATTATATCGAGGAACGTTCGCCTAGGTCTGCCTCGTCCCGTATCTCCACTCATACCTGATTTGTATATCCCTTTTGTCAATCTCCATCTCCATCCATCCGTAGTGGTTAGTACGCTTTAGGTTTCGATCGAAAACAAAGCTACACGTTTATCCGTTGGCACGTTAATCCGTTGGCACGTTAATCCGTTGGCACGTTAATCCGTTGGTCCCGGTCGCTATTGCAACCGTGAGTGTGGTGTTACGGCCTTACTCCTCCTGTGCCCAGTGGTGGGACGTATTGGCTGAGGAAGTATTATTTACCAACTTTCAGGCACATCAAATTTTCATTGTAAAAAAATATTAGGTCCTTACCTATGAAATTGGTGTTTTGTATGGAGAATTTGGGGATGTCTGCATTTTACATACTAACATTTTTTCAGTTTTATTTACAACGACAAATCCAAAGATAATAATATTTTGCGTGTATCATGAGACAACCTTAAGCGATATGTGTGATATCAAACTTCATAAAAATTATTTATCGTTTTTAAGTGAATGCAAATCAAATGATGTATTCGGGAGGCACTTAAAAAGAGTTGTCTCCGTGTCCAATTTTAACACAATTAAACTTACAACAATTTATCATAATAAATCAAAAGAGCTCAAAAATATGGTATATTTTAAGACGAGGTAATTATTTTTTATGAATACTCTGAAACTTGATAGATACAGACAAAATACTAAGAGACAGAAAAAACACCAATTTCATAGGTAAGGACCCAATATTGTTATGAAAATATGCTGGTCGGTGAAAGAACGGTTTAGTGGACATGCTCTGTTACAAATAATATTTATTTTTGTTGCTATGGTCGTCATATTATGCTCCACTGTAGTATATATGTAGATCTTTATGGGACACTTGTTACTTGTGTCACAGTAAGCAATAGGTGAACTTATCTCAAAATAGCTGTTACCCGCGACTTCGTCCGCAGTTACTATGGTTTTTTAACTATCCCACGGGAAACCTTTAATTTTTCGGAATGAAAAGTATCTAAGATGTTGACCAGGGATATAAGGTATCACCATGCACATTTTTTATTGAAATCGGTCCAGCTATTTCGGAGATTAGTCCTTACAAACAGACGAACAGACAGAGAAACAAAAAAAATTAAAAATATATATTTTGGTATTTTCTCTCTTTTTAGATTAGGCATTCGACCTCTTCAGTTTTATTATATGTATATAGATAAAGATCTCATTCATCCAACTCGCCAACTCACAAAGCACTTATAGTGTTTGATCATTTTAAGCAGAGTACAAAATATGATTGTAGTGCCGGTTTTCTTAGCTTAGCTATACTTTGATGAAAAAAAATACTAATCGAGACTTGTAGGTCTTAATACCTCTGCCTTCGGGAATAGGTAAAGGTGTGATTATAAGTGTATCTTTTTTTTAAATTATAGTAAATCTTAAATCGGTATGCTTAGTGGTTGAGAAATCCTGGTATTTTCTGGTAGAACCATCTCCAAGTTCCCAAAAATATTTATGACAAATGGGTGTCAGGGGAATCTAAGAGGTAAACTTGTAGTATCGGCCACACGTATTGTGGGAAAAGCACTGATTTAGAGTAATTAAAAAAAAATCTAAATTCAAAAGCATTTATTCAGTTTAGATGCGTCTTAGCGCATGCTTATGAATGTCATAAACATTTTACAATATTCCGTGAAAGAAAAAACTACACCATCTGTTCACAAAAACTACCAGGAGGCCTTGTTCTGAGAAGAACGGGCAAGAAACTCAGCAAGTTTCAACCCTCCCTTTACATTAGCATCATTTAAAAAATGTCATAAACTACAACGTCAATGAAGTTTAAAAGAAAAAATAGGTACTTATTTTAAATAATATTCTGCAGTTTACCACATTTTCCATCACAAACATGTACACTAAAGTATAATCTAAAAAAGCAGTATCTACATATCGATAAATAACTATCTTAACTACTTGCCGCGCCATACTGTCCTGAAGCAAATGTTATTAATTAGACAATTTCTACCGATCAGACAAGCATGATTTGACCAGACACCGACAGTGGCACCTGTTCACAGGCATGATGCATGAATCAGCCATCGCTTCACTCAACCATATTTGAGGGAACGTAGCGACCCGACGCACACTACACCACAGCAGAGTCATTTTAGTGAGCAAGACACACCCATGTATTCCGACTATTATACAAAATATACACAAAGAATATAATAAAGTCTATTTTCTTCCACAGATTTCTACGATGCAGCAGGCGATTTTCAACTGCCTACTGTTAGCCATGTCATACTGCCGCCACATCACAGCAGAATATCAGAACACCAGCATATTTCGAAACGAACAAATTATTTTTGCGTCAGACTTCAACATCACTCGAATACTAGTTCCAGCAGATGGTAACAGATACATACACGCTGATACATCAGACATACCTTCCATATTTTTTGCTATATCAGACCCGAAGTTAGAAGGGGGTAGTTGTATTTACGTACTAGAAGGTTTCGCTGCATACGAAATTTTAGAAGGAGGACGCGATATAACAGCAGACTATAGTTTCGACAAAACTATATTCTTCGGTGCTAAAGATGGCATCTACAAGTACTGCCCAGACTCCTTATCAGCTAAAAGATATGGACCATTTAAAGATGACATCATTCAACTCCAAAAAGCCAATGGCTCGGACACAATTTACATTTTAACCAGCGACCAAAAAATATTTAAAATAGAAAAGAATGGTACCGTCAGAACTAGGGTACAAAACATCCAATGTGCTCATGAATTCGTCCTGGATACGTTGAATAATATATATTATATATCGTGTGCAGATCGTATGCCTCATATAGTTAAGTCTGATGGTAATATCCTCTCTGTAGAACCTAGTATTTTAGATGATTTTAAAATGGTCAAATTAATAAGGCCTGCTTTCATAATGGAGAACTGTGTGCCATTTTTCGGTGACGGTCAGTTATACATCCTTTACTCAAATGGTACTAGTGAGAAGAAAGAATTTTATATCAATAATGTACCTACTGCCTTTAGTGTGGATGCAGCGTTGTATCTCGTAGCTGCTTTAGATGGAAAGATATATGAATTTAATGTTATGGAGGTGTTACTTAGGTCAATGTTTGGGTTGTCTTCTGACTGGCCTAAGGATGTTACGAAAATTATTATGTCTATTATTGATTCAGCGAAAGAGAATATTTATGGCTACCATAAGGGATGGAATCCGTCATCAAATTTAATTTGAATGCTTGACGACTACTACGTACTCAAATAGTGTTACAATAGAGATTTGGACTCAAAATATTTTAGCCTACTGTTCCTAAAATGTAAAATATTGCAGAGCATTCCAAACTATTGATGTCTCTTTCTTCTCAGATCGTTTTCCTGGTGATAAAGTGAGATGGAGTACGTTTTGTAGTCCCTTATAATAATAACTCGATCATAGGTATTTTAGTTTCATTTTTTTCTAAGTCAATTAGATAAGGCTGCAAGCGAATGTACGAAATCTTCTGTTTTTTAATAAAATTTATACTCTTTTATAATAATAATAATACTCTAAGAGTCTTTACACTTATTATAATATTTTTTAAGTTGCTGCGAGAAAAACAATGCGAGTACAGCAGCAGCGTATGAATAGAATTAACATTTTGTTCCTTATTTACAATTTTGAGTATTGTTTTATGTGATAATATTTTTATTATTGTTGTAATTGATTGTATCGTTGGTGTTAGTTCTTCTACGAGTACCATTATTATTGTATTTTTCTTTGTGTGACCTTAAACAGCATTTTAAATTTTCTTGGTAAATTACCTTTCTACATTTTACGCATGATATTGATAAACTTTCTATTATTTAATAATGCGTCAACAAAATGACTCCTTTTTGCTAATCAATGTCAAAATTACCAGTCGCCCAGTAATGTTTGACAGGTATTGGTGGATTGTATTTGCCATTTAATTAGTTGAAGGCAGGTACTTGCAAAATAACGTAGGCCATCCTTCCCAATGTTTCTTTCCCTACCCGCAATGCACACTGAAGAGTTTAACAACGCGCGCAAGAGGCGCGCCCCACCAGTCATCCGCTGTTCGTCACCCGCTGACGTTACCCGCTGCTAATTGTTAGTTCCGCTGCCCGTTGCCCGTCGGTTACCGCCGTGATTTCCCAACTTCACATACACTGCACCGAGGGCAGTTATAACGGTCGAAGTTCGAATCTTGGTGAAAGTTCGCTTGTCACCGCCGTTTTACACCGCCTCATCCTCAGCCAAGCGAGCCTGGGCCGCTAGCGCGTCCGCAGGAGCTGCCGCCAGAAAAGCAAGTAAGTGTGCATTTTGCTTCCTATCCTTAGAGAGCTGCGACTTCTTCTTTTCTGTCCTTTGCAGCTCTTATAAACTCCTACACATAGGTTGCGTTATTGCAAGCGCCTGTTGTATCTTTTTTAAACCGCAGAAATACAGTCCACTAAAACTCCGCTACCGAAGGGGAAAAAGATCCAGCAGGTATACTAAGTTTGTATTTGCTGATAATGTTGATGTATTTATTAATTACATATTATAAAATGTGCATAATTGCAAGATCTTAGTAAACAGTCAATAGTTGGTTCTGCATGAAGATTAAAAATGAATACAAATGTAGTTTGATAGTTTTTAGATGAGGATTAGACCATTTATTTGTAAAGGCCGATTTACAACAGACGAGCGAATGCTCATTCGATCCACACTCTTTACAATTCATTTAGTGTAACAGTTTATACAACATAGAGTATTCTTCCGTTGTTCTGTCTGAGTTCAAAAGATTCTGTTGTGTATTCTGGGAATGTTCGCTTGCTTGCTGTAAATAGTTCTAGAGCGTGCGAACAGTTACTTAGGGCTTTCTTGCTCGGGCGTGCTCGCTACTCGGAGCGATCTTAGAAAGTGTTTGTGTTCGAGCGAGCAAAGAGGTTTACACTAAGATTATGGAAGAATCATAGAGATATTAGGAAATAATGCTTCTGTTCTAGCTGTAGTTCTTTGTTAGTTTAGTTTAAGCCCACCTTAAGAGAACAACGAGTCGCTCTATATGTTCTAGTATATTACTCCCAAGCTGTAAAAACAATAAGGAGTCAAACCTCTCATTATTTTACGGGTTATTTTGTACATTTTATATATCTTGTAGACATCAGCAAATATAAAGCTTACAGCTAAATAAATTATTTGTGGAACCGACTGATAATAAAAGGCATAATAAATTTTGATTGTGTTTTGTATATAAACTGGATTCATTTTCTATGTAAGTCCCTGTTTATAAAAATCAAATGAATGATTTCTTTTTATGAAAAAAAATTATTTTAGTACAAAATAATTACATATCATCAGAATGAACGAGAGTTACAACTATTTCCCGCTAGGGACGCTTAGCACGTTTCCCATAGAAATTGACATTCTCGCAACTTTAAAAGTTGAGAAATAACAATGAAAACTTATACCAGGGGTAGGGGTACTTAAAAAGTGTCCGTATAATAGAAAATTCTTATATTAAATCAGAAATCAGAGAACCGCAGTCATTTTTTTTTGTTACCGGAAAAGTTGAGCAATATATCTGTTTAGGGTGGGATTTAAAAAAAGAAACAAGATATACATACTGTAATTTTTTTTCTAGTAATATAGAAAAATATAATGAAATGAAATATTTTTTGCGTAGAAGCAAATTGGTCCAATGTAAAGTATGCTATTCCAAAATGTAAGGAGTTTTGTCGCCAGCCTAGTCCTCAGCCTATATACGTATGGTATACAGTATAGGCCGTAACACCACCACGCTGGGTCAAGCGCGTATATACTCTTTATTGCACACAGAATAAAAACACAATACATTAAAGAATCAATAGTTGGCAAAGGCGAACTTATCCCCTACAGAGATATCTTCCAGTCAACCCAACATCCAGTCAAAGAGTAGGTGCTAGTGGGATTACACTAGAAGTGTACAAACACAAGGTAATTTTTATTTTTGCAAACAAAGAAAAAAAAAGGAAAGTAGGAACAAAACACTTAAAATAAAAACATTTAAAATACAATAATATTGGGTCCTTACCGATGAAATTGGTGTTTTTATTCTGTCTTTGCAATTTGTCCGTAACTATTAAGTTTCAGAACATTCTTATAAAATAATGGCCTCTTCTAATAATAGACCATATATTTGAGCTCGTATTATCTAATTTGATAATTTTTTGTAAGTTTAATTGTGTTAAAATTAGACACAAAGACAATTATTTTTAACTGCCTCCCGAATACATCATTTGATTTGCATTAACATAAAAACGATGATTAATTTTTATCAAGCGTGTTCACACACATATTGCTAAAGCTTGTCTAATTTTACATGCCAAATATTATTATCTCTGGATTTGTCGCTGTGAAGAAAACTGATAAAATGTTAGTATGTAAAATGCAGACATCCCCAAAATCTCCATACAAAACCCCAATTTCATAAGTAAGGACCTAATATATACTTAAGTAGATAGGTAGTTGTTAAAGGTTTGGGCAGTATTCTTTAATGATGAACTACAATGGTTACTGTATATTTTCTTTTATTTCTCCAAAAAAAAAGGTTTACACATAACACAGACATTACTCACTCGAATCAGCGGAAATACTCGAAAGAGGAACCATAATGATCTGTCACGATGACATTGACATAAGGAAAAAAATAATAAATGTCTATGGATATCTCGATTGAATCATATACAATAACACCCCCTCCTCAATCAAGATATCCCACAAAAAATAAAAAACAATAATGCACCTACTCATGCTCAAATTAAATCTTACTCACTATTACAATCTATTGCAACAACTTTCATTTTAACATCTTATCTCTTAGAAACACAAAAATACTTTTACATAAAGGCTTAGTTAGTAAATCTGCAATCTGATCAGAAGTGTTAATATATTTCAAGTCTATGACTCCTGATTTAATTTTATCTTTTACAAAATGAAACTTAATATCCATATGTTTTACTCTCTTCAACTGCTGATTAGGATTACAGATTTTCATAGTTGACTGGTTATCCTCAAAAATTAATATTTTAACATTAAACTCTGGTATACATAATTCACATAACATATTATTAATCCAACACGACTCAATAATACAAGAACTCAAAGCAACATATTCACTTTCAGTGGTAGACATAGCTACTGTGCTTTGTTTCTTAGTGGCCCAGCTAACTAAACAACCATATACATAACAACAATATCCACTAGTAGATTTTCTATCTACTGTATACCCTCCCCAGTCAGCATCTGCATAAGATACAACTCTATTTGGATTAGAATGTTTAGAAAAAACAAGTTTTAAGTCTAATGTGCCTCTAATATAACGCAATATTCTTTTTAATAAACCATATAGTTGCTTACTTGCACAATTTTGATATCTGGATAGTAGACTAATACTAGCACATAAATCAGGCCTTGTACATAACATTGAATACATAATACACCCTATAATTTGTCTACATTTATTTTCAATTTCATAACTTTCTGACATTTTTCTTTTTAGTAACTTAAAATCAAATTTAGGATCTATAGGTATACTTATGGGATTACAGTTATACATACCAAATCTTTTTAATACTCGCTCCAAGTAATGTTTTTGACTTAAAGTAGTTATGCCTCTTTGTACATCCTGCACTATAGAAATACCTAAATATTCACTCAGTAACCCTAGATCTTTCATACGAAAATTTTTAAATAAACACTCTTTTAACTTTAAAATTTCCTTTGAACAAGATCCTGTAATTTGTATGTCATCAACAAAAATTAAACAATAGGTTCTTTCATTATCAACCTTATAGTATAAACATAGATCCGACTTACTCCTCAAATATCCTTCCTCATTCATAACACTGTCAAACTTTTCATACCAACTCAATGGAGCATTTTTTAGCCCATAGCCTTATTCAGTTTACAAACGTATCCTTCTGGTACATACTTACTACAATTTCTAGGCAGACTCATATAAACTTCTCCTTTAATGTCTCCATGTAAAAAGGCATTGCACACATCTAATTGATAGATTGGCCATCCCATGTTAACACACACTGACAGCAAGACTCTTATTGTGCTCATAGTGGCAACCGGTGAATAAATATCTTCATAAATTTCTTGCCTAAAACCCCTTGCAACTAGTCGACACTTGAACTTTGAAATTTCTCCCTGGTGATCCCTTTTAATTTTGAAAACCCATTTACTATCAATTATTTTATAATTTTGTTGTGTCTCTACTACAGACCAAGTGTTATTTTCCTGCAGTGCTCTCAACTCCTCATCAATTGCTTTCTGCCAATTAGATGAGTGAGGACCAGACATGGCTTCTTCATAAGTGGATGGCTCCTCCAATAAACTGAAATACAATGTCTCACAATCCTCATATCGCTTAGGCCTTACAATATTCCTTTTAGGTCTATTATTCACTTCTGGCGCTGTCATACTGTCTAACCATTCCTCCTCCCCACTACTCTCCGCTATACACTGTTCAATACTACTATCACAACACTGTTCAACACTTGTCTCACTACTTCTTTCAATACCCTGATTGCCTGTACATTCTTCTCTTTCTAACTCCCTACTCTCTTGCTCTCCTTCTATTCTCTGCACAGACCCATCTTCTCCATTCACTGATCCTAGCTCCTCACAATTCAATTCTAACCTCACAATACTGTCTCTTTCAATCTCCCTTTTATGTGGAACTGGTATAATCTCTCTCTCAATACACACCTTATTTTCTCTTTTATAATAAACCCTATATCCTTTGGTCTCTTCAGAATACCCCATTAGTAAACCACATCTACTCTTTTCATCTAGTTTTCTTCTCTTCTCATTTGGTACATATGCCCACACTTCACTTCCAAAACCACCTTTCAAAAACGCAATGTTAAATATCTTGTCATAATATATCTCATATGGGGTTTTACCTTCAATTGGGCTAGGTCCAGTCCTGTTCAGAATATACACAGCAGTGTTAGCTGCCTCTGCCCACAAAAATTTTTCCAACTTACTATCTGCTAGCATTGTTCTGGTGGCTTCCATAATAGTCCTAAACTCCCTCTCAGCACGACCATTTTGCTGAGGTGTATAAGGCACAGTGACTTGGTGTTTTATACCTAAATCTTCAAACAAAAGCTTAACTTTACTGTTAACAAATTCTGTTCCATTATCACTGCGAAAACATTTTATGGTAGTGTGAAATTGTGTTTTAACTTCTGTAATATAATTTTGAATTTTATAATAAACCTCATCCTTACTTTTAATAAAATAAACCTTTCTATAGTTTGACCTATCATCCTTCAACAATAATATGTACTGATGGCCACCTAGAGATGTCTCTTCAATAGGCCCACATAAATCCATATGTACCAAGTCATGAACATTATTAGCTCGAGACTCACTAGTAAAAAATGTATCCCTATGTTGTTTTCCTTTAATGCAAGATGTACAAAAAGTCATATTATCTTTATCATTGAACTTTATATTGTAGCGTTTTAGAAAGTCTTTAACATACCTAAAGTTTTGATGTGCCAGTGCACGATGCCACCAAAAACTTTCATTTGAAGTTTGGTTTATAAAGCAGTTGTCATACCTACAAGTACAATTTTGATCAATACAATAATTAAACAACATTTTATACAAGTTATTATTTCGTACAGCTATCACTTGAACAGAGTTATCTTTTACAAATAATGCAGTGTCTGAAGTTGAAATTAATTTGAAATTTTTGTCCAGAATGGTTCCTTGTGAAAACAAATTGATTTTTAAATTTGGAACAAACAGAACATTATACAGAGTGACTTTATGGAAATGATTACCATTATAAGCAGATAAGCAAATGTTGCCAACACCAACAGCTTGCATCATGGACCCATCGCCCATCTTGATGTTTTTCTTCATTGGCAGCTTGCTATAGACACAGAATAAGTCTCTTTGTTTACACATGTGTTGAGACGCACCACTATCGAGGTACCAATCAGTGTTAATTTTGGATTGGACCTCACTCGCAATTAACGCTACACCATCATCACATTGCTTTGACCCTGAACTATCACCACTGCGCTTTGACACTGAACCAACACCTCGACCTGTACCACGCATGACACCACCTCGTTGCTGTGGACGCCATCTCAACATTGTTCCTTGCCTGCAGTCCTTTATCACATGTCCCTTCCTTTTACAACCATAGCAGACCAACTCTTTGCATTGATATTTGAAGTGCCCGAGCTTGCCACAATTAAAGCATTTTACATTGGCAGTAGTATTCGCATTTGCAACAAGTGCAATATCTTCTTGGGCTCCCTTTTTGTATCGCTCTTCTTCGATTAACAATCTAGCCAGTAAATTGTCCATAGTTTGATTATCTTTAGGCACACTCTCCCACGCAGACTTAAAATATTTGTACTGCTCGGGTAGGGACATAATTACTTTGGTAATTATAAGGTAAGTAGGTATTGTCTCACCCATTTCTTTGATTTTCCCAATTATGTTATTTAGCTTACTATGAAAGGACGTGATCGAGTCGGCACTTTCAAATTTGAGATTGTAAAACTGTTCATTCAACAGGTGCAAACTTAGTTCTGACTTTCTCTCGTACACCGTTTCTAACTTTTTCCACATCTCGTATGCAGATTCGGACTGCATTACATGTTTGATGGCACTGTCTTCCATCCTCGTGACGAGCACCTCTTGTGCTTTAGCGTCATTGATCAGCCATTTTTGCAATTCATCTTTATCGTTTGGCCTTGCACAGCTGCCAGTAACCACATTGTTGTATAACCCTTTTGACATCAAAACGACCTTCAGTTGGAATTTCCAAACTGCCCAATTATTTTCATTTAGTTTTTGTAATGATTCCATAATGCTCACCACACGCAGGTTGAATCTTGCTTTTAAATCCCCTAATATCACGCTCGCGTTCTGGGCCCATAACCTGTTAAAGGTTTGGGCAGTATTCTTTAATGATGAACTACAATGGTTACTGTATATTTTCTTTTATTTCTCCAAAAAAAAAGGTTTACACATAACACAGACATTACTCACTCGAATCAGCGGAAATACTCGAAAGAGGAACCATAATGATCTGTCACGATGACATTGACATAAGGAAAAAAATAATAAATGTCTATGGATATCTCGATTGAATCATATACAATAACAGTAGTAAATAATAAATAAATGAATAAATAAACATTAGAATATATATAATTATATATAAAAATAAATAAACTACGAGTATCTAAACTAACACGATGAATAATAATTTAAATAGTGCTTCATTATTTTGAATTTAAAAGACCCGATGGAAGGAATCTTCTGAATATAGAAGAAATCTTTTGAATGTCAGTGAGTAGGTTATTCCACAACTGGACCGCTCGAAAAAATTGTTTGGTGGTGGGATTGAGTTGGTGGGTAGGAACAGTTGCACTAGCCATCGGGGCCAACGGCTTAACGTGCCTTCCGAAGCACGGAGAAGATCACAAAGTTTTGGTCAACCATCCACGGGCTGACCATGGCGAGGGTAGCTTTGTTTTCGATATCGAAAGCCAAAGCGTGATAACCATTACGCCGCCGAGCTCTTTCTCCATTCATCATCTGAAATAAAAAAAAGCATGGCAAAAAGTAGAATTGTATTGATATCAGATGATGAACACGGGAGAGAGAGTGGAGAAAGAGGAGGAGAGAGACAGGGAGAGAGAGGGGGAGATTTTAAAAATGAAAAAAAAAAAATTATTGCAATAAACAATAATGGTTTTAACACCGTAACCGTTTTCTATGACAGCTAAGCTCTTGGCCTTCATCTCACGTGATGGTAAGTGACGATAAGGCCGAAGGTGAAAGCGAGCTTCACCTCTAATCCTCAACAACTGAGGAACTGGCTATCTTACCTCTGATTGCCGGAACACAACAATGCTTGAAACATCGGTATTATGACGACAAATTTAGGTAAGACGGTGGTAGGTGGCTAGCAGAGAGACGGTTTGTATTCCTCTTTAAGTTTTGAAACACTTGTGCCAAGAGAGGCCGCTCTCGCATAGCATTACACAATAGTTATATATATATTACAAATTTTATTTAACTTGCTTGTTCATCAGTAAACGTTTCCGAGCTGATAATGTCAACGAAGTCAATATTTGAGCAAACAAAATTCCATCCGGAAAAGTCATGGACTCAAAAAGAAAATTGACAATAGAAAGATACTTAAGAACGATTCTCTGTTATTGCTTTATAACTTAAAGGTATGGATGGAATGGATGGATGTAAAATTTCCATGCTCCTCATGTGTTTCTTCATGAGGAAGGCCAGTGCTCAGCAGTGGGACGTATACAGTGTGTTTGGGTACCGGTGTCGCAGCTTTTAATGTCGGAAAGTTTGATTTAATTTTATCGACAAATCACGCATTTGAAGTATGATTTATTTATTTATTTAACAATTTATTGTACACAAAATACAGAACAGGAGAACATTTAAAGACAAAAGTACAAAAGGTAGGGCTTATTTCTAATAGAAATGTCTAACAACCCACCTGCTATAGGAGAAATGCTGACAAAAAAAAAAAAGCTAAGTCGCGTGTACAAAATAAATATATACCTACATATAAATAAAATACATAATAATAATACATACTATTATGTAAATACACACATATATACATAAACTACATAGACTACATAAACAAACAAAATTAATAAAAAAAAAATTAAAAAATTATTGATTTATTTAAATTTCATAAAATGGCATTTTTTTTTGTAAACAAGGTCCTACAATCATGTTTGAACTTCTAAAGAAAACATTAAAAGTATTAAATAAACAATAAAAATACGATTTTTTTTAATAAGTGATTTTAATAGTCATCTGTGATTTTTTTTTTAAATCTAGGTACTTACTTTACATATGTTTATGATTATATTTTTTTATAAAATACAATATTTTCCTCAATTGGACATTCAAAGTAAAGTTCTAACAGAAATACTTTAAAAGTTATGACTCGATTTTTTTTACATTTATACTTAAAAACTGATTTAAGTAATAGCACTACTGAAAAACTGATGGCGTTATTTTGAAAGCAAAATACCTAAATATAACAGGAAAAAAAGCCCTTTAAAAACATTAGAAGAACTTACTTTTTGAGGCTTGTGTAAGAGAATAAAGAATATTGAATAGAATAGTTTACATTGTGAATAAGATTCACAACTCGACCGACTTGATATTATAATATAACTTCGACACGAGTAATAATTTCACAATATTATGTTGTTCATTCATATTGAGTCTATATTCTTAATAAATATTGAGTCTAAATACTATGAGCGCTTAGATAAGTTTTTTGTGGCGTTCACAAGGAAGTGTTTTGGGAACCACTTGGCAGTCTACGCGCATGTTCGTGATTATCATGTATTACTCAATATGAATTAAGAACTTATCTTTGTTGAATTATTATGAAATTTTTTATGTTATGTTTCATGATTTTCTTGTATAAAATCACAAGTCTACATAAATATTTTACCGTGCCTGAACAGATTATTTAAATAAATATTATTCTATGGTATTACATTGAGGGACTAGTCACCTCTATTAGTTACGGACCTCTATTAAACCGGAATGATATATTTATTAACCGTAACCGAAATTCCGTGATGATAAAACTGGACTCATTGGCGTTTATAACAAACGTATTATTAATAGCGAAGTAAAAGGCAATTTAAGAGTTATCTCTGAGAATTAAGGTTCGTTTCAATAGAAAATTTCAATTGTAGATTTTATGTGTGATGTTGTAGTCTTATCTAAGTTCCAGAACTTATAGATTCTTAATTTAAGAGTAATGGTGAATAGCTACACACACTAAAGTACCTAACTAGAGTTTATTAAAAACGCGTGATTTTTAATGGAACGGCACGTACGTCAGATGGCAGCACTGTAGCGTCAGGTTCATAAACTGTCAAAACACATATGCGAATTGTAATTTTCGTTAATATTCTTAGTTTATTACTTAGGATCACAACTGTAGGACTAAACGTTTACTTAGCACCGCCTTGTGGCAGAAAAAGTATAGAAAACCCTCATTAGGGTACTTCCAAGTTACATACAGATACATAAACTATTTTATGGGTTGCGGACACAGGTCTATAGGGGACCGACCGATCGGACAACAAAAGACAATGTTCAGCGTTCGATGTTGGTGATCAAGATACGTGACCTCTTGATTTAACGCTAATTTCATCATATAGTTTATAAGTCATATAAACTATATGACATTGTATAGTTTTACCATTGAAAATTTACAATAAAATTAATTTATGTAATCTATGAGTCAAGTACCTACATCATCCTCTCTAAAATTGTGTGTGCCCAACAGGGTCCATCTTATTTTAGTTCACAATAAATTGAGTTTTGAAATGTATTTGACCACCACACGTTGAGATGCAAACATAGGAGTTATGGCGACATTTAAATTATGGTATATGTATTATTTTAAATATTAACAATTATAGTTTTAGAGTGGATCTTGTGCCGTATGTTGTGTGTTGAGCAAATCAGAGGATCATTAAGTTATAGGTACATAATATCAAAGTGGTGTGAAAGATTATGAGATGTTGACTACGTTTTAGTTAGTTTCACTTTTTGCCTGTATCTCGAGATCAAATTTCTTATCGCAATTTTCAAGAATTCCCTGATATAGGATTGACCTGAAATTTTGCATACAGGCTTACTTCTGGTGACAACACAATATTAAATATAAAAGATAATTACTAATGGACCAAAAAGGGCAAAAAATATTTTATTTGGTTCTAAAGAATATTTTTGATATACCATACATAATTATTTTTCTTAATATTAATAATGACTTTAATACTTTTACTCAAAGTTGTAAAAACTTTCGAAAATTCAAACGGGGTGTGCATTTTGGTTTAATAAAAATTATGAAATTGACACCCACAGCACTATATATATACTCTTTATTGGACTTGAAAAAACATTAAAATTTATTTTACATTACACAGTTTGCAAGGGCGGACTTATCTCTGAAAGGGATCTAATGCGATTTTGTTTGTATGATAAATAATTATATCAACAGACAAATGACTAAAAATACGCATCACGTTTAAATTTTCGAAAGTTTTTACAACTTTGAGTAAAAGTGTTCAAGTGTTCATTAATAATATTTAGAATTTTTTTTAAGCATATGCATCAAAAACATTCTTTAGAACCAAAAAAAAAGACGTGTGGCACTCGGGGACTGCCGCGGTAAAGCTATTGCATAGTTTTGTATCAACTTATGCAATTATAATTTTATTTATTTATTTTATTCATGCAGTATGTCTTTTTCTTTGATATTAATTATTCATGCAGTATTTCTTTTTCTTTGATATTAATTCAAGTTACACTTTTTGAGCGTGGTGACCGATAAGAAAACAAATTTTTATATTCAAATTAAATCAATAATTAATAAGGACAAAACGATAAATAAATGTTCGAAAGAATACTAAACATTCACTTAAGAATATTTGCAGTCATTAACAATTCGCGCGCATTTATCTCCTATAAATAAAAATTAAATATTTTTAAATAATTCTAATTGAATTTGATCCCTATCACCTCTACATGTGAGTTAAATTTCCTTTTACTATGTCAATACTCTGATTCATTTACGAACTCTCTTATGACAGATGTTTATTAGTCATATCAAATACTGGTAAAGTATCTGGATAAGGAATATGGAATAAGAGTGTAAGAAGTACAACACTACGTTGTTGATGAATAATTGTGTACTTTTTTATAGAATTTACTGTTGTAAACAAAATATTTATACACTAAATTAATACGAGATATTACGTTCTCAAAAGTATTATAAGACACTTTGTAAATGAACCTTGTACGTGCTTGTACTGCGCGAATCTGTCAATCATCTTTCATCCTTTTTCGACTCGGGACATCCCGCAATAGCTGTCTCACTTTACATCTTTTCACGTTAGACGATGCACGGCCTTCAAGCCACACCTCCTTGCGCATCGGAGTGGGGAGCGTGAGGTTTTTTCGTTACGGAATTTCTGGATTCGGTCCCCGCGCTCAAGGCCCGCGATAGAAGCTATGCAATAGCTTACAAATATTTTCCCTTTTTAGTCCATTAGTAAAACATCTATTTATTAAAGTTTTTTTAATAAAGTATTTTATTGTGTCTATCCCCTCTAATATCAATGATAATATTAGGTCCTTACCTATGAAATTCGTGTTTTGTATGGAGATTTTGGGGATGTCTGCATTTACATACTAACATTTTATCAGTTTTCTTCACAGCGACAAATCCAGAGATAATAATATTTGGCATGTATCATTAGACAAGCTTTAGCAATATGCGAGTGAACACGGTTGATAAAAATTATTCATTGTTTTTATGTTAATGCAAATCAAATGATGTATTCGGGAGGCAGTTAAAAATAATTGTCTTTGTGTCTTATTTTAACACAATTAAACTTTCAAAAAGTTATGAAATTAAATAATACGAGCTCAAATATATGGTCTATTTTTAGAAGAGGCAACTATTTTATAAGAATGTTCTGAAACTTAATAGTTACGGACAAATTGCTAAGACAGAATAAAAACACCAGTTTCATAGGTAAGGACCCAATATAACATATATCTATAATTCTTCGGGTATTTTTGCCGGGCCCTTCTCAAGAACGCTCAAAATTTGATCGACAAATGTTCGGCTAGCTTTTCCTCACCCCATATCTACTCCCAATTTTTACATATTTTATTTACATTTGACAGGTAAGCTCTTATTAGGCATATGACAGGTAAGATGGTAAGTAGCGATAATGCCGAAGGCGGAACCAAGGTTCACCTGTAATCCTCAACAACTTAGGATCTGGCTATTGTACCTATGATTGCCGGAATACAACAATGCTTAAAACATTGTTATAATGGCGAATATTTTGGTAAAACGGTGGTAGCTAGCCAGAAGCACCAACCTCCACCAACCAGTTTAAATCTATATAGAGCCCTACCACCAACCAATATATCCTTTTATTCAGTCTTAAAATCTCAATTATTTAGATAAGACTTAATTCTAAATAATAAGATAAGAAATTTGATTCTGTTAATAAAAAAGTTATAGTTATTTGTTTATTTATTCTGTTATAGTTTTAAACTTGTAAGTATAAATTTTCTCTTACCTTCCCTGGTATAGGATTATAATTTCACAAATAAATAAGAATACCAAAATATTGTACTGAACCATTAAATAACAGTTACATTTTTCTCACATTACCTTTTCTTAGTAAACACCTGCAGAGGAACTGTTGATGCGATAACATACTTGACTTATTAAGCAGAATTGTTTGTTGTTACTCAGCTTTTACTTAAAATCCATACCTACTAATATTATAAATGTGAATATAACTCTGTCTGCCTTCTATTGGTCTCGCTTTCACGTCAAAACTACTGAACCAATTTTAACTAAATTTGGTACCATGATAGTCTAGAGCCTGAAAAAGGACAGAGGCTCCTTTTCATTCCGATAATCCCATAGGAACGGGTACTGAACTTGTATTATCACAGTAAATATAACTTGGTTATTGTATTATCACAGGAAGGGATTCAACCACATTTGACAGTAAATGGCTCTTATTAGAGGGAAATAAATAATGTCACCTCTAAAATGTGTATTCATATTTTGGAACTTGATTGTATAAATATTAAAAATAAAATAATTACATAATGTTCAATAAAATGTATTATTTAACTTGAAATATCCTAGGCGCCGAAGTCTTTTCTAGATCGTGTGGCGATTGATTGGATCTGGTCAACTTTATCTTCGAAAAATGTCTTCATTTCTTCAAGGAGTTCTCCCAAGATGATAGCTAAGATGTTAAATTCATAAATTTTCTTATTGTAGGCATAATATTGAATGATGCTGGCTTCCATAGAGTAAGCAGTAGGGTGCACGTCTAAAACCACCTCGGAAAATTCACTGGTTCCATTCACGTAGATAGTGAATGCCTTTTTACCAGCTACCAAGGGCACAGAGTCCTCTAAAATAAATGGAGGATTCAGAAGAGCTATATAAGAAGGGTTGCTAGGCAGTCCCTTGATTTTCGTCACGTCTCCTCCAGAATATACATACACTTGTTTTTCACCGTCAACGTAAAAGATGTTGTTCTGGAAATCTGTAACAATTTGGTGAGCATTTTTGATCTTGTCAATCTTTTCCTTCACTGTACCATCTTCTGAGACTTTGTAAACGACATGTTCATTAGTTAAGATGTAAATGACATCAGTTCCGTTCTCCTTAGCAATGCCAATGACGTTGTCAGTGATGGACCCATATTTCTCTGCGGCGTTTGTCTTAGCATTGTATACATAGATACCATCAGAGGCACCGAAAAATACATTCTTGCTGTCATCGCTAGATGATGCAATATCATTACCGTGCTCAAGAAGTTTTGTCGCTTCACGATTTTTCAAAACAGAAATAGTATTCACTACTTTGCCATCATTAGCTTTAACAGCTTCGACGAAAAATATCAGAATTTCTTCATCGGAATCGGAATCGCTGTCATCGTCGAAGTTTAGGTTGTTTATTGGCGTGTGGAGTTTGACAATATCGTTTTGTGCGGTGTACATGACCAGCTCTTCGGGGAAGAAATCGGTAGTGATTCGGAGGTTGTCATTGCCCTTAGAGATGGGGTTGGAGTAGGCCACACCCACTACGAGCAATGCCACAAACGTAGTTACCCCGTTCATTGTGTCTGTAACCAAAAGAATATATTGTTGTTTTTCAAGTTTTTTTTAAGTTTATAAAAGCTCCTGTATTTGTGGTGCGCTGGTGCACTTTGTTATTCGAGATTTTGCCTGTAGTATGACGATTCAGGTTACAATAATATAAATTAAAATATTGAGGAGCAGTTAGACTTATATTATCTACGTACTTATCAATATTTTAATTCGTGTTCTTTTGTTAAGGGTATACAATTTTCTTACATTAAGAATATCGGCACTTGAATAGTTCTTGTTTACATTGTGAATATAAAATTTACAATGTGTAAGTGATGACATAACGTGTGTAAATTTTAAGAATATAACCAGTTCCGATGACTAGCGAGATATAATAGAAACGTCTATTGTTTGCGAACATCGGTGATAAGGAATACCCGGTTCCATGAACATAGGTACGTATCAGATGAATTTGAATGATTTCCACCTTAGTATAAGGTATTATTTTTAAAATGATAACACTGAAATTGTAACAGTTACAAAATCATTACCAAATAATCAAGAAAAGTGACCAAGTCAAAAGTCAGAGGCCCAGTCTCAGACGATAAAGGAAGTTTATCAGTGGCAAGATAAAAAATTGTGGGTATTGTGGGTTGTGGGTATTGTATTGTGGGTATTATGTGTATTATCTCTAAACCTCTATTTTCTTTATCGAAAGATACAGACTGATGATACAATGGAAAATCTTTTGTATATTAATTTTAACCCATTTAACCTCATCTAACATGTAAAGGTACAAAAGTACAGTTTATTTGTTTGATGTTCAATGATACGTCATCGATATATTTTTTAACATATTCACTGGTATTTCAAACTAATCACATGGCCCGCTTGCAGTAAAATTATTCGAATCTCAATGGGCATTGTCAGATTTCGGGCCATAAGATAAACAATGAACTTTGTATGATTGACCTTACTTAGCGAGTGAATTTTTTGTTATTGCAGCAAAAAAAAATTACTAACTGATTATAAATGCCAAGGTAACTTTGTCTGTCTGTGTTGCTTTCATGTCAAAACTACTGAACTGATTCAATTGAAATTTGGTACACAGACAGTCTAAAGCCTGAAAAAGGACATAGGCTACTTTTTATGCCAATATTCCCATGGGAACAGGTGATATGAGGGTGAATGTTAAAAAAGTTAAATAACGTCCCCCAGAAAAACGAAGGACAAATTAACGCCACTGTGAACTTTACTTCAAATAATAGAGTACCAGTCAATTTGAAATTCCACCAATTGAGGCTACTGTTCCAATTTGAAGAAATGTTTCAGTGTTGAAAAGCCTATTTATTGAAGAATTGAAGGCTACATACCATCACACTATCTCAAAGTAACTATTCGACGGACAAAGTCGCGGGCAAAAGCTAGTATGTATAATTTTGATAATAATTACACAGCGTTATGTTGTTCATTCATATTGAGTCTAAATATTCTTAATATATTGAGTCTAAATACTATGAGCGCTCAGATTAGTTTTTTGTGGCATTCCACAAGGAAGTGTTTTGGGACCTCTTGGGAGTCTGAACACGCACCCGGCATGCGCGTGAATATTACTCGTATGTAGACTCAATATGAATAAATAACTTAACGTTATGTGAGTTGTGTGTTTTCATGTAAAAAAATATTCATTATTTTTTATATAAAAACACATGCCTACATATTATATGTATAATACCGTATATGTATATGTACCGTGCCTCAACAGAATTATTAAATTAGTATTATCTATGGTCTTACATAAAGAGACTACTTACCTCTATTAGTTAAGAAGCCGGAATGACATATACATTAAGCAATACTTCATCTAAATAAATATACTTGCTTTGATAGTGAAATACCATAATGATAAAACTGGACTAATTCGCGTTTATAACAAACATATTATTAATAACGAAGTCAAAAGCAATTTAAGAGTTATCTCTGAGAAGTAAGGTTCATTTCAAAAGAAAATTGCAATTGGAGATTTTATGAGTGATGTCGAAGTCTTATCGAAGTTCCTGACCTTATGTCAGTAATTTTTTAGAGTTCCGTAATGGTGAATACAAACACTTAAGTAACTAGATATTATTAAAAACGCGAGATGTTTAATGAAACGGCACGAGCGACAGATGGCAGCACTGTAGCGTCAGGTATATGAACTGTCAAAACACATACGCGAATTGTAATTTTCGTTCATATTTTTGGTTTATTACTTAGTATGATAGCTATAGGACTAAATTTTTACGTAGCACCGCCTGGTCGCAGAAAAAGTATAGAAAACCCTCATTAGAGTACATCCAAGTTACATGCAGATATCAAAATAAAATGACTGTGCGATGTTAACAATTTTGGACCCTGTTGGGCACACACAATTTAGGACAGAGGATGATGTACTTGACTCTTATATTATATCAATTAATTGTCATTTATAAATGGTAGAATAAACAATGTATAAACAGTAGAATCATATAGTTTATATGACTTAAATGAGTGTTAAATCAAGAGTTCCCATATCTTTATCACCAACATCGAACACTTAACATTGTCTTCTTGTTGTCCAATCGGTCGGTCTCCTGAAGGCCACTGTCCGCTACACCTAAAGTAGTTTTGTGTCTGCATGTAACTAAGAAGTACTCTAATGAGGTTTTCTATACTTTTTCTGCCACCAGATGTAGGCCAATATATATATATATGACAAGTAAGCTCTTGGCCTACATCTCACCTGATAGTAAGTGACGATAATGCCGAAGGTGGAAGCGAGCTCTGATTGCCGGAGAATAACAATGCTTTCAATAATGTTATTATGGCGACAATTTCAGGTAAAACGGTGGTAGCTAGCCAGGCGGGCTTAGAAGCTATACCACCAACCAATATATCCTTTTAGTCAGTCTTAAAATCTCAATTATTTAGATAAGCTTAACTCCAAATAAATTCTCTTACTAATGTAGATGTTAACTTATTATTATAAATTTTCTCTTTCCTTCCCAGGTATAGGATTATAATTTCACAAATAAATAAGACTACCAAAATATTGTACTGAACCATAAAATAACAGTTACATTTTCTGTAACATTACCTTTTCTTAGTAAACACTTACAGAGGAACTGTTGATGCGATAACTTACTTGACTTATTAAACAGAATTGTTTGTGAGTATCAACACGTTTTTACTTCAATCCATACTAATATTATAAATGCGAAAGTAACTATGTCTGTCTGTCTATCGGTCGATGTTTGGTACACAGATAGTCTAAAGCCTGAGAAAGTACATAGGCTACTTTTTATCCCGATAATATCATAGAAACGGGTACTGAAACTGCGGGAAGCCACTAGTTAAATATAAGTTGGTTATTGTATTATCACAGAAAGGGATTCAACCACATTCGACAGTAAATGGCTCTTATTAGAAGGAAATAAATAATATCACCTCTAAAATGGAGAAGGGTGGACGTCAAAAACCATCTCGGGAAATTCACTGTTACCATTGACGTAGATAGTGAATTACTTTTTACCAGCTACCAAGGGCACAGAGTCGTCTAAAATAAATCGAGGATTCAGAAGAGCTATATAAGAGGGGTTGCTAGGCAGTCCCTTGATTTTTGTCACGTCTCCTCTAGAATATACATACAGTTGCTTTTCACCTGTCAACATAAAAGATGTTGTTCTGGAAATCTATTACAACTTGGTGAGCATCTTTGATCTTGCCAATCTTTTCCTCCACTGTACCATCTTCTGAGGCTTTGTAAACGACATGTTCATTAGTTAAGATGTAAATGACATCAGTTCCGATGCAATATCATTACCGTGCTCAAGAAGTTTTGTCGCTTCACGATTTTTCAAAACAAAAATTGTATTCACTACTTTGCCATCATGAGCCTTAACAGTTTCGACGAAAAACATCAGAATTTCAATTCTTCATCTGAATCGGAATCGCTGTCATGGTCGAAGTGTAGGTTGTTAATTGGCGTGTGGAGTTTGACAAAATCGTTTTGTGCGGTGTATATGAGCTCATCGGGGAAGAAATCGGATGTGATGCGGAGGTTGTCATCGCCCTTAGAGATTGGGCTGGAGTAGGTCACACCCACAAAGAGCAATGCCACAAACGTAGTTACCCCGTTCATTCTGTCTGTAACTTCGTGCTTATAAACTTTGAAGGATGCTCTCAATTTCTCCAGGATCCCATCACCAAGTCCTGACCTCATGATAATGGGACCAACTAGAACGTATACCCTTTCAAACAAAGTTTTTTTTTTAAATCGGTCAAGGCGTCTTCGAGTAATCGGGAAACATACATAAAAAACAACATATAAGTTTTCGTCGAAATGATAACCACTCCTTTTTTTAAGTCGGTTAAAAAAAACAGCTTACTTTGTTTGATGTCCAATGATACATCATCGATATTTTTTTACCATATTCACTGGTATTTCAAACTTATCACTTGTTTAAAGCCCACTTGCAGTAAAATTGCAATCAGATTAGTTATTTGAGGCGTTCCACAAGGAAGTGTTTTGGGACCTCTTGGGAGTCTCAGCGGAGTCGGAGCTGGACGTTGTATCCATTGATCCGTATCCATTTCTTAAGTTATAAATTTATGATTTTCTTATATGCATGCTTACATTTGTTACCGTGCCTGAACAGATTTATTAGATTTATATTATCTATGGTATTACATAAAGAGACTACTTACCTCTATTAGTTAAGAAACCGGAATAATATATTTATTCACATATAGCTACCACATACCATAATGATAAAAATGGAGTAATTCGCGTTTATAACAAATATCCTATTATTAATAACGAAGTCCAAGGCAATTTGAGAGTAATCTCTGAGAAATAAGGTACATTTCAAAAGAAAATTGCAAATTGCAGATTTTATGAGTGATATGGAAGTCTTATCTAAGTTTCTGACCTTGTGTCAGTAATTTTTAACACACACGCTAAAGTAACTAGACGTGAGATTTTTTAATGAAACGACACGTACGTCAGATGACAGCATTGTAGTGTCATATACATGAACTGTCAAAATACTTAAGCTAATTGTAATTTTCGTTAATATTTTTGGTTTATTACTACTTGCTACGCTACTTTATATATATATATATTTATCTATTAAATATATTTGTCCGTCATCTGGTATCCATAACACAGACATAAATTGCCTAGTATGGGTCAGTTGACAGGCGTGAATGTCTGAAGATATTTATTTATTTATTTATTTAAGGCCATGTGTCTAGTTGTGTAGTCCATTTTTTTATTAGTCAAAGCGATTTGAAAATATCATTTAGCCAAACATATTTCACATTATTTATCGCTAAATGACATTTTAAACTGTCAAATCACATTGAATAATAGGCTAGTTGAAACTTTTTTTATTGGGCCCTAAATGATTAATTACTGATAGCCATCACCATAAAAAATAATAAAAAAAAATTCTGAACTCTATAAAACCATATAATTTTAATTTATAAATAAGGTTTTTGCTTAAATGTCAAAAACGCCTTCGGTCCTGATGTTCTATGAATTATCTGTGCCGTATCGTCAGGATTATTGTAAACAATTCAATACGCATGCGTAACATAACCGACAGTTATGCTTGATTGGTTGCGACTGACGTTTGCCGGATTTTGACCATGCGTAGTAATTGTTTACATGAATCATTACTCAACAAATCTTACGAATATGGTGGATAGCGTTTTTGGCAGATGAAAAAAGAAGTAAAAAAAAAACATGTTTAAATTGAATTTCTACAGCAATCCCTGATTAATATTTATCTAACTTGGTATATTTCGGACCTATTTTACGGATACGGTACTAAATACTATGTGAATGACACATTATTTTCATTACTTTTGATATGAGTTAACTAGCCTATTAAAAAATGGACTGTAGATAATAATGGAATCAGATCACTGCGATAATGGTGGAGGACCCTACTCGGGCACGATTATACATACATACACACATACTACTAGTTCTAATACAAAATAGAAGTTTTTCTGGCGTCGTCAATCATGATACCAAAATAGTTGACCGATTTTTGAAATAAATTAAATGAATATAATTAAGGACCTCGTAAGATTCTTGTGATGAGCATGCATCTTTTCATGTTCCTTTAGGGTTGTAGCTATCACTATCTCTACCGAGAAAGGCCCAGGATAGCCTTTAAAAAAATATTGCTTGGTTTTGCGCTGCCAGCATCTCTCGACCAGAGGTTCACCAGATCGTTAGTCTACCGTGTTGTCACTAAGACCTTACCACCCCTATAACCAACAGTTCTGCGAGCAATATGCCGTGCTTGCTGCTCAATAAACATAAACAATTAAACCTATCATAACGCCACTCTTCCCGAAGTGGTTGGCAAAGGTGTTAAACACCCACATTTTGCTAGATATGTTAAGTCCCCACTGGCGGCGGCGGTTGCGGGCACTATGTGGGGCAAGCGATATTCACAATCAAGTGCTACTTACTGTATAAGAAGTTTTATTCAAACTCAGTTGTACAGGCGGTGAGATCGAACCCGCGAATCTTCCGCAAGACCGAGCGAGTCTTGTAGTATTAACAATTTCTAGGTTTTATATGGTTTTATATTTATATGGTTATATATATACGTAAGAAATAAAAATGTCAAGTCAACTTAAAATAAAAACTTTTATTCATAAAAATCAGATAACTATAAAAATTACATTTTACAAAGATCAATAAAATATTATCAAAAATTTGTATACTTTATATTTACGCAGCAAGGCATTATGTTCGTTTAAACCTAACAATTACGATTTTTATAAAAAATAATCAAATAACTAATTTCTGGTAAAAAAATGTCAAGTGTCAGCCATAGCCACTTGAGATTTTTTTAAGTTTTCAATTGGTCCATCAAAAAAAAGGTTTATATGTACAATAAATATAATATTAATCATCAATAACACGTCTATAAATAATCTTTGTACTTTCCCCATTCTCAATTAAATACAAAAATATTATTTCTTCGTTGGAAAATGTGGTAATTTTTGGGCAATAATGTTACCAAATTTTCCATTAAAAAGTAATGGCAAGATTATTGTCTATGCTCTTAAATTAAAAAATAAAAAACAGCACGAAAGAAGCTAAGCAGGGAAATAAAATATTTTGTGTAGAATAAAATAGAATCATTAACTAAAACAGATATTATGTACGAGAAGATTTTGTATACTATACAAGACAAGAATTGTAAGATTAACTGTAACTAAATAACAGCACATTACTACTACTCATTCTATATTTGTTTCAAAGTAACTACTTATCTAGTAGTATACAAAATTCTTTGCATATATACCCGTCAGTTATAGAAAACAAAAAAAAATTATCATTCTTTAACTGACCGTTTAATAGACGTAGGTACAATACTTTTTTCCGGCTGAATATTATATAATAGCGAATGCGTCTAGATTTTTTTAGGTGTTTAAAAAAAAATAATGAGAAATTCTTCAAGTAAGAAATCAAAAAGGATTTTAAAACACATAAACAGCCTCTTTCAATAAAATAACGAATTAAACTAAGGAGTAATTTTTTTTATATTTTTTTATGTTAGCAAACTAATACGTTTACCAATGCTAGATCAAAAAGAACTAATAAATTGCTAAATAAACCTAAATAAATGTCAAAAGTGTATTTGTTATTCCTTTTTCAAAAATTTGAATTGTATTTTCTAAATTATTTGTCATTTAAACAATATTTTCAAATAAATAATTGATATGTTATCTATGAAGTGTAAAGTGACACAAACAAAAAATTTTTAAAAAACATTTTTTTTTATATATTAGAGAAAAGACTGCCTGCACTGCGGTTTTTGAAGCTTTAACAGTTCATTAATATATTACAATAGTATACAGTGTGCTACCGGCATTTGCTTTTTCTGGCAACGGACTGTATATTAACTGTATATAAACGCTGTATTTAAAATTTAAAAAAATCATGAAATGCATAATACATTTTTTTTTCCTATTGGTCATTTTAAAGAAGGTGATATAACAATATTATGGAATGAAAACCGAAATGCAAAAATCTTTCTTATTTTAAATTCAAATTTCAAAAAAGGAACAACGGTTTTGCCAGAGACAAAGGACGAACAGTGATCGAGTCTCACTTGGAATGGACGAGGTTGAGGAACTCTTCGCGGGTCTTCGGGTCGTCTCGGAAGACTCCGAGCATCGTCGACGTGACAGTCTTACTGTTGATCTTCTGTACTCCTCGCATCACCATACACATGTGACTGTGGACAAGAGAATACATTGGAAAATGGTCCTTAAAATGTGTGAAATAAAGTCGAATAAAACGTGGCTTTTGCTACCACAATTGGGACGTTGTTGGGACGAACGGCACTTCGCGTGCACTAAATTTGAATAGAACTTATGAACTAAAATGTTTTCTTAAACTTTAACATAGTTGGCTAGTTGACCCTTTATTATTGGGGCCCAAATGAATTATTAATGAAAGCCATTACCATAAAAAATAATATATTTTTTAAGCCTTTATCACAACAACGAGTCAACTAGCCTATTACTTGTGTGAATGTACTGTATAATGTAAACACAAACTCCAACTCAAAGTCATTTAATCAAATTGGTATCATCAAATACACTTTTGACAAGTCAAAACAAAATAAATTACAAATATCCTAAAATTGAAAAGCGACATATCAAATATACAAGTGATTGTAATAACTATACTTAAGTAGTTAATTAATTGTTATGTCTATTCGGGACACTAAAACCACGAGTGTTACTCATGTATTGCTTACTCTGTAAAAATCAAGAGAGAGCTAGCCGTCACTAGGCTATGTATTCGTCCCATTCCTGAGAAAAACACATGCGAAGTATGGACCGTAACACCACCACGCTGTGAAAACGGTTGCAATATCGACCGGAACCAACTTAACGTGCCTTCCGGAGCACGGAGTAATTCGAGATCGCAAAGTTTTGGTCACCTATCCAAGGACTGACCATAATAAATATAATAAATAAATATCCTCAGACATTCACACCTATCAACTAGTCCCATTTTAAGCAACTAAATGCTGCTTGTGTTACGGATACTAGATGACGGACAAATATATTTAATAGATAAGTATATATAATTATTGAGAATATACATAATATAATACATATATAATAAACATCCAAGACTGGAGAACAAATGTCTGAAAATTCATCACCCAAACACTTGCCTCCACTGGGGATCGAACCCAGGACCTCTCGAGATGGCGACGCCTTGAGACCGGCGTACAGACCACTCGGCCTCGGAGGTCGTCAATAGGAAGGTCGCCATAGGAAAGTGGCGTAGCTTTCAATATCGAAAGGCAAAGCGAACATTACTTACACTCCTTCTATGACGACGGCAACGCCAGCAGGGCGCACGGCTTGCGTGACGGCAAGCGCGATTTGCTTCGTCAGACGCTCTTGCACTTGAAGCCTTCGGGAGTAGATCTCTACAATTCTGGCGACAAAAGAAAAAAATTAAAAAAAAACATAAAAGTTTACTTGGAAATATGAGAAGAAGGCTACATAAATATATAAATACATTTTAGTAAAGTAATTTATTATAGTTAATTACGCTTTTTTGTTATGTGCCAGATATTAGGAATGTTGGTCCGGGGTCCCGTGTTGGTCCGGGACACAAAAAAAATGTACTAACTGCTTTGCTTGCCTAGCTTGTTGTAAAAGGTGACTAAGGGCGTATTGGGTACTGGGTCTGTGATTGTGTAGGCGATGAGCTAGCCACTTGTCACTACTTTTTCACGATTTTCCATCTGAACAAATCCAATTTTTGTATGGCTAAATGTGGTCTTAAGGAACACAGTGCTCCTTGGACTCTACCTACCCCTTCGGGGGTAACAGGCGTGATTGTATGTATGTATTAGGAATGACAGTGGTAGCCGAGTTTCAACAGACGGGCACTACTCGTTCCCTTGCGGGTTCGATTCCACCGCCTGGTACCACTGAGTTTGAATAAAACTTATGGACAGTTCATTGTGAATATCGCTTGCCTCACATTGTGCCCGGTGCATGACACAGGATCTACATGGGGGCCTAATGAAAAAAGGTCCTTTCAGATTTGGACAGATACTCGTCCTCAGCCTGTATACGTCCCACTGCTGGGCACAGGCCTTCCTCATGGAGAAACACATGAGGAGTATGGGCCGTAACACCACCACGTTGGCCCAATGCGGGTTGGTGGGTAGAAACAGTCGCAATAACGACCGGAACCAACGGCTTAACGTGCGTTCCGAAGCACGGAGGAGCTCGAGATCATAAAGTTTTGGTCACCCATCCACACCTACCGTGTAGGTAGCTTTGTTTTCAATCGAAAGCCAAAGCGTACTAACCACTACGCCACTGAGCTCTTCAGCTCTTCAGACAGATACTCGATCATAACAAAATAGTTTAAACGAAAGTACCCGAAATCGCATGCCATGAGGACTGTACGAGTAACGTTAGATGTAGCAACTGGAAAGTAGTAATCTCTCTATAATTAGGAGAAAGGAGGGATCTTATAGGTAAATATTATTACGTTCATGTGTGGTGTTGTGTCTTGCGTACCTGGCCAGCTTGCTCAAGCCCAAGATCTTGCCCTGGGGCAGATATCCGATGGACACTTTCCCGTAGAACGGAACCAGATGATGCTCACACATTGAGAACATTTCAATGTCTTTTACCACTACCATTTCATCGGTGTCTTCGTCGAAGATGGCGTTATTTAGGACTTCTGTAATTTGAGAAATATCGGTGTTAGTAATTATGCACTGATCACCCTTTTCTTACGCTGTTTAAATTTTAAGCAAGATTTTAAACAATGTTTTAGGAAATATGACTTCTAAATACCATTTACGCTAAACTATGTTTAGAATCTGTCAAATTGAACAACCCCTGGAAGAGTTTGCTAAATAACAAAATGGGGGACGATAACCAGCTGTAATTTTTTGACGCAATTTCTACGAAACAAGCTGACAAATTAAAAGATAAATAGTAATTAAAACTGTTTTATGGTTAAGGAAATCTTAAACATTGCTTAAAACTTAATAATAAGCACCATTATAGCGTTTATGATTAAGGAGGAAGTTGATTAGCTAAATAATGCTAAATAGTTGATTGGCGTGTTTTTATGAAAGCGTATAAAGTATCATTAATTTTAAAAAGATATTAAATAAGTTAGGCTCATCATAAAATCGTCAACAATTGACAAAACAGACGCAAAAAAGTAATCCCCTCGTGAATGCTATCATAATCTAAACACAGACATAATAGGGCTGCTAATGATGAATTCAAAAGAAGACGAAGGAATTGGGAACAAGATATGGAAAAGGAATCCTTATTTTAGTAGTTAGATTTAGATTTAGTACATTCATTAGGATAGAATTTACCAATAGTCCTGATACTAAGTAGTTATATTATGGCTTTCAATTTCGTTATATGTGGATGACATACTGTGAAGCGTATTAAATGAACCTCGCATATTTGAATTTTTCTGTCATGATTATTGTAAATTTTTTAACTTGCATCAATTTTGCGATGTTTTTGATTTTGATGAAAGTTTTTAATTTTTTTTACCTTCTAAACTCTGGTCATATCCCTTTGTGAAGAACAGCATAGCTTTGGCAGCCCGTTCTGGTGTCTTCAGCAGGCCTTGCCTCTCTGGGTCCTCGCCTAAGCCTGGGGATTCAAAAAATTAACTTCAAACACGTTATTTTAAGGTGATTTAAATAATTAGATATGCCAGCCTACACGACACAAGATACAAGAAGAATAAGGCCTGTGTTACTGAAATCAATTAAGGACGAGGACCATGTATCTTTGCAGTAAATTGGTAATTCAATTTACTGGAAAGAAACATGGTCCTCGTCCTCAGCCTATATACGTCCCATTGCTGGGCACTGACTTCCTCATGGATAAAATACACTAGGAGCCCGGAGAAGTTCGACATCACAAATCTTTGGTCATCCATCCAAAGCCTGACCATGACGAAGGTAGCTTTGTTATAACTATATTGCTCACAATATGACCTTAAATTTGCAGTCTGGCATTGGCAAAACATGTTAGATCATTATTATCGTATATTATATATCTATGATTAATTTCCACTAACATTTTAAATATGCCTGTATGTATGTTAATTCACGTGGTTTTGCTATAAAAAAAATTTTTCCTTTCTCTCTCTCTCTCTTTCTTTCTTTCAATGCTCCATAATGCATAATAGAGCCATTCCTTTTATACTGTGCTCAAGAAGAATTAAACGTTTAAGTTAAATTTTTTAAATTAAAAAAAAAACAAAAATTGTATGCAATAAAGAATACGAAGCAACGTGAATGTTTAAAGTTGATCTTACCTGTGAGCAATAGTCTGTATGAGTTGGCCATGTCAGGCAGGAGTGCCTCTCTGGTTGGGGGCCTGTGGTCCAGCTCCAAATCATGGTGGAATGTGCAGTTCTCGTGACCTGAAGCCAAAAAATTCAGTATTATAATCGCCATCTTTTGTTGTACTACTGTAAGTTCTAGTTTTTCCCCTGTCCGATAGATGGCGTGATTTGCAGAATTTGAAATTCAAATTGTACTTTTGGATGTTGTTCAAGGATTCAGTAGAATTCCATTAATAATATTATTCTTCATTTCTAAATATTATTACTGTAAGCAAGTACATACTGCAATAAATGATACCGTGAGAATTATCTCCATAATTATGTTTAACCACAAATTACAAGCTACTAATCGATCTACACCTTTATAGGTTAACATAAACATAATGATAAAGAATATGCATGAGTTATTGACCTTCAATATTAAAAAACTTATGAGATATATAGGGCTCTGAAGTTTATAATTAAATGGCAACCGTGACAAATTAAAACATAATCTAATATTAAAATTCAGCGATCTTCAATTAAAAAACAATATTCCCATTGAAACATATGCGATTTCAAATATTCTTACACTTATTTGGCTGGCAGAGATAAGAAACAGTTGATTGGGGTTGAAACACGGCCAGGCAAATAGAAAACATAAAAAATTGTGTAAGAGAGAGATAGAAAGAGAGAAAGAGAGAGAATTAAAGAAAGGGTAAAAAATCAACTGTAAAAATTTTTGCGTCTCCTTAGATTGTTTAAGGTTCAGTCGGGGAATTTGACGGTCGACCAGTAGTTTTTTTGAGATCCAGAATTAAAAAAAGTAATAGAATCAAAGTAGTCATTTATGATTGAAATGAAACATTTTTAAATGATCTATTTTGCCTGATATAAACTTTTGTAATTACTGTCTTACTTTTTTCAACAATGCTTCCCAAAAAAAACTCTACAGATCTACCGCCACCTTCCTGTACCTACAATACGATCTGATGTTATGGTTTGGTATAGTTGAAAGATAGTTCTTCATGAAGTACTTGTGTCTGACACTCAGTTGAATTTGAATATTGAGAGAGACGGTTCTCAATAAGGAGTTTCATGTAAAATTACAACTGATTGAATAAGATCTAGATAGTTTCCACAATAAAGGATTCTATCTATAATATTTAAAGAAAAGATCCTTAATTCCTTTACGAATTAAGATAATCGTAAAAAATAACAAATGAAAAAGAAATCCAAACAACAAATAAGTACCTAATAATTATTTCAATAGTTTGATTTCCAATCAAATGACCATATATTCTTCGGGTTTATAAAATTAAGTGTGTTTCATTGTTTTATTTTTTTTAAATCTCCCTATACAGGGAACTGAGCCCATAACAGCCATGTCTTCAGTAATTTACATTGAAATGCTAGTGTAATGCATTTCAATGCATCTTGGGAGAGTTTGGCGTCAAACGATCGATCGCAGATACTGTGGTGTTACTTCGAAGAGGTGGATTACCACGATAAAGATCTCCTCGATTTTCACACCACTTGACGCGTATTTCAATGATCCTTATTCATCGCTAATCATTTTTGACACTTATTACACAAACTAAACTGATTTAACGCAACAAGATTCAATCCGAAACAATATTACAATCACTGAAATAGAAATTACGTCCGGCCATAGTGTATGGCGCCAAAAACTCCTTGTTTTTTCTGTGGAATTCAAAGAAAAAATTGTCACGAAAAGAAAAAATTGTCACGAATAAAAAAAAAATTCATTTAAAACAAAAAAGTTTAGTTTACAACTGATTGAAATGATGATGACAAGAAAAAAATAACATAATGATGAATAATGATGATTATTTCTTTGAACACTGAACACTGTAGATTTTTCTATGATTTTACCAATTTTTACACTTTTGTCTTTGAGCGATTGCGACCTCGTTCTCATTTATAAATCTTTATTCTCATCAACAGATTAATTTCAATAAAATATTAATATGAACCAGACAAAACATGACATGTCATGAGAAGGGAGAATGATCATTCACCAGGAAAGTTATGGATTTGAAAGTGATTGGGCGTGTGGGGAGAGGAAGACCAACGAAAAGATGGATGGATTGTGTGAATGGTGATATGATGAGAGAGAATAGAAAAGAGTGGGAGAAGAAGACATGTTGCGCTAACCCCAAATTAATTGCGAACAGGGCAGAAAAAAATATTGTTATAAACCAGACAAAATACAAGCGAACCTTTCGGAATTTGAACATTTTAATTAGGATTTTTAAAACGCTTTCGAAATAACTGTTAATTTGAATTTATCAAGTTTTACAACCATTTTGGAATGCAACGGTTCCTATTCGAATTTGTAGAGATTTTACAAAATGCCTGAATTTTAATATTAGGTCCTTACCTATGAAATTGGTGTTTTGTATGGAGATTTTGGGGAATTCTGCATTTTCCATACTAAAATTTTTTTTAGTTTTCTTCACAACGACAAATCCAAAGATAATAATATTTGGCATCTACCATTAGACAAGCTTTAGTAATATGTGTAATATCACACTTCATAAAAATTATTTATCGTTTTTAAGTGAATGGAAATAAAATGATGTATTCGGGAGGCACTTAAAAAGAGTTGTCTCCGTGTCCAATTTTAACACAATTAAACTTACAACAAGTTATCAAAAGAGCTCAAAAATATAGTATATTTTTAGACGAGGTAATTATTTTTTAGGAATACTCTGAATCTTAATAGTTACAGACAAAATACTAAGAGAGAAAAAAACATCAATTTCATAGGTAAGGACCCAATATTAATTTGATTCAAAATAGTCTAGATTTTACAACTGAAAGGAATCTTACCGACCTGGCTGTGGTGGAAGGTGTGGGTGGGATACCCATCAGAACTGGCAATACCCTTTAAACTACCCGTTATAGCCAAACATTGTCAATTATACAGAAAAGGTTAAATAAAGATAAAGACGATGACAACTTGACAAGTGATATGAATAACTGATTGCACGTGGATAAGCTCTTATTGACAAGACATAGAGATAGAGTCGCACTTAACAACAAAACAAAACCTAATTACAGTTGAAAAGTCACGTCTTATTGAATTTGAAATACAAACCAGGAGTGGTGGAAGTTCTCGGAGTCATCGGAGTACCAGGCACTTCAATTTCACTCTCAACATCAGTTAAGTGGAAACTCTGCAACGCTTCAGGCGCTTTCTTGTATTTGCTGACGAAAGATTTTCCCGCGTTTCCATTTTCGACGCCATTTTCTTTCTCCTCCGAAATTGAATTTCGAACAGAGCGCGAACTCACTCGCCTTATCAAAGAGGATGGTGGCACTACTGTCTCGTCTTTTCCGTTCATCGACATTTTTACTCTGTGATTTAGTTTTTAAATCTAGAAAAGAGGTTTATTTTGAGTCCAAAAAGGTTTGTATATACGTTTGGTGTGTTCGATGTACAGCGAAGTAATACTAATTTGTAAGAACAATTGACCCAGAGGTTATCATGCAATTGGTATCGTACGGTTTCTTCGCTGTGATAGCGTTCGACGCTCGTTTACTCGTAGAAGCGATGCAGTTATTTGAATTAATTAAAATGATTTTTATTTTTTTTTATCTGCGGTCAACGATTCGGCATAATTTTAGTTAGTAATAAATTATTAAATAGATATTTCGAGATCAATAGATTTTATTTATTATACTATATTTTAAATAAGCTCAATTTCTGTGGGAAACAATATTTCTAATGATAACTTACATCAGAGGTACAGATATGCAGTAAAAAATTTACATGTGAAAATAATTATGACTTTATATTCAAGATTGTTTCTCTTTCACGAAATATTGTAAAATATTTTCGCTTTCGCATGGGCTAAGACGCATTTTAACTTTAATCTAAATAAATGTTTTCGAATTTGAATTTAAATTTTGTACAATCATCTCCAAAAATATGTAACCACTTTTAAAAGTAAATGACTAGTAAGCAAATAAAGATTGGCACCTCTAAAATGTGTATACATATTTTTGAACTCGACTGTACTATTTAATATACCAATCAATCTGTACAAATGCATAACCAATCAATCACTATACTACCTACCTACAACAGGTTAGCAATAACTCGCAAAGTTAACCTTGCAGTTAAGTTACGAAAGCAGAAGTTAAGCGAGCAAGGATAACTTCCTGGGTTACTGACAATTAGGGATCTCGGTAACAATCGTTTTAGCCTGATATTGAAAATGAAGCACCTTTCGCCATGGCTGGGTTTTGGATGGGTGACCAAAACTTTGTGTGCTCAATTTAGTGCAAGCACGTAAAACATTGAATCAAAATATACAAAATATAGGGACGTAGAGGAGCTGTTGAAATAAAATCTAGTTTGTCTTCATCATAAGAGTTTCTTATAGGATTTTTTTAAATTACCTTTTTTGATGTTATTAAAACTATGTTATTATGTTCACTATAAGACTAAGAACTCGAATATGAAAATACGAGTTAAGGTAATTTAGAACATATTACATTTTGATCAGATATTAATTAAGTCATAAAAACAACATTCTTTGACAGCCTAAAGATCGCTTAATATAGAAATTAAAAACAGAATTAAAATTCAAGGTTGTTTTATGTTAATTGCTATGGTTTGGTGTTACCAGTTCATCGTTAAAGAATTTGGAGCGCTTTCCTTTAGATTTTGGGGTTCCGTACAAATTGGGAAGTAATGCTGTATAAAAGCAAGGTGGTGAGGAACTTGGTGGCGTAATGGTTAGTACGCTTTGGCTTTCGATTGAAAGCAAAGCTACCTTCGCCATGGTCAGCCCGTGGATGGGTGACCGAAACTTTACGATCTCGATCTCCGTGTTTTGGAAGGCACGTTTAGTCGTCCCAGTCGCTATTGACACTGTTTCTACTAACCAATCCGCATTGAGCGTGGTGTTACGGCCCATACTCCTCATGTGTTTCTCCATGAGGAACGCCTGTGCCCAGCAGTGGGACGTATGTAGGCTGAGGACAGGACAGGACTGGCTAAGACCCGTCCCATATGTCATCTCCCTTTAAAGAATATGAATCGTTTCGGGCGTGAAAATAGTGGCGAACCTAAAAATTCTCTATAACCTCGTGTATAGAGAAGGTTAAAGAAATAAAAATTTCACGATTACGATAAGAGTAGAGGTAGCGAAGGATGTGTGACAGGGTCGTTGCTATGGGAATAGTATGTGTAGGTGTATTATTCATAAAATTTATTTAATTATCAGTAACAACACACAAGTAAGTCGATTTTACGAATTCATGCGTTTTCTTTATCTAAATGGAATTAGTTGTGGTACGGAACTCAAACGTACAGTCTGAACTCGAAAGTGGCCAGATTTTTCTTTCGCTTTTAAAATTATGCAACTCGTAAAGCGGCGATTTATGTCGTTGTTTGTATATTTTTGAGGGAGTTTTTTGTAAGCTGGGTAGAAACAAATCTCTGTCCTAAGGAGGGGGGAAATATAAGCAGCGCCTGCGTCGGGTGCGGGTGTGGAGCGAGGGGGGGGGTCTTTTTTCGTATTTTATACAAAATGTAGTCTAAAGTATAGATCCAAGGAAATGGCCCATAAGTCATGGATGAAACGCAATGCGTACATAGATAGGGTAATTTGCATCACATATTTCCTAGAAAGTAGGGTCCTGACGTCATTTCCTAAAAAGTTATTACCTCTTTTGTACTGTCTTTGATACCCTATACAGTGGGGCTATAAGCTTTAAAAAGACAATAAACGCGTGAAAATTAAAAAAAAAACGGGTCACTATTCTTTAACCATGGTACCCATAATGGTAATAATAAACATTGTTTCAAATTTTCTCTACACCTAATTCAAAATCATGGCGATATTGACCAGAATGTTAAACGTCTATAAATCCGTCGTTAGACCTGTCGTAATATATGGATCTAAATGTTGGGCAACCAAAGTGATGGATGAAAGAAAACTGCATTCAGCAGAGATGCGAATGTTGCGATAGATGTGTGGAGTCACAAGAATGGACAAGACCAGGAATGAGTATATTACAGGAAGTTTAAAAGTAGCGCCAGTGACAGAAAAGATTAGGAGCAATAGGTTAGCGTGGTATGGACATGTGATGAGGAGGGATGAATGTGACATTACAAGAAGGATGCTGAGCATGGACGTGGACGGACCTAGAGTGAGAGGAAGACCAAAGAAGCGATGGATAGAATAAAAGAGGTGGATGTTGAGCTGACGAGTGACAGAGGAGAATGGAATAAGAAGACATGTTGTGCCGAGCTCATCTAGAGTGGGGAAAGACCAAGAAGAAGAAGATATAGGTGTTAACACATCTGCCTAACCCTTCGGAGAAGGCTTAATGATATGTGTATGTATGAGTATATGCATAGGTTTTGTTTTTATTTTTGAGTCAGAGGAAATTTTAAAGACAGTACAAAAGAGGTCTTAACGTTTTAAGCCGGGTTCAGACATGAGTATTACATGTAACGCTCGCCGGCGTTCGGGCTGATCCATCGGTTGTCGGTTTTTTGCGCGAACACAAAGGACGGCGTTCGTAACGGTTGTGTCGTGTGTAAATAACAGCAGCACCAGCTATCACGACCTTCCTATTCTGCATGTTCGTAGCAACTATTGTAAACCGCTCTTGAAAAGATTCGCGTACACAATTCGCTTTGAGTTCGTGTGCCGTCTACACTATTGATGCTAAATTACACGTAATCTAACATTACGCGTTACACACGTCTGGACCCGGCTTTAGGAAACGAAGCTATAACTCTACTTTCGGGTACGCAAGGCAACAACGCATATCTCGTAAGCTTTTTTTCTCCATACCTAGAGGTATAAGTACAAACAGCCTGTACTAGCAACATAAAAGAACTAAAGTAAGTTTATGAAGAAAAAACGTGTACAGTAGTCATAGTTAAATTGGTGTTTTGTATGGAGATTTTGGGGAAGTCTGCATTTTCCATAGTAACATTTTTTCAGATTTCTTCACAACGACAAATCCAGAGATAATAATGTTTGGCATGTATCATTAGACAAGCTTTAGCAATATGTGTGATATCACTCTTCATAAAAATTATTTATCGTTTTTAAGTAAATTCAAATCAAATGATGTATTCGGGAGGCACTTAAAAAGAGTTGTCTTCGTTTCTAATTTTAAAACAAATCAAAAAGGCTCAAAAACACGGTCTTTTTTTAGAGGAGGTAATTATTTGTTAAGAATATTCTGAAACTTAATAGTTACAGACAAAATACTAACAGAGTAAAAACGGCAATTTCATAGGTAAAGACCTATTATTAAAACTCGTGGTATAAGCAATGGCGTATGGTTTTGGGACAAATGTGTTTTCCGACTTGACCAAAGATACAATTAATCATAAATTTAGATTACAGACTTGTACTAAAGTACTAGATAGCCTTGTTACCGCAAAAGTGATTGTGTGTCCTTAGCAATTAGTACAGTCACAAGCATAAAAATGCTACAATTTCAGTACCTTGTCAATCTAAGGTTCTAATATTAAATGGTAACATCTGTGTTTCCGACTGTACAGTCAATACCTACAATACGACTTGACTTGACTTGACGACCTCCGTGGTCGAGTGGTCTGTACGCCGGTCTCAAGGGGTCGCCATCTCGAGAGGTCCTGGGTTCGCCAGTGGAGGCAAGTGTTTGGGTGATGAATTTTCAGATATTTGTTCTCCAGTCTTGGATGTTCATTATATATGTATAATATTATATATATTTGGAATAATTATGTGTATTTATCTATAAAATATATATTTGTCCGTCATCTAGTATCCGTAACACAAGCAGCATTTAGTTGCTTAAAATGGGACTAGTTGATAGGTGTGAATGTCTGAGGATATTTATATATTTATATTTTATTTTTAATAACTGTGATCTTTTAAATATTTAATTAAAGCCTTTAAAATTTTAAATTGAAATGGACGATATATTGAAAACAAAGCAACATTTCTATGGTTGGAACTGGGATGGGTGACCAAAGTTTTGGGATTGGTTCATCGGATCAGAAGATAATACTTGTTTTTGTTGCTAGCACACCATTTCGTTGGTCTAGCGTGATGGTGTTACAGCCCAAACGTACAAATGTATTTAAGAAATCTTCATAAAGAGATTTATACACGAATAAAAAAAGATGTATTATATTATTAGAGCACCTGTTCCCAAAGGAACCTTTTGCGTGTTCCCACATCTTGGCCCTCCTTTTCTAAAAAAGGGAGCATGGACCTAAAGGAACCTTTTTTTGATATCAATATATGTATACTTTTTAGAGTTTTTTATTTTCTCTATGTTTTTGATATGGACTTTGACGTTGTCTGTTTATTATTGAAAAACTATTAAACGCTTAGATTACAGCTATGATTCAATAATCTTTTATTAATTTACAGTACCTATAATCGAATTAGCTATCTTTTGCTAATTTTGCAATAGCAATAGTATGAGCATTTTCAATTCAGTCGTGTCGTACTTTGCTAAAAACTTACAAAGTTTGTAACACAGTAAAAGAAAACAAAAGGCTACATTTTCTTAATTTTTCTACTCATTCGTAAGAAAAAGCTTATAAATCTATCCAAAATTTAAATTAACAATATCTTCTACAAGTCGAGAACGGATAATTCAAATTTCAAAAAAAGAATAAATATTAAATCTTTTTTTTGTGTTAAACATTTTACGGCTTTGGACTGTACGACGTGTATTAAAAAAAAGTTTAGTAAAGTAAAGCAAACTTTTCGTTCTAGATGCGTCAAAAGATAAATAAATTTAACTAACATTAGCTATCCTATTTCTTCTCACCGTTTTTATATGAATCAAAAAGAGATGTACTATAAAATGCATATGTGTAATATTTACAAGAGCAGGATATACTTTTTCGGTTCTTGGAAAAAAACTGTTGTTAATTCAAATTGCTATTGAAAAACGTATTTATCTCATTGCTAATTAAGTTGTCAATCAAATGCACGAGGCAATAATTAATATCAAAAGCGATATACAGTTAAGGCAAATTATCGATTAATAACGGGTTTTTATACAAAAGCTACATCGTATTAGTTATAATTATTATATAACATACAATTATACAACTTGTTAATAAAAAACACATAACGTTACGCCTCCCGAAGGGGTGTGAACTGTACAATTTAAGCCAAGCGGTATTTACAATAAACTGTACTTTTTTTTTATAAACCGAACTTGCACTAGAAGAGCCCTTATCAAACAATTAACTTTAATTATTTAACATTACATTATCTAGTTAGTGACAGCAATGTACAATTGAATTGTTTAAAGTTTTGACTTACAATAAACCTTTATTCTATCTATACATTACTATAATAAAACTGTAGAGGTCGAATGAGAAAAAAATTGTTTAAAACCAAGTCAGGGGGTTGTAAAAAGAGGGAAAATACCAAAATATGATTTTTTTAATTTTTTATTTCTCTGTCTGTTTGTGTGTTTGTAGGGGCTAATCTCCGAAATTGCTGGACCGATTTCAATGAAATTTTGCATGGGGATGCATTGCCTTATATCCCTAGTCAACATTTTAGATACTTTTTATTCCGGATAATTAAAGGGTTTCCGTGGAATTGTTAAAAAGCCACAGTAATCGCGGACGAATTTGCAGGCAACAGCTAGTTTATAATAAAAAAATGACTTTTATAAAGAATTAAAGCTGAGTATCTAGCTTATACTGTATACTTCTTATTGGCGTTTTTTATCGCCATTTTTTTTATCGTTTTTTATCAGCAATGTTTAGCATAAAACTAATAAAAAATATTTTTTTATAACATTACTTCGCAAAAAGTTTTGCACATTTTACGCGTACGTGTCATGGTCGTCGCTAAGCTCGAATATTTGTTTGTAAGCAACTCGCATTATATCAAACTAGTTAAATGGAATATCGCAGTCTACTGAGGTATTATGAGGTAATTATGCTATAGGGCAACAGACACCTTGAGTCTTAGGTCAAATAGACTAGCCAATGCTATAGGAAACAGGAACCGGAATTACAATCACATAATTATAAATAAGAGCGACATTGCATAAAAGTTGTTACCAAGGTTAAATAAAAAATTTGATTTCGACTTAAGATAATTTTTCTTTTTACGACACCAATGCATGTAACCTCATTTGTCAATAAAAAATAAAATTAATAAACTACTTACTCTGTATTCCAAAAGTTTTAAAAATAAAAATTAATTAAAAATTCACCAAAAAGTTTTCACTTCGCGCCGCAAATCGAACACCAAAATACAAATTGTTTACTTACGCGCGAAAAGATATTCCTAATTCAAAAAAGGATGATAAAAACAAAAAGATGGGTGCGTTCAGACGCGTGAACGCTATGTTTTCTTATGGCTGACTGAGTGTAGTGGCAAGCAACAGATGATATTTGTATGTGAATGCCGGCTAGTACTGCGCTTGTGTGAAAACTGGGAAATCGATACATGCGTCACACGAACGCGTTTTAAACGTCATAATTGTCATTTCGAAGGTATCTTTTTTTACAATTTGAGTCTTAATATCTTTTGGGTAAAGTAAATTTTTGATTGATGTAATCTCAACTGTAATTTGTGTTTGAATTTTGTCTCAATTAGAACAGGTAAATTACCACAGTTTCGTGAGTCTTTTGTTTATTTAATTGAAAATTATAGTTTGCGTAATATTGAGATATTTTTAGAAAATCCCGTTACACTTGAATTTTAAATTAGTTTTTTTATACGATGGCTAATTGAATAAATTAATGTAATAAAAATTAGCTGTTATTAAGCATATATTAAATTTAGCTGTTATTAAGCATATATTAAATTTAATTAACAATAGCAATTAAATGTGTCGTTAGTGACTTTGTAATGCCAATTTTGTCTATGTTGTTAATGGCTTCTTTTTACTTTATGGTCGGACCAACTCGGGCATTATGTAAAACCCCGCTGAAGAAACATTGACGTAAGAGGGAAGGAAGGTTCTTTTTTATTATTTAATTAGAATTACGTACCTACTGAATAGTGTACTGAAATAGGGAATGACTAATATTATTATTTGTTGATGAAGTAAAATAAAATAAAATAGAATACAGTCAACTACAAAAATATGCAACCACTTTACATCGCCAGACTCTTAGTAGAAGGAAATATAGATTGTCACCTCTAAAATATGTATACATATTTTTGAACTTGACTGTTTAAAATATAAAAATAACTGAACCAACTAAAGTGTAAGAAAATTTTATATTTCTTACAATTAAGTTTAAACATTTGCCGAACCACAAATAAACTTTCATAGGAATTAGAGATTCACAAAATAAATTACTTATTAAATTAAAAGAAATATGCTCGGTGGCGTACTAATTCGTAAGCTTTGGCTCTAAATATTGAAAACAAGGCCACTTTCGTCATGGTCTGTCCTGGGATAGGTGACCAAAAATTTGTAATCTCGGATTTCTCCGTGCTTCGGAAGGCACGCACACAGAACTGTGTAGTGACAGTTTTGAGTGGAGGACTTACGCTGGGACCAGTGTGGGTAATACAATAAACTGCTGTTGACATACATACATATATAATCACGACTATTATCCCCCAAGGGTTAGTCAGAGACTAGGCAAAAGCACAGCAAAAGCAGTCCATTGCCATAGTCCACGCTCACCAAGCAGTGACTGCATTCAGCGTAACAGGTGGTGAGCCCGTCGCTATAAGCTATTGGACGTTGTGCAGTTCTAAGTCCATTACTCGCTTTTTATGACATCCAAGGGAAGAGATGGGTTGGTAGTGTGACGAGGAGGAATCCGAAGATAAAATAGAAGCCGCAGGTTTTGTCACTTATATATATTTAAAATCTTAAGGCACAAATAGTGCTTTCGTAAAATTATTTAAAACTTGAACAGTTATTGTTTATTATCAAAATGTGACTTTATTTTTATTATTATATTTTTTACGTCGAGCCAACCGCTCCAGACGCTGACTCTGATAGGAATAAAATTGGACACCAAAAACAATGAAAAAAAGAAACAGAAGGTTAGTTCAAAAACAGAAACCAAGAAAAAATGGCCAGAGCAGAGCGCAAAAACAGCAAAGAGTCGCTAATACTGAAATAGCGCCTCGTTACAATAGTATTCTTTTAATGACCCGCTACCTCACGACTGATGAATGATAATAAAACTCCTATAGTCAAAAACTCATGAAACCTAATTAACTAGACCGCAAAGGAATGGAAATAACCTTCCTGCGTCAGCGTTCCAGATCAAGTTTTGTTTAAAGCAGCGGTAGCCGACTTGGGAATGACGCACCACTCGTTAAAGAGGTAGCGGGTCTCAATATATTCAAACTCCCAATGAGTGTGAATATAGGCGGTCTGAAACGGAATAAACTTAAGAGTTTTTTTTATGAGTTGCCCTAAACTGATGCCTCTGACGGCTATTCAGCGGATTGTTTTAAAGAAGGCGAGGACTTTGGTGGGTTTTCAAGCTTGTAGCAAACACCACTGGAGGGTTTCTTTCTGGAAGGCATCCTCCGTAGGGGTCTCGCTTCTAAGGAGAGCCTCCAGAGCGCTCGAGCCGGATTCAGGGACCGGCAGACGTCCTAAGGGTGCCTCTAAGGGCGCTGACCTCGCGTGCTGTGCCGTAGAGGAGTTGCGAGGGAGCGCACGGTATAAACTTACGGGGTCTACTCAGGGGGCATCGAAGCAGTGGAGGAGAGCCCCCTAAATCGCCCCCTAGATTGCCTCATGTGTAGGCAAATCATAACGATTTTTAGTGTATAGAGTAGCAGCCATTTTAGGACTAATTTATGGGATGTGAGAAGACCACTTTAAATACGGACTGAGCAAGGCTTGCCTTCTCAAAAACCGTCAACCAGGGCAAGACACGTGAAAACCCCGGATTTCTGAGTTTACAACCCGGACGTTAAAACTGAGTATCTTATGTTACTTTAAAAAAAAGGCATTCAAAGCATAGTTTTCAAATCACACATCCGTACGTCAACGGGTCTTCGCGCTAAAGACACAAGACTTAACACCAGTGCGCTTACGCAACTTATTAGCATACACGTTAATTAGAATATCTGATAATTTTTCCTCGTTAAAATACGCCACTACACTCTCGTAAAAAATGTTTTGTATGACAACATGGAAACTATTAAGGATTCTGAGAAGCGTTTAATGCGAGATCGCGCGGAAGTATCAAGATTGGCATAGGTATTTAAATATGTTTTAGGAAAACAAGTAACGTGGATATTACTATGCATACTTATATATTATCACCAGTTATAGGCAGAGCTGTATTACACACACACTTTGCCCCATGTAAAAGGGGATATACCTATTGCCGTTACCATTCACTATAGAAAATCCATTACCACTCTGTAATTCAAACCAATATTCCAACATTGGTGCACAATTCATGAACGCAGTACCACGTGCTGCGATTATGATAGTTTTAGATTTTTAGTTGCTGACATAACGATCTATAGAAATCAAAGACCCGTTTTGTTCTAGATATAATAAAAGTTTTTTTAAATCTTATCTTTTCTAATAATTTCAATTATACTGCGTATATAGTAAGGTGTTACGAGACGCTATATCAGTATTAGCGACTCTTTGCTGTTATTGCGCTCTTCTCTGGCCATTTTCTCTTTGTTTCTGTTTTTAAATTTACTGTCTGTCTCTTTTTATTTTTCATTGTTTTGTTCTCGAAATTTATTGCTATCAGAATCAGTGTCTGGAGCGGTTGGCTCATTGTAAATTATTATAAATATTTTAATATAAAAACTATAAGTGTTGATATAAGTTAAAGTATACTGATCAAGTTTATATGTTTACTAAAGGCACTATTTGTGCCCTAGTTTCCTAAATAAACAATAAGCGACGTGAATTGGAGTTTCATTTTATCTCCGGGTCCACCACGTCATGATGGTTCGTCAGAATGTTGCATAGGTGTAACATGTTATTAACGCAGTAACTGAAAACTACGGCATTTATGGTATTTGCTCCAATTTGACAGATTTCATGCTCCCACTTATTAATGCAGTATGTTTTAAAGATAAAAAAAAAAAAATACATCGAACTATTTAACATTGTGTGCTGTAAGTACAGGAAACAACTGATGAACGCAGTAACAATCATACTGCATTCATGAGTATTACATCTCCAGTGAAAACTACACTAATACTAATACACAAAATATTGCACAAATAGCAAAAACCCAACATCAAGATGACCTTCGGGCTTTGCTTCGTCCATAATTACATTCATTTTTTAAGTTTTTGTGTAACTTCTTGTAGGCACCAAAAAGTTTTGCCGTGTTTTTCTCAAAACTGTTCACTTGCTCTTTACTGCGTTCATGAATTGCGCGGAAGAATAGCCAAGTCAGATGTCACATATCACAAAGTAGAATCGCTGCAGTCCGAGGAATTACAAGAATTCAACAAAAGTGTAATTGAAATAATACATGTCTGAAGTCACTAGACTGACAGAATTAAGAATGTATAATCAGAGGAAGATTCAAAGTAGCGCGACATAGAAGATGACGATCAATAGGTTAAAATAGTTAGTGTAAGTTTTCACGCTGCTGCGGGTTGGTGGGTAGAAACAGCTGCCTTACACAACATTGAATCATAATACCGTAATAACAATTAAGATAATAGGTAAATCAATTAGCTAAGTTATTATTAAAATTACTATAGTCTATCAAATTTTATCCGAGACAAATTGTAAACAACCTATAAAAAGGGTTCTTTAAGATGTCATTACTACATTGCCGTAAGGTTTTTTCAAAATATTGGGTCCTTACCTATGAAATTGGTGTTTTTTTTCTCTCTTAGTATTTTGTCTGTAACTATTAAGATTCAGAGTATTCCAAAAAAATAATTACCTCGTCTAAAAATAGACTATATTTGTGAGCTCTTTTGATTTGTTTTGATAATTTGTTGTAAGTTTAATTGTGTAAAAAATTGGATACGGAGACAACTCTTTTTAAGTGCCTCCCGAATACATAATTTTATTTGCATTCACTTAAAAACGATAAATAATTTTTATGAAGTGTGATATTACTAAGTTGATTTTAAATGACCTATTATAGTTTTTTTTTTATTTCATGTGACATTATTTAATTTTGGGCATTGTTATAAGAAAATCAAATTCATTACCTTATTTTAGAATGTATTCGACAATTTTTTTAATTAGATTAATCATGTTTATCTTGACTCTTATGTACTTTGAGTTTAATTAGTCAATATTATTTTTTGGTTGATATTCGCATACATTGTGGGTTATTGTTTATTGAATAAATGATATGATATAATGAAAAATTTACTTAAGGTAAATATGCACCGATTGTCTGATCACTAAGTATAATATGTAAGTATTTAGAGGTGTAAAGTTTTAAGGAAAGTATCAACTATCCTGTTGGTAAAGTATGACTGTTATATTTCCATATAAAGGTAGTTCCCGGTTAGTAATTATGTAAAAAATAACGCAGGTATATTGGTCTTCAGAATTGTAAAAATACAAAAAATACTAATATTGCGTCATTATGACATGGCAACAGAATTATTGCATTTGGAACGAAAATAACGTAAATGTTACATCTAATGCGTCACCTTCCATGGTAAGACATGAGGAGTATGGGCTGTAACACCACCACGCTGGCCCGATGCGTTTTGGTGAGTAGAAACGATTGCTATAGAACCGGAACCAACAGTTTATAATCAATTTAAAAAAAAATCAAATTAATTTAATCATATGCCTATATGATACAAGAATTTAACACTTAAGACGCCTCAAAACATAATAAAATAAACAAACATTAATTAATTATACAATTATTCTTGTTCACCTCTACTTTTTTTTCCTGTTCGATACCGGGAGGCCTTGTCAAGAGATGATACAGGCAAGAAACTCTGCAAAGGTTCTATCCTCCCTTTACATATTTTTATTTTATAAATAAATACCCTTAGACATTCACAGCTATCAACTAGTCCCATTTTAAGTTGCTTGTGTTACAGATACTAGATGACGGACAAATTTATTTAAGATATATATACATATAATTATTTAGAATATACATAACATAATACATATATAATGAACATCCAAGACTGGAGTACAAATGTCTGAAAATTAATCACCCAAACACTTTGCCTCCACCGGGGATCGAACCCAGGACCTGTCGAGATGGCGACGCCTTGAGACCGGTGTCGACCACTCGACCACGGAGGTCGTCAAAATTGTCACAAATTCTATAAAGTACATAATTACAGTCAAGTGAAAATGGAATGAAATAAAAGACGTCATAATCTACCATGACAAAATGACGAGACGAAATATTATTAAAAAAAACTTTGGTTTTATTCTGTCTTAGAAAAAAGTAGGAAACAACAATATTTATACTAACTTGCAAAGATGAAAGTAAACCTTAATACAGGAAAAATATCACGCACATATTATTTTTCTTTGTAGAACGATTTGGTTTTAAGGAAAAACCACAAATTAAGTTTGTACTATAAACTTTTAATCTATATTTCACCACATTATAACATAAAGCAGACACTCAAGGACTCACTCAAGGAGTAATAAAATAAATGACTTTTGACTTACACAATACATCGCTCTTGTGTTATGGGTATTAAGTGACGGACAAACATACCAGAATGAAAATATTAGAAAAATATTAAGCTAGCTTTTGCCCGACACTTCGTCCGCGTAGAATAGTTACTTTTAGATAGTGTGATGGTATGTAGCCTATAGCCTTCCTCAATAAATAGGCTATTCAACACTGAAACATTTCTTCAAATTGGAACAGCCTCAATTGGTGGAATTGAAAATGTACTCCTACTCTATTTTTAGAAGCAAAGTTCATAGTGGCGTAAATTTGTCCTTCATTTTTCTTGGACGCGTTATAATTTTTTTTAACATTCACCCGCATGGCACCCGTTCCCATGGGAATATCGGGATAAAAGGTAGCCAATGTCCTTTCTCAGGCTCTAGACTATCAGTGTACCAAATTTCGGTTAAATTGGTTCAGTAGTTTTGACGTGAAAGCGAGACAGACAGACAGAGTTACTTTCGCATTTATAATATTAGCATGGATTCGATACCAGCCTCTCTCTAAGTAACAATGAGTACAGACACGAGCATGAACATGATTACACTTTTCAGAGTAAATGGCTTCTATTTCCAGGGAATAAAGTCGTTTTTCTATCGAGGAGTACGGTGGCGTAGCAGTTAGGAGGAGCTCGAGGAGGCGTTGTAACGCTTAGGCTTACGATATCGAAAACAAAGCTACCTTTGCCATGGTTAGGCCTTGGATGGGTGCCCAAAACTTTGTGATTCAAACTTCTCAGTGCTTCGGAAGGCACGTTAAACTGTTGGTTCCTGTCGCTGTTTCTACCCACCAACTCGATTTGGGCCAGCGTGGTGGTGTTACGGCCCATACTGCTCATGACGTGTTGCTCCATGTGAAAGGCCTGTGCCCAGCAGTGGGATTACAAGTTACAATTACATATAAGAAAAAAGAAATCTGAAATTTTCATACCACTTTTTGCAGCTGTTGTTTTGTCTATCTGAAGGGGATTTTCCATTTTTTAGGCCTATCTCACAATAGTACACTAATTTAAAAAGTACGTTAGGGCGAGTTAGACCACAGTCTCGCCTGAAGTGACAAAGCTCTCGCTACAACCTTAAGAGTACAGTGAACAGCACATCAAGTTATACATTAGGTTACGAAAACAGCATCTATTGCCTTGAATATAGAGGCGGTTTAAGTTTAACGCGTGTGACTTGTGACCGTTACACATATCCCACTGCATACATTTCCTATATTGGTCACTTCAAAGGCTTATCTAGATGAAATTCCATATAGTTAAGCTTTCCAATCCGTTTCAAAGGCTTTTCGTCTAATGTTTCACCCTACTTGACTTAAATATTAGACAGCTTAAGTTTCCTAAATACGGCGGCTTTTAAATAGATGTGGTAATGGTTTATTTTTTGTTACGTTAGAATTAAAAATCAATAATGTAGTGATAGTTAGAAATAAAGGTTTATAGTGGCGACGGGCTCACCACTGCCACTGTCACGCTGAGTGCAGTCACTGCTTGGCGAAGCGCGGACTATGGCAGTGGACGGCAATAGCGATGCTTTTGCCTAGTCTCTGAGTAACACCTAGGGTATGATAGTCGTGATTATATTTATGTATGTATGTGTAAAAATTTTACATAACACACACACACACACAAAATCACGTCTGTAATCCCCGAAGGAATAGGCAGAGTCCAAGGAGCACTGTGTTCCTTAAGACCACATTTAGCCATACAAAAATTGGGTTTGGTCAGATGAAAAATCGTGAAAGAGTAGTAACAAGTACCTAGCTCATCGCCTACACAATCACAGACCCAGTACCCAATACGCCCTTAGTCGCCTTTTACGACATGCTAGGTAAGAAAAGCAGTTGGTACATTTTTTTTGTGTCCCGGACCAACACCGGAACCACATAAAATTAGTGAAATGTCGTTCTTTAGTCCCACTCTTATTAATGTCTAACTAGAAATTTTAACAGTGATATTATTCGTATTATAAAAATAAAAGTTTGAATATTTTTATATATATGTCCAAAGAGAGGCAATCTCTGCCAACCATAGAGGCCGTGGAGGGTAAATATAGGTATATTTATTACTACACACAACTTCATTTTCTATATCTTAACTTATTAAGTTACCTTATACGGTGTTACAGTTTAATATACCCTGTGGTTACGGTTAACCAAAGGCTTCAGGTTACAGGAGGTTACCAAACTGCAACCATATTATATCTAGGGCAAATCCAAATGCGGCTGTGTGTTTATTGTAACATAAGAATTACATATACATACATAATTATTGGGTCCTTACCTATGAAATTGGTGTTTTTATTCTGTCTTAGCACCACTAACCAAACCTAGCAGAAAAACTCCTGCCCCCATGGAGAATCGAACCCGGACCGGCCGATCAACAGCCAGTGGTGTGAACCTCTAGACCAGAGAGGCGGTTATGTAAATGTATATCTGTGGGCGTGACCGTATATATTAGGTCCTTACCTATGAAATTGGTGTTTTGTATGGAGATTTTGGGGAATTCTGCATGTTCCATACTAACATTTTATCAGTTTTCTTCACAACGACAAATCCAGAGATAATAATTGTTGGCATGTATCATTAGACAAGGTTTAGTAATATGTGTAATATCACACTTCATAAAAATTATTTATCATTTTTAAGTGAATGCAAATAAAATGATGTATTCGGGAGGCACTTAGAAAGAGTTGTCTCCGTGTCCAATTTTAACACAATTAACCGTACAACAAATTATCAATACAAATCAAAAGAGCTCAAAAATATAGTCTATTTTTAGACGAGGTAATTATTTTTTAGGAATACTCTGAATTTTAATAGTTACAGACAAAATACTAAGAGAGAAAAAAAACACCAATTTCATAGGTAAGGACCCAATAACATTTATTATAAATGTCTGTTTTCGTGTCATTATTTTTTATGCCCAGAAATTTTAAAATTCGAAATGAAATCACATTTTGACGGAATATGTCACATAATACTCGGTCGAGCAGATATTGACAACCACAATTACACCCGCGTGGTACCCGTTCCCATGGGAATATCGGAATAAAAATTACCTATCTTTCTCAGGCTCTAGACTATCTGTGTACTTTCAATTATCTGTTTATTTCAATTGAATCGGTTCGGTAGTTTTGACGTGAAAGCAAGGCAGACAGACAGAGTTACTTTCGCATTTATAATATTAGTATGGATAAGTGACGACATCTCCGGGTTTTTATTTACATCGGCATCCACCACGTCACAGTAGTATTCTTTTAATAGTCACTAACACACGTCAAGATTTTTTAAAAGTGACAATAAATATCAAAAAGAAAAAAATAAGTACACTAGTACTTATTATTTTGATACTTTAGCACTATAAATTTTCTTAAACTATACTGTCATTTTAGACTTGGCAAATCAGGTGGAGAGGTCAATTTGATAAGCTACTTTATTATAATCGTATGTCACACTCACGGATATTCTTTAGATACCTAATTCTATATCTGGTATTAGTTTATTGTCAACCTATAACAGCTGATTTCCAGCTGACTAGCGGTAGTTGAAGAAATTTACATCTTACGTCTAAAATATTAAGAGCTAAATCAGTTTGTACCTTAATTCGTGAACCAAGCAATGTAATGTCAGTTATCTAATTAATCGATAACCTCCAAAGTGTAGTTATTTGTAGGGTGACAATGGTTTAGTAAAATATTTTTAGGATTTTATTTACAACTTTTTTTGCACAGAGGCATAGAGGCAGCAGAGTTGGGAAAGACGGCACTACTCGTTCAAGAGGTCGCGGGTTTGATCCCACCGCCTGTGATGAGTTTAAATAAAAATTTAGCACAGTTGATGTCAATATCGTTTGCCTCACATCTTGCCCGATAGGTACAGCAACACCACCAGTTATATGAGGACTTAACTTATCTGGTGTGAACAAAAAGGGATAAGCAGAGCCCTTCGTGAAAAGACACGAGATGTTATGTTTTTACACACAAAAAAATTAACTGACACTAAGCAGTAAAGCTTGCCTAGTAGTTTTTTTTTAGGGAATACCAGTCAGTGAAATTAATGGGTACTAAAATTTTTGTCACAGATTAGTAAACAAACTTGTCAGAGAAGTTTGAATGTAGCACCAGTGACAGAAAAGATAAAGAGAAATAGATACGCGTGGTATGGTGATGTGGTGAGGAGGGATGAATGCCACACATCAAGTAGAATGCTGAGCATGAATGAGAGGAAGACCAAAGAAGCGATGTATTGAATACAAGGAGAATGATTTATAGAATAAAAAAGTGGATGCTAAGCTGACCAGTGACAGACGGGAATGGAAAAGAAAGACATGTTGTGCCGACCCCTGGTGTGGGAAAAGCGCAGAAAGAAGAAGAAGATTTGCAAACGAACCTGCATTTTCATCTTTGTAGGATTTTCACGGAACCTTATAAATACATTTGTTGACTACAAAACATACAAACAAGGATAAATCAGATGGTCTGCAAATCACTAGTGAAATTATGCATAACAACTCTTACAGATGATCATCCCTAGTGTCTTTCTTTTCCATTCTCGTCTAAAACACGACATATCAAGGTTCACTCATTCTAGAGATGTCATTATTCACAAAATCTGTCCATGTTTTCTTCAGTCTCCCTCTCCCAGTATTCCCATCCATTCATATTATTCAAGCCGGGTCCATACATAACGACATACACAATTATCTCACCATCTTCTTGCCCTTTTCCCACTCTTGATGGGGTGGGCATAACGCTTTTCTTTTCTTTCGTTCTCTTCTCCATCCTTCCTTCTTCTTCTGCTCCATAACAATATTCGTAGATAACATAATATATTCTAAAAGAGCCTATTTACTGAGATGTTGATTAAAAAAATAAGTTTTTTTCATATGACAGGTAAGCTCTTGGCCTTCATCTCACCTGATGGTAAGTGAAGATAAGGACGAAGGTGGAAGCGAGCTTCACCTGTAATCCTCAACAACTGAGGAACTGGCTATCTTACACTAATTACCGGAACACAACAATGCATATAACATTGTTATTATGGCGACAAATTTAGGTAAGACGGTAGTAGCTACCCAGGCGGGCTTAAAAACCACCAACCAAACCGAGCAGAATAGCTTCTTCCCCCATGGAGAATCGAACCCGGACCTCCCGATCAACACCCGGTAATGTAAACCACTACACCAGAGAGGCGTTTAAATTTTTTTTAAACAAAAGTCCTAATGTTTTCCCATCGCACAGCCAGCCTAGTAAGTGTTGGAACAATTAGTGAGATACAAATCATTGTCAGCCTTGAATCAACCAGACCGTGTCAGAGCACTGTGCACCCACTACACCAATCACATTACGACGCCATTTCACAGCTAAAGAATTCCCAAGCTTGCTTACAAGATACGAGAGAGAAGATATGGGAAATGAGAAATACAGTATATTTATATTTAAAGTGACAATCTTTATTTGCTTCTAATAAGAGTCATTTACTGTCAAAAGTGGTTACATATTTTCGGAATCGACTGCACAAAGTTTGCTCACTACATACATACAAATTCCTGTAGGGGTAGACAGAGTCCAAGGAGTACTGTGTTCCTTAAGACCACATTGTTCAATATTGCGGATAATAATTATTGTATAGGACTGTCATAGAGTCATCATAGGTAAACAATCTATATGAAAAAAATATACACAATTACTTTTTAGGATAACTTGTCATCACTCCTCTATCCCCTGAAGGGGTGGGCAGAGGTGTGATCACCCACTTTTGGCATTAATAAAAAGTATATGAATATCACATTTTGCTACAGTCATGAAAAATAAATAAAGGTATTACAACAATAGGTATACTTTGCTCGATATTATGGATGATTCTATAAATAAATGTCATAGACAAACCCTTATTCATAATCCATTATATCCATAATCCATAATAATATAAATGCGAAAGTAACTCTGTTTGTCTGTCTGGCTTTCACGTCAAAACTTCTGAACCAATTTAACCGAAATTTGGTTCACAGATAGTCTAGAGCCTGAGAAAGGACACAGGCTACCTTTTATCCCGATATTCCCATGGGAACGGATGCTATGCGCGTGAATGTTAAGAAATTTAAAATAACGCCTCCCAGAAAAATTGAGGACAAACGCCACTATGAACTTTGCTTTTAATAATAGGGTAGGAGTAAATTTTCAATTCCACCAATTGAGGCTACTGTTCCAACTTGAAAAATCTTTAGTGTTGAATAGCCTATTTATTGAGGAAGGCTATAGGCTACATACCATCACACTCAAAGTAACTATTCTACACGGATGAAGTCACGGGCAAAAGCTTGTTGTACATAATGTTATAAGTATTCGAGCTATTACTCATGTCATATTATTAATAATAATTATTATTAACACAGTAACGGATTATTAATATAGAAGGATAAAACTAATTTAGCGTTGCATGACTTCGAAGTTTTGAGAAAACGCTGAGTCCTCGTCTGGTAATTTGGTCATATAATGTCGCATGTATGTAGTTATACAAATATTGTTAATTTGTAACACAATGATATTACAGATATTATGGTGATTTATATCTTTTAGTGCAATTTGTGTATATTTCTTAGTATTTTTTTTTACTTTTATTGTACTGTCGATTTAACTCTCCTTACTCCGCTTTCCGGTTGACTGATAGAGAATGTCTCAAGGTATTAAGTCCGCCTTTGTACGTCGTGCAAAAAGATTAAAATAATGAACATTGGAAATTTTCGAATAAAGAGATAATTGTGATAGAGAGATCTAGTTTATTTAACTCTACACTAACTGCCGGTTTTACTTCTTCCGGATAAATTTCTGATAAATCACACACATATAAATCGTCCTCAGCCTATATACATCCCACTGCTGGGCGCAGGATTTCCTCATGGAAACAAACACATGGAGTATGGCCGTAACACCACCACGCTAGCCCAATGCGGGTTGGTGGGTAGAAACAGTGGCAATAGCGACCGGGACCAACGGCTTAACGTGCCTTCCGAAGCACGCAGGAGTTTGAGATCACAAAGTTTTGGTCACCCGTCCAAGGCCTGACCTTGGCGATGGTAGCTTTGATTTCGCTGATATCAAAAGATTCAAAAGTCAAAGCGTACAAACCACTACGCCAGTATTCTGCGCAATTTATGTATTCAATGTAAAAAGTTTTATAACTGTGTGGTAGCGGCTCATTAAAAGAATGCCAACCCATCTCTTCTCTTGGGCGTCGTAAATGGCGACTAATGGACTTTGAACTGTACAACCATCCAATAGCTTATAGCGGCGACGGGCTCACCACCTGTCACGCTGTCAGTACAGTCACTGTTTGGTGAACTGTTTCTGGACTGCTTTTCGGAATCGACTGTACAAAGTACAAAAAAATACATACATATAATCACGACTTTTATCCCCTAAGGGTTAATCAGAGCCTAGTCTCTGGTATTAACCCTTAGGGGTCTAGTATTAACCCTTAGGGGATAAAAGTCGTGATTATATGTATGTATTTTTTTGTACTTTGTACAGTCGATTCCGAAAAGCAGTCCAGAAACAGTTAATCAGAGACTAGGCTCTGATTAACCCTTAGGGGATAAAAGTCGTGATTATATGTATGTATTTTTTTAAGTGCCTTTTGTTTGGTGATGTACTGGCACTGTCTTCTCTGGCCCCACAGAATATCAGTGGTCGTGGCAAACTGCAATAGCTGTACGGCCGTCTACTGAGTGGGGACCTTTTTGGTTCATTGTAATTGGATTAAGACTCATTGTTACTAGCTTTATTACATACATACAATCACGCCTCTAATCTCCGATGGGGTCGGCAGAGTCGCAGAAGCACTGTGTTCCTTAAGACCACATTTAGCCATACAAAAATTCGGTTTGGTCAGATGGAAAATCGCGAAAGAGTAGTAACAAGTGGCTAGCTCATCGCCTACACAACCACGGACCCAGTACCCAATACGCCCTTAGTCGCCTTTTACGACATGCTAGACAAGAAAAGCAGTTGGCACATTCTTTTTGCGTTCCGGACCAACACGAGACCCGAGCTTTATTACCATACCAAATGAAGATTTTCTTTCTTTCTTTCTTAAAAGCCTGCCACAGTCCGCGCTTCACCAAGTTGAAAAAACACACACTAAACTCACGCGATGATGTGATGATCACTCACATGTGACACTTATATACTCATATACATACATGTATACGTAGTCACATTATTTTATTTTATTTCTTAATAAGTAATGTATATTATCCAGGAAATAAAATGGCATTTGTTATCACTGCTGATATATAATCTCTAGCTTAATTTACATAAGTATGTTAAACTTTTAGCACGATTCGCGATAGCAAAGTTCAGGCCATATCAACAATTCTTACATTGTAACGATAAGGTTATCAGATCCATGTATCCTACACATGGGTTCTATATTTGTATAATTAGTTATGACGGTTAGAACCTTAGCTTTCTGATATACCCCCCAAATAATTTATGTAACTATCACATTATACTTTTAGTAAACAAAGCTACCTTCGCCATGGTCAGGCCGTGGATGGTGACCAAAGCTTTGTGATCACGAACTCCTCCTCCGGAAGGCACCTTAAGCAGTTGGTCCCGGTCACTATTGCAACCGTTTCTACCAACCAACCCGCATTGGGTCAGCGTGGTGGTGTTATGGCCCATACTCCTCATGTGTTTCTCCATGAGGAAGGCCTGTGCCCAGCAGTGGGACGTATTTAGGCTGGCGAAGCATACAGTCATAGGGAGAGACTGGGAAACGACATTATGTTCGTAGCCAACCTGTGATATAACTTTAAGAGTACAAAAAAAAATTCTATTATACCAACGTGTCAATATTCCCGAAGGAATAGAATAGAATAGAATAGAATAGAGTTTTATTTGCTAAAAATATGGTTTACAATGACGTTTTCTGTCATATAATAAAAATGTGTCTCATATTTTACACTAATGGCATGCAAATATAGGTAAGGTACATTGTCTGATTCGATAATAATAATATTATCGTTAATTCTCAGATTTAAATTCATTTACATAGTATGTATTTACATTGTCAATTTCTTGTAATCATAAAATTCATTTAAAGAGTAAAAAATATAGTTCTTAAGCCATATCAACAACTTTCTTTTAAAAGTGTCAGAAGGAGTGTCAAGAGTAGGTAGGCTCATCATCCACATTTCGGATTATTTTGCTTTTTACCTTATTATAACCGAGATTTATTGTTGCCATACACCAGGTACAACGTGAGGTCGCACGTCATCCAAATTTATTATCTTTCTTAAATTAAATGATTTTATAATCACTTACTATGTTTTCAGTAAAATAAGATACAATCTTCTTAATGTTCTTAATGTTAACGGTAGTTCAAGGTAACTTAAAAGTAAGACGATAGCTAACTGATTATCATTCTAAAATACGTCATAAAATATTGGTCGCACTGACCCATCTCTATATTTTTAAATGTCATTTGGTGTTTTCCTTGTTAGAGAGATAAGAGTAAACGCATGCTATAAAAGTACGAAGTTAATTATTGATCTTTTGACATAAATTAATACCCGTCCCTTGCCGTGTTGGTCCGGGATGCCAAAAGAATGTGCCAACTGCTTTTCTTGCCTAGCATGTCGTAAAAGGCGACTAAGGGCGTATTGGGTGCTGGGTCTGTGATTGTGTAGGCGATGAGCTAGCCACTTGTTACTACTTTTTCACGATTTTCCATCTGACTAAACCCAATTTTTGTATGACTAAATGTGGTCTTAAGGAACACAGTGCTCCTTGGAGTCTGCCGACCCCTTTGGGGATTACAGCTATGTTTGTATCGTATTTTACAAATGCAGAATTTATACGGAAAATATCTTATTTCCCATGGTAGTTGTTGAGTAATTACACCAAAAAACCCATGGCTCAAGGGATTTCCATACGTAAGGAAAGTACTGGACCTGCATAACATTCTACAGAGAGTGTCACAAATAAAAAGGAAAAATGCTTATAAAAAGCTAAATCTATACTAATATATTAAATGTGAAAGTAACTCTGTCTGTCTGTCTGTCTCGCTTTCACGTCAAAACTACTAAACCAATTTAACCGAAATTTGGTACACAGATAGTCTAGAGCCTAAGAAAGGACACAGCTATCTTTTATCCCGACATTCGCATGGGAACGGATGCTATGCGCGTGAATGTTAAGAAATTTAAAATAACGCCTCCCAGAAAAATTAAGGACAAACGCCACTATGAACTTTGCTTTTAATAATAGGGTAGGAGTAAATTTTCAATTCCACCAATTGAGGCTACTGTTCCAATTTGAAAAAATCTTTCAGTGTTGAATAGCCTATTCATTTAGGAAGGCTATAGGCTACATACCATCACACTATCTCAAAGTAACTATTCTACGCGGACGAAGTCGCGGGAAAAAGCTATTTCTACTATATAGGCATTTCACTTTGCTAATGGAAAGGTTTTTACTTTAATGGTACCGCCACCAAATCTCTGCTTAACCTATGGTTGACTGGTAGACAACGATATTTGTCGTTAAGTCCGCCATATGTACCTTGTTTAGGACATTAAAGTTTAAATAAATAAATAAATAAAGGGACAAGTAACAAATTATCAATGTTGAGTACATAGTGGGAAATGTTACAAGCTTTATTACAATACTTGAGATTTATTTATTTCAAGTTTAATGTCCATTACAAAGGGAATGTACATATGGTGGACTAAAAGACTAACATCGCTCTCTACCAGTCAACCATAAGGCTATACTGAAAGTTAGTAGCAGCATCATTAAAGTTACCTAATTACATTAGCAAAAACAATTAATTTGAATGTGTTCTATGCATGATGCTTTTATAATATGGGTTGTTAAAGCGACTCTTAGAGATTTTTTAAATTTTTTTTCTTAAATTTGTATTAATAATAATTATCTATCTATATCTCAAAATTGTAGTAATAATAATTGAATATCGAGTTCAATCCATACAGCTTATTTACGTCCATTGAAATAAACAAAGAGCTATTATTAGTTGTAGGTACACATGATTTTTACAAGCATTTATTTAACTTGAATTGTATGTATTTAGGTATGTTGGAAAAATCTTGCAACTCAATTTTGAAGAAGATATCTTTAACCAATTGAGCTGAAATTTTTTATGCATGTGTAAATCGGAAGACAATTCAATATTATTTATTACTTGGAGCTGATCTGATGATGGAGCTGGAAGGTGGCCATAGGGACTCAGTAATTAAACGATACAATGCTACCAAGTCTGGGCGTGTTACAATATAATGGATCATTGAAGAACATCTTTTGCTATCACAGTGTAGCATGCTTTTATTTAACATAATTATAAAAGCCTGTTTTTATAAAGATTTAATTTTTTTTTTTATATAAAAAAAAACATAAAAAAGGAACAGCGAAATCCGTGCAGTGTTATAATTGAAATAAATAAGAAGCATTTTTCTAGACCAAATTCACAGCTGCTGATCACAATAATAACAAACCTCAATTAGCACTGTTAAAGGTCCTACGTAAACTAATGTTGTTATGTTAAAAAAAGTGTATAATTAATTGTGTTTAAGTGTGTGAAAAGTGTTGAATTAAATTCTTAGTGCTATTCTGAAAATTACTATAAGTATACATTTTTCAGCATGAAAATGGTCGGGTCCGGCTTCAATTTGTGTAAGATGGCCATGCATAAGAAGGAAATAGAGTTAAGTGGTCTTGGAAAATCAAAGTATGATAAACCTGTATTCTGTTAAACTATCTCTCTCTTTCTTTCTCTTTTAAATTAATTTCAGTAGTATTTTATCAAACTGTTAAGACTATAGCAGTGTTCACTTCCTTAGTAATAGTTATAATGCAAACTTTTTGAAATCTTTCGATTCAATATATAATTTAAAAAATTTTATCAAACAAAAATCATGATGTAGATAATCTCACAGATGAAAATTCCAAGAAGAAGAAAGATTCCAAGAACAACTTGTTATTAATTTTCCGAATAAATTTAAATGAAATAAAAAAAATCACTCACTGTTCTCTTTCTTCCCATTCTTGACGACGACGATTCCATTGGTCTCCAAAGAGTTAGTCGACACGACTCCATTCAGTTCCTTCATCTTCGAAATTTAAAAATTCTACGTTCGAAAAGAGAACGCGCGCTCCGTTCGCGCGCTTCTAAACGTCACTTTGACAGGCGAAAATTAAAAAGAATAATGAATGGCAATGGTGTTAATTGGAGCGGGCAACCTGTTTCGTCAAGGTGATCTCGGTTTGATCAGAAAAAGTTACAAGGAGATTTTGATAGAGGGTTAATTTGTGAAAAAAATAATAATAGACCAGTGCCTATGACTACAGCCGGCGGCAGAGTGACGAATATACAATGGAAGATAGCTTTATTTATACAAAAATTGCACTATCTGTCCGATTAAAATGTAGTAAGGTTATGTATTCGTGGAATGCTTAACTTAGGATCAGTTTTTTGACTGGTTGTCAGGTTGACCAGTAAGTTAAAATATGGACCAATGGCGAAGACGTATAATGTCGTGATATGACAACTTGTCCAAGAGTAAAATTTTCAAATGTAACTATAATGAAATAATCATAGACAATTTAACCACAACATGAACCAACCAAAAGAATGTACCAACTGCTTTGCTTGCCTAGCATGTCGTAAAAGGCGACTAAGGGCGTATTGGGTACTAGCTCTGTGATTGTGTAGGCGATGAGCTGGCCACTTGTTAAAGCTAAAGGCTAAAGGTGATCTCTGACGTCACACATTTTTGCGTTTCCATTGACGCTTGGTTTAGAATTAATCTATTGTGGTTATTATGACTACGGGTCAAAAAACTCACCCTTAGTAGTTGAACAATTTTGTTACAAACTATGAAATAGGTCAATAATATTTCTAGATGTATTGTGGACTTCTTTAACTAAAGGCAATTAATTAGAATCATTGATACTAATAAATCGGAGATTATTCTTTTTGAACTAATAGAAGAGTCGTCCTCAGCCTACGTACATCCCACTGCTGGGCACAGACTTCCCCAATGGAAACGAACAACATGAGGAGTATGGGCCGTAACACAACCATACTGGCCCAATGCGGATTGGTGTAGTAACGATTGCAATAGCAACTGGGACCAACGGCTACGGAAGGCGAGCACTGTAACGAGGCGCCATAGCTATATTAGCAACTCGTTGCTGTCATTGCGCTCTTCTCTGGCCATTTTTCTCTAGGTTTCCGTTTTTAAATTTGCTATCTGTCTCTTTTTATTTGTTTTGTTCTCGAAGTTTATTCTTACCAGAGTCAGCGCGTAGAACGGTTGACTCCCTGCTAACAATAATTGTAATATATTTATAAAGTGCTGATCAAATGATAAAAAAAGTTACAACAACTCATAAGATCAGTTCCTGATAAATAAAAAGTCTATAAGTCTCTTTAAGGCACTATTGTAAGTGGCCCTACCCTTTTTATAATATATTTAGTGTTAAATTGTTTCAGTTGTGCCTTAATTCTTCATTATAAAATATACGATACCTAAGTGACGACCCAACTGCATTTTCATTATCCCCGGCTTCACCCCGTCACAGTACTACAACCACTACGCCACCGAGCTCCTTGTAGAGATATCACCTATAGAACAGTGTAGTAGGAAGACATTCCATTATTGTATCGCAATTTGTAATTCTATACATACCTACTTATTATTATCACATCTCTATCTCCGAAGGGATATAAGCAGTGGTAGATACTGTCGCCTCTGTATATTTATGTTTAACATTGAGATAACCCGAGTTTTAAAAACATTAGATTTTGCCATTATAGCAATACCTACACATGTGATTCCTGAATTATTACAGAGAAAAATTTTCTTCCGCAATTGCGTATGGACAGGCCGATCATTGGAAGAACAACGTGTGAACTACAACGAAGTTCTTAGAAATTTCCTAGACTAGTTATTTGGGAATGTAATACATATCTGCCTACCCCTTCAGGGATCTAGGGGTGATATTCTATATGCATGGAAACTAAAGTATTTGCCGCCAGCTTCTTCTATAAATATTACCTATTCTTGACCAATTTCCTAGAGGAGGCCCAATAAACCTATAAATTCAAGCTATAAATTCTGCTAGCCTTATTATTTATGGGACGTTTACGCATTCAGAAAATTACACAGGGGTGTTTGTACGTTCAACAAAAGAACCTAAATAACACTGTGTCAAAATAACTAGTCTTAGCACACTTGTCAACTCGGAAACGGATCGTCATCGTATCGCCTCGCCGCCGCGGCGTCATCCAGGCGTCAACTCGGCTACGGCTAGGCGACGCCGGCTAGCCGCTGTTTGACGGCTAGGAGAGGTGCCGTGAAGGTCATTCAGTAATCGAACGTGAAGTGTAGCGGAGAGTCGTAAGATAGCGTACGGTGAGTGTCGACGACCGGTCTCATCCGCACGGGGTGAGGCGGCGCGACGTCACCACGGCTAACAGTGCTGCGTGGCCAGCGCATGCCTTCGACACACACTCATCTGGAACCGTATCGCGCGGACATCGATCTCGGGACCCTCCAAACGCAACCGTAGCTTCGTCGCATACCTTTAGTTAAACTTTTTGTAAACGACTAAGTAAACCAGTTACATTATATACAGTCCAGTTTTATTTAAATACCCGAAGGGATCCTTTACATTGTGGTCCTTCGAGCCGGATCAATGCGTCGTGAGCTTGAGGCGAGGCGATTACGTTACGATTCCGATTAGTGTGCGCTGCAACAGGGAGTGTTTTTTTTATATAAAAAAGCACAGCAATTGACCCAACACCACCTGATGGTAAGCAATTGTCGGTCCAAGGCGTACTGCTTCATAAGACGGAGTACCCAAGAGAAAATGCATCCGAGTGATGGCCTGCAGCGTCTCAGGGTCAACTGGTACAGTCAGCGTCAAATAGTTAGTGACACTCAGGATGTTCAATAAAATATACACTACCAAAATTTCAATAATATTGGTACAAATAAAGTTTCCATATTGCTGATAACACCAAAGAGTTTCGTTATATATTATATGGAAGCTCTTTTGTGTGTTTAACAATATGGAATCTTTATTTGTACCGATATTATTGACCTTTTGGTAGTATCTATCTAATTGAACACCCTGAGTCTCACTAACTATTTGACGCTGACTGTACATGCGCGAGAGGTCGCGATTTCACCACGGCTTCCGCTTCCAAGATCAAGGTGGTTCAAGGCTCTTAGGACAGTCCGTTTGCGGAGATAGCTAGGGCCACAGAGAACAGAAGCCCTGGCTACCTCCACCTTGCTGGCCAATGAGGTGCTTTTTCACGCCTCTCTTGAAGGAACCCATGTTGTAAGGGAATACGTTTGCCGGAAGCGAATTCCATGCACGAGAACAAACAAAGAATACTGAACTCCGAGAGTTGATATGTTTACGTTCTGGTTCCGAGTTGATATGTGTGCTACGACCTTTAGTAGAGAATACGGATACTGGAAGCAAGTTTCGTGTACTAGATGTACACTAAAATGTAGGCAATTTTTTTTTGTTATTTGTAAACTTTCCATTATGTAGCCCATGGCCTACTCTTGTTGCCGTCCGTCACCACTCGTCCCGCTTTTGGTCACAGACTTTCCTACATAGAGAAACACTTAAGCAGAATGGGCCGTAACACCACCAAGCTTATCCAATGTTGATTGGTCGGTAGAAACGGTAGTGACCTGGGATTATGGTGGAGATTTATTTATTCCTTAACAAAATAATTGTGTTGTAAATACATAATTAATTGCAAAATCTAAAATAATTTCCAATAATAACCGCATAGTATAAAATCAAACATGTCAATAATAGTCATTAATAGTAAAAGTTACTGCAATACATAAAAATATTCATAAATGAAACGACTAACGATGTCAATACCAAAAATACAAACTATCACAAAAATATCAATAACGTTATTAGAAACTTAATAAAGAGAAATGTCAAAATTAAATGCAGGGTCCAGTAAATTCGTTAATTTCGTAAAAGCATTTTTCTAACAAGAAACGTTTCAGTTTCATTTTAAATAAATAAATAAATATCCTCAGACATTCACACCTATCAACTAGTCCCATTTTAAGCAACTAAATGCTGCTTGTGTTACGGATACTAGATGACGGACAAATATATTTAATAGATAAATACATATCATTATTAAGAATATACATAATATAATACGTATATAATGAACACCCAAGACTGGAGAACGAATGTCGGAAAATTCATCACCCAAACACTTGCCTCCACCGGGGATCGAACCCAGGACCTCTCGAGATGGCGATGCCTTGAGACCGGCGTACAGACCACTCGGCCACGGAGGTCGTCAAAATAAGTCAATATTATTATCTTTTACTTTAAGTTTAATTGGAAGACAATTAAACTACTGATTGATGCCTGACACTGTGTGTAATTATTCTAAATGTTGGTGTAATTGTGGAATAAATATCTTTCATCATTAACCTCTGTTCTCTTTCTTCAGCACTCATTCCTGTCTGGCCACTTAATAAGTTTGGTGAGCAAAACTAAGATGTCCTTACCTATGAAATTGGTGTTTTGTATGGAGATTTTGGGGAAGTCTGCATTTCCATACTAATTTTTTTTAAGTTTTCTTCACAACGACAAATCCAAAGACAATAATATTTGGCATCTATCATTAGACAAGCTTTAGTAATATGTGTAATGTCACACTTCATAATAATTATTTATCGTTTTTAAGTGAATGCAAATAAAATGATGTATTCGGGAGGCACTTAAAAAGAGTTGTCTCCGTGTCCAATTTTAACACAATTAAACTTACAACAAATTATCAAAACAAATCAAAAGAGCTCAAAAATATAGTCTATTTTTAGACGAGGTAAATATTTTTTAGGAATACTCTGAATCTTAATAGTTACAGACAAAATACTAAGAGAGAAAAAAAACAACAAATTCATAGGTAAGGACCCAATATAAACACGGTATTGTCAATATGCTTAGCATACGAAAGTGTTCCTTACATTATTTCCATTGCAGAATATTATTGCAAAATCGCATAATATTGGGTCCTTACCTATGAAATTGGTGTTTTTATTCTGTCTTAGCAATTTGTCCGTAACTATTAATATTCAGAGTATTCCTAAAAAATAATTACCTCGTGTAAAAATAGACTATATTTTTGAGCTCTTTTGATAATTTGTTGTAAGTTTAATTGTGTTAAAATTGGACACGGAGACAACTCTTTTTAAGTGACTCCCGAATACATCATTTTATTTGCATTCACTTAAAAACGATAAATAATTTTTATGAAGTGTGATATTACACATATTACTAAAGCTTGTCTAATGATAGATGCCAAATATTATTATCTTTGGATTTGTCGTTGTGAAGAAAACTGAAAAAAAATTTGTATGGAAAGTGTAGAATTCCCCAAAATCTCCATACAAAACGACAATTTCATAGGTAAGGACCTAATAGTTCTGATAGCCCTTTAGATCTAGGTAACAAGGATTAAGTCATTCATCCCAGGACTGACCACGCCAATAGCAGCTTCGTTTTCAATATCGAAAATCATAGTTCATGTGTAAGTACCACATTGCCAACAAGTATCTTACTACTTATTTGATTGCAGATAATTATTGTTCTTTCTACATTCTATCATACCTAACAATGAAAATTAATTTTTCTGTACTGATGCAATAGAGGACTAAGTTTTCATGAAATTTAATATTTATTAAGGTAGGCTTGTTTTTTTTTTACAAAAAATACGGCGTAAATGACTGATGTAAGAGTAAAACACAATTTCAAGAGAGTAGCACCAAAGTAGCACCCGAACTGGGGTAAAACAGTCACGAAGAAAAAGATGGTTCTAATGTAGTACATTGTCATTGTAAGACTTTAGTATTTGCTATTGTGAATTTGTGGCAGTAGACACTAGTGATGTAGTGTGTAGTGATAAAATTGCAAAGTATATAATAAAGCATAATTTAAATTTCGATCCCGTGTTGGTCCGGGACACAAAAAGAATGTACCAACTGCTTTTCTTGCCTAGCATGTCGTAAGCTAGCCACTTGTTACTACTCTTTCACGATTTTTTATCTGACCAAACCTAATTTTTGTAAGGTGTAATAATTTTAAGGAGGTGCTTCTTGGACTCTGCCTACCGCTTCGGGGATTACAGGCGTGATTGTACTCGTATGTATGTAAATTTTACTCTACTCCGAAAAGCAATACCCAGTTCTTAGTTCATATTGATCTAAGTGCAGTTTTTTTAAAGAGCCCATTTCTGATCGTACGCAATCGCGGAAGAAAAATTTCTCTTTCAAACAGTAAGTTAGTTATTATGCTTATAATAATTTTAAGTAGGTACACGCAACTTGTTTTTCTCTTTGTGCACTTCTCCTGTCGCAGGTGGGTTGGGAGAGATATCTTATAGATATAAGCCCTACCTATTGTAATTTTATTTCTTCATTGTATATTTCTTTCTTTATTGTGTACAATAAATTATTAAATAAGAATAATAATAAGTGTGTGGTTTCTTTATATTATTTCTTCTTCATGAGTTCGATCGACAATTTCGTGTCAAATTGCATTGAGTTTGACCTTTGTCTTTTTTTTACGGCGGTTAAGCCAAAGGACGCGCGTTGCACGCTCAGTACGTTACATAATAGGTGACATTGAAACGGCAAAAACTGTGTAGGTATGTCGGTCAAGTTGCAGGTACAACGAACTGTTATATCATTTGTTACTTATAGTACAAAGCTGAGGAGCTCGGTGGCGTAGTGGTAAGTGCGCTTTAGCTTCGATCGAAAACAAAGCAACCTTCGCCAGGGTCAGGCCGTGGATGGGTGACCAAGACTTTGTGATCTCGAGCTCCTCCGTGCTTCGGAAGGCACGTTAAGCCGTTGGTCCCGGTCGCATTTGTGACCGTTTCTACCCACCAACCCGCATTGGGCCAGCGTGGTGGTGTTACGGCCCATACTCCTCATGTATTTCTTTATGAGGAAGGCCTGTCCCAGCAGTGGGACGTATATAGGCTGATGACGAGTACAAAGCTGTAAGATCCATGGAATTTTAAGATATAATAGGTCCTTACATATGAAATTGGCGTTTTGTATGGAGATTTTGGGGAACTCTGCATTTTCCATACTAAAATTTTTTCAGTTTTCTTCACAACGACACTTCCAAAGGCTTTACAGGCGTGCAAAAAATGCAAATTTAACCAATTGGAATATATAAACATGTCAACATTATTATTAAATCTAATCAAAAAACATATTCTTTAAATGTCAAAATCGTACTTTTTGGTCAATCATCAATCTAGTTGGGTTAAAAAAACATATCAACTTATGTTCAAATGAGGAATAAAGAAAAATAAAACATTTAAATTAATTACAATTTGTCAGTTATAAATTCCTTTACAGAATAATATGCCTTGCCAATTAAAAATCTCTTCAAATGCCTTTTGAAATTATTTTGTGTCATCATTTTTAAGTTTATGGGAAGTTTATTATAAATGTATATTGACATACAGAAAACACTATTGTTCATCACAGTGGTTCTATACCGTAATGATTTTAATACCACATTATGTCTCTTACTATTTAATGTTTTGTAATCAGCAATGTTATTTTTCACATATAAGGCAGCTTCGTAGATATATATGGAAGGGAGGGTTAACATTTTCAATTTTTGAAAGTACGGTTTGCAAGAATCCATTTGCTGTAGCTTATACATAGACCTTATGCACTTTTTCTGGGCTCTGAACGCGATTTCCTTATCTGCAGAGAATCCCCAGAATAGGATGCCATATTTTAGTGTTGACCCTACATAAGCATGGTATGCACTTAAAAGTGTGTCCTCATTTGCAACCTTTCTCAGCATAAATAAAGCGTAAGAAAACTGATTTAACTTTTTTGTTATATTCCCTATATGCGTTTTCCACAAAAGATTTGCGTCGAAAGAATACATAATTTGATTTGCATTCACATAAATAAGATAAATAATTTTTAAGAAGTGTGATATCACACATATACCTAAAGCTTGTCTAATGATACATGCCACATATTATTATCTTTGGATTTGTCGTTGTGAAGAAAACTAAAAAAAATTTTGTATGGAAAATGCAGAATTCCCCAAAATCTACATACAAAACACCAATTTCATAGGTAAGGACCTAATATGTAAAATAAAAAAAGTGAGCATTTGTGATCTTGAACTCTTCTGTGCTTCGGAAGGCACTGCAACCGTTTCTACCCACCAGCCCGCATTGGGCCAGCGTGGTGGTGTTACGGCCCATACTCCTCATGTGCTTCTCCATGAGGAAGGCCAGTGCCCAGCAGTAAAGCATATGCTGAGGACGACATTTTATTTTATCAAATGCATTCGTCATACAAAGACTTACACCGGAACACGAACCCGGAACCTCTAGAGATAGCGTTTACCTTGAATACGGTGAAAGAGACTTTCGTGTACGGAGGCCGCCAAATACAATAAAAAAAGTAGTTTGTAGTTCAAAATCAAAATTATCTTTATTTTATAGGCTTGATATACAAACACTTAAAAACGTCAATTTATGAATTAGTGAATCTACCACTCGCTCGGAACGCAGACATCCCCGAGAAGAGCGAGCCAGAAACTCGAGGGTTGCTCTTATTTTCAAATTTTTTATAATTCTTTAATAAATGTGTATTTTTTTTATAAATGTTTGGCTAGTACAAGTAGTGTAAGTAGTGGGTGAATTAGGAACATAGATTTTAAGCATTTTAATCAGGAAGAATATATTAGGTCCTTACCTATGAAATTGGTGTTTTGTATGGAGATTTTAGGGAAGTCTGCATTTTCCATACTAACATTTTTTTCAGATTTCTCCACAACGACAAATCCAGAGATAATAATATTTGGCATGTATCATTAGACAAGCTTTAGCAATATGTGTGATATCACTCTTCATACAAATTATTTATCATTTTCAAGTGAATGCAAATCAAATGATGTATTAGGGGGGCACTTAAAAAGAGTTGTCTCTGTGTCCAATTTCAACACAATTAAACTTACAACAAATTATCAAAACAAATCAAAAGAGCTCAAAAATATAGTCTATTTTTAGACGCGGTAGTTATTTTTTAGGAATACTCTGAATCTTAATAGTTACAGACAAAATACTAAGAGAGAAACATACACCAATTTCATAGGTAAGGACCCAATATAATGCATTTCAATGCATCTTGGGAGAGTTTGGTATCAAACGATCGATGGCAGGCATTATGGTGTTACTTCGATTAGGTGGATAACCACGATAAAGTTTTTCACACCACTTGACGCTTAATTCAATGATCCTCCACATTTCTCATCATTATTGACACTTATTACACAAAACTACACAGGTCCACTCAGAAACAATATTTTTGCAGTTTAAGGTGGTTTTTGATTGTTTTGGTCCCTTTTGTTTGTTTTTTTGTGGTTTATGCTTGTTTTTAGCTCACTGTCTTAATTTAATAATAATATTACAATTTAGTTTGTAACAAATTATCAAAACCAATCAAATGAGCTCAAAAATATGGTCTATTTTAAGAGAAGGTAATTATTTTTTAGGAATACTCTGAAATTAGATACCTACAAACAAAATACTAAAAGAGAAAAAAAACGGCAATATCATACTTTAACCCCCATTATTAAAACCAATTTACATAAAACTTGCCGCCGTACCGCCGTCTTCTTTTAATGATCCGTGTGGTAGCGACTCATTAAAGAATACTACCAACCCTCTTCCCTTGATGTCGTAAAAGGCGACTAATGGTCTTAGAACTGTACAACCATCCAATAGCTTATAGCGGCGACGGGCTCACCACCTAAGTGCATAAAACTTATTGTGAATATCGCTTGCCTCACAGTGTGCCCTATCGCAACATGGGACATGGGACCTTAGCATGCATCGGTACATATATAAATAAGCCCAAAATAAGGTATTTATGACGAATAAAAAACGAAATTAAGAATATGCTGCAACTTCTGTAACTTATCTAGCAAGGTTATCTTTGGAAAAAAATGTAGATTGAACTAAAATTGGTAGTTCGAATTTAAAATGAACTTACATAAGAAGCATTTAATTATTACCTAATTAACAGATACACTGAACAGATCTTTCGTAATCAATATTATACCTAGCTGTAATTAAATTGACGGTCAACTGCGATAGGTCATTGACACTGGTAACTCTTGGTTGGAAAGTGATAGTGTTTTCAAATAGTAGATTATACATTATGGGGATAAAGGTTTTATTACTAGGGCGGCATATTGGTTGAATCCACTCGAGATTAAGATGCTTTAATCCCTGAGAAGTATACACCAATCTATCTACTTTATACACCAACTGTAGCAATATGTAAAAGTAGTAAAAAAGAAGAAGGATTCATGATAAACAGGTCGTAAATGTATGTATGTATACGTAATGGTCGTACTCGAATTTGAATCACAATTGTTAATGTTTTTTTAAATAACAATCAAAACAGCCAAATGCGACCAGAAGCATCCGAAAACAGACATAAACAACCAAAAACAAAGGAAAACAACGAAAAACAGTCAACAATCAAATAAAAAAAATTAAAATAATTTTATTTCATAGGCTAATCCTAGATCTTAGCACTTAAGATCGTCAACATCGGATTGTCATGTTTGTTACAAACTAAATTGTAATATTATTATTAAATTAAGACAGTGAGCTAAAAACAAGCATAAACCACAAAAAAAAACAACCAAAAGTGACCAAAACAATCAAAAACCACCTTAAACTGCAAAAAATATTGTTTCTGAGTGGACCTGTGTAGTTTTGTGTAATAAGTGTCAATAATGATGAGCAATGTGGAGGATCATTGAATTAAGCGTCAAGTGGTGTGAAAAACTTTTTCGTGGTTATCCACCTAATCGAAGTAACACCATAATGTCTGCCATGCCACCAAACTCTCCCAAGATGCATTGAAATGCATTATATTGGGTCCTTACCTATGAAATTGGTGTTTTTTTCTCTCTTAGTATTTTGTCTGTAACTATTAAGATTCAGAGTATTTCTAAAATATAATTACCTCGCCTAAAAATAGACTATATTTTTGAGCTCTTTTGATTTGTTTTGATAATTTGTTGTAAGTTTAATTGTGTTAAAATTGGACACGGAGACAACTCTTTTTAAGTGCCTCCCGAATACATCATTTTATTTGCATTCACTTAAAAACGATAAATAATTTTTATGAAGTGTGATATTACGCATATTGCTAAAGCTTGTCTAATGATAGATGCCAAATATTATTATCTTTGGATTTGTCGTTGTGAAGAAAACTGAAAAAAATTTAGTATGGAAAATGCAGAATTCCCCAAAATCTCCATACAAAACACCAACTTCATAGGTAAGGACCTAATATTTCAATGCATCTTTTTTTCAATGTAAATTACTGAAGACAAGATTACGAAAGACGTGGCTGTTATGGGCTCAGTTCCCTTTACCGCCTCTTTACAGGTGATGTAAAAAATGTCATTAATTCATTCAATCAACATTTTACATTAACTAGATGAGCAGTACTTCACAAGGCTCTTTTCATTCATAGTTACAATGTTAATTAAATTGATCTTGAACTGTACCGATAAGTGATTACAAAAACAATTGAATGAATCCGTTATAATGACGCGAAACGCGAAATAACTATGCCGTTTAAAGAAATTTGAATTGGGTTTACGGAGCTAAGAAGCTTGAAAAATATAAAATTTTATAACTTTAAAAAATATAAAGGTGGAAATAATCCATTTCCTAGTACGTCCCACTGCTGGGCACTGACCTTCCGCATGAGAAACACATGAGGAGCATGGGCCGTAACACCACCACGCTGGCCCAATGCGGGTTGGTGGGTAGAAACAGTCGCAAAAGCGACCGGGACCAACGGAATAACGTGCCTTTCCAAGCACGTAGGAGTTCAAGATCACAAAGTTTTGGTCACCCAACCAAGGCCTGACCATGGCCAAGGTAGCTTTGTTTTCGATTTCGAAAGCTAAAGCCAAGCCAAGTTTACTATATCTTTGCTTCTGCGTATTATGATGAAGGGAGGAAGGAACTGTTACGGAGCGAGTCAGGAAAGTCTTTAAAAAAACTATTTAAATTACACTTATATAGATTACAATGGGAAGAAGGTAATTAATTTGGTCAGCAACAAAAACATCAGCCCCAAAATCATTTGGGCAGCAAACAAATATTTTGCCAGCAATATTATTATTTGGGCACCAATGATAACTACAGTTTTCATGTTAAAACTAAGCGTAACCAAACAATGATAACTTACAGGGAAACTTTGCGCCGCCTAAGTCTTTGGTTGCGCTTAGTTTTTATTCAAACAAAAATTACACAGCTCATCTTTTCAATTTCCATGGGAAACATGGATAGCGCCCCTAGCGGAGAGTAGTTGAAATCACGTTACCCATTTATTAATTAATTTATTTGCATAAAACACAGTATAATAGGTGGTACAAAGGCAAATTCATTAGTTAACGTGTTTTGCTACTTCGTCAACGGCATGCAAAAATATAATAATCAGAATAAAATCTAGACTTTTTTTAAGATACATAAAATAGTCAAACGGCTACATTAGAAACTAATTACTTAACTTAATTAACTTTTACGCTTTAAAGGAGTTCTTGGACTGATTCTTACTGAACTGTTATTACTTTTGTATCGATACCTAACATAATATGGCATAAACTATTTGTAACTAATAAGAATAATAACCGACATCTGTATGTATAATTTTTTATGAACGACTAAATAATAATGGTCATTTAGAGTTTTTATGTCATTAGGAATTTTATTGTAGATATAGAAATTGACATTCTAAACGCAACTATAAGAGTTGAGTTTTTTTTATAATAAAATCATTTTGTTTTTCATTTATTTGTCATAACAAATACAAAGTTAGTTGTTTACCTTCTGCGAAGCTGCAATAGCGGCAGTAGCTCAGTAGCAGTAGTATCTTATACTAGGGTTGCTGAGTAGTAAGTGAAAAGCGCAACATTTTGCAGGAAAAAAATAGTACTAACGTGATAGATAATTCAATGCCTATTCCGAGACTTCTTTGAAAGTGTCATAAAGTGATTGCGCAATATTTTATAAATAACTGCCTAAAGTTTGTGGGCCAAAGGGTCTTAATGTTATCTTGGGGGTGTTTGGCGCCATTCAAAAATGGCGGACGTGATTTTTATTTTAGTGATTGTAATTTTGTTTCGGAGTGGATCTTGTTGATTAAAATGAGTGTAGTTTTGTGTAATAAGTGTCTGTGTTGACGAGCAATGTGGAGGATCATTGAAATAATCATCAAGTGGTGTGAAATACGATGGGATTCTTATATAAATAAATATAAATATCTTCAGACATTCACACCTATCAACTAGCCCCATTTTAAGCAACTAATGCTGCTTGTGTTACGGATACTAGATGACGGATAAATATATTTAATAGATAAATACATATAATTATTCTGAATATATATAAATATATATAAAAATCCAAGACTGGAGAACAAATGTCTGAAAATTCATCACACATTTGCCCCCATCGAACCCAGAAGCTCTCGAGATGGCGACGCCTTGAGACCGGCGTACAGACCACTGGACCACGGACCACGGACCACGGTCTTATTGTGGTAATCCAACTCATCGAAGTAACACCACAGTGTCTGCCATCGATCTTTTGACGCCAAACTCTCCCTAGATGCAGTGAAATGCATTACTCTGGCATTTCAATGAAAACTACTGAAGAAATATTATCACGAAAGACATGGATGTTATGGACTCAGTTCCCTTTGCAGTCCCTTTATAGGCAGAATTTTACAAAAAAAAATAGTGTTAACTGGGGATTGTTTTAAAATTATGATAGGTGATTTAACTTACAGGGTGCACTAGGGGTTAATTCTTTTTTTTTTGACGTACTTTCACACCTATCAACTAGCTCAATTTTAAGCAACTAATGCTGCTTGTGTTACGGGCACTAGATGACGGATAAATATATTTAATAGATAAATACATATAAATATCATGAATATATATAAATATATATAACCATCCAAGACTGGAGAACAAATGTCTGAAAATTCATCACCCAAAAATTTGCCCCCACTGGGGATCGAAGCCAGAACCTCTCGGGATGGTGACGCCTTGAGACCGCATATGGCCAGTGTGGTAGTGCTACGGCCCATACTTTGCCCAGCAGCGGGACTTATATAGCCTGAGGACGAAAAAGCTCAGAGTAAACAGAACTGGAGTAGCCTTTGTCTAACATTCCCCTCTGCCAAATGCACAAGCATTGCTTGCACGTTTAATAAAACTAGTTGAGCCGCCATTTTGTCAGCCATAACATTGTAAACGTTGCGGCGAAGAGAGCTCCCGCAAAAATGCCTGCCTGTGCTTTTTTTTGTTGTAAAAATAAATAGAAAACATCGAGTATGCTAAAAGATGGTGTCACCTTTTATTTGTAATTATAATTTTTAAGATTTCATGATTATTTACTTCATTATTTCATGTTTTAGAATTCTACGATTTCAAATTTCGAACGCTAGTCTCGTGGGGAGTGCGGCTGTGACGTTGTCAAAACGCACACCCCACGTGACTATTTTAAGCGTGTGTGTGCGTGAAATTTAAATTTGTGTGTCGAATTATGCATGTGTGCATTTGTAAAAACGGCTGGCTTTGAGTGTAGGGGTAACCTCACCCCCCGCAAGAAATGGCAGAAAAAAATGTTTGAGAAATTGACTAAAGGCTACTTCAGTTCTGTTTACTCTGAGCGAAAAAGAAAAGATAATTGGTACAAACTCATAAATTATATCTCCATTTAAGATATCCATTATTCAAATAAGTTTTGGTTGCATCGAAATGGCGCAATAAATAAATATTTCCCAATATTACAATACAATAAAATGTAAATTACAATTAACAAATAAATCATTAGTTTAATTACACCTATTAATTAGAGTTAGTAGTGATAATGACATAAATATTAAATATTGATAACGTTAGGCGGTTTTTTAAGTAATATGGAGAAATATTGCATAAAAATTTGGTGTGGGACATTGGTCCGATGATATTGAAATCAAAGACACATTACCATTAGGATTCTCTCTACTCTTTTGCTTGGTAAAGTTCTTCTCATAAAACAGCTAAAAACATGCGGAATATAGTCCGTAGCACCACAACACTGCTGGTGATATAATACATTGTATCAATCCACTAGACAGTTTAGTATAATCCTAGTGAATTGACCCAATATATAATATTATTATTCCACAGATGTAGGTATTTGTAATACCTATATTTCAGACATAATACATATCTCATCACCTCTTTTCCTTATTTATGGTTCGTTCCTTGTTTATCTATTTACCTGCAACGTTTAATTAATTATGTTCACATGTAATCATAATAATAACATTGTTAATTTAAATATCCCCTTTATATTCTAATTCTTGTCTGTTTCTTATTTCTTTTCTTTTTTCTTTCTTTCATTCTTTCGATTTTCTTTTCTTTTCTGCCACCAAGGGCGTATTGGGTACTGGGTCTGCGTGGTGTAGGCGATGAGCTAGCCATTTGCTACTACTCTTTCACGATTTTTCATCTGACCAAACTCAGTTTTTGTATGGCTAAATGTGGTCTTAAGGAACACAGTGCTCTTTGGACTCTGCCTGCCCCTTCGAGGATTACAGGCGTGATTGTATGTATGTGTGTATGTTACTTATTTCTGTATTCAAAAATATCCATACTATATAATAATAAAAATACGAAAGACACTGTCTGTCTCGCTTTCACGTCAAAACCACTTGAGCCTGAGAAAGGACATAGGCTACTTTTTATCCCGATATTCTTGTGGCACATGGGTGCCGTGCGGATGAAACCGCGGGAAGTCACTAGTTTGTTATACAGGATGTCCAAGAAATAGTGCGACATACTGAAGGAGGTGATAGCTGGGATCAATACCTACCAAAATAAAATTATATATTTTCTGCAAAATTTTGTGGTTTTAAAGTTATTTAGAATTTTTCTAAAAATTGCAGAGTCTTTACCTTGGCACGAATTTTTTAGCATATCGGGATGAGAAGTTCCTTTTCTAGTGTTTTTTTTACATCAAATTATTTGTGAGTAGTTGCTCTACACATTGATAGGTCTTTTTCTAATCAATTTATTTGTTATTTTATAGAAAATCATGTATAACTTTAAAATTTTGGGTAATGATTTTCTTATCACTTGACTTTAACGAACTGTGGTAAAAAAAATATGCATGGGATAGTTTTGAACATTATGCTTGAAAAATAGCTTGTTTAATGGTGATTTTGGAGAGCTAGAACATTAGTGTGTTTTCATTAAAAATTAGGAAATAATAGTGCTTTAGTCTCACAGGAGTCGATTTTGTTGAAAATGTACGTAGCGTAATTTTGATTAAAACCATTCCAAAATTAACATTATTATTATTTTTTTATCATTATTATTTAGTTAATAATAACTAGGCATCTAGCCTGCTTACAAATGAGATATAGACTACTTATGGCTTAGTTAACATTGTCATGGACCTAAGAGTACTTCTTACTTACCCTCGATCTTCGTGACCGTTACGCTACATTGAACTCATGATTGAAATGAATCGAGAGGATCCAGATTTTTTTAATAAGATATTATGGATCGCAAACAGGACGGTTACTTATATTTACACAATCTCCATAGTTGGTAGGTAGAAAATCCTTATTTATTAAGAGAAACTAGATCTCAACACTAAAAATCATCACCCAAAATTTTAAAGTAAAACATGATTTTCTTAAAAATAAAAAATAAATTTATAAGAAAACGACCTATCAATGTGTAGAGCAACTATTCACAAATAATTTGATGTAAAATAAAACACTAGAAAAGGAACTTCTAATCCCGATATGCTAAAAAATTCGTGTCAAGGTAGAGTCTTTTAAATTTTTGGGAAAATTCTGAATAACTTTAAAACCACAAAATTTCGCTGAATATATATTATGTTATTTTGGTAGGTATTGATCCCAGCTATCACCTCCTTCAGTATGTCGCACTATTTCTTGGACACCCTGTATATATTATAAGTATTTTCTAGGGATATTATTTTAAAAGAACTTTAAGAAAAAGAAAATAAACATTTTCTTATACTAGAAGCCAAAAACATGCTTCATTTTGGTCAATACAGTGAAAATTATTTAAATACTCTTTGGCTACAATGTTAGTGAAGCTAGCTAACTATAAACTTCTTTCATAATCAAGACACTTCCTCTTTTCAAAGACAGTTCTTCTATAATTACAACTTTCATTTTACTAAGTTTTGTCCATTTTCTATGACACATTGACATTAGAATATTAGCAAAATGATGAAATTTACCTTGAATTAGATAAAAATCTACCGTTGTCAACGATACCAAACCAGAAAATGTCTTCTGATATCATAGACATTTCTTGCTCTGATTGCAAATTGGAGTTGATTCAAAGGCAATGGACAAAAATTCTTCTCAAATGGGTTAGTACTTAGTAATCGAGTTACCACAATCGCTTTCAATTCGAGAACTATTTCCGATGTATAAATGAGGACAGTTCATCCGGTAATTACAATTATTATTGTTCTTTCTATCATTAGACGAAGATATTGTGGTTCAGAAGTAAAATTGGTTCTGGGACTCGTTCTCCTCAGCCTTAATACGTTCCACAGCTGGGTACAGGCTTTTCTCATCCAAAATCATGATGAGTAAGGGCCGTAACACCACCACGCTGGCACAACGTGTTGATGGGTAGAAATGGTTATAATAGCTTCCGGGACCAACGGCTTCACGTGCCTTCCGTAGCACGAAGGAGTTCGCCATCAAAAAGTTTTGGTCACCCATCCACGGCTTGACCTCGGCGAAGGCAGCTTTGTTTTCGATATCGAAAGTTCCAAAGTTCTAATCACTACACCACCGAGCTCCTCAAAACACACGTGTCACGGTCATACAACTACAAAGTCGGGATCGTTAGCTTATAAGTGGACTCGCCCAATAGGCTAGTTGACCATTTTTTTTATTGGGCCCCAAATGATTAATTACTGATAGCCATCACCATAAAAAAAATAAAAAAGTTTTTTTCTGAAGCCTATAAAATAGTAAATTTTAAATTACGTTTTTGCTTCAATTTCAAAAACGCCTTCGGTCCTGATGGTCTATGAATTATGTGTGCCGTAGCATCACGATTATTGTAAACAATTCAATACGCATGCGTGACATAGCCGACAGTTATACTTGATTGGTTGCGACTGGCGTTTAATGGATTAAAGTTCACAAACATGGTAGATAGCGTTTTTGGTGGATAAAAAAAAGGAAAAATAAAACATATTTAAATTTTACTTCTACAGCAATCCCTTATTTATATTTATCGAACTTGGTATATTTCGGACCCTTGTACTAAATACTATGTGAATGACACATTATTTTCATTACTTTTGATATGAGTCAACAGCCTATTTGTTAATTATTAATCTCACTTTAACATGGACACAATAATATGATAACATGCCTCTAGCCTCAGCCTAATATAAAACAAAAACATGTGTCCATAATTATAAAAAAAAAAAATAATAAATAAATACCTCAAGCTGATGAAATGCGAGCGAATTAGCGGTCCACTTCATCTAGCATAACAAAAGCTAGACATAAAAAAAACTGTGACAATTGCTCACTTAGGTATTATTATCACTATTTATCACGAAACATTTGAGATTAAACACATACATACATACATATAATCACGACTATTATCCCCTAAGGGTTAGTCAGAGACTAGGCAAAAGCACCGCAAAAGCAGTCCATTCCCATAGTTGTGCAGTTCTAAGTCCATTAGTCGCCTTTTACGACACCCAAGGGAAGAGATGGGTTGGTAGTATTCTTTTAAAGATCCGATACCACACGACTTACTGTATACTTTATATTATTACAAAACCAATCAATGTGACGTCCAACCAATAAAACGCCCGAGCCAGCGTACTCCGACCTCAGGGCTCGTCTAAGGAGACGCGGGGCGTCAGACGGTGCCGCCAGAAAAACAAACATAAGGCGAGGTATTGGCGCGTTCAAGGAGACGCGTTTTTGCAAGCTTTTATTTGAGTTGTAGCGTCACATGCGGCGAGCGATGCACCGTTGGACGCGGCAGCTGAAGCGGCGGGTGATGCCGCGGCAAGCAAGAAGGATTGATTGCTTTTGTGATAGTGACAGTGTGTGTGACAGAGTGACAGTGTGTGTGACAGAGTGACAGTGTGACAGTGTGTGTGACAGAGTGACAGTGTGTGTGACAGAGTGACAGTGATTGCCTATCCCTTATTTCTATATGTTTAAGTTTGCTCGTGGCCCTTCACGCGCCGCTTGACGCGTCGGCACCATAAACGGTAAAAACGCTTGACGCGCCGCTCAACGCACCGCGTGTCCTTAAACGAGCCATTGGTCAGCCGCGCCTAGTGCATCTGTATGGGAAATTCGCGCTCTTCTGTAGATACTGTAGATGCTAAGTATGTATTTACAGATAAACTCATGCTCTTCATCCGAGACGATGCACCACCTAGACGTGTTCAGCCTGGCTGAGGCGGCCAATATATACAAGGATGACTTTTGCTTGGACAGCTTTGACTACGCGTTGCTTGCAAACGACAATGTGGAACAGTTCATCAAGTACAAGTACCCGATATTGAGACTTAGGTGAGTTTTTTTATAATGGAACAAATGACTATGCTTAGAGTTTCTCTGCGTGATTAAATCAAAAGAAAAGAATAAACCGCAGAAGAACGTGCCGGTGGGCGCCGGAGATAAATGGAAAGACTTTATGACGTCAATTATTTTCGTATTTATTGATTTAAAAAACGAAAAGCACACTGAAAAAATTTATAAAAAAGGTAAATTTCACAAATCACTGCATATATAAACTCAAACTCAACTCAAACTCAAAGTCATTTAATCAAATTGGTATCATCAAATACACTTTTGACAAGTCAAAACAAACAAAATAAATTATAAGTATCCTTAAATTGATAATACCACTACTTTTTTTTCGGCCTGTTCACTACCGGGAGGCCTTGTCTAGAGAAGATACAGGCAAGAAACTCTGCAAGGGTTCCGTCCTCCCTTTACATCAATATGTTCTACAACCTAATAAAATTTACGTGTATTATATAATAATCTTAGTCACAAATGTCAAAATTAAATTGGAAGGAAAATGCTCCAAAAGCGACGTATCAATATATACAAGTGATTGTAATAGTTATACTGAAGTAGTTAATTAATTGTCATGTCTATTCGGAACACTCTCCGAGCCAAAACAAAAAAAAAATTATATCTAATATGAATGGATACAATAATAATACCTATGTTTCACAAAAAAGTTTTGTGTTAATATAATAGAAAAAAAAAGGAATTTATGATAGCTAAACAAAATGTATAATAAAAAAGTAAACATTTCAATATCCAATCATGAAAGTGACCAAATGTAAGATTGCAGTGTGGAGCAATCTATATGTCCCATGCTTGACTATCATTTAAATAATCATTGATTTTGTAATTGGCTTTTTTCATGAGGGTTTTACTCAGAGTAAACAGAACTGGAGTAGCCATTAGTCAATTTCTCAAACATTATTTTCTGCCATTTCTTGCGGGGGGTGAGGTTACCACTACACTCAAAGCCAGCCGTTTTTACAAATGCACACATGCATAATTCGACACACAAATTTAAATTTCACGCACACACACGCTTAAAATAGTCACGTGGGGTGTGCGTTTTGACAACGTCACAGCCGCACTCCCCACGAGACTAGCGCTCGAAATTTGAAATCGTAGAATTCTAAAACAAGAAATAATGAAGTAAATAATCATGAAATCTTAAAAATTATAATTACAAATAAAAGGTGACACCATCTTTTAGCATACTCGATGTTTTCTATTTATTTTTACAACAAAAAACAGCACAGGCAGGCATTTTTGCGGGAGCTCTGTTCGCCGCAACGTTTACAATGTTATGGCTGTCAAAATGGCGGCTCAACTAGTTTTATTAAACGTGCAAGCATCCGATGCCTGTGCATTTGGCAGAGGGGAATGTTAGACAAAGGCTACTCCAGTTCTGTTTACTCTGAGGGGTTTTATTACAAATTCTTTAAACTTTGTATCGGTCATTTGGGTAACATTGATTGGTAGCATATTATAAAATCTAACAGAATTCATTAAGAAAGATTTATTCGTCTTACTTCTCTTGTAACTTGGAAGACGAAGTTTATATTTATTTCTTGTATTGAGACAATGACCTTCACTAATCTGAACGTAGCTGTGAATATGTTGGCGAACAAACATAATATTTACAAATATGTATAAACATGGCAAAGTAAGAATATTAATCTGTTTAAACAATTCTCTTAGGGATTCCCTTGTCTTCATTTTATATATATTTCGAATAGCCCTCTTTTGTAGAATAAATATAGACTCCAAATCAGCAGCAGATCCCCACAAAATGACCGCAAAACATAAAGAGCCTAATCTTCAGATAAAATTTCCCTAGATTCATAGTAAACCATGGTACATTATAAGTAACAATGATACGCAATGTTTATTTTTTTTTTTTATAATCAGCCCAGCAAATGACTTAACACCAACTGATGGTAAGCAGAAGATAAGTCCCAAATGTACTTTATATACTACTGATAAAAATAACAACAAACGAATAGAAGAGTATGTGTTCATAGCTACTTTGTGGCCTGTTATGAACTGTGTTAAATCTTAGTCTACAAAGTTGACAAATGAGCAGACTGCATTGGAAGGCAGAAATAAGAAGAAGGGCCCTAGCGTCAGAAACAATAGTCTAGAAATGAGACGAATTCAGGCAGATACGATGTTAGATAACTTTGGTCCAAACGACGTCTTTCATGTAATACCTATTGACCTGTATTGCTGTAGCCAAAAGAGATATGTAATTTTTTTATGTCATAGCGCTTAGATAAGTCTAAATTCACGTAGGTGTTCACGTGCTCTTATCTGGCTAATACTCACCTTTGACTCTTTATCTAAATACGTAGTTAAACAGCAAATCATAATCGTCACGTATGTAGCCATCTTATTTGATATCCTAACTTCTAGATATTATTGAGTCGTGGAAGACCGAAATGGCCACAATAATCATATGTAGCAACCTGTGCTTGTTATTGCTGGATATGTTGTCCTCAGCCTATATACGTCCCACTGCTTCCAAATGGTCACAGGCCTTCCAAATGGAGGATCATATGAGGAGTATTAGGCCGTAGCACCACCATGCTGGCTCAATGCGGGTTGGTGGGTAGATTAAGTAGAAACAGTCGCAATAGCGACCGGAACCAACGTGCCTTCCAAAGCACGGAGGAGCTCGAGATCACAAAGTTTTAGTCACCCATCCACGGCCTGACCATGGCGAAGGTAGCTTTGTTTTCAATCGAAAGCCAAAGCTTACTAACCACTACGCCACCGAGATCCTCCTTCTTCTCCTTGCTGGTCATAGCTATGTTTTTTTTTTGGGTTCGAAGAGTACAATGCATTTACGCATCGTCCCTGCGAGGTAGTGCCATTCACAGGGGTATGTGGGACTCCGGTTAAGGTGTTCCCAACTACCCACTAAACATCCTCCCCGCCTGACTCCAATGCTCTACATGAGGTCCCAGGCTCGGTGCAGAGCACATTCTACCGAGCCGCCCCCAGCGCCCGCCCGTCAAGACAATCCGGTGCACCAATTAGACGTGATAGTTAACCACTTCTTCTCTAAAAAGTGGCGACTAACACCAGACGCCAGGTCTACGCTAGGGCTTCCTCAATTTTGATATATTAGGTCCTTACCTATGAAATTGGTGTTTATGAAATTGGCGCAAGGCAACAACGCATATCTCGTAAGCTTTTTTTCTCCATACCTAGAGGTATAAGTACAAACAGCCTGTACTAGCAACATAAAAGAACTAAAGTAAGTTTATGAAGCAAAACGTGTACAGTAGTCATAGTTAAATTGGTGTATTGTATGGCGATTTTGGGGATATCTGCATTTTCATTCTCCATACTAAAATTTTTTCAGATTTCTCCACAACGACAAATCCAGAGATAATAATTTTTACATGTATCATTAGGCAAGCTTTAGCAATATGTGTGTGAACACGCTTGATAAAAATTATTCATCGTTTTTATGTTAATGCAAATCAAATGATGTATTCGGGAGACAGTTAAAAATAATTGTCTTTGTGTCTAATTTTAACACAATTAATCTTACAAAAAAATAACAAATTAAATAATACGAGCTCAAATATATGGTCTATTTTTAGAAGAGGCAATTATTTTATAAGAATGTTCTGAAACTTAATAGTTACGGACAAATTGCTAAGACAGAATAAAAACACCAATTTCATAGGTAAGGACCCAATATTTTCTTGTAGAACTTAATGATATTTTTGAAGACCAAAATGCGATTATAATCATCATTAACAACTTATGCTTGTCCACAGCTGGACATAAGTAGGTCTACCTTAAGGCACGTCTCGCATCCAGCCCACTCCATCCAACTTATGAATATCGTCATCCCATCTTGTCGCAGGACGTCCCACACTACGTTTTCCACTTAAGAACATTACGGAATCAATATGACCAGTCACTTCAGTTTGCTAATTGCGATAGGGATGATGACAATGGTATCGGTGAAAATTAAAAGACTCCGTCGTTCTCTTACTTAATAACAAGGAGTCCAGTTGCTAGCTGATGAGGCAAAAACAGCATCAGAGACACTCACCTGCATAATGCCTTTTCACGATTCATTTTTTAGATATGACAGACAAGCTTGACCTTCACCTCACAAGATCGTAAGTGACCATAAAACCGAAGGAAGCGAACTTCACCTGTATTTCTAACAACTGAGTAACCGTCTATCTTACCTCTAATTGTCGGAACACAACAATGTTTTGACGACCTCCGTGGTTGAGTGGTCTCGTATGCCGGTCTCAAGGCGTCGCCATCTCGAGAGGTTCTGGGTTCGATCCCCGGTGGGGGCAAATATTTCGGTGATAAATTTTCAGGCTTTTGTTCTCCAGTCTTAGATGTTAATATAATATATATATGTATTAATATTCAGGATAATTATATGTATTTGTCTATCAAATATATTTATCCGTCATCTAGTGTCCGTAACACAAGCAGCATTAGTTGCTTAAAATGGGGCTAGTTTTTAGGTGTGAATGTGTGAAGATATTTATTTATTTTTATTTATAGAAATGTACAAACATTGTCATTCTGGTCACAGATTTAGCTAAGACGGCAGCAACCAGGCTTCTTTTAAAAACACGGGATTCTAGAACGAGGAAGGTAACACATGTACTAGCAGCGTTTTCGATTTTATGAATGACAATTAAATACAAAAGTGTTGTAATGCCGCAGTGGGGCGCTCTTTACCGGCTATAGTTCAGTGACTGAATGACATTTTGATTCAGAATGTTGTTTGTTTTATCTAGAAGAGTAAAGGACATCGTTTTGTAAAAGGGCTGGTTCCCAGCAAAGCTTAGATTTTCTCTTATCCCACATTTATTATCTGGGAACTTGAATTTGTATGTATAATGGGGAAAATTCCGAAACTCAGTCTTGTCTGCGGTCTACTCGGTTATAACAACTTGTAAAATAATTTTTAAGTACAAAATGGGTAAAAATATTTTATTTTATCTTTTATTCCCTTACGTAACAGAATAGATTTAACACTCTAAAGTGATTTTAGACCTTTGACCTTCGTATCTACGCATTCACAGTTTAATTTTTTACAAAAACTCATGTCTGTTTCAGCTTTTCAACTTCGTACAAGTAAAAGTGTGATATTCTATTTGAGATTACTTGACTATTACTTACATATCATTTGTAGCAATTTATTTGTGATAATAAACCACGAGTACTTTTATGAATCACAGGACTATATATGAATTATACGCAATTATTGTCGACGTGCTATTGTAGTAAACATTCTTCCGTTTACTCAACATTGTAAAATGATTGGAAAATGCTCGTTTGTCTGCAGCTCCATCTTCTGTCGCTAATTAATAGGCAGTGATTACAATGCTCATCAGACTATACCTATAGGTACTGAGATTTTACATCTTATGTCACAGGTTGTTATATCAAAGGTTCAGGTTCTTATGTCACAGGTTGGTAATGTACACTGTGATACCTGTAGGATTTGCGTATAGATTTTAGGTTATCTCTTTCCTCGCATATGCCAACATGACGAGTGTAGAAGCACTGAAAATTATATGGGAATCCAGACACAAGGGGCTTTACATGTCAACCTCGCTTGCACGCGGTGTACCACCAATTGAATCTCTGAAGACCTAAGCTATATTGTTATTCATTGTTGTCAAGCCGTGTGGTAGCGACTCATTAAAAGAATACTATCAACCCATCTCTTCCCTTGGGTGTGGTTAAAGGCGACTAATGACTAAGAACTGCACAGCCACCAGCTTAAATACGCTGAGTGCAGTCACTTGGTGAAGCGCGGACTATGGCAATGGACTGCTTTTGCGGTACTTTTGCCTAGTCTAGACTAACCCTTAGCGGATAAAATAGTCGTGATTATATCTATGTATGTATTCATTGCTATGCATTATATGCATTGTTTAGTTTTTATTGTATCCTGTGCCTTCTTCTTCCTTCATGATTTTAGTTAAACGTATGTAAGGTCAATAAATGTTTTCTTTTCTTTCTTTCTTTATGCACTTATGCAATTCCTTATATATGATAAAAATCCTGATTCTATTTTCTGTTCTTTCCAGGCACCTTTCAGACGACAAAGATGAGACGAAGAAGATGTACATCCTAACGTCCATGTTGCTGTACCACTGCTGCACGACGTCCCAGACCGGGGCAGTAGACCGAGATATCTGTTCCAAGATGAGGAAGTCTGAGCAGGAGCTGATCATCAGGTTCTGCGAGAACCTGAGTGAGATGGAGCGAACGATCAACAATGTAGATTGCGCTATTAAAGGTGAGTTTGTATACTAATTTAGGTCACAATCCACTTGCAGGAAATTTTTGTTATTTTGATTTCAGCCATGGTAAAATTGTCAAAAAATGAATAAATCTAGTTTTAATCTGAGGAGCTCGGTGGCGTAGCGGGTAGTTTACTTTGGCTTTCGATCGAAAACAAAGCTACTTTCGCCATGGTCTACCAAAACTTTGTGATGAGCTCCTCCGTGCTTCGGAGGGCACGTTAAGCCCTTGGTCCCGGTCGCTATTGCCACTGTTTCTACCCACCAACCCGCATTCCAGCGTGGTGGTGTTACGGTCCATACTCATGTGTTTTCCATTTGGAAGACCTGTGCCCAGCAGTGGGACGTATATAGGCTGAGGACATTTTAATCTAGATTAAAATTTCCTGCAACTGGCCATAATACGCAAAGTTCAGACTCCAGATTCTATTTAGTGGTATCTATGTAACATATGTCCTGTTTGTCGGAGTTCTTGTTTGAATTATAGACTGGTTATGTGGCAATAGACCTGCCCCGTATTACTGGGGACCATATACTTACATATAATCACGACTTATACCCTAAGGGTTAGTCAGAGACTAGGCAAAAGGACCGCAAAATCAGTCCACGCCATAGTCCGCGCTTCACCAAGCAGTGACTGCACATGTGCTCAGCGAGACAGGTGGTGAGCCTGTCGCCGCTATAAGCTAATGGCCGATTGTGCAGTCCTTAGTTCATTAGTCGCCTTTTACGACACCCAAGGAAATAGATGGGTTGGTAGGATTCTTTTGAGTCTAATCTCTGACTAACCTTTTTGACGACCTCCGTGGTCGAGTAGTCTGTATGACGGTCTCAAGGCGTCGCCATCTCGTGAGGTCCTGGGTTCGATCCCCAGTGGAGGCAAGTGTTTGGGTGATGAATTTTCGGACATTTGTTCTCCAGTCTTGCATGTTTATATATATGTATATAAACATGCAAGATGTATGTATTCAGGATATAAATATGTATTTATCTATTAAATATATTTGTCCGTCATCTAATATCCGTAACACAAGCAGCATTGAGTTGCTTAAAATGGGACTAGTTGATAGGTGTGAATGTCTGAGGATATTTTTTTATTTATTTTAATGAGCCTCTACCACACGGCTCGCGGCCACGCGGCCACACGGCTTTAATGAGCCGTACCACATAATTACTGGTAAAGCGTGGGTGTGAAATACACCTCTGCCTATCGGGAATATAGGCGTGATATGTATGTAAGGAGTGGTGTAATGCGCGATATATGCGTACAAATCTGACCTTCGCTTAAATGCAAACATTCAACCCGCATCTCCCGGCACGCTTTCAGAGGCTTATCGTCTACACACTTCTGATTATATTATCAGAAGAATTGCGGTGCAATGATCTAACTTGTTTATTATATTAATCCGTATCTCAAGGCTTCCTCTGCCGATAATATTGATCCGTGAAGCTTAGAATGGTGCTAAGCCATAGATATAAATTTACATAGATGTCGCAAATGCATGCATTGCGCATGTTTGAAAACTCCAACCAAACGTCGTGGTTGGCCGTTGTTAACTGTGAGCGTCCGAATGGCTGCAAAGACTAAAAAAATGCCTCGTTGTGTGATAATTATTTTTAATCGGTATTTTGCAATCAGTTTGGATGTCACGTCTCAAAATTACGGATGTGACGTCACAGTAGACGTTAAAAGTTGCCAAGCTTGGTTTCAATACGAATCGTAATACTTGCGTTATCTATGTATAAGTATATCTGTGCGCTAAACTCATGACCCTAAAATGCGCATTACTAGAACTTGTTTAAATCTATAAGACCGATAATTACAAACTGCTGTGGTATATTTAATACAGAGCCTTCTGCTTGTTTAAAAAAAAAAAATTAAAAGGTTAAAAAAAAAAAAAAAGGTTAAAAAAAAATTGGTGCTTATACCAATTTTTTTTTTACCCAAGGTAATGGCCAACTCTAACTAAGCTTTTCGGGAAGAAAGGGTTATGTGGAGCTCGAACCCACTACACTCCCCTGGGGCATTCCTCCGACGCCTTTGCATCAGCATCGGGAACTCGGGTAGGCAGGCATCGATGCCAACCGCGGCCAAGGCTCTCAGCTGGCTGGTCTCTGGATGGGGTGGTTCTTACCTAACCTTTCCTATTGCGAATCAACAGTTCTTGCGTTGCTGTTTCGATTTACAGAGTGATGCACTCTGGTCTAATGGTTCACACCACCAGGTGTTGATCGGGAGGCCCGGGTTCGATTCCCCATGAGGGCAGAAGTTTTTCTGCTCGGTTTGGTTGTTGGTAGAGCTTTTAAGCCCGCCAGGCTAGTGGCTAGCTACCACCATCTTACCTAAATTGGTCGCCATAATAACAATGTTTTAAGCATTGCTGTGTTCCGGCAATCAGAGGAAAGATAGCCAGTGTCTTACTGGTTTTACCTTTAACATCATAGGGTGCTAACTGCGGTTCTTGTAGTAGTTGCAAGAAGCTGTTAGTCTTACAATTAGGTACCTGCATATAACTTTGGTGTTGACCGTTAGCCAAGCCAAAGCACACAGCATCTCATCTCATACGTAATCAGCGGCCGCAAATTGGCTTTCATTGGTGCCACGTCAGAACCCCCGCAGCTATTGGTAGCTGTTACCTCCACGTCAGGTCACGCCCACTCAACGACAACGAAAATGCCGCTAATTATATTTCAAGCGTTCTACCCGACTGAAGCCACATAAAATAAGTAGATAAGTCCGAAAAATAAAATGCTAAAGTGAAATAAAATGTTTTTTTTTTTGTTTTTCAGGAGCTTACGAACATTACTTCAAAGATAACTGTTACAAATCTCTACGTAATAAAGAAGCAGAAGCTAAAGGAGAAGATGACTTAGAACTTCTATCTAGTTATAATGTCGAAGAAACATTTACTGATGATGAAAAACTAGATCATAAATTTAAGTCATCTGTCACGGTTATGCCTACTGTATTGACTGAGACATCGTCCTACGATAAATCTAATTCATCGACATATCCAGTAAAGTTCAGACTTGATGATGATATAGCAGACTTGAAAATTGAAGATGATGTTGAGGATCCAATTACTGACTGCTCATCTAACAATAAAGAATTTGTAACTGAACTGCTTCCAGAGAAAAGTGAAATGAGTTCGTTAAATGATTTCTATGAGTAAAAACTTAGTCCTCAAATTCTGAGTAGAATGCTTTTAGTTATTGCCCAAATATTTCATCATTTTGCTTATTCTCTTGTTTGGATTTTCTTTAATAAACATCATTGTAAATGAATATGTAGTTTTGAATTTGACGACATCAATAGTTAGAAATAGACTTTCTAAAGTATCTAAAGAGAATGCATTTGGATCAAAACATTCAATTAAGCTTAAATCATAAACTTTATTTGCTCATAAAAATGGTATAAACAAGATGTAGAATATTAAATATTTAATAGCAAGATACACGTTTAGCTAAAATTAATCAGCATGCAAATTACAAATTGTCATAATTAGGATAATACGGGACATGTCATATTATTTTTGTAAGTTTTATTGTTGAATTATTATTATGAAGATGACATTATTACAGATGATGATTTATGATGATTACATGTTTAAAAGCAGGCCAAGTTTTGAAATATTAAGTATATAGCACTATCTCTTTCAATTAATTCGAGTGCATATTCGACAACCTCCGTGGTCGAGTGGTCTGTTCGCCGGTCTCAAGGCGTCGCCATCTCGAGAGGTTCTGGGTTCGATCCCCGGTGGGGGCAAATGTTTGTGTGAACAGGCATTTGTTCTCCAGTCTTGGGTGTTTATATATGTATATTATATTCTGAATATTTATATGTATTTATCTATTAAATATATTTGTCCGTCATCTGGTATCCATAACACAGGCATTAGATGTCTAGTATGGGCCAGTTGATAGGTGTGAATGTCTGAAGATATTTATTTATTATTTATTTATTTTATATCTAGACATGACGCTATGATGAACTACAAATTTGCAGCTGAAAGTCTGAAACCTGTAATGTAATAGCAATTACAGTCACTATGGGACTGCCATGTAATGGGGCTGCCTTTTTATAAAAGTCCCTGAAATAAGGAGAAAAAATATACCTAGACATAGTAAAGTAAAGCTTCGCAAATATTGTTTAACTTTTCAAAATTCTTCCTATACTTCAACGCGCCAAGTAAATCCTAATAATGCATCTATAGCCACTATTGCAATTAACTGTACTATTGTCATCTCCATCTTCTGCAACAAAGACTAATACCAAGCTTTAGAATTTCCATGTTAGAAGACCTCCGTGGTCGAGTAGTCTGGACGCCGGTCTCAAGGCGTCGCTATCTCGAGAGGTTCTGGGTTCGATCCCCGGTACGGGCAAATGTTTGGGTGATGAATTTTCAGGAATTTGTCTCCAGTCTTGGATGTTTATATATATTTAGGATATTTATATGTATTTATTTATTAAATATATTTATCCGTCATCTAGTGTCCGTAACACAAGAAGCTTTAGTTGCTTAAAATAGGGCTAGTTGATAGGTGTGAATGTTTAAAGATATTTATTTATTAGAATTTCTATTTGTATGACATAATTTGCAAGTGTTGTATGTTGGAAATTGATCTTAAAGTCCGTCGTCTCAGTTTGCAAGTTGAATATAACTTTGATTATTAGTTTAGTGAGTTTGTTGTGAATATGGCTTGCATCACAGTATGTCCGGTGCATAGCAACAGGCTCGCCCTTTGAAGACTTAACATATCAGGCCCAATGTGTTACTTTGCCTCCCCCTTCGGGGATAGAGGCTTGATGTGTGATACATATCATCGCATCTCATTTCCCCGAAAGCGTAGGCAGAGGTGTTAAATATCCACATTTCGCCAGTTATGTTAGTTAGGTCGCCATGAAACAGGTGGCGAGCCTGTTGCCATGCACCGAGCACAAAGTGAGGCAAGCGATATTCACAATGAACTGTACATAAGTTTTATTGAAACTCAGTGGTGCAGGCGGTGGGATCGAACCCTCGTTTCCCGCGACCTCTCGAATGAGTAATGCCCCGTCCGCCCCAACTCGGCTACAGTTATAATCATTCCATCGACAAGCACAGTGGTGTCATCATTCATTGGCTTTTGGTATCAATATTAAACACAATAATGCATCTTTCCCCGTTGTTGAACTTCGATGGTTGACCAGAACCTTATGATCTCATAGCTTCTGTGACAACCGTTTTCAGCCACTTTCTTCATAGGGCCAGCTTGGTGCTGCTTTTCATCACAAACTCCTTCTGAACCTTTATAAAGGCCTGTGTCCAGCCAGCAGCATTGACCGAAATATCCTGATCCAAGGGTATTTATGTTAGAACTATCAAGAAGTTTAGGTTTCTGTTTAAGTATATGCAAGTGGTTGTTGATAAGCTAAGCTGATAACGCAGGCACATCTCTAAGGATTGTATTTTGACAGGCTCAACAAAGTTCAACGAAGGTGAAGAATACCTAGTTGTGTCTGTGCAATCGCCAACACCAGGTTTGTTAGTTTTACATCCAGGGCGAGTTTTTTGATCCGTAGCAATAATGCCAAATGTATGACGTCAGCTTGACAAATTGTTAAATTTGCGATGAAAATTCGAAGCAATATACATCAGCTGTGCCGCCAGCCGCCATTTTACTAATTCCAGCATCCTGTTGTGGTTAAATTGTCTATGATTATCTAACTTTAGTAATATTTGAAAATTCATACATACAATCACGCCTGTAATCCCCGATGGGGTGGGCAAAGGCAGGAGCACTGTGTTCCTTAAGATCACATTTAGCCATACAAAAATTGGGTTTGGTCAGATGAAAAATCTTGAGAGTAATAACAAGTGGCTAGCTCATCGCCTACACAATCATAGACACAGTACCCAATATGCGCTTAGTCGCCTTTTCTAGCATGTCGTGCTAGGCAAGAATAGCAATTGGTACCTTCTTTTGGTGTCCCGGACCAACACGGGACAAAAAAAAACTCGACACGGGAAAATTCGACTATTGGAAAAGCTACTCGTACCATGTCACGACATAATACCTTTTCGCCATTCGTCCATATTTTAACCTACTGGTCAACCTGAGCACGGATAAAAAAACCGACCCTTAGTCACTGTAGGCCAACAAATATATTCTCCCAAACGTATGATGTTGCATATGAAGATAGGTTTACGTACAGAACCGATGCTGAGTTGCAAGTGTTTAAAAAAACAATGAAAAAGATATTCATTGTTTTTTTAAACACTTAAGAATTCAAAGAAAACTTTGTCATGTTATTTGGGTCGTAAAAAGATTTTTCGGGTCAGTATGGGGAAATTCTAACTATAGGAGATAGAGAAAAACTCTCTTAGGAACCTGATCTTAATTTTAGTAAAAATGAAAATAATTTAAAATCTTAATAGATTTCGAGATATCAGATTTTATGAAAAAAAACATTTTTTTGTTATTTTGATTATATATCACTATATCACTATACAAACCTAAAATTGTACGGAGACCATAGGTCAACAGTTGCTAGAAGTTGTTGAAATTGCTTTAAATGAACATTTTATTAAAGATACAGCTACATTTTACTATCTAATTGATATTGATGACCTGAAAAGAAAACCAAAAATCGGCCAGATAGTTTCTACTGCTAAAGAACGTACGTTTTAGTTTGCTTTATTAGTTAAACATAAATAGTAAGTTTAACTAATAAAGAAAACTAATACGTTAATTTCAACAACTTCTAGCAACTTTAGACCTATGGTTTCTGGTTGGTTGGTTGGTTTACCATGTTTGGTTTATAGTGATATACAATCGAACTAGCAAAAAATAAATGTTTTTTTTTTTCAAAAAATCCGATTTCTCCAAATTGAGATTTTAAATTTTTTTTAAATACCATTTTTATTTTATTTAAAATTAAGATCACGGTTCCTAAGAGAGTTTTTCTCTATCTCATAAAGTTAAGAATTTCCCCATACTGACCCGAAAAAAAACTCACCGTGTATATAACTTCTATAACTGACATAACTACATATCATCAAACCTCCGTCCCCGAAGGGGTAGGCATAGGTGTTAAAATCCACATTTTTCCAGATATCTTAGGTCCTCATGTAACAGATAGAGAGCCTGTTGCCATCTACTGGGTATAATGAAAGTAGCTGTTAATAGCTGAAAGTGCTGAAAACAAATATAAACAAATAATAAAGCAATTCATAATTGACAGATGTCTCGAAGCGTAACCGCTCGAGATCGCCCGGACCCGAAAGAAAACGATCTAGAAGCACGGACTCATTGCGACGCACAAGCAGTAGTAATTATATTTCTGAATTTCTAGTCTGTCCAAAAATATCTGATCACCACAGCATTAACACCAGAAATAGACAGAAACTTTTATTTCCGAATGTTAGACTTCACAAAGTATGTAATTCGTTCATAGGTTTAAGCATAAAAATATTTAATACATTACCGCATAGTCTTCTGGATTTACCTACACACAGGTTTAAATTGCACATTAAACATGGTTTAATGTGCAAAGGCTATTACAAAATAGACGATTTTTTTAATGATAAAAATGTATGGGATAAATCTATTCTTCATTAGTAATTGTAAATCTTATTATGATAACGTATTTATTTAAGTAAAAATAAAAAATCTATCGCTGAGTTTCTTGCGGTACTTCTCAGTGATACGAGTTTATTGTTTCACATCGAAGTGCTGGTAGGGTATAAATTAACGTGCGAAAGTATTTCTAAGAAATCTATTTGCAATAAATTATTTCATTTCATTTAATTTCATTTCATTTCAGTCATTTACACGCTGTCACTATGTTTTCCACTATGTAACGAGGCTATATCAGTATTACCGACTCTTTGCTGTTATTGCGCTCTTCTCTGGCCATTTCCGCTTTGTTTATGTTTTATTTTTCAAACAAACCATATGTTTGTTTTGGCATTGTTTTGGTCTCCAATTTTAAATATTGGGTCCTTACCTATGAAATTGGTGTTTTTATTCTGTCTTAGTAATTTGTCCGTAACTATTAAGATTCAGAGTATTACTAAAAAATAATTACCTCGTCTAAAAACAGACTATATTTTTGAGCTCTTTTGATTTGTTTTGATAATTTTTTGTATGTTTAATTGTGTTAAAATTGGACACGGAGACAACTCTTTTTGAGTGCCTCCCGAATACATAATTTTATTTGCATTCACTTAAAAACGATAAATAATTTTTATGAAGTGTGATATTACACATATTACTAAAGCTTGTCTAATGATAGATGCCAAATATTTATTATCATTGGATTTGTCGTTGTGAAGAAAACTGAAAAAAATTTAGTATGGAAAATGCAGAATTCCCCAAAATCTCCATACAAAACGACAATTTCATAGGTAAGGACCTAATATATAATATATATACGTTAAATATATCTTTATTTAAATAACTCAAAGGTAACTGACTGACAAAGTGATGTATCAACGCACAGCCCAACCACTGAATAGATCGGGCTGAAATTTGGCATGCAAGTAGATGTTATGACTTAGGCATCCGCTAAGAAAGGATGTCGATAAATTCTACCCCCAAGGGTATAGAATAGGGGATGAAAGTTTGTATGAAACTTTTTCTAAATCGTGGGCAACAGCTATTCATATATAATTAACCTAAAGGAATTTGTGGAGTATCGTACAATAAATTTCAAAAGAAATAACTTTGTCAAGGCACTATTTGTGTCTTAGTTTTTATTTATAAATATACAAAGGAATTCGACAAAGAGTATCTTTATAATTTAACCTCCGGCATCCTCCACGTTACAACTACATACTGCGAAGGTAGCCTGAACACAGCACATGCTGTGAGGAGTCTCATCACAATCCAATATGCAAGTACTAGCGATAAAATCAGCAAGTTGGAGAAGCTCGATGACGCAGTGGTAGTCCTCTTTTCCCTTTTCCACTTGTCCCGCTCGTTATTGCAACGGTTTCCACCCAACAACCAGCACTGGGCCAGCGTGGTGGTGTAACGGCCTATACTCATGTGCTTCTCCCTAAGGAAGCCTGCCCCCAGTGGGAAATATATAAGCTGAGGCCGATAAAACCAGCCTAATATTCACAGCCTTATTTTCAGAGCCCTGCTGCCAGTCCGAATGTGCGTGTACACGATGCGTTGGCCGCTCTTCCGACACCAAACCTCCAACACCATCTCCTACTAAGGAGGTTCCAAAAGAGAAGGAGAAGAAGAAGAAGAATCAGAAACCTTTAAAGGTGAAAAAGCCAAAAAGAAAGTAAGTTGACACTGATATTCTTTATTTTAATAATAGGCTAGTTGACCCTTTTTTTATTGGGCCCCAAATGATTCATTATTGTTAGTTAGAATACAATAAATAAATTTTAAATTACATTTTTGCTTAACTGTCAAAAACGCCTCGGTCATGATGGTCTATGAATTATCTGTGCCGTTAAGTCACGATTTTGGTAAACAATTCAATACGCATGCGTGACACATCCCACAGATATGCTCGTCTGCTTTCGGCCAAGAATTTTGTACTATAAGTTGGATGCCAAACTCCCATACAATAACATTAGGAAATGTTCTGTCTCGATCAGTAGTTGTTCCCTCTCATTCTATCACTTGAATGAATTAGTTTGACATTTCGTAGTAAAGCTTTCTATAACAACTAATGACGTCCCACAAAAATACACTCAATTTCAATTTCAAATTTATATTTATTGAATTTGGTATATTTCGGACCCTTGTACTTAATACTATTTTAATTAACCATTATTTTCATTACTTTTTACATGACTCAACTAGCCAATTAATAATAATAATAATATCCTCAGACATTCACACCTATCAACTAGCCCCATTTTAAGCAACTAATGCTGCTTGTGTTACGGACACTAGATGACGGATTAATATATATTTAATAGATAAATACATATAAATAACCTTAATATATAGAAATATATATAAACATCCAAGACTGGAGAACAAATGCCTGAAAATTCATCACCCAAACATTACGTTGTTAATCTCTCATAGTCACAGGACCTATGTTCCCTGTTTACGGGACGTACAGGTTAATTCAAACTAGGTAATGTGTCATCTAACATTGCATAATATAACAAAACTGCAGTGCGAGCACAGAACTTCGACAGTCGCTATATTTAATCGACAAAAGCATCCGTCCTTTTCACTCCTTAAAGTTTTCTGTCAAATTTATCGAATTTTTAGACAATTGTCGACCTTAGACGTCGAATAAGGCTTATCAAAAGTTTGAACTTTTGATAAGCTTGTAACGCTGTACCCACTGAATTGACATGACAATCGTATAACGCAATCGTATATCGGATTTTGCTTTTCGGAGTAACCCTTCTGATTCAAACACCCTTCTCCAATGCCCTTTGGGTCAGCTTAAGCCTTTTACTCGTATTTAAAATTTAATCATAATATTTAAATTATCTTAAACTACCTGCTATTTTAAGTGCTAATTGACAAAGCGTCGCGTAAGATATAAGCATTGATATTATTTATCCGCAGGTCCAAGATTCCATGGAAGTGGATATTACTTGCAATTTTTATAATTTTAGTCATATTGATACTCGTCACGGTTTACTTATTTCGACGTAACGAAAGGGAAAAAAATAAGAAAGACACGAGAGCAATAAAACCTCATTTCCAAAGAAGACATCTGTCCGATGAAGACTTGAGGTAATGAAAATGACATTTTTAACCTACTTAATAGCTAGACAATGGTCACAAACACAGACAAAATAGAAACATCTATTGTTTGTGAAGACCGGTGTTCGCGGTGACCGCCAAAGGGTTATTGAGGGTTTTCCACACTTTTTCTGCCACCACGTGGCGCTTCGCAAAGGTCTGGTCCAACAGCTGTTAGCACAGAGTCTATCTCTAATTCTATGGTCGTAGATAGGTGTTGTAAAAATGACAATCCGCGAGATTGGCGCGGCGTGAGGATCTGCGTACAGTGCCACAAAATTGTCTGACCGAATATTCAGTCGAAGCCGACGCTGTTTCATTGCTCGCATTCTTTCTTCTACAAAACTCCATGTAACAGTTTGGACATGTGATGTAATGTAAACTTTTATTTTCCTTCCAGCTTGCTTACCCCAAACGCCTGGCGGTGCGACAACAGTTTATGCCAGAAAGTGTATCAGCCGGCGAACTCAACTGAATTTTTTAAGTCCTTGAGCCGTTGCTCTTTGCTGTGCATGGGTCCACAGCTGTGGCCTTACCCCATTGGCTACACCTACTTCAGTAAAAGACTGGTAGCCTTATCTACGAGTAAACTTGAATACAAATTCAATTTAGTACCTTCCGACCATGTGCACCAATATCTAGCTGAAGCATTCAAGTTATTTATTGGTAACCTTATTCAAATAGAAAAGTTGCATACAGATAACAATTCCACCATAGATCTTACAGTAAAAAAGATGAATATAATCATCGAAGTAGACACTGATCCAGATCCAAGGCTAAGGTATAACACAGATGAATCGTATTCAGTGAAAGTTGAAACCTTATCTAAACAAGTCGTTATAACTATAGCAGCTAATTCATTTTGTGGTGCTCGACACGGTATGGAGACTTTGAGCCAAATGATTTTATTGGACCAATCTACTGGATTTTTAATAACGTTATCAAACAGTCTTGTGAGAGACGCACCCAGCTACAAATACAGGGGTTTAATGGTAGATACAGCAAGAAATTATATCCCAGTCGAAGATTTGATAAGAACGATTGACGCTATGGCGACAGTCAAACTAAACACCTTTCACTGGCGAATATCCGATGCGACAAGCTTCCCACTATACCTCCCTGAAGTGCCTGAGCTGTTTCAATATGGTGGTTATGACAGATCTATGATTTATACGAAAATGGACATTAGATCTATAGTGCATAGAGCTGGAATTAGAGGGACAAGGGTTGTCATAGAAGTAGCTGCTCCTGGACCTGTAGGCAAAGCTTGGTCTTGGTCTCCAGACACTAGCTGCCCAAAAAAGAACAACAACCTTACATGTGACAATATTCTCTGCTTACGGTTCAAAATGCACGATTCGATTTTTGATATACTAGGAATAATATATTCTGAAATTATAGATTTGACAAAAGTGGATGATGTCTTCCACTTGAGCGATGGGTTATTTTCGTTATCGAGTTGTTACTTCCTTCTTGATGACAGAGAAGGGTATCTTGACAGAGCTTTGAATACGTTGAAGCTTGCTAATAAAGGAGTATTGCCAAAAATGCCAATAATATGGTACACGGACCATTTGATGAATGAATTCGAGGCTGTGACTTGGGACAAGCATTGTGTGCAGTTGAACGAGTGGGCCCAGCACCCGAACGAGCAAAATCTGGACAGGTTCAGGGTTATTCATTCCAGTAAATGGGATTTATCATGCGAAATCAATAAGCAAAGGTGCACAAAGTACAGGTAATATTATTCAATAATATTTGCAGAATCTCAATCTTCCTTTTTTTCTATCGTCGTTGAGAATGTGATGTTTAAAATTTACAATTCCATTACTATTCCTATATATTTGGACGCTAATGTAATGGCAAGACATAGACTTGTTCCCAATAGAAGTTTAGGTGTATAATACACCTGTTCCTACTTCAGGGGTAACAGCGTGATAATATATATGTTTGAGAACATTGTAGGTGCTGTATAAAATTGTTGTCATTCAGGACTTGGCAAGAGATGTACTCTTGGAAGTCTTGGCGTAACATCGACGTGCTATCCATCGAAGGTGGAGAAGCGATTTTATGGACTGATTTAGTTGATTCTGGTGCGTATGGAGTGCCTACTTAACGTACAACAACAACACATCACTATTTACTCACACGTAGTTAGAGAACATTCATTATTTTATTTTTAACCGCCTCTCTGGTCTAGTGGTTGACACCACTGGGAGTAGATTAGGAGGTCTGGCTAGCTACCACCGTCGTACCTACATTTGCCGCAGTGTTCCGGCAATCAGAGGTAAGATAGCCAGTTCCTCAGTTGTTGAGGAATATTACAGGTGAAACTCGCCTGCACCTTTTATTATCGTCACTTCCGGCATTATCGTCACTTACCATCAGGTGAGATGAAAACGAAGAGCTTACCTGTCACATTTAAAAAAAATTGAGCATAGGGACACTTTTATATTCAAACATGTCGGTCAGTTCTACAATATTTACTGACCTACTACAAACAATCTATCAACTTTTTCTATCTGAGGGTCGAATCATATGCATCCCCCGGCCGAGCGGCCTAACCGCTACACCACGGAATACAAGCAACGATTTATTTGAAGCGGCTCTGCCGCTGTTGCGTTTTTAATATATTTTCTTGTAATTTCGCCGCAATATCAGACGCATATAATTCGACCCTAAGCGTGACAACTTACTTTTACATGAAGTCATTAAAGTTAATGATGAATCCAGGAAACTTGGATTATCACCTGTGGCCTCGCGCATGCGCCGTTGCGGAACGTCTGTGGTCTGATCTGGTGGCTAACACCAGCGCCAATGGATTTACTTATATGCGACTGGACCAGCATAGGTTGGTATACCCACTTTTATAATATTTCAATACAGGATATGTTACTTTTTTAAAACGGTTCGATTCCTGGCTTTTCATCAAAATCGGGTAGGTACGCGACTCCATGGAACATTTTTCAATATTCCTTATTTCAGGATTTGGCCCGGAAGGCCCACTTGAAAAATTCAACCTGTAGATCAGGTTAAACACGCCCTGTGTGCTTAAATCTCAGCCCTTTGAGAACATCGGTTAATAATTTATGTTTTTAGGGTTTATTCTGTGAATGGAGCCCCTTGAAATTTTTGCTGAAACAGTATTGGATTCATATCGAGCATTTCTTTGAAAGGTCGAGGATATTGGCAAGCGGTCTTGAGACTTAAGTGGCAGTGAGCAGGACACTTAGCGAGGTATGAAGACGACAGGTGGAGTAGGTCCTTAACTGAATGGTGGCCAAGGCAAGGGAAAAGAAGATGAGGTCGATGCGAATGCGATGGTTCGACCACGTCGAGCGAGTCGCGGGAAAGACCTGGGGACGGATCGTGCAGGACCGAAAAGATTGACACAAGAGAGAGGAGGCTTATGCCCTGCAGTGGGCGGTAACGGGCTGATATGATGATGATGATGATGATTTCTTTGAAAGTCCAATAACGGGAATTTTATATTCTTTATTGCAGATGGAGAATGTTGTTGCGAGGCGTCAACGTGCAGCCAGTGTGGCCAGTTTACTGCAGCTTCAATCCTCGAGGTTGCATTAGTAAAATAAAGACATAAAACCCCAGTCTTTTTATCATTTAAAACTGGCCCAAAATAAATAGCTTAATAAGGCTGCTTGTGTTATGGAAACTATATACATGACTAATAAATATACCTACATAAAATTTAGTTAGATATCTATATATACTTATATTAATACATCTATACATAAATATTATAAAACTGTAAAGGTTGAATGACTATACATAGAAAAAAAAAATTAAACCATGTCAGGGGATGTCAAAAGAGGGAAAGTACCAAAATATGTTTTGTTTTTCTCTGTCTCTGTCAGTTTGTACGAGCTAATCTCCAAAATGACGACCGATTTCAATGAAATTTAGCATGGTGATACCTTATATCCTTGGTCAACATCTTAGATATTTTTTATTTCGGAAAATTAAAGGGTTCCCATTGGATAGTAAAAAAACTAGTAACCGTGTCAACAGCTAGTATAAAATAAACCCAATACATATATGTAAACACCCAAGATTAAGAACGTGTGCATGTATTTTATACTAACGTTTGCTGACACCGAAATACACACTCGAAGCATTTTGTTTAATTATCACACGAGCTGTCATCTTTTTACCAATAAGTTATACCAATAAGTTATAGCAATAAACAAATGAAACAAATTATTACATATTATGTACAAACATTTATTGTTTATTTTTTTACGACGAGAATTTCACCTTCATATACATTTATGGAAGGCACTCCGTTATAGCACATTATAAGTATGAGCTAACTACAACATTGATCGATCAAATAGTACAATACACCTACAAAAAATCACCATTGTAATTTTTCTTCGTCTTTAAGCAAATGTTATGCAAAATTGTGTTACTACTGTATTCATTTCACATAAATTTATTAAATTCAATTGTAAATTTGTTGTAAATTCATACAAAAAGTCGCACAGTAAGCATTAGTTACATCAAATAGGAAATAGTTAATATTTTAATGATTGATTGTAAAGTTTGTAAAAATTATCGTAAATCCTTTTATCGAATTTCGACTACGAGTATAATTAACATTATTCGTCTCAATTAAGTAGATTGTGAAATTATTAATTATTAATCTTGCTGACAGTCTGTAGCCATTAATATAGTAGCTTACTTTCTTGGTATTATACATGGACACAAATAATTTAGCATAGAAGACATTTAAAGTGCGTTCGGGTAACACACAAAGACACTGCTCCTATATTCAATATCTTGAACCAGTTTGAACAACTGAGAACGAGATGAGTAATTTCTGTTTTGTATTTCTCGCTCATTCTGCATCGTCTCAATAGTAAATCAAAACAATCAGATATGAGACCTTTATCACTTAAATTTTTCTGGGTACAAGTTAACATTGAGAAATGGCGTGACCAAGCGTAGGGAGGTATTATTAATAATTAAATGAAGGTACATTCATAAGAATGCCTTTTGTATGTATCTGTTTTGTGACATTATTATTAGTCCTATGAAAAATAATATTGTAAGGTTTTCTTTACGTAACAAACTTCCTTACGTCGATTCTTCTGCACCTCGCTAAATAGTGTGCAAAAAAGATTCAAACAATCTAATTCATAGAAACCATATAGTTATGAAAGGTCCTTTAGTAAGCTATACAGACAAACATGTTTTTAAGTTGTTTATATTTATTACCGAATGTTTGTGATTTCAGCTTAAAGAGAGGAGAACGTGAATAATATTAATTTAAATAATTCTATATTCATGCGTATATTTGTTTTATACTATGTAAAATTTGGCCATATATAAATGAACCTTAAAACGATAAAATTACTTATTTCCTTAAATTGTAATGCATATTCAAAATGTAATAATCATAGACTAGCAATACATTACGAACATGTATGGAAGATTACAATTATTACGTAATACATGATTATAAAAAGGGTAAGCACCTTTCATTGGAACAATTCACTTGTAATATATTACAGGCACATTGTAATTCTAATAATATGTAAGTAATGGTAATAAGGTTTGTATTAAATTGTAATTTATCAAAGAATGACAATATATATTTGTTTACAATTATTATGGCATCTGTACTTAGCTGTTTATATTAAATTGAATCAAGTGCACTATTTATTTATGCAATGAAACGAATATTTGTAATAATTTATAAATATTGTACTAAATATTTCTGTACTTATTTTGAAATATCACTTAATTAACACGAAATAATAATTATGTTGAAAAATTATTTGCGATAGTTGAGTAAAATGATTAAATAATATAGATTCTCTGCTTTTCCCTGAACAATTGATCATTATCACCAATCAAAATAACATGTGGACATTGGCGGCAGTAATGGCCGCCACTATTGCATTTGTTTACATGTACAAATTTCCAGCTGGTCAATATAACTTAACCTATATGTGATTCTTAATTACACTTTGGTAATATTAACCTACAAGCAATGTAAATTCTATAGTAACTAAGCTGAGAAGTGTACTAATTAAATAAAATGTTACAAGAATTAAGAAATACGTATTAATTAAAATTAAATCAAATACGCCCAAAAGGAAGTACAATTTCAAAATAACAATCACTTGTGAAGCTACATTATAATATTTACAAATTAATGCAACGATTACGTAGAAAATTATTTGAAAGTGCATAAAAACGTTTAGTCAGAAACAAAATGGCTAATAATAATAAAATTACATAATTTATTAGCACATTGTGAATTTTAAATTTTAAGTAACATCGCTTACAAACATCATTAGGTCTTTTACTTATAATAATAACCTTAAAGTTTATTTACCTGTACAAATAATAATGAACATTCATAACTGGGTTTCTTACTTTTTGTACTTCATATAGTAAAAAACTTATTTCGTAAAATGGCGGTTGGTTACAGTGATGTAAAAAAAAATACAAAATTCGAACTATGGTAAAAATGGTAAACTCAATTCTCACGTAAATAAAGATTGTAACGTACAGCCAAAAGCTGACAAACTAATAAAAAAAACTAATTTTTAGTTTCAATATCGAATGATTTTGACATTTTTAAGTTTTATGCAGTTGGCTGTGACATTTATTATAAGAAATATACTTCCAACAAAATACAATTAATAATGCCTAATAAAAAATAAGACTAATTAAACCCGGCCAATGAATGAGAAAAAAGTTACAATTAAATTGTAATTTGGTATCAGTTGGCAGTTGATACCGATTCACCGGCAATGGATACCGATTTGAAACTAACATAAACTAGTAAATATTATGTTAATTATAATTCGAAAGAAGTATATTTCGCGGATGCTGCTCAAAAACATCTAAAAGCATTATTTCCAACATATTAAGGTACGTGTTCTAACACAAATATTTTGTTTTCTAACAATAAATAATTTATTCTAGTTTTTCCTCTAGAACATTCGGACGAGCAGATACATGAATATCGTTGAAATTATTACGGAGGTCGCCGGTCGAATGGAATGTGAGCTGCCGGGGAACACTAAAAAAAAACAATATAAATTAGCAAAGTCATACAAAACGAGAAAATGGGGGTGTTTACTCGGCCTACCTTTACAGTGATAAGTGTTTTGTTTGTATAAAAAAGGAATGTTGAATAAAATTTGTATTCCTATTGGCCAAATGTGGTTATATAACAGAATAAACTAGGAAATATTATATGCGATGAGAATTGTAAATGAAATTATTCTGGTATCTGAGCGGTTTTTTTTTTATTTTTTCCAGATCATCTCGACATAAGATTGGCCCAATATTATGAATTTTACACTCAGCTCAATCTTTTATTACCAAACCGTGTAACTGGCAATGAAATATCAACAAATTACTATGCCTATGTATCATAATGTAAATAAAAATAAAAAATAAACTTACTTGAAGCATGCTGGATGTACATTGGTTGGGCTTCTATAAATAAAACAAAAAAGCAAAATCAAAAAACATGCTGAAAAAATTAGAGTGGATGATCAAAATTTGGTGAAAAGCTGTTGTGCTAGTGATAATGAAATAAATGAATGATATAAATATTAAGCCTAAACTAATAAAAAACATAATACTGAATACAACATAGAACATTGACGGCTCTTCTTATTCTGTTTAATTGTTTGCCAAAAAGATTGCATGTCTTCCTCTTCATTAGAGAAGTTTAAGTTATTAAAGTTCTTTTCATATTGTGTTTTATTCCTAATGTATATTAAGCAGGTACCGAAAACATCAATCAGTATCAAATCTGTTATATGTATAAATTGGTATCAGAAACCGTATCGAAGTGTGTATCAAAATTGGTTTGAAAATAGTTAACAAGAATGGTATTCAAATTGGAACCATAATGGATATTATTATTGGTATTAAACTTGGTACCAAAACTGGTATCAGTCTTGGTATTCCCGGTACCAAAAATGGTATCGAACAAAACATAAAGTTACCGTATTCCACAACGATGGGTTCAGTAGCCCCGCTCCACTCTTTGCTGTTCTTCGCCTTGACCACTGCCTCGTATTTGCCTGGCTCCATGTTCTCAAGCAAATACACTAGCTCGTAGTCATGGCCCGTGCTCTTCGGCACTGGTACGTTCACGCTCGTTGGTTTGCCTCCCTGAAAGGTAAGGCTTATTAGTTTTCGGTTTGACCAGAGAGGAGAATCAGGCGAGATATGTGAGAGGAGAATGGGATTTTTATCCAGTATTACTGTCTCACTTTTGTTTTATATTTTTTTTATATAATCAGCCCAGGAAATGTCTCAACACCACGTGATGGTAAGCAGCAGATAAGTCCATTTGCGAAGAATGCTAGGGCAGCACCAAAGGATGCAGGCCTAGCGACCTAAGTAAACCTAAATAAGATGCCTTTTCACGCCTCTTTTGAAGGAACCCATGCTGTAGGAAGGTAGGAACTAGATGTACCGGTAGAGAATTCCATGCTCAAATAAATCAACAAAATAACTAATTGGACAGCAACATATAAGCAGCAGATATTTATAAATTGTCAGAAAAATAACTTATTGCGCAGCAACTCAAATGTTTTCTCTGCTGCCAAATTGTTCAATGTGTTTTGATGACACAAATATTGTTTTTATGGATCATAAAAAATAGTCTTAACTTAATATCTATAAGAATTCCTTTTACTAGGAATTGATCATTTATTAATTTTTTTCCTAGATTTTATACATTTCCGGTAACATACCTATATATTGCTGCCCTAATAATTATTTTGCTGCCCAATGAATTATTCTGCTGATCAAATAAATATTCTGCAGACCCTCAGAGTAAATGCAGACCACATTATTATTTTGCTGCATAATTATTTTGCCGCCCAATTAATTATATTGCTGACAAAATATTTGTTTGCTGCCCAAACGATTTTTCCGCAGACCTTGTTGTTGCTGACCAAATAATTAAATGGCTGCCCAATTAATTACTTCCATTTGCGTTACTGTATTTAACACGCGCATTACGCAAAACTACGAAAAGAATTAAATGCAGTTATCAAAGATCAATTGCTCGCAGGACTACATAAGGCGTTGGGATGCTAGGAGCCAGTCGCAAACTGGGAAAGACCCGGTGGACGTTTCTTTTTTTTGCCCTGTTCTCAATTATATTTGGGGTCGGCGCAACATGTCTTCTTTTTCTACTCTCTTCTATTACTCGCCAAGTCATCACTCACTCCCATACTCATCACATCATCATTCACACAATCCATCCATGTTTTCTTTGGTCTTCCTCTCCCCACACGCCCATCCACTTTCAAGTCCATAACTTTCTTGATGACATGATCATTCTCCCTCATAACATGTCCATATTATCATTGGTATTAAACCCGGTCAAGTCTGTAAACTAAAAAGATGACGAGGCTATATGATACTCACATCTATGCTATTAAGCTGTAGCTCCACCAGCTCGAGCGGCAGATGAGAGTGTACCCGCCAGCTCAGCTTGTTGCCTTCTGCGTCGAGCTCCTCCACGACGGGCCTCTGGACCAGCTCGATGGAACGATTGTGTGCGCCGTGACCGTTGCGAGCCTGGAAAAATAAGTGTTCGTGCTGGTATGTATCACATTCAGTGCCGGTTTTACCATCTCAAGACAAATAAGTGTTCATGCTGGTATGTATCACATTCAGTGCCGGTTTTACCATCTCCAGACAGCTTTATTCTAACAGATGTATAATTTTGTTTAACTTATATGGAGCTACTGAAACCAGCGCTAAAGATTGAATTTTCAAGATCCTTGCTTAGAAAGAAACCAAACAATTTTGCTTCTGAACTCCTTAAGGTCTTAACTTTATTTCAATAAAGGTTAAAATCCAACTCACCTCACAAGTGAAAGTGCCAAAGTCCTCATCGGCCTGGGGTACGACGGTCAGGTTGGAGCTAGAGTCCACAGTGTTGATGACGTACTGGCTGGACGAGGAGTCGAGGATGATGCCGTCCTTGAACCATGTGATTGCGGGCCTGAGAATGAGGTACAAACACACAATGTATGCTTTTATATCACACTGGTATATGCTCGTATGTTGTTGCATTTCATGATGGCGAGTAGCTTTGCTCTTAAGGCCTTATGATAGAGTCTAATATAATCGTGAATTGCAATATCTATACACCACTGAACGATGGTTTCTACCTGGATTCCTTGAAGTATTCCACACAAAATCTGAACAAAATGTTTCCTCAACTAGATAGTATGACTAATGCCCCATCAAAATCTAAAATGTGCCTTAATTCAGATGATTTATCGTAGTGACGACCATTGCTATATGACTAGCAATATTGATATCTTACGCGTAATTTACATATGTGTTGGAAAATATAACCTCATTGGTCCATAAAGATCTATTTTCAAACTATTGTAGGAAAAAAGAGTGCTAGTGTCTAACTGAAAATAAAAACACTGTTTTGTCAACCGCGTAAGCGAATGGTTTAATTTCGATAATTTACTGTTTCACATAATTATAACGGTTCATCTAACGTTTCTGAACAATATGCTAATTACTTCCCTCATCCATGCTCTTATGATTTAAATTGGATGCAAGCATGTTCCCCATTGGATTTCGTCTTGCTTACCATCAGGCGATAGGTACTCAAATGCTGACCCATCATATCAACTGCTGAACCTCACTTTCCAGAATTCATTATAATTAGTCTTATGCCTTTCCGCCAGGGATATGCTAGGTAGCTTAGCGATGTGCGAAAAAAAATAGACCACCTGTATTGCTTCGTTTCAGATGACACGCAAAATGTCGCTGCCCGTATCCTGCGGTTTATCCCGCGACATTCACAATCACGCTTGCCTATTTATCCTTTAACCCTTTAAATCCCGGATGGCATCTCGTGACGTCACGAACAATAGATTAAGATATTGTGTCTGGTCTGGTATCAGAGGCGTTAAAGTTAACTACCGATAGATCTTGACAACAAATGCTATACTTACGCTGGTTCTCCATGAGCAGAGCACTGAAGCACAGCTTCCACCTGAACAGCGGAGTTGATCACGGTCTTGTGCACGTGGACACGAGGTTTGTCTGAAATGGACATTGATTTTATAAAGTGAATGTCAAATATTGCGTCGTCAGAATATGCTAAGGAATGGAGTGCGATGACCTATATATTCTGTCAAAACGTTACAGAGGTTGCTACATTTATAAACGTAGATATGTTTAATGGGAGTTTTTATTACAGCAACAGAAGCCAGAACATACCATACATACATTCTCTTTGTCGTTTTCCTTACTTTGACTCCTCAGATTTTGTCTACCATGAGAATGTAATAAAATTTTGAAGATGTAGGTACAGCATTTTAACAAAAGTGAACACATTTTCTATCACACACCTGTATTCTGCTGCGTAGTTAATCTACTGAAATTTATCGAAACTATTAAGCTTGTCCAAGGGATCTATTATCCACAGATTATTCAGTTCATGTTGCAATGACTGTGAAGAATCTGTACGGTGAAGTTGACACACAAATATTTCTATTTCTATTCTTACGATGGGACCAGGACCCACGTCTTCTTGCTGTCATTGTCCTACGCTCGCTACGTCACTCGTCAGCTCAGAATCCACTTCTTTTATTCTAAAACAATTTTCACGCATTCAATCCATCGTTTCTTTGGTCTTCCTCTCATTCTAGCCCCATACACATCCATGTTCAGCATTCCTCTTGTTATGTGGCATTCATGCCTCCTATCACATGTCCACACCACGCTAATCTATCTCTTCTGACACTAGTGCTACTTTCGAAATTCCTCTGCATACTCTTTTCTAGTCCTGTCAGACAAAATTAACAGCTCATTCAATACTTACGCAGTACTTTGACAGCGATCTCAGCCTGCGCGTGACCGACTCCGTTGATGGCATAGCAGTAGTACCGGCCGGCGTGCTCGCGGCCCGCGTTGGAGATCGACACGCTGTTCAGCGTGAAGTTACCGTCTTTCTCTTGGAGGCGGACGTTCTAGAAGGCCGCATAGATAATTATTATAATGACACATATCGACTATACCCCGAGGGCAGAGATCTTCACACTAATTTTCGCTTGATATGTTAGGTAGTAAGTCCCTAGGTAAAAGGAGGCGAAGTTGCACCGGCCACAGTGATGACAGGCAGATTTTATATGAGACTAAAGAATTATAATAGGGGTTAAAGTAAAAAATTGCCGTTTTTTTTCTCTCTTAGTATTTTGTCTGTAACTATTAAGTTTAAGAGAATTTAAAAAAAATAATTACCTCCTCTTAAAATAGACCATATTTTTGATTTGTTTTGATAATTTGTTGTATGTTTAATTGCATTGAAATTGGACACGGAGACAACTCTTTTAAAGTGATTTGCTTTTTTTTTTGCATTCACTTAAAAACGATAAATAATTTTTATAAACAGTGATATCACACATATTGCTAAAGCTTGTCTAATGGTACATGCCAACAATTATTATCTCTGGATTTGTCGTTGTGGAGAAATCTGAAAAAATTATAGTATGGAAAATACAGACATCCCCAAATCTCCATACAAAACGGCAATTTCATACTTTAACTCCCTAATAGTTACTGGATTATGAAACCAACGCTTTTGTTAAACTCCCCAATATTCCTGTCCTTCTATGGAAGAGACCCGGGGCTTACCGAAGTAGTTCTCCGAGCCGTTCCCAGGATCTTTCGACCTTTACTCCTGGAGGTCGGTGTTTGCAATTTTCCAGGCTTATGCAATTCTTGATTATATATAGATGATCTACTCTATGTCGCAAGAAGTATTTAAGTTAATAATAACTCACCCCGGCCTGATTCTCCCTGGACCACATAATCTGGGGCGGAGGAGACCCAGCCACATCGCATGTGAGCCGCAATTCCGATCCTTCCATGACCGTGCCATTGTTGGATGCTGTGAATTCTGAAAAAAGAGTATAAAAAGGATTGTAAAAGCAATATAATGTTCAATATCATATCGTAACGATAAATAATACCTTTTTTATTATACAAATTGTTTAAAAAAAACTAAATGAAAGCAAACTTAAAAATAATCAAATCTTTATTTTTATGTTTAATAATAATCAATAGGTGCTTTTAAGAAAAGGAAAATACGCAAAAAATGGTTATGTTACGTGACATTCATGTCATCAAGTTGTCGTATTTTTTTTATTACATAATATATGACAGGTAAGCTCTTGGCTTTCATCTCGCCTGATGGTAAGTGACAAAAAGGCCGAAGGTGGAAGCGAGCTTCACCTGTATTCCTCAACAACTGAGGAACTAGCTGTCTTACCTCTGATTGCCGGAATACAACAATGCTTAAAACATCGTTATTTTGGCGACAAAGTTAGGTAAGACGGTCGTAGCTAGCCAGGCGGGCTTAGAAGCCATACCACCAACCAAACCGAGCAAAAAAACTTCTGCCCCCATGGGGAATCGAACCCGGACCTCCCGATCAACACCCGGTGGTGTGAACCACTAGAACAGAGAGGCGGCTGAGGCGGTGTTCATTGACGCAGCCTCCACACAAAACTATAACACAACCTTTCAGGCAGGTTAATAAAAGTCGCTCGAAATGTAATTTTCTCTACGACATGCACCAACCTTGAAGCTACTTCTAACATGTTTAAGGTTACTTACTGACTATCCTAGGAGCCTCGTGCACCGACAGGGTGTGCTCGATCGCCGTCGGGATCAGCTGCAGCACCTCGCACTTGTACACCCCGCTGTCTGCCGGCTTCACGTCTGACACCAGCAGGTCGTTGGAACGGTCAGCACTGCACACAAACACGTGACGATAGTATTCAGAAAGAAATTTTGTTGAAAACTTAAAGAGTACGAAGGACTTGGTCTAGACCAGCCCGTACACGACATGAGGGTTTTTTTTTCTTCCATTTTTTTTATCAGTATCAGACAGTTTAGCTTTTGCTTCTGCATTACTCCTTGTGTAAGTTTTCATTGTAAAAAAACTCTTTTTTTTACTTGATAAGCGCCCCTAGCGGAAAATAGTTGAAATAACGTTCCCCATAGAAAATGTCTTTCTTAATGCAACTAAAAAGTTGAGTTATTTACAATGAAAACTTACACTACCGGTGCTGATTTTTAGGTAAGATTAGGGGAGTTAAGCTAAAATTATTTTCTCATTCTACGTGTATTGTTATTTTTAAATTTTGATCTTTTAAACCTAGGTATTTTGACAGCTCTTTGTAAAATTTTTTAGACTCGATGTTTACAAAAATTTGTAGACTCTGTGGTGGTGTATTTCACTTACATGGAAAACCGATCGGTTCCTGTCACCATTGGCATCTTTCCCATGAAGAACGGCTGCCCGTTTCTTGACCACTGAATCACATTACCATCTGGAAAAATAAATGTTATTTTAAATAAAAATTCTATACATTATTATCATCAGCCTGTTTGTCCACTGCTGGACATAGGCCTCCCCTAATGCACGCCACCGCTCGCGATTTTCATCCGATCTCATCCAGCCCTCTCCAGACAGCCTACGAATATCGTCATCCCATCTTGTCACAGGGCGTCCCACACAACGTTTGCCGAGTTATCGTTACTAGCATATAAAGTCTATTTAATACATATAAAGTCTATTTAATATGGGCACTGTGGTGTATGTGTATATTGGCAACATTTGTCTAGGATAATTAAAAAAATACCCTTTTTGTCTTCGGTTGCACTCGTGTGCAATGTGCAATGTGTGCAAAATAAACTACGAGATAATAAAATACTTCGTTAGCGTATTTTATTAATAACTAATTAAAAATATTACTTTTACTTTAAACAAAAATGGCGACACAGATTTCTAATAGACTCAAACTTTTTAAGGTGACTCGTACTTGACCCGTTTAAGCAGTGAATCATAGTCACAAAAATAATGAGTAAGAAAATTGTATTATGAATATCAATTGCATAGAATAAGTAACTAGTACCTACACCGGGCACGGCTTATGTGTGCGAGTCTGTAGGTACACTGTCACTAGTTTATGATAAATGGAAGAATATTATCATCATCATCTTCATCACAACGATTGGTCTTGCGCTACCTACATCTTACCACAATCAAATGACTAAATCAAAATACTTTATAATAAAAACTTTTTAAAAACAACATTGTACTAATGGACTAAAAAGGGGGAAAAAAAATTATGAACCAAAAAAATTGTTTTTCATTAACATGCTTAAAATTCTTTCTAAATATTTGAACCTTGAAGAGGTGGTACCTTCCAACTTTCCGTCCCAAAGGTCGTCAGTTCTGCTAAAAATATAAAGCATATGGATTCTTGCGATATTTCTGTGGCCCTGCCATTCTTATGAACCCTGGTGTAGGAACATGGCGCCCCAAGAATAATGCTGGTTTTCAATCGGTGTTGTGCGTGCTTCTTAATCTTAATTATAATGCAAATAGTCACACAACATCGCAAATTAATAATGAGTAGAAAGCTAACAACAATAAAAATCAATAAAAAATCGATCGTGCCGAATTTTAAGCATCCTATTTGATACTATTTATTTACAGACAAATAATTAGGCACGTGCTGAAAAGATAGTAATGATTCACGGTTCGTAAACGATTCAAAACATGGCCGTTGTTCCGGTGGCGCCAAAAATGCTCGCGTCCATCCGGGAAGACCGTTATGTTCAAATATGGATGGCAGACCTAAGCGGATGGATGAATGGCCGCGCAATTGATAATTAAATTGCAATTAGTATGAATTATTGGTTTGCTATTTTTATTTATGTTGAATACGTTTGAGAGTCGTTCGGTGAAGTACATATTAGGTCCTTACTTATGAAATTGGTGTTTTGTATGGAGATTTTGGGGAATTCTGCATTTTCCATACTAAAATTTTTTCAGTTTTCTTCACAACGACAATTCCAAAGATAATAATATTTGGCATCTATCATTAGACAAGCTTTAGTAATATGTGTAATATCACACTTCATAAAAATTATTTATCGTTTTTAAGTGAATGCAAATAAAATGATGTATTCGGGAGGCACTTAAAAAGAGTTGTCTCCGTGTCCAATTTTAACACAATTAAACTTACAACAAATTATCAAAACAAACCAAAAGAGCTCAAAAATATAGTCTATTTTTAGACGAGGTAATTATTTTTTAGGAATACTCTGAATCTTAATAGTTACAGACAAAATAATAAGAGAGAAGAAAAACACCAATTTCATAAGGACCCAATAGATATAGATTTAGCTTACCTGCAGGTTCAACTTTACATTCCAGCCGTATAGTCCTGCCAACAGTCACGTTGTACGTTGTCGGCAGTGTCTGTATCACAGCGGGTATGCTATCTTCTTCTTCTCCATCATTGCCTGCAAGACAAAGCACAAGCATATCAGCAATTGAGACTATTAATTAAATTGTACAACCTTACACCACCAAGTAACAATGGCTTATAGCGGCGACGGGCTCACCACCTGTCACGCAGAGCACATGTACAGTCGCTGCATGATGAAGCGTGGACTATGGCAGTAGGCTGCTTTTGCGGTGCCTTTGCCTAGTCTCTGACTAACCCTTAGGTGATAATATATACATCCCACTGCTGGGCACAGGCCTTCCTCATGGAAACAAATATATTAGGAGTATAGGCCGTAACACCACCACGCTGGCCGAATGCGGGTTGGTGGGTAGTAGCGGTGGCATTAGCAACTGAGACCAACGGCTTAGCGTGCCTTCCGAAGCACGGAGGAGCTCATGATCACAAAGTTCTGGTCACCCATCCAAGCCTGACCAAATTTCTTGCGATATCGAAAGCCAAAGCGTACGAATCACTACGCCCACGAGCTCGAAAACACGAATTGTTGTTATTGTTGTTGGTGTTGTTGTTATTGTTGTTGATGTTGTTGTTATTACCTCCATCCGCATCGTTCTGCGCCTCGGCGTCGCTCGCCTCATCCCCCATTATATCTTCGTAGTCATTTTCCGCGGCGCCACGCTTTCGCATAGAGTGTGCCTCTGAAAAAAAAAACATAAGTGTTAAATATGCAATTGAATTTAAAGATTTGTTATATTAAAATTTTACTGTATCAGGACCTCAATTAACGATTTTTTCTTCAAGGAGCTTGGACACTTAAACGAAGATTTAAAAAATAATCAAATAACACTTGCCCCCTTATTCTAAACTGTCGGTTCACGGATTCGATTCGGAAAGTCAGGTCCTGTCTCGCTCTGATTCGCCTCAATAAAAAGTGACAGCAATCGAGATTCCGTGAATTGTTTAGTTTCCGACAGTTTAGAATAAAGGGGCTGCCGTCGCAATAATTTTTTTCAGTGCACTTCCCCTAGAGTAAGATTTCAGTGTAAAAATCTCAACTTTTTTAGGTGATATGCTATGGTGAAACGCGATTTCAACTATTTTCCGCTAGGGGCGCTATACGCGTTTTCCATAAAGTTCACGTTCTTAACGCAACTGAAAAAGGTAAGTTTTTTACAATAATTACTTATTAGGGGTACCTTCAGATAGGTGATCTGATACGGTTGGTTTGGTCTCCAACACTTATTGGTATACTAGCTGTTACCCGCGACTTCGTCCGCGGTTACTATGGTTTTTTAACTATTCCACGGCAACTCTATAATTTTCCAGAATAAAAAGTATCTAAGATGTTGACCAGGGATATAAGGTATCACCATACAAAATTTCATTGAAATCGGTCCAGCCATTTCGGAGAGTAGCCCGTACAAACAGACAAACACACAGAGAAACAAAAAATAAAAAAATGTTTTGTTTTTTGTATTTTCCTTCTTTTTACATCTCCCTGACTTGGTTTTAACCGTTTTTTTCTATGTACAGACATTTGACCTCTACAGTTTATGTATAGAAGATTAAAGACCTCTCATTTTGTTGAAAAGTAATGACTATATTTGTTCTTTCTGAGAAAATTCATATCCATAAAATCAGTGTCTCATCTTCTTTTTTCTTTAATTTCTATTTCACGCGGTTTTCCCGCGCTATCAACATTTAATAAACTATCTTTTTTTAATATTTCACTTGTAATTATGAAAATGAAGCTTTTTTAATGCCAGTAAAGCCCAGTTATACAATAGACAATATTCTCTCATGCTCGCAGTTTTACTTAAAAGGCATAAAGTACCATTAACCAAGCCGTTCGCTTATTTGGTTAGCAAACTGCTACTTAACCAATTGAATAGGCCAGTTAAATGAAACTGTCCCGTATTTTACAAGCAAGGTAGGATACACGACGTAAGATCGCTGTTAAAGCGGGAGAAGCACTGGCGTGATATGGGCAGCTTCGGTGTGTGGGGTAAGTTATAAGTAGAGATCGGATATTCGGATGCATATTTACCTAAAGCTTACATGTTAGCTAATATGGGAAGCAATTTTTTTATCGAAAATTGATAAATATTTTGTAATGGTTAAATATGGAGAGCCAGGTTTAATAAAAAAAATATATATTATATGTTATGTTTTAAATTATTAATATTTAAATAAAAAAGAATTTATATCACTATCTTTTCTCTTACGCCTTTCATCATATTGTAACCTACCAAGTATGTATATTTACGCACTTGAATGGTATTTTAAAATTTAACGCTAAATATGAATCTGATTAGTTATGCCATCCCGGGATCCCGGGGTTTTATTTTTCATAAATATATTTTAAGAAGCGGCTTCCATAATATGTTAGCCAAAAATGTACTTTAGGTAAATATCAGTACATATGCATCCGAATATCCGATCTCTAGATATAAGCTATTGAATAAGTAAAAAAAGAGCGAAGGAAGGAATGAAAAATGTTTACTCTCACATAGCAGTAGCGTAGTGTACATAACAGTTATTTAAATAACTTTAATATTAAGTTGCCAATATGGTCTCCACTCAGCATGTGTCGAGGTGCTAGCAACGACGCTGGTCTTCTATGGATATCGGAGACTGCCAGAGGCAAAATTAAAAGAAAAAGAGAAACTATTAAAAATTAAAAACACAAATACGATTACATAAATAGATAATAAAAATAGTAGTTTATCCTCTTGAGGGCTAAACGAACGCTGGCGTTCGCGAACAATGTGTGCTTCTATTGTGTCTCGTTTTGTGGCCTTTTAGAGGATTCGAAATAAAACTAAAATATTTTCAAACTTTTTATTTCAAACTTGTGTTCAAAATTTAAAATAATTAAAGATTGTATGTCCCGGGACGCCAGGGGAGATTTTTGAAAGGTTTATTATTTAAAAATTAATGTATACGTAGTTAATATTCATAATAAAAAATATAAATAAATTTAATTTAGATTATCTTTATGAAGATAACCTAAATTAAATTTTAGCTCGTAGAAACCCTGACAGCCTAGAGAAGCTGATTGTAGTTGGTCAGGTCGACGGGAGAAGATCACGCGGTCGCTCACCTACCTGCTGGTCAGACCTGGTAAAGACGCTTACCGGCCTGCCAATAACCGAAGCAGTGAAGACTGCTGAAGACAGAAAGACGTGAAGAAGCATAGTGCATCGAGTTATCAACACTCCAAGCTAGACACGACCTTCAGTAATAAAGATACCGACTAAGAAGATCTTTATGAAAACATTTCCTAAATAACTCTACTTGTCAACTTACTTCTTCAACTGCACATTAAAAATCATTTTTGTTATTTAGACCAAACTAAACGCCTACTCCTATAGTTTATACCACACATAAAACACGATAAACTTCAGCTTACAAATACGGCTGACACAATGTGTTCTATAGAATAATTTATGGTGATTTCCCATAAAAGACGATTAGACTCGTGTAGAATCGATTCAGTAGAGACAGATAATCGGTAACTTTTAGGAAATAAGATTTATATTAGCTGTTTTGAATGTAAGTTTCTTAATAATAGATTAAAGTGTTTTGTAGTAAATGGATATTGGAAAACAAGCGAACGCCGAATTGTGAAAACGCTTGTCCGAAAGGTGGGCGATTATGGGGATTTTTTTTATTGAACGTTGGTAACTCCTGTGTGGTATGCTATGGGGAAACAGGCTTTATAATATGTAAGTAATTTTCGTGTTTCTTTGGATATGTTTTATAGTAACCAACTTGGGTTATGATTGGCTATTTAAAAAAAATGTTTATGATTGGCTATTTAAAAAAGTGGCTCATGAGTTTCTTGCCGGGTTCTTCTCATGAAAATCCTTACTCTCAGAATCCGGCCGCTTGTATCGATTACAACCACAGTCAACGAAGTACCTGTACTGTCCTGTGGATGTACTTGTTACAAGCGCTCGCGGTAATGAAGTTTAATACAATGGTTTAATTTAATACTGTAATTTTAAAATAATTCATAATAAACTATTTATTTGTAAAATGCATAATAATGTAAAATGTTGACGATTTTAACTGCCGAACTTGGCCTATGAAATAAAATTATTATTGATTTTGATTTGATTTTGGTTGTTGAGAGCTTTTCGCATTCGATTCCATAAAAAATGTATTTGCATGATGGCAGAACGATTAGTTGTTACAATCTATAATTAATATTGTTTTTATATTTATTTGTCTATATTGGTTATACATTCGTCTTTTCCAATATCCGTCATTAAATGTAACTTGCACTTAATATAAAAATTGCTAGTTAAGTAGGTATTATTATAGTGCCCAGGGTCAAATTCTTGTTTAAATCGATCTGTCATTTTGAAGTCCTCGTCCTCAGCCTATATACACGTCCCACTGCTGGGCACAGGCCTTCCTCATCGAGAAACACATGAGGAGTATGGGCCGTAACACCACCCCGCTGGCCCAATGCGAGTTGGTGGGTAGAAGCGGTCGCAATAGTGACTGGGACCACCAGCTTAACGTGCCTTCCAAAGCACGGAGCAGCTTGAGATCACAAGATTTTGGTCACCCATCCACGGCCTGACCAGGGCGAAGATAGCTTTGTTGTTCGATCGAAACCCAAAGCGTCACCACACACCACTAACCACTACGCCACCAAGCTCCTTATTTTTAATTACTTTTTTTAAATTCCTTAAAAACAATATAAACCAACGTATACTACTTTTATTTAAATTTTAAGGCACAGTCTAAAAAACAGTAGTCTTTGTCTGTACCGCCATAAAGTGTATTATCTCACCACTCCTCATTCATCATACTTGAAGCCCTTAAATTAACATACTTAACGTCACGCACTGTCACGAAAAAGCCTCCACAGAATAATAATATCACATTAGAACTCCACGATGACATGCGTACCTACCAAAGAATATTGATAGAAGCGACACAGCCTACAGACTTGCAGCAGAGCCATCCCAATTTCCTGTCGGTTATGATAGGAAATGCATAGGAAGCGATTATTTTGATTCCTATCGTTTGTGTGCGGTAAATCAAATGTTTATTGATGATGCATTCGATTATGCTAATAAACTCTGCGCCAAGGTGTCTGTTGGAATAAGTTACGATAAGTTAGTGTGATAAGATATTAGTGTGCGTTTATTTTGTATGATGAATGAATGTCAAAATATACAGGCAGTACAAGACAGGGTAAGGCGATGGCTTTAGAGAAAAATTATAAACTTTAAAATAGACGCACCAAAAATTTTTTGAAAAAAAAAAATTACATTGCAAAAAAGTATTGAATAAACGAGGTTTTCTGGTGCAGTCCCTATGTGAACCCTAGGATTGACCCTGGAAGATTGACTATTAATAAGATACATAGCACGTTAAGTCTTTTTTTGATTTTGATTTTGTAGGCCTGCACCTTATAAAAGGTCTTTACCTATGAAATTGCTGTTTTGTATGGAGATTTTGGGGAAATCTTTCAGAAAATTTTTTCAGATTTCTCCACAACGACAAATCCAGAGATAATAATTTTTGGCATGTATCATATACAAGCTTTAGCAATATGTGTGATATCACTCTTCATAAAAATTAAATGATGTATTCGGGTGGCACTTAAAAAGAGTTGTCTTCGTTTCTAATTTTAACACAATTAAACATACAACAAATTATCAAAATAGCTCAAAAATATGGTCTTTTTAGTGAAGGTAATTAATTTATAAGAATATTTTGAAACTTTATAGTTACAGACACAATACTTAGAGAGAAAAAAAAGACAATTTCCTATTATTTATATTTGAGGCTATCTCAAAGGCGAAAGAGGAAAAAAAGGAGACTAATAATTTTTTACCTAAAAATAATACATCCAAAGGTAAGTTTAACGCAATATTAGCTAGACTGTGGTTAACTCTTCGCATACTTTGTGTTGGAAAGTAGTCACATATTGGTTGATGACGTACCATTTTTTGAGAGGTCGTTTTAATATTGTGGAGGCAACGCTTTTTGAATACGTTATTAAAAGATGACTAATAGCTAGTAAAATATTTGTGGCTTTGGAAAATAATAGCAAGTTTCCGCGACTTTGTATGCCTAGAATGAAGAATTAGATGAAATCGGATTAAGTAAATCTAAAAGATGAAGTCATTACTGATTTTTTCGAGTCAACAGCGACCTACAAATTTACTAGGTCCACTAGTTCTGTTATTAGAATATTTCAAACACTTAGTTTACATTTTCATGTGAAAAATTAGACATATTATATTTTATGTTGACCTCTTTGTTCTTACTTGGACAAAATCCTATTTACAAACCACACCTACCGGTGGCTAGGCGGTAGGCGTGTGGGACTAGCTAAGAATCCTCACAAAAACTCTCCCATGTACCCACACAAGCCCGAGGAAGAACTGGGATTTGGTTGAAGCGACTCTCTGAGCCAAACATTGGTTGGAGCTCGAGGGTGAATCGTTACCTTTAAAATTTTTAAAACATTTGGTATTTTGATGAGTTCCGTAGTCGAATGGTATGTATTCCGGACTAAAGGCGTCGCCATTTCGACAGGTTCTGGGTTCGATCCCCGGTGGGGGCAGATGTGGGGGGGTTTTACAGTCTTGGATGTTTATACATATTGTGAAAATTCTGGATAGTTCTATACATTTATCCGTCAGCATCCGGAACACAAGCGGCCTTAGTTGCTTAAAAAGGTTCTAGTTGATAGGTGAGAAAGTCTATAGATATATATTTATTTATCTGCCATCTCAAATCAACATTGTAGTACAGTGTTAATCAATTAGATATGTAGTTTAGGTAAACGCATGGAAGCGACGGCAAAAATGGGTCAGTTCAATTAGTAGTAATCAACATGTTTGTTGTCGGATAATGAGTCGCCAGGAACATCCTAGGATTAGAATTGGCGACGATAGTGTTCTACATTTTGCTGTGAACATTTAAATTTAGTTTTAAATATAGTAGCAAAATTAAATATTAATTAAAATGTCAAAGAAAAGCAGATGGAAAGTTTTGGGTCCCAGAATTTAAAGTCTTGGGTCCTAGCCTAAAAAAGTGTTATTTATAATTTTATATAAAATACCCAAAAACTGCATCAATTATAAATCTACATACAGAGATATATGGATAGATTAAATATGTCGATAAAATGAGTATGCATTTGATTAATCGATGAAATACGAAAAAAAACCTTTTCACAATATCTTTTAAGGTGCAATAGTTAAGGTAATATACCATATACATCTAATGCCGGCGCCAAACATGTTATTTGAATAGTGCAACATAATATGACTTTTAGAAAACCTCAAATAGCACAGCTTTCAGATTACAGAATTTAATGAATTTTACTGTGAGAGTTCTTTAAGTTTGAATCATTTTATTTGCACCTTTTTCATTTCTTTACCTACTGCACCCAAGTTTGTATGGGAGCGTTTCAATTTCCATTTCCTGGCTATTTCATCATAACATATAATTAAAAACTTTTCGAATGAAGCGAGGGGCTTATAAAAATAGAATCCTGAGCGTAGCGAGCGAGCGATTAAAAGGCACAAGGGGCACAGGCAACTCAAAACTTTTTTAGCACGTAGATTTATATTATTTAAAGGTTTTAATTTAAAAGTTCAAGTCAGGCACGTTACACGATCGAATCTCGAATATTTTTTCCATTGTTAAAATTTTTGAGATTAAAACAATAGTTTTGAACGATTCTATTTAATTTTCCGGAATAAAAAGTACCTAAAATGTTGACCAGGGACATTAGGTATCACCATGCAAACTTTCTTTAAAATCTGTCTAGCCATTTCGGAGATTAGGCCATACAAACAGAGAAACAGATGAACAGACACAGATTTTTTTTAAAATTTGATTTGATGCTTTTTTTTCTATGTACTCACAGACATTCGACCCCTACGGTTTTATTATATACTGTAGAGATCGATATACTTGTCGACACTCCATCAACAAAACCGTTCATTACAATAAGTCACTACCATCTAATTTCTGTTCTTTACTCCTTGTTAACCACCGTGTTCCATTTTCGATAAAATTGCCACTTTCTACAGCGAGAAACTCGAAGACAGACATATATCACATTAATAAGTAGGGATGTCATATAAATTCATCTGTCCATGACCTAATTCAGTTTAGAAGCAAGCTGATCAATTATATGATGGCTTGGCTAATTTATGGCGAAATAACACGGCATCGTTATTGCTTATCGTTAGGTAATACGTTAAAAGCCTCGGGGCTTATCAGGGAAATTATGGATTAGTGCTCGAGTCTTGAATGTTATGAAAGCTTCTGTTCGTAGCTGGATAATCCCCGTGTTCTGTTCAGTCACGTGCGTAATAAGTATACATTTGACAGTTAGTGACTCATAATAGAAGCGATTAGACTCTTCCATGTTGTACGACGTTTTGGCTTAAGATTGAGCTGAGCTTTGGCTGAGCTGACGAGTGACGGAGGAGAATGGAAGAAGAAGACATGTTGTGCCGACCCCACCTAGAGTGGGAAAAGGCAAGAAGAAGAAGAATATAAGCGATTTAGACATTAAGACTATCACCAGTCAAATGTGTATAGATATATTTACACGAAAATTTTAAAATACGTTTTTGCGTGACAGGCTAAAACGCTGTCAGTCATGATGGTCTATGAATTATCTGTGCCGAGAGCTCACGATTTTGGAAAACAATAAATACTTTAGCAATCGCTTATTTATATGAACTTGGTATATTTCGGACCCTTGTACTGAATACATACATAAAATCACGCCTGTAATCCCCGAAGGGGTAGGCAGAGTCCAGGGAGCACTGTGTTCCTTAAGACCACATTTAGCCATACAAAAAATGGGTTTGGTCAGATGAAAAATCGTGAAAGAGTAGTAACAAGTGGCTAGCTCATCGCCTACACAATCACAGACCCAGTACCCAATACGTCCTTAGTCGCCTTTTACGACATGCTAGGCAAGAAAAGCAGTTGGTACATTATTTTTGTGTCCCGGACCAGCACGGGACTGTTTCGGGACAACACGGGTCGTGTGTGTTCTTACAGTGGTGCATTTAGGTTCATAATTGAATGACATTATACCTATACAAGTGTACATGACTGGACAAGTCTTTAATTATATTAAGTATATGTATTCTGGTCGGCACTGCACCTCCATCGGTCAATAGGCCTATTAATAGGCGGGACGAACGGCCACCCTCGACAAAGATTTATTTCTGTTTGGCCATCGCATCATAACTTGCAGCTGTTCAAATACCATTGATATTTACATCGCGGATTTAGTAAAGCTTATATTGAAAGCTATTTTTGTCAATTAAGGTTTTCAGAGATTTTAAAGTCCTAAATGGACCTCTTAGAGAATGGAAGCGGTTCATCAAAATAGTAATTTCAGCCTGACGTCACGCACTGTTGGGAGATAATATCTCTTGTAACAATTTTTTCAAATCCTAGGCCCTGTTAAATTAAGGACACCGCAGTAAGTAGGTTTTGAAGATAGCAAGGCTGCCTGTTCACCAACGGGGAGCGAATGAGCAGGGCGGTGGTTTCAACCAACGCTATTGGTTAATCGCGATATCGGAACAGCAAGGCAGTGAGTTGCAGCCATGCTATTGGTTAATTTTGACAAAGCTCTCCGCACTAGTAGACTGGCAGCCTAAATGTGGGAGTCATCAAGACCTACATCTTGCTATCTTCCAAAGGTGACGGGAGCTGCGAGCGAATGCAATTCAAATATCACATCACAGTCACCAGCAAAATTCAGTAATGTGTTAGTACATTGTCATTTCATATTATTAAAATTTAGAGCCGCAAAAACAAATAATCCATACTAATATTATGAATGCGAAAGTAACTCTATTTGTCTGTCTTGCTTTCACGTCAAAATTACTGAAACGATTCAATTGAAATTTGGTACACAGATGGCATGTGAAAGGACATAGGCTTCTTTTTATCCCGATATTCCCATGGGAACGGGTACCGCGCGGGTGTTACCGTGGTTATCAATTTCTGCTCGACCGAGTATTAGAAAGAAAGAAAGAAAGAAATAAACTTTATTAAGAACCATGATACACTGAATATAATAATAGATTCGACATGTTGTATACATCACGATACTTAATAGGTATCTACTCAGCATAGTCGATGCATCTGAATAATGCTCCGACGCTGGTCTTCCGTAAATGCCAAGAAAAAAAAAAGAGAAAAAAAAAATATGTATGTACTTCAATTCTGATAGTCTGAAGTTAGTGCACTGTGATATTGTGTGACATATTCCGTCAAAATGTAATTTCATTTCGAATTTTAAAATTTCTCGGCATTGTAAAATAATGATATGACAACAGAGATCACCATGACAACAATTAATCAGATGACACTGACAATAAATGTTATTTTCATTTTTTTAATAATAAGAGGTCTTAGTTCAACTATTAACAATCAAAATTTTGCTAATAAGAGGTAGGAATGTAATGTGGAGCACTTTGTAAAATAACAGCAGCAGCAATGTTAACAAACACACAAAAACTTTTTGTAAACTTTTATCGGCGTTAAATCAATAGCCACACGAACGTCGCGGGCGCAGCTAGTTTACTAAAAAACTGAGAATGCCAAAGTACGTATGATGATTTGCTGATGACCGTACTTTATGCGACCTCCACTTACCATCAGGTAAGTGCTTGTTGGCCCACAATCATCAGGCCCAAAAAACCGGACCATTTTTGCTGCTATGAATTCTTCATAAAAGTCTGCCCAATGACAATAAAAAAGTAAACACGCCATAGACAACATACCACAGAGTACAGACACGCAGTCGCTCTATTGTCGCTAGCACGACCTGTCTGACCTACCGTTTGCGTGCGCGCATCCTTTCGTCTACTGATTGTATGGGTTCAAATATTTACATATTAGATGTGGTACAATGATAGGGGTCTTAGTAAAATGGGGCATGAGTTGGAATTGAACCTATGACCTCGGAATTTTTGAGTTGTTATTTGTTAGACTATATTGTAAAAATGTGAAGACTAGCAATGAGGACCGAAGTCAGTCAATCAAAAGGTCTTGGTTACCCGTTCAAAACATTACGAAAAATCACTTTAAAAAAAAAATGGCAACATTTAGTCTGACCTGTTAAAAATTGGTACTTTCCGTCACATCTCTTTACATAAAAAGTGCATTTTAATAGGTTTTTTTTTCTATGACTTTGACAAATACGTAAATTTTCAGTTCAGTCTACCATTGAGATTTTCTAACTTTAATAAATTTCATAGCTTTCTATTGGCTATGGTTCAACTGCTTTGTAAGTGGACTATGGTAATGATTTTTTCCCGTGGTCCACACAAAAAAAATCTATGACACTTGTAGGTCGCTATCGCTTGCGCCTCAAGCCTGCAACAGGTGTTCGTATAACCCACACCCTGTATTTGCTTTCGTATCCTAGTTCCGCGAGTGTTTGTATATCCATTGTACAATATTTTTCTGTTCTTGACACGAATCCGTTTGCTCAACTACCAGTATATCGGTCAGGATATTTGAGGAATTTGAGTTTGGTGGTGTACTGAATAAATACAAGTTGAAGAAATCTATACACATTTAAAACTGTAGAGGTTGGATGTTTGTACTTAGAAAAAAATGCTTAGTACCAAGTCAGGGGGATGTATAAAGAGAGAAAATACCAAAAAACGATTTTTACTAATTTTTTGTTGCTTTATACTAGGCCTTCGGCCTATTTTTCTCATAAGTTCGTTTCCTAGGCCTGTGCCTAGCAGTAGCACGATTACATAGGGTATTTTACCGTGAACACTTTCCTTCGCATAATATCAAGTTTAAACTCATTTTATGGGGTTCCCCTTATTCTTAGTCCATCCGTCGTATTACTCCTCCACATACATGCCTATACCACGCCAATGAGTTGATAAAATTATTATGTGGAATTTGAATGAAAAAGTTACGTGTAATGAATAAACTGTTCAACGCCTACCTCTTACAAAATAGGAGAGCATTTCGTAATGGAAATAATGTTAATACATTTAAACATTAACATTATTTCCATTTATCACATATCTAACGATATAACCTTTATTACAAAAGCAGTAAGACTCAGAACCGCAACCAAGACGAATTTTACTGCACGTCTTTACTAATATTTAACACCCATATATAAATTTCTTGACAGCTCAAAATAACCCGGCCCGCTTTCAGAGAACCGAAAGGGGGTCACTTCCTGAAGTATACCGTGCTTTTTATTTTGTCTGCATTATGTGCGAAATAAAATTAATCGACATCTTATAGGCTGTGAAATGAAGTTGTATTAATTAAAAAATGCTGAATGTATTAGGTTACGCCAGATGTGTAGAACTACAGCAGTGTATGTATATGTGCGTTTTGCTTATGAATAAAGTACTTTTCTCAGAATACATCTCATAAATAAATATCTTCAGGCATTCTCACCTATCAACTAGCCCCATTTTAAGCAACTAATGCTGCTTGTTTTACGGATACTAGATGACGGATAAATGTAATAAATACACAAAAAATACACATAAACATCCAGAATATATACAATACATTTATAAACATCCAAGACTGAAGAACAAAATGTCCGTATTAATCACACAAACATTTCCCCCACCGGGGACCCAGAACCTCTCGAGCTGGCGATGCCTTGAGACCAGCGACCACTCGACCAAGGAGGTTGTCATCTCGACTCGACTTAGTTTTAGTTTAAATATGAGTTCTTAAACGCATACCATCACCAGCCTTTATACGTCCCACTGCTGGGCAATGGCTTTCTTACAAGGAGAAACACGTGAAGAATGTGGGCTGTGTCACCACCACGCTGACCCAATACAATAGCGGTCGGGACCAACGGCTGCCATCAGAAGGAACCCGAGATCATATAGTTTTGGTCACCCATCCAAGGACTGACCATGGCGAAAGTAGCTTTGTTTTCAATATTGAAAGCCAAAGCGTACGAAAAACTACACCAACGAGCTCTTCACACTTATAATATGAAATAATTTCATTGAAGTGCAATTCACGTTTATTTTTATCGCTTTCCCGTGACTAAAAACCGTAACCTATTTAAAATGGCCGTTTAATATAATACGAGTAATTTACCTAAACATCTAATTACACGCAAGCTATCGAGAAGTAATTGGACAAGAGTGGTTATGTTTTAGAGACATTGCGTGTCACACAAGGAGTTACGGGATCGAATCCCGATAGGGGCAAATTTATGTGCTGTGACCACGAAAAGAATTTTAAGTTTATAAAAAGAAAGAAAGAAAGAATGCGTTTATTGGCTTACGTATAAATACACATACATGTACTAAAAAAAAAAATAGGATAACAGGCCAACTAGGTCTCCGCCTCAGCATAATGCCACAGCGACCAACGACACTGAAAGGCAGGACTTATAATGCAGGGGAAAGCTTTATTCATTACACCAGTTGCTATATCCGGGAGATTTCCCGAATATTCCTGGGAATCTTCCTATTGGCGTATTCCTCGGCTTCTAGACTTTTGAGTATGACCTATTTTCATCTTTTCGAGTTTCCAACTAATTCGAACACGTACTTAGTACATGCAATTACGTGATGTATGTATATCTATATACACATATATAATAAAATACCACCAAATTTAACTGAACTGCCTTTACACAAATTCAAACTATGTGTCAAACAAAATTTAATAAAAAAGGGTTACTATACAGTTCAGGAATATTTGGACGATAAAAATGCGTGGACAGATTGAGATCATAATATCTATGTTCACCCACTTGATTGTGCTAGCCTAACATTTATAAAAAAACAAGAATTGTAAAAAATGTGAAAAAAAGAGCAACCCTCGAGTTTCTGGCTCGCTCTTCTCGGGGATGTCTGCGTTCCGAGCGAGTGGTAGATTCACTTATTCATAAATTGTCGTTTTTAAGTGTTTGTATATCAATCCTATAAAATAAAGATATTTTTGATTGATTTGATTGATTGATCTGTGGTAATACCTAGTGAATTCAGGTCCAACTACCCGTTGTATATTGTCCTATATAATTAAAGTACCGTTCACACGTTCTTTGCAGTAATATGTATAAATTACGTGTTATCTTTCAACAGGCCGCGCTTTTGAATCGTTTTAGGAAATACTTAGCGAGTGATTTAACAGCTTGGAGACTGAGTCATATCGCATCTCGGTTAAATAAATATTGTTCATAAGGTTTTAAGTGTCATACATCCGTTCATGATGTAGGTAGGTATGAAGTGGATAGGTACAGTCTGGTACAGTCACGTAGAGTTAGTGTTAGGAAGTGATTATAAGGAAGAGGAAGTAGAAGAGGTCTTGGCCTTCATCTCAACGGATGGTACTAACGTGACGATAAGGCCAAAGGTGTAAGCGAGCAGTTGAAGTTCAATATTTTAGGCGCACATTATCGGCATCGGCACGGCTCAGGATCCATTTATTTACTTCATGCCAACAAAATGGATTTTTCCATAATATCTGGCCGTATTAACAAAAATACCGTGTATAAATAAATAATAAATATCCTCAGCCATTCACACCTATCAACTAGTCCCATTTTAAGCAACTAAATGCTGCTTGTGTTACGGATACTAGATGACGGACATATATATTTAATACATATAAATATCCTGAATACTAAAATATTATTAATATCCAAGACTGGAAAACAAATGTCTGAAAATTCATCACCCAAACACTTGCCTCCACTGGGGATCGAACCCAGGACCTCTCGAGATGGCGACGCTTGAGACCGGCGTACAGACCACTCGACCACGGAGGTCGTCAAACATCGGCGGCGTTGAGGTTGCTTCGGGATACTTCGGCATCCTTCAGTGCGCTGCCGCCGCGCCAAAGCAACACTCGGGGGTAGTTCGGACGGTACGGCATACTTAAGGACGCTTCGTCACCCCTAAGGACGTTGCAGCATGCCAAGGCATAGTTGCCGACAGTGTTGCATGTAGGGATGCCGAAGGATTCCTTTCCATGTCGATGCCGATAATGTGCGCCGAGCCTTATTCATCATAATCATCAGCCTATGTTTGTTCTGCTGGATATAGGCCTCCTAATGCACGCCACCGCTCTCGGTCTTCGGCCGTTCTTATCCAGCCCACTCCAGTCAACCTATGAATATAGTCATCCCATATTGTCGCAGGGCGTCCCACACTACGTTCACCGAGTCGCGGTCTCCACTCAAGAACCACGATTACAACGGCCGTCAGTTCTACGGCTGATGTGGCCAGCCCTACCACTTCAGTTTGCTAGTTCGCAGTCTTGTTATTATAACATACTGTGCCCGCGACGTCGTTCGCGTGGCTATTGATTTAACGACGATAAAGGTTTTCAAAAAGTTTATGTGTTTGTTAACACTGCATTGTTTGTTTACAAAGTGCTCAACATTACATTCCTACCTCCAAAATGTTGATTGTTAATAGTTGAACTAAAACCTCTAATTATTAAAATAATGTAAATAACATTTATTGTCAGTGTCATCTGATTAATTGTTGTCAAGGTGATAAATGTCCGTTGTTTAAATCTTGTATGTTTTACCAAAATAATGTATGTTTTACAATGCCGAGAAATTTTAAAATTCAAACTCAAACTCAAACTCAAACTCAATGTCATTTTATCAAATTGGTATCATCAAATACACTTTTGACAAGTCAAAACAAAATAAATTATAAATAAGTATCCTAAAATTGACAATACCACTACTTTTTTTTCGGCCTGTTCACTAATGAAATTACATTTTGACGGAATGAAATTACATTTTGACGGAATATGTCACATAATACTCGGTCGAGCAGATATTAGTAACCACGGTTACACCCGCGCGGTACCCGTTCCCATGGAAATATTGGGATAAAAAGCTTATGTCCTTTCTCAGGCGCTAGACTATCTGTGTACCAAATTTCAATTGAATCGGTTCAGTCGTTTGGACGTAGAAGCAAGACAGACAAACAGAGTTACTTTCGCATTTATATTATTGAAAGGATATTTTAAATTCAGTAACGATTCTTTTCGACCGGAAGGAGTGACTCCCTATTAATAACGCGCCGTGAATTATCATTATTACTCATCAAAAGATATTATTACCACTCACATTATCACACTATATCTATAGAGGTATAGTATATTTATATCGCCCTCACACCCTCAGACATTTCCCAGTAACATGACATCATACAAACAATTCATGAACAACTAATTACTTCGAAACTGTTTTTATGTCAGGATACACGCATCACATTCTTTGTGACTAAGTACCAACCTTATTTTCTTTAGTGAAGACCTGATTTTGCTTACACAGTGTTAAGGGATGTATGTGGCTGTATGTACTTGCGGTAGAGATGAAAAGTTCGCGATTGTTTGACGCAATTTGCAATGAAACATGACCTACATTTGTAATGAACGATTTTATCTTGGGAAGATATTTTAGTCAACAAGATAAGTGTTTTATCTGAGCCGACAAGCCCACTGCTGGACATAGGCCTCTGCTATGGCCAACTTTGGGACTAACATATGCCGATGATGAGCATTTAATATTCGTTATGCCTGTGCATCTCTGCATAATTTACTTCACATAAAAAAAATGTTCATTGACGTGCAATCCCTATTTCAATATAATAAAGAGTGAGCTGTGCAGAATGTTTATGTACATGTCTAGTTTTTTACCGCCTTTTTTGTTATACGTTGTATATGTACAGTATAGAAAAATATGAGGTAGATGAGAAAATCACGTGAATCATATAAATATTATTTACCTGACTCACTGTTTAGTATTCATTTAGGTAGTTACATAGCATAAAATGTTAATTCAATAGATTATTCCAACGTCAAGAATTACTATTTGTTTACACGTTGAACGATGGAATCATTTTATTATAGTTAGCATGTGATGGGCGTCATCTCTTGAAAATAGATGAAATAAACATAAAAATATATGAATAGATCTTGATGTTTATTACTTTAATTTTAGGAGAAATGCCAGATACATTTTCGCTGCTAATTTGTGACATAAACAGCACAAGACTCAGGTTATTATTATTATTTGTGGTAGTAGGGGCTGCTTCGCATCACTGCGACCTAATAAGAGATATTGTGACCAGCCTCCTATGTAAGTTCCATTTAAGGCCCAACTGGGCACTGTCTAAGAAAGATAAGATGTTCCCAGTTTAGATTGTTTTTTTTTCATCTGGGTCAAGGGTGTGTTTCCCCAGGTGTCTGCTTCTTTGTGAATCAGCGGTTCACAGTAGCACAAGAGGTGCATTGGTGTTTCACGCTCTTGGTCGCAGAATCTGCAAGTGTCAGTCCTTTAGCTTCATGTTGTAAAGGTGTCTGTTTAACTTGCAGTGACCAGTCAAAGTCTTAATCATCACGCTCAGGTTACTCCTATTGAGTATTAATAGTTTAAAGCAGTCCATTGCCATAGTCCGCGCTTCACCAAGCAGTGACTGCACTCGGCGTGACAGGTGGTGAGCCCGTCAAATGTGTGTGAATAATCTATATATATTTAACTCAAAGGTGACTGTCTGACATAGAGATCTACCCAAAACAAACAGCCCAAACCACTGGACGGATCGGGCCGAAATTAGGCATGCAGGTAGATGTTATGACGTAGGCATCCGCTATGAAAGGATTTTGATTAATTCTACCCCCGAGGGGAAAAAATAGGGGATGAAAGGTTGTATGAAACTTTGTCAATTTTAAACCGATCGGGCTGAGACTTTGAGAGAAATTTAGAGGGTTTTAAAGCTCGTCAGTGCCTTTGCGAGAGTATGGTAAGACTCAGCTTACCCTGTCTTCTTCGGGTGGGGGGTTGGTGGGTAGAAACGGTAGCAAAAGCGACCGGGACTAACGGCTTAACGTGACTTCCGAAGCACGGAGGAGTTCGATATCACGAAGTTTATTCAGAACGTCGCCGATTTTATGATGAAGTTTATCTTTTGCTCGCAAAATGTGTTCAGCCATTAGCCCAATGTGAAAGCTGGATATTATAATACTCCTTATGTCATTAAGAGCGAAATATAGTCCAAGGGTAGTGTGTTAATATATCCGGTCGTAACGATGTTGGCTTAGCTCATCGTCTAATAATGGATGTCTAGACTGTGAAGCGTCCTTTTCTTATATTACAGAGCAATCAAACGCAATCAACTTTTCACAAACAATAAAGTTGAATTTATTTTAAAAGGAGTAGAATTTTATACAAATAACGCCGTTATTTACCATGGAAATGTGATTGTCAAATTGATGACTTTTAATCATCACCAGCCTGCGTCCCACTGCTGGGCACAGGCTTCAACGCGAAACACAAGAAGTAAGTCTGTATGGGCTATACCACCACTGAGTTGACCCAGTGATGATTAGTGAGTAAAAGCGATTGCAATAGCGTCCGGAACTAACGTGGTTAAGGGCCTTCCAAAGGAACTCGAGATCACAAAGTTTTGGTCACCCATCCCAGGACTTGCGAAAGTAGCTTTGTTTCAATTGCGAAAGCCAAAGCGTACGAACTACTACTCCAATGAGCTCCTCAAATTGACTTATCACATTCTTAAACATGTCATTGTATGTCAAGTTGACTAACTCGTAGATAAGCACGAAATATAAGTCATCGTTTACCTAAAACACGCTGGATTAAAAATCAGCAGATAAAAAAAAACCGACATAAAAAAACTTGACATAATGCGACCTGTTTACTATGCCCCGTGCACCAAGGACATTTCTGGGGAAGAAAGGGAGAGAATGAGTATGAACCTCTGCACCTTCGGGAACAAAGGCGTTATTACTTATGACATTATTTATACTAGCCAGCGACTTAGTCCACGGTTGTTTTTTTTTTTTTTTTTATATACTATTAGGGTGGCGAACAAGCATACGGCCCACACAGATAGGCAGTGGTCACCGTAGCCTATGGACGCCTGCAACACCGAGGGCATCACCAGCGCGTTGCCGACCCTTAAAAAACTTTTTCATGTTTTTTTAAATATCCCACGGGAACCCTTTCATTTTTCGGAATCAAAAGCATCTAAAATGTTGACCAGGGATATAGGTATCATCATGCGAAATTTCATTGAAATCGGTCCAGCCATTTCGGAAATTCGCCCGTTCAAACAGACACAGAAACAAAAAAAAAACACATTTATTTTGGTATTTTCACTCTTTTTACATCCCGCTGACTTGGTTTTAAGCATTTTTTATATGTACAGACATTCAACCTCTACAGATTTATTATACGAGTGTGTATAGATATAACAATTTACGTATAATTGTATTCTTGGGACTAATGGACTTAGAACTGCACAACCTCCAATAGCTTATAGCGGCGACGGGCTCACCACCTATCACGCTTGGTGAAGCGCGGACTATGGCAATGGACTGCTTTCGCGGTGCTCTTGCCTAGTCTCTGACTAACCCTTAAGGGATAATTGTCGAGATTATATGTAAGCATTTTTTTTTCTATCTACACATATTCGACCTACAGTTTTATGTATACAGTTAAACCATATTTAACCCTTTGAGAACCAAGACGAACAATAAGGTTTCTATTTTGTCACGTTTTGTAGGCATTGAGAGATTAATGTACCTGTAACTGTAAGTTTCTGTCCACTGTCTCAAAACGGGAATTGAATTGGCTTCCCCTTGCTCGAGTGCCGTTGAAATCCCGTTGTAAAACTTAGCATAAGCCATCAATTATTTATTACAATACCTGAAAGCAGCTTATTAATTTTAAAATCACGTTTAGTCATAAAATGCGTATAAAGCTTTCCTAACAATCGTAAAGGTATTGTGGAGAGTTCCTAACTGGGCGTCTATAATTTTTTAGGTCAAATACTCTCAAACGTGAAAGTATGTGTCTGAAGATGGATGTCATGCATACTATTTAATCTAGCTAGATGACGCGGCGTGGCGAGGGTCTCTATCCAGCATATATGTCTAACTATTATGGTTTGGTGACGGCAGAGTAGAATACAATTGTCACTTCCCCAAATCTCTCCCGTGGGTGTCGTACAAGGCGACTAAGGATTAATCAGTGATTAGGAATGGTCAGCAGCGTTCCTCTTATACCACCAAGGCTAGCAATGTACTACGTCTTTTGGGCCCGATAAATGGCAATAGGCTCGCCACCTATTACATGGGAATTGACATAGTTGGCGAAACGTGGGTGCTAGTTCACCTCTGCCAGCCCCGTCGGGGATATTGGCGTGATTTATGTATGTATGTATTATAGTTTAGCCACAGTAAGTGTTTGAATAGCGCACGTTTGAGATTGCATAAGGTTTTTAAGACTTTTATGGGCGAAGGCATACTTTATTACAACAAAGTTCCAAACAATGTACTGGAACTACCACTTAATACATTTAAAAAACATATCAAGAATGTATTGATCACTAAAGGATATTATTGTATTAATGATTATTTAGAAGATGAAACTGTTTGGTCTTAAATATTAATATATATACTTTTTTGTTTTAACTCAGTTTTTGTAATGGAAGATGTTACAGTCTGGAAAGGTCTGTGTACGATGATGACATTAACAATTTCTTTGTTCTCTTGACAATGCATACTGTAAAATCTTTCAAAAACAATTATTATATTGTAAAGGGAGGAAACAACTTGCTGAGTTTCTTGCCCGTTCTTCTCAGAACAAGGCCTCCTGGTAGCTAGTGAACGGTTGGCATAATTTGACATTCATAAGAGTATGTAAATACCTAAACTGAATAAATTATTTGACTTTGACTTTTGACTTTGCTTGTTTCTTGTAAATTATAGAAACCTCTTCGTGATTTTTTATTGATCAATTAGAAATAAGGCGATTAGGCCCGATTTTTCAATCCTCAGATAAAATTATCCGCCATTTAAAACTATCACTGCCACTTTCTAAAGTCATGAAAAGAAAAGGAACAGAGCTAACATTTGACTGACAGATAGTTATATCTGAGGATTCACTGCTTGGTGAAGTCTTGACTATGGCAATGGACTGCAGCAATGCTTGTTACAAGCGCTCGCGGTAATGAAGTTTAATACAATGATATAATTTAATACTGTAGTTTTAAAATAATTTATAATAAACTATTTATTTGTAAAATGCATAATATTGTAAAATGTTGACGATTTTAAGTGCCGAACTTGGCCTATGAAATAAAATTATTTTTGATTTGATTTTGATTTGATTGATTGAAAAATCGGGCCTAAAGCGACTAAGGGTCGATTTCTGGCCTTAGTTAAGGGAAATCGGGCCATAGTTTATTCCGTAGTCGTTGGATAAACGTAGACATCAATTGAATTGAACATTTAATGCTCTTTTCATGCTAACACATGTTTACGAAAGATATTAAAATTCATTAAAACATTTACATTCATCGCAATCATATGAGCAAATTCTCAGTATTACTAGTTACGTATTGTACATTTACTCCTTATGTCCGGTGCCCGGTGCCTGGTAACAGGCTCGCCAACATGGGGACCTAACATACATAGCTGGCAAAATGTTTTTTAGAATAACATCTGTCCAGTTGAATTTTTGGTTTGAACAGCAGAGTTTAGAGATTTTTGGTTTGGATTTTCCATAGTGCCCGGTAACGGCAATAGGGTTGCCTCCTATTACGTAAGACCAAGGACATTTCTGGGAAAGAACGGGAGAGAATGAGTATGTAATGAACCTCTGCACCTTCGGGAACATAGGCGTTATTACTTATGACATATTGGGTCCTTACCTATGAAATTGGTGTTTTTATTCTGTCTTAGCAATTTGTCCGTAACTATTAAGTTTCAGAACATTCTTATAAAATAATTGCCTCTTCTAAAAATAGACCATATATTTGAGCTCGTATTATTTAATTTGATAATTTTTTGTAAGTTCAATTGTGTTAAAATTAGACACAAAGACAATTATTTTTAACTGCCTCCCGAATACATCATTTGATTTGCATTAACATAAAAACGATGAATAATTTTTATCAAGCGTGTTCACACACATATTGCTAAAGCTTGTCTAATGATACATGCCAAATATTATTATCTCTGGATTTGTCGTTGTAAAGAAAACTGATACAATGTTAGTATGGAAAAAGCAGACATCCCCAAAATCTCCATACAAAACACCAATTTCATAAGTAAGGACCTAATATTATACTTGCTGTTGCCAGCGACTTCGTCCGCGGCTACTATGGTTTTTTAAATATCCCACGGGAACCATTTCATTTCCCGGAATGAAAAATATCTAATATCTTGACCAGGGATATAAGTTATCACCATGCAAAATTTTATTGAAATCGGTCCAGCCATTTCGGAGATTAGCCTGTACAAATAGAAAGAGAAACAAAAAATTTAAAGAAACATTTTTTGGTATCTTCCTTCTTTTTACACCCCCCTCGCTTGGTTTTAAGCATTTTTATTATATGTATAGATATAACAATTTATGTTTAACAGTATTCTTATATTAACTTCCATCATTTTCAAAATGATTTCAAAAGAGACAACCCTGTAACCTATGTTATCCATTACCGAGCGCTTTCTTACAGACGGTGACTTCACTATGACGTCATGCTGTGCCAACCAAACTAACATGGTTTATTTATGTGACGCCCCGGAACGATGGGAATGTAGGTTATTGGAGGACGAGTGTCAACAGACATCTGAAGGATATACAGAGTGGATCGGTTTATCAAAGATGTCTGGGATAATCCATGAGATAATCCAAGATTCTTAGGAAAACTGTCGTGTGTAAAACGGATATTTTGCCAATAGGTTCAGTATTAAGTTCTTAAACCCCTGGACTGACACTAATCCTGTTAAGGACGAGACACAATTGATTTCCTATTGTGTCTCAGGTTTTCTTTTTTAATTTGTTGTTTTTTTGTCTGTTTGTACTCTTGTCTGTTGTCAGCGAAATGGCTGGACCGATTTCAAGTGAATTTGCATGAGAGACTTATTATTTCGGAAATTTAAAGGGTTCCCGTGGGATAGTTAAAAAACCATAGTAACCGCGGAAAGAGTCGCGGACAAGCTTTGTAATAAAATAATAACGCATTGACAATATAAACAAGAAGAAAAGGTAAAGCACAGATATACAAAAATTTTTAACATTGTTATTAAACTTTTACTTCTATTGTTCTAATAATTGTGTAAAATGTGGAAACTTTATACGTACATTAAAATAACTTAATGGGTAGATACCAAATGTTGCGGTCAGTTTTTATAAAACCTTTTTACACATTTTGTCTATTGCTTTTATGTATTTTGTTGTAAAATTCTCCCATGTAGGGAAGGCAAAGGGAACGGAGCCCATACAGGCAAGTCTTCAGTATATATTTCTTCAGTAGTTTGCATTGAAATGCTAGTGTAATGCATTTCAATGCATCTTGGGAGAGTTTGGCGTCAAACGATCGATGGCAGACATTGTGGTGCTACTTGGATGAGGTGGATTACAACGATAAAAAGCTCATCACTTTTCACACCACTTGACGCTTATTTCGATAATCCTCAACATTGCACATCATCACAGACACTTATTACACAAAACTACACTGATTTTACGTAACAATATCCACTCCGAAACAATATTACAATTATCGAAATAAAAATCACGTCCGCCATTAGTCAAATGCCGCCAAACTCCTTATGTATTTTTTGATATGTCTGTCGTTGTCTTTTTTTTATTACGTTTGCGTTTTGTCGTATTTTGTGTTGGGCAAAATATTGCAAGTTTTAAAGTTTCTTTTCCATTGCTAAGAGTTCCAACACACGTATTCTTCCTTAACACCAAACATAGTTGTATAATGGTTCAACAACAAAAGTGACAAGTAAACGTGGAGACGAAAAGTAACAAAATGCATTATAAAAAAGATTATTAAAAAATTGTCTCGAATGTCTTAAATTTTTATGGTATGCTGCATCTCCCATATTAGTTATTTTGAAATACCTATAATTTAATTAAAATATTATTATCTTAGACACAGATATACATTCTCATAGATAAAGCAAGTATAGCGATTTGTATTGAAACCAAGCGTGTCAACTTTTAACGTCTCTTGTGACGTCACAGCCGTAATTTTGAGACGCGCGATCCGAACTGATTGAAAGATTCCGACGTAAAAGTATATATTAGGTCCTTACCTATGAAATTGGTGTTTTGTATGGAGATTTTGGGGATGTCTGCATTTTACATACTAACATTTTATCAGTTTTCTTCACAACGACAAATCCAGAGATAAAAATATTTGGCATGTATCATTAGACAAGCTTTAGCAATATGCGTGTGAACGCACTTGATAAAAATTATTCATCGTTTTTATGTTAATGCAAATCAAATGATGTATTCGGGGGGCAGTTAAAAATAATTGTCTTTGTGTCTAATTTTAACACAATTAAACTTACAAAAAATTATCAAATTAAATAATACGAGCTCAAATATATGGTCTATTTTTAGAAGAGGCAATTATTTTATAAGAATGTTCTGAAACTTAATAGTTACGGACAAATTGCTAAGACAGAATAAAAACACCAATTTCATAGGTGAGGACCCAATATTATCTGTGATTTACGTATATCCTTTAAGTGTCACTAGTTAGTAAGGACTAAGGATATAGTAGCGAACGTTCACTGTGCCACGAAGTGACTGATTTATTTAGTAGTTGTTGATTAGTGTTGTATGAGAAGTCTTTCAACAAGTGGCCGTTCCATAAGAACCTAGGGTCGGCGCGCGACGCCGGGGACATCTGAAATAATTAATATTTTAATAGTCAATTAATTGAACTGGACTTAAACATTTCAGATGAAATGAGTAGAATTTGCAAGGAGAGGCTCAAGCTAAAAGCTGGTTTACAGGTATAGTATTGAGAAATACTCAAAACCTACATATGAACTACTGGAACAACTTGGAAGAATGCAGGCAGGCTAGACTCGCGCTACCACGAATAGACCCCCGCTTCTCCAAGAAACTCCTACAGCTAAGTAAGGCTCGCTTACGTTTAGTAACGGGAGCCATAACAGGTCATAGCTATTTTAACAGGCACCTTTTCAATCTAGGTATCACCGACAGCCCTCTTTGCAGAGCATGCATGGGGGCAGAAGAAACAGCCGCCCACGTGCTGTTGGAATGCACTGGGGTAGCTAGCTACCGGGCAAAGTACCTGGGAAACCCGGGTAACCTCTGCGAGGCTGTCCTCAACGTGAAGGCGCTGGGCGACTTCCTGGCAGAGCTGGGCTGGCTGGAGGCTACTCCAGCCACCTTCACCCTCAAACGCAAAACAGGCGCTAAGTCGTCAATTTGCGGAAACCGCCCGCACGACGAAGAAGAAGAAGAAGAAGAGTATGTCTACCTACAACGAAGGGATAGAGCTAGGCGTGATGCAATGTATACTGTATAATAATATGTTAAAGTTACACAACAGTCTACATAATGTGATGGAAAGTGATGTCAACGGAACGCTGCAGGGAGTCTAAGGCAGTAAACCATTTTAAACTCTATTACAATTTAATAAGACAAGTTTTCTAGTGTATTCGTTAGTTCTCTGTGGGGTGTATTTTTATGAGCTGCCTATTAGAAACTATCTAGGTTAATGGGCATAGAACTTTTTCTTAATTAATTTTAACCTAAATTGGTTTGTACTGTTTCCTTATAGCTTGTAGTGCTTACCACTGCTGGGCGTAGGATTCATGGAGAACCACATGAGGAGTAGGCCATCCAATCGGTGGGTAATAACGGTTGCAATACAGACCGTGATCATCGTCTAAGGTAAATTCCTGGACACCCATCAAAAGTCTGGCCATGGCGAAAGTAGCCTTCTTTTCAATGTTAACAAGTATGTAAGTAAAAAGTCAAAACAGCCATCAATTTAAATTAAATATCTTACATTGATCGAAATTCTTACGTAAATAAATTAACTTTTCCAAGAATGCCCTACTCTTAGGCTCGTATTCTAGAATCTCAAGAGTAGATCTCTTTAGCACAGCTAGAAAGAGATGACGTTATATGGGGATGAATAGCGCTATCTCTTTCTAACGGTACTCAAGAGATGAACGATTTTTTTATACAAATAATAAAATTTGCTATTCATAAATTCACTAATTAATAAAATGTACAAAAAATTTTATCTATTTAAAAGAAATTCATTTGTTTTTGTTGCAGTAAGTATAAAAACCATTTTTAGAGTTATTGTTTTTGGTATGCGCCATATTTATTGAAATTAGTTTTTAATGGAAACACTTTATTAACTCTTTATTGCATATAAACAAAAAGATACAATGTAAAAAGCAGAAGTATACAAGGGAGGACTTATCTCTAATAGGGATATCTTCCAGTCAACCCGTTTAAATGTTTAAATGTTGCCATGCCCAATCCGGGTTCATAATGTTCATTTATGCATTTATGTACCAACTTGTATGCTTATTGACGATCTCCGAGTGGTCTGTACGCCGGTCTCAAGGCGTCGCGTGGTCCTGGGTTTGATCTCCAAGGAGGCAAGTGTTTGGGTGATGAATTTTCAGACATTTGTTTTCCAGTCTTGAATGTTTATATATATTGATATATATTCAATATATATAAACATCCAACCCCACCGGGGATCGAACCCAGAACCTCACGAGATGGCGACGTCTTGTGACCGGCATACAGACCACTCGACCACGGAGGTCGTCATATATATTCTAAATAATTATGTGTATTTATCTATTAAATATATTTGTCCGTCATCTAGTATCCGTAACCCAAGACGCATTTAGTTGCTTAAAATTGGACTAGTTGATAGGTGTGAATGTCTGAGGATATTTATATTTATTTTTTTAATAATTAAATAAATAAATAAACGCTTTGTTAGTTTCTGGAATACGGGGCTTTGACTCCAAGTCGACCGCGAACACCATCGAACGTAAAGATTCGTTGCCAAAATGATAAGGATTTTTTTTTAATGGCTAGCACGGTTTGTGCAACATTTATTATTTATTAATTTATTATTTCCATAACGAAAAGCCTGTGCCTGCAAGGAGATACCAATGATAACATTTGGCGTGTAAATATTGTTCTGGCATCGTCCTTGACCACTTAATAAACATGTAGCTCTAGCTAGAACTACAAAGATTGGCGTGTTTGTTTAGGTTAAGTTACATTACACGAACCCAGGTCACAGGTCAGTGGGTTGGTACTTAATTAATTGTATGTTGGTGGTAATTTATGGTGGTATGTACTAGGATCAACATTATCAGAGAACACTGACAAATTTTTGCAAAAAACTTTATTAACTTTGCTTTCTACTGATCCTATGCAAGTATTAATAAACGCATCATCAAAAAAATAGGTAGGTACTTATGGGACATAAGGAACTTTTTTTTACATATGACAGGTAAGCTCTTGGCCTTCATCTCACCTGATGGTAAGTGACGATAATGCCGAAGGTCTGGCTATCTTACCTCTGATTGCCGGAACACACCAATGCTAAAACATTGATATTATGGCGACAATTTTAGGTAAGACGATGGTAGCTAGCTAGGTGGACTTAGAAGATCTACCATGAACCAAATCGAGCAGAAAAACTTCTGCCCCCATGGAGAATCGAACCCGGACCCCCCGATCAACACCGGTGTGAACTAGGGATGTTGCGAACATTCGCATCCGCATCCGCAAATGCGGAACTTCCGCATAGATTCGGACATCTGCATCCGCATCCGCATTTATCAGTGCGGATGTTCATGCGGATGCGGATATCATACAAGTAGCGACAAGAAAGACATTGGGCGGGCCCGGCGAGTGGCGCGTGCCGGTCGCACGTGACAATGGGACCAATGGGAACGTAGAAATTGGTGACAAGATTCGACACGTTTGTTGTGGTGCCTCATTTGTTTCTTGTTAATAAATCATTACGTGTTTGTTTGCGCATATCATATAAAATAAATAGATATTTTAAATATAAAAATAAGTACTTATGTTTGATTTGATTACAATAAAAATGTTAACAATTATATATCATTATCATTGTTATAATTCTTCATTAATAGACTTTATTTACATAATATCTTAAACATCCGCATCTGCATCCGCATCCGCGGATGTGAGCCTTCAAAACTCCGCATCCGCATTCGCATTCGCGGATGTGAAAAAATCAGCATCCGCAACATCCCTGGTGTGAACCACTAGACAAGAGAGGCTGTTAAGTAACCCATGCTGCCAGTTCGTTCAGTCAGAGCTCTTGTCTTGCCATCTCTAACCGCAGGTTAGGTTTTACATAGACGAAACTCGAATGTGATTTCATTCTTTCAATAATTTTTGTTTTCTTTATAGGTAATTTTATACTTAGTTCTTAAATTTTTTTTGTCTTAACAAAGATTCGGATCTTAAGATTGTGTAGTTTCTTACTCTGCTTTTAATAGCTTGTCAAACCACAGTTGGTCTTGGTTAACGTGTTAAAATTAAAGATCTAAAAATTTCCAGGGTTGTACAGTCTGATAGGTACGTTGACGATTGTACATTGATGCAGTGACGTTCCAAGGTCTGTAGTGTAATGTTTTGCCAGTTCGAAATTGTGTTCTAATTACTTTTTTAACTCGTGGTATATGGAAAATAGCCTTTTATCTTTTCAAGGTTTTGTGGGAAATATGTGATGAACATTGAGGTAAGTAAGTCAAGGTAATTGTAATGTGTTAGGTAGTCAATACAAAAGGAACAGACTGACTTATTTTATATGGGAAAGGGGGAAAGAGCCGGCGCACCACCTGATGGTAAGTAATTACCGCCGCCCATGGACTCTTGCAAACACCAAAGGAGAGGAGTAACAAAATGCGTTACAGGCCTAATAAGTGGAACTCCATTCTTTATTGAAAGTTTAGAATAGTCTGAATATCTTTGTATATGTATGTGGTTTGTATAACAAAGATATTTAATAAATACTATTTTAACGAAGCAACTAAATAAGCTTTGGAACTCCTTGTCGCCTGCAGTTTTCCCGGTGCGGTACGACCTCCAAGTCTTCAAAAAAGAGTGTACTCCCTTCTAAAGGCCGGCAACGCATGAGTGACGCCTCTGATGTTGTATATGTCTATGGACGGCGGTGATCATTTACCATCAGGTGACCCGCCTGCTTGTTCTGGTCGTAATTAGCTACAAACACGTGAAATACAGGTGTAGTTATTGTAAGAATTGAATCTAATAATAGGGTTCACAGTGTACGCGACATAAGTTTTAAAGTCACAGTACACAATCAAGCAAGCATTTCGGCGTTTCGGCAGACGAAAGAAAAAAAATTCCCATTACCTTAACCATAGATATAATTATGATATTTATTTCTCTTCAAAAGCCTATTGATGAAGATGTCAAAATAAGAATACTGTCGTGTGTTAATGTAATAAATTATGTTGTGGGATCCCAAAGATATTATAAAATAATCTTAAAATTCATTTTCCTATAGGATATAATAAAATATTTATTTCTATTCTCTGTTCTCACTAGGGTGCGAAATAGTGTTGACAATGTCGATATTTTAACCACACATTAAAGTATCGATGATGTTGGATAGAAAATAAATTTAATTGATAAACTTTCAGATATGTAACTTTTATCTGAAACGCATGGTATTGAAGCGCTCTTACTTAAAAAAACAATTGAATCTAATGTTTCACACAGAATATTATTACACCCGGGCAGACACCGAGATTTATCTTCATATCTTGAGGTCTGCGACGAGAGGCAAGCCTGTTATAATGCAGGCCAGCATCTGTATAAATTCATAATAAACTGAATCAGATTTTTATTCAAACCCAATGGCACGCTGAACCGACAACCTCTCGCAAAAGTAGTGCTGTTTATCATAAAAGTTATCGTAAAAATATTAAAAAATATGCATAGAATGCGTAAAACCGTTGAAACCGTCACCGTATGGTGTGTTAAATCATCTTTTATGGCAAACTTTGAATTATTATTCCTTACAATATAAAAGGATTTTAAATATGGTCATAGCTGCTAGATCTGATTACCATCTAGCAGCAGGCAGTATAGTGCAGTTTACAAATAGACTTACATATACTTTTTTATTTTGCTCGGAAGACCAACAGTCACAAAGACAAATACAAAGTTTTATAATATCAAAACAATAAAGCGATTAAAAGTTCACTCTGTAACTTTATGACTTAAAAAACCTATTCATCACTATACAAATATCATTTCCTGCTAAAAACATCGATGTTAAAAAATGTAAATTCAATTTGAACTTAAAGAAACCAATCAAAATTTAATCGATAATATCGATAACATCAGAGATCAATGCCAACACTAAATCGGTCGTGAAACCACAAAGGTCGAATGACTCCAATAAAAATGTCAACGGCCAATGTCCATTAAATCTACCGGAGGAATAAATTCCCTTTAGATTTATTGCACTGTTTAATGTTCCTCGAATGTGGTTACAATTCTATGTATTGTGAGGATTATAATGTTAGAGGTGTGTACGTGGTCATAATATTTTTTATTTATAATGGTATACTTCCCATGTATATATAGGGTGATACTGTTGTGCTATGGACACAGTGAATGTAATACAAATAAATAATTTTGGTAATTTTTTAAGCTATTGCATAGCTTCTATCGCGGGCCTTGAGCGCGGGGACCGAATCCAGAAATTCCGTAACGAAAAAACCTCACGCTCCTTTTAAACTTTAGACGTTTTAGTTCAACTATTAATAGTCAATATTTCCCTACATAAGAGGTACGAATGTTAAGTTAAGCATTTTGTAAAAAAACAATAAATAAAATTATAATTGCATAAGTTGATACAAAATGCTATGCAATAGCTTTACCGCGGCAGTCCCCGAGTGTCACACGTCTTTTTTTTTTAATAAATAAATCTTTATTGATTTTTTTTTACATAGGAATCATTTACAACTAATTATCGATAATGCGTGCATTACTTAGATTAGAAACTGTGTCGCAGACATTTACATCATCATATAAATTAAGTAATTCCGCTAGTATAGAAGCGCCACCTAACGTCATAAGTCGAACGAGAGAGTACAAGCAACAATAATAAGTTTTAGACGAACTAAAAACCCATGTATAGGAATAGCGATCTATACTACTTAATTTATCTAATATAAGGGTCAGTTTTCTGATCCGTGGTCAGGTTGACCAGTAGGTAAAAATATGGACCGTATGGGGGCAGTGTTTGATATCGTGATATGAAAAGCTTGTCCAATAGTCGAATTTGCAAATATAACTAAAGTTAAATAATTATATACAATTTAACCACAACACGGTACTGGGATTAGTAAAATAGCGGCTGGCGGCACAGCTGACGTATATTGCTTTGAATTTTCATCGCAAATTTTACATTATGTAAGCTGACGTCACACATTTTGGCGTTTCCATTGACGCTATTGGTCTAGAATTTAACTATTGTGTTTACTATGACTACGGGTAAAAAAACTCACCCTAAGCCTAAAGTAAGCAATTTATTATATACCGCTTATGTCGTCATTAATACTCATATTTAATTACCCAATAGACCTCTCCCTCCATTTTCCTCTTCATTGGTATCTTGATTGGAAACTTAGGACGCAAATGCGATGTCTTACATGTCAATGTGTTACCTGTAACAAAATGAAAGGTGTTAGGTGAAATATCCGAAAATATTCTCAATAATGTCGCAAAAAATTATCAAAACATAGTTTTGCATACATACATACAATCACGCATGTAATCTCCGAAAGGGTAGGCAGAGTCCAAGGAGCACTGTGTTCCTTAAGACCACATTTAGCCATACAAAAATAGGGTTGCTCAGATGAAAAATCGTAAAAGAGTACCAAGTGGCCAGCTCATCGCCTACACAATCACAGACCCAGTACCCAATACGCCATTAGTCGCCTTTTACGACATGCTAGATAAGAAAAGCAGTTGGTACATTATTTTTGTGTCCCGGACCAACACGGGACATAGTTTTGGTTGCCATTTAATTGAAAACTGGCTAAGTTTTTGCGCCCATCTCTCGTGTTTTGGCCACAACCGAGAATTGGTCATTTGGTATGGCTGTGAATGGAGACTTTAGAAATAAACTCATCTACTGCTCACACACGACATCTGAGCATAGACCTTTCTACATGGAGAATCTCAGGAGTGTAAACCAATCCAGTCCGGATTAGAGGCTAAAAACGGTTGCAATGGCGACCGGAATCAACAGCTCTGAAAATTGCTCAGGACATTAATAATAAAATTACTATATTTCTAATCCCTAAGTCCATTATAAAATACAAACGCATAATTATTAAGATTTTATCACCAACTTATAAGGAGATCCATGTTATTGTGACTGGCCATAATGACAAATGAGCGCCATGTTGGGACCATAGACACGAGCCGCTTAGAGATCACGTCAGCTGCTTATTTATGGTCTAGTTAGATGGAAGTAGGTTGATGGAAAAGGTTAGGTTGATAAGAATTAAGGGTAATTCGAACGAGGTTATAATTTTTTGTACTTTTTATGTTTAAGTCACAGTTAACACCTGGACTTCTTTTAAATTGTTTTTAATTGAAACGTGATAGCAAAAATACGTATAATGAAACTGTAGAGGTCGAATGTCTGTACGTAGAAAAAAATGCTTAAAATCAAGTCAGGGGGATGTAAAAAGAGGAGAAATAAAAAAATATTTTTTTAAATTTTTGTTTCTCTGTCTGTTCGTCGGTTTGTCTGCTTATACGGGTTAATCTCCAAAATGGCTGGACTGATTTCAATTAAATTTTGCATGGTAATACCTTATATCCCTGGTCAACATCTTAGATACTTTTTATTCCGGAACATTGAAGGGTTCCCGTGTGATAGTTAAAAAACCATAGTAACCGCTGACTGTAAATTATGTCTGCGATCTTAAAACAGTTTCACCAATATAATTGAATACTACGAAATCGAAATATATGGAATAAAGATCTTCTGTAGGTTAGCAAAGGTACTACCTCGGATTAAAGAAAAAGTTTTGAGTCGCAAATACTTTACTCTCTGTCAGAAGGAGATTGGCAATTTTATTAAAAAAAGCCACAAAAGGCCTTATTTTCGGCATGCTTTTTCAATTTTCTAAGGACCTCATTCAAAACTGGAACGTTCCTAACTTTTTAATCTTCCATTGTTTATGGTAGGAGCACAAAGTATTAACGCATCGCGGGAATAATTTCCCTTTGTACGAACGGTGCGTATATGGATTATGTAACACACGATCCTATTCTGTTTGTTAATAAATGCTTATTTACGACAACGCGTACAATATTTACAATTGTGATTTAGTTATTTGCGGTAGCAAAAGAATGTGGAATGGGATTCAAGCGGATTACCTCATCATATGACTTATAAATAGGTATGTGAAATCAGTCATCGTAGGTATTTGTTTTTTTTTTTGTATTATTCTCCCATGTATGTGAGGCAAAGGGAACGAAGCCCATACAGCCAAGTCTTCAGTATTTTATTTCATTAGTAGTTTGCATTGAAATTTCAATGCATCTTGGGAGAGTTTGACGTCAAACAATCGATGGCAGACACTGTGGTGCTACTTGGATGAGGTGGATTACCACGATAAAAAACTCATCATTTTTCACACCACTTGACGCTTATTTCGATAATCCTCCACATTGCACATCATCACAGACACTTATTACACAAAACTACACTGATTTTACGTAACAATATCCACTCCGAAACAATATTACAATCATGGAAATAAAAATCACGTCCGCCATAGTTGAATGCCGCCAAATCTCTCTCCTAGTTGTTTTGTTTATTTTTTATAAAAGTATGAGGAACTCGGTGGCGTAGTAGTAAGTCCGCTTTGGATTTCGATATCAAAAACAAAGCTACCTTCGCTGTAATCAGGCCTTGGATAGGTCCTCCGTGCTTGGTAACTTCTCCGTTCTTCGGAAGGCACGTTATGCCGTTGGTCCCGGTTTTTGCAACCGTTTTTACCCACCAACCCGCATAGGGCCAGCGTGGTGTTGTTACGGCCCATACTCCTCATGTGTTTTTCCATGAGGAAGGCCTGTGTCCAGCAGTGGGACGTATATAGACTGATGAATATGTAAAAGCATCATGGACACTTTTGTATGGGATCTGGGCGTAAAACCAACAGAATTAAATTGTGTTGAAATTTGCTGTACTGTACCCTCTAAATACTTTTTAACCCTCAAAAATTCCAATTGGTTACATCGGAAGCTAAGGAGTAGAATTAGGTAAGAAGAAAAGAGACTAAAAATATTGAGACACAGAATAACATGTCTTATCATTGTTGAAGATAGAGTCGAAAATCGTCTGAAGGGCTCAAACTGCTCGTTAAAAATCATCCAGTGACATTATCCAAGATTGGAAAGTTAAGGCGTTTTAAACTAATGTTCCATCACCCCATTGTAATGCAACTTTAAATATTTCTATTGTCATTCATAGCAGAGCACTCGCTATCTCTGTCGCACCTCGTGAGTGTGAGAGCGACGGTAGTGCTCGAGTTAGTCTGACGATAAGTGTAACTTATAGCGCTTGATGCACTTTTATTCAAGCAATTTAAGATTCAATACCGATGCGTGACTTTGTATGTTTGATGGTTAAGTTAAACGCTGTAGCGATTTGTGAAAAAAAAAAAAAACTTTTGGAAAATCGTTTGTGCAGAAAACGTTAATGATTGACCGGAAAACTGGCAGGCGTTGGTGCGGAAAGGTTATTGAGAAGTAACCGGGCACTGGCGTGTACTGGGAGACAAACTACGAGCACCTACGAGGTTGGTAGATGAAGTGGCGATGGTGGCAGGAAGGCCCTGGACAGATGTTTGCGGATATCCTTAGAAGAGGCCTATGTGGCCCGCGTATTCCCTCCTTCTTACAATATGGGTTCCTTCAAAAAAGGCGTGAAAAAGCATTTTTGGGCCGGCAAGCTGATATGTCAGCATGCTGCACTAGCTATCTTCACACTTCACATTTGGACTCCTCTTCTACTTATCATCAGGTAGTGTGGAGTCATTTGCTGAGCTTTTTATAAAAAAAAACTGTCTTGGAACGAGCGTCGCTATGCTACTTAATAATGATACTCGTAGTTAGGTAATAAAAAAGAAACTTGTTGATTTTAGAATAAATCATCTTCTCGTTTCTATCACAAAGTCAGTCATTATAATAAAAGCAAAACCCAAAGACACTTGCATTTGTTTCCTTTATAGACCCTGGTGAGGTATGTTATATGTAGTTCTTTCTACACAATAATAAACATATGCTGCAATAATAAGCATATTCTAATTAACAGTTTACAATTATCATGTGAGAAGTTTACTCCTGGAGTCCTGATTTACAACACAACTGTATTGCGTGGCCGCAACTAGCAGCATTTTTTACCTTTTTTATTTGATGTTAGTTTATGTAATATGACGACCTTCGTGGTCGAGTGGTCTGTACGCTGATCTCAAGGCGTCGCCGTCTCGAGAGGTTCTGGGTTTGATCCCCGGTGGGGCAAATGTTTGTGTTATGAATTGGTCTCCAACCTTGGATGTTTATATATGTATTGTATGTTTTCTGAACATGTATATGTGTTTATCTATGCAATATATTTATTTATTTTATTTATTTATAATATAAAGATACCGCTTCCGCTTACACCTTGGTCCACAACCAAAGTCATTGCCGAGTCATCCAACAGAGAAGCAGTTCAATTGACTCCCATCATCTTGCGTGAGTCAACACTGTGTCGCGATTGTTCCGCGGTATCCAGACACTCCTACTTTATACGGGAACATGTTGCAAGGCGGGTATTTTATAATTATCAGAGGAAAATTTCGTGACATCACGCCTATTCTTTCGAAGGGGTTGACTGAGTTGATACAACCTACATTTCAGCTAATATGCTTAGGTATATAAGCACAGTTGATTCTGAATATCGTTTGCCTCACATTGTGCCCGGTGTATGGCAAGCTCGCCACCTGTTACACGGGGACTTAACGTATCAACCTAAATATTGGTGTTAAACCTCTGCCTAGAGAATTATGATATGTTGTGTGATGAAGAAATATAACATTATATCACACTGTTTGAGTTAGAACTAGACGTGATAAAATAACCCACATTTCACTTCTGGCATAGATACATTAAGTAGTAATAGATCGCTATTCCCATATATGGGTTTTTAGTTCGTCTTAAACTTATTTTTGTTGCTTATATCCCTTCGTTCGACTTGTTACGTTAGGTGGCGCTACTATACTAGCGGAATCATAGATAGATTAAGTAATTCCGCTAGTATAGTATCGCCACTGCTGGCTTTCCAGGAGAAACAGATGAAATATGCCTATCGCTGACGACTCAATACCGAATCACTCTCCGCTTATGCTGGCTGGATGTAAAAAGTTTTTATTCCATTTCGAATTCTGTTCGAATTTTATTAAAATTTGATTACCATGAAGTAAGCAAGGTTGGCGCAACTTTTTTAATAAAAAGTTTAACAACACGATAATGCAAAGAACCGGGTTCCTTTGAAACGGGAATAAATTACTATACATGCATAAATAAGACCCTATAAGTTGGTGTAACTGTATTTTAATATAGAAAGAACTTGAGCTCGATTTTAAAGTTAAGAAACTTTGAGTTCTTCATGCTTAAAGCATTTGTTAAATTATAGGTCGCTTACAATGGGTCCCTTACGAAGGCCCAAGGTCACTCAAAGGGTTAACACTATGCTTGGAGTTTCTCTGTGTGATCGAATCAGAGAAGAGGAGATCCGCTGGAAAACTAAGTTCACAGACATAGCCCATATAATTGCGAACGTTAAGTGGCAGTGGGCAGGGCACATTGCTCGTAGAACTGACGCCGTTGGGGCGGAAAGTTTCTCGAGTGGCGACCACGTATTGGGAGGCATAAGGTTGAGATGGACAGAAGATCTGCCGAAGGTCGTGGGAACTCGCTGGATGAGAAGAGTCCAGTAGTGGACTTCTGTGAGCTGAAATATAATAAAACCGAACAAGTGGAATGTCTGTACATAGAAAAAAAGGGCTAAAACTAATTCAGGGGGATGTAAAAAGAGGAAAAATACAATTTTTTGTGTCTCTGTCTGTTGTACGGGCTAATCTCCGAAATGGCTGAACCGATTTCAATGAAATTTTCCATGGTTATACCTTATATCCCTGGTCATCATCTTAGATACTTTTTATTCTCGAAAATTAAAGAGTTCCCGGGGATAGTTAAAAAACCATAGTAACGACGAAGTGAAATGAAATTCCTTGTAATGAAATGAAATCGTTATGCTAAAAATATTTTTAGTTTCCAGAAGCTTTTGTTCTGAGAACGGACAAAAACCGTATGTTTAACCCTTTTATTACATTTCTGCATTGTTGTTTATCAATTCAGTTGAAAAATGTCACGGTTTAATCTTTAATATAAATCGGTCACTTTATGCAGAAAGACATTTAATTCAAGTGCAATTCAAGTTTAAAAAATAATTACTTTCCGAAAACAGTCACACGGAAAAGCGAATTGAAAAGCTATCTTTTCTTTAAATATAAGCACTCAAAGGCATGTTGAATTAATAGTCGGCCAAGAGCAAGCTGTTGGGTTACCTATGAAATTTGTGTTTTTTTCTGTCTTAGTATTTTGTCTGTGACTATTAAGATTCAGAGTATTCCTAAAAAATAATTACCTCGTATAAAAATAGACTATATTTTTGAGCTCTTTTGATTTGTTTTGATAATTTGTTGTAAGTTTAATTGTGTTAAAATTGGACACGGAGACAACTCTTTTTAAGTGCCTCCCGAATACATCATTTTATTTGCATTCACTTAAATACGATAAATAATTTTTATGAAGTGTGATATACATATTACTAAAGCTAAATGATAGATGCCAAATATTATTATCTTTGGATTTGTCGTTGTGAAGAAAACTGAAAAAATTTTAGTATGGAAAATGCAAAATTCCCCAAAATCTTCATACAAAACACCAATTTCATCGGTAAGGACCTAATATAAGAAGAATGCGCAAGAAACTTAATTGGTTCCTTCTTACATCATCTCAATGTTACTTACAAAAAGCTATGAAACCGGACCATTTTAACTTAAGTTACAAAGCGTCTCACTTTTATAGACCACTATCTCGTTTGTACAGGCATTCTGAGGTACATTTTTGGTGTTTATCAAGATAACACGATATATATTCAACACGGGACATATAACACCACGTTACGTAATGCGATAGAACAGGAAAAAACTCTTAGATTATGTCATAGAGCGATCTTAGAAGTACAGTCGCGGTCAGATAATGTTTAGCACCCTAAGTATCAAAATTGCTTGCAACTTTTTAAAGAAAACTTTTCTTTAATATTTCAGTTTTATTAATTACAAATAATTTTGAAAAATAAACTCAAACAATCTTTATTTCATTAGATAAAATGTTGTCATCTTATTCTTAAAATTTCTGATTATAATTCCACATCGGACGTTCTAACAATCATTTTTGATAACTGTCATTTCTTTATTTGTCTTTTCCATACTACATATTGTTTATTAATTTTCAAAGGGTAATGAGTAACTTGATATGTCATAGACTTTATTGAAAACAAAGTGATAAAGAATCTAATTTGAAAACTGATAAACATTTTCTGACCGCGACCGTACAAAATTGGAGAGGAATGTAAACTGTAAGTATAAGGTGGTATTTGATTTTCAGTACCTAACCTTTTTTTTATTGAGAAACCACCTCTTTTGAAGTCGCTAAGCAGGTCTCAACATTTATACCTATGCGTGATGTTGTCTCATGTTTTATGATTTAAATATTAAATTAATTAAAAAAAAACACTAAATCACGAACTAAAAACAACTATGCTAGTAATATTAGAGAGAAAACTAAGGAATTTGTTTGGAAAAAAGTGGTAAATGTGAAAACTGCACCCGTATCTCAGTTAATACGTAATAAACTGGCTGTATGATTGATCCCATACATGGATCATTTCATTCATGGCCAGAGTTGAATGGTATTAGTTCTCCCGTATGGGTTAAGGAACAAAAACGGCTTGTGCCAATTCGCCCGAGTAACCGGTTCGTTATCCCGGTAGCATAGTGTTGGGAACATGTCAGTATTGATTTATATGTCGATGGAAGTTTTTTTACCTCTTCATCCAGTGGGTACTCCACTGGATGAAGAGGTAAAAAAACTTCCTATAAAAAAACTATCGATAGAAAAAACGGAAAAAACTAAAATAAAGAACTAATATAACAATATTTCTAATTATATGTTTTGTATATTTTTTCAAACGCAATAAAGTATTATTATAAGACTAAGAGACAAAAGGCTGAAGAGAAATAAGTTTTTAAAGAACTTTAAAAATCGTCGTAAATCATGATTTTGATTTTTTTTTTATTACCTTCTTACTCAGAGTAAACAGAACTGGAGTAGCCATTAGTCAATTTCTCAAACATTTTATTCTGCCATTTCTTGCGGGGGGTGAGGTTACCACTACACTCAAAGCCAGCACAACGCACAACGTTTTTACAAATGCACACATGCATAGTTCGACACACAGATTTAAATTTCACGCACACACACGCTTAAAATAGTCACGTGGGGTATGCGTTTTGACAGCGTCACAGCCGCACTCCCCACGAGACTAGCGCTCGAAATTTGAAATCGTAGAATTCTATAACATGAAATAATGTAGTAAATAATCATGAAATCTTAAAAATTATAATTACAAATAAAAGGTGACACCATCTTTTAGCATACTCGATGTTTTCTATTTATTTTTACAACAAAAAACAGCACAGGCAGGCATTTTTGCGGGAGCTCTGTTCGCCGCAACGTTTACAATGTTATGGCTGTCAAAATGGCGGCTCAACTAGTTTTATTAAACGTGCAAGCATCCGATGCTTGTGCATTTGGCAGAGGGGAATGTTAGACAAAGGCTACTCCAGTTCTGTTTACTCTGAGCCTTCTTATCATCTTTTTATAGAACCTATAAATGAATGTATTGTAATAGTATTTAGTGCAAAAATAGGAATGAAATGTTAGAATAACAATTTGATGTTTAAGTATACTGGTCATAATTTAAATATTTCTCATTGTTTTACATTATCTCCTTAACTGCAAGATTTTCTACTTTACTGCTAAGTAATTATTACAAAATAAAGAACTTTCATTTGGTGAATATTACGTAATCTGTGTAATCACGTTTAAATCTTATTTTTAATCACCAATTTCTAAGTGTTCTAAATAACATTCATTTCTAAGTTATCTCATTATCTAAATTACTAATAGATGCGTTATGGAAATCTTCACTTCTACAAGATAATTCGAGCGATGAATTCTCACTCACCCTCACATTATTCACAGCTAAAACCAGTAGCGATTAACGCCTCGAGGCAATCGTGATTACATCGATAACAATTGAGATTAAATTATCGATAACAACAACAACACTATTGCAGAATGCGGCGCAGCGAGTCTGTGTGAATGAACACTGCAGCCGCTGTGTGCTCCGTCTTCTTCTAACTGAAGGATTTACGGTATGTTAGAAAGAGATGGCTACGTCACGTAGATTATAAAGCCGTTCGTGCTTTCCGAGATTAAAAACAGAATGTTTCGGTGTTTTATTGTTTCGTATCAAAGGATTGTTTGTTATGACGAAGTGAAAAATTCTTTGGCGGTCTTACATGCGATAACGTTATGTTTAACCAACCTTTTTAAGGGCAGTTTTTTAAGTGAGGCAGCGTAGCGATAGCTCAGAACTGAACACGGCATTACTCGTGGAAATGGTTACAGGTTCAATCCCGCTATAATTAGGGTATGAAATCAGAGGCCCTCATCAAAAAGATACGAATATTTTAGTAGATACTTCTTCATTTACAATAAACCTTAGAAGGACATAGTCTTCAGCCTATATACGTCCCACTGCAGGGCACAGGCCGTTCAAATGGAGAAACACATGAGGAGTATGGGCCGTAATACCATCACGCTGGCCCAATGCGGGTTGGTCGGTAGAATCAGTGGCAATAGCGACCGGGACCACGGAAGAGCTCGAAATCACAAAGTTTTGGTTACCCATCCACGGCCTGGCCATAGCGAGGGTAGCTTTCTTTTAAATCGAAAGCCAAAGCGTACTAGCCACTACACCACCGAGCGCCTCCATACCCGAACCACAAAGTACTTAAATAGTTATATCTTTTTGCTGTTGTCTCTGCGGTTTATATATGAATATGGCGTGGCTTGCCGTGTTCGGCACATGCCCTGTAACGGGCGCATCAAAGAAAAAATAAGACTAAATGCATTATTGACATTGGTCATCGTATTCGCTGTTATTGTGATTATATTTGCAATAATTTATCATTTAATTAAAAAGCTTTTTAAAAGGTTGCAATGTCTATGTGTCAAAAAACTAATATGTATATAATTCATTTATTCACTCCTTGTATAACATTACATGTTCCCAACGCTTTTTCAGTACTTGGACAATCACTTATTTCCCGCCCAAGCATTTATTGACATATCTCAATGACATTCTTTTTTTTCCATTCATCTGGCAAATCACACACATGCGAAATGCCAATCGGGCATAGACAATAAAAAAGAAACCTGTTTTAACACGCCAGACGTAGTCTAGGCACGGACGTGTTCTAAGAAATGGTGTTACTGCAATGAAATGTAATTGGGTGGGTATATAAATGTTAATTATTTGTACAGTATACATGCATGCAATATAACAAGGGATATAGAACCTTATAGATGGATAGAACAGACCTTGTTGGCTTGGCAATAACATTTAAATACATTTGTCGGCGTTACGAGTGTAAGCGCGTGGGCATTTTAGTCATACAATTATTTGAAACTGCAGCTATCCCTCCACTGTGGAACTGTAAGCGCGATATTGTGTTTTGCAGCGTTGTTTTTTAAAATAAGACTGGGAAATATAATACAGGGGTCTACGGACGCATAAACTTCAAAGGTTTATTGCAATGGGACATTTTGAAGTGGTCTCAGTTGAACTAGGGATCTTGCCAGCTGAACTTATTGTATATTAAGATGTTTAACTCGAGATGAACTTAAGAGAAAGAGATAAGATGTAGAGTGAAAGAGACGCATTACAACATTAAATATTGCATCACTAACTGTTACTTTGCACTCGTTGTTACAGTATTGTGTTGAGATCATTGTTATTAAAATAATATATGGAGTCAAATCCGAAAAATATCATTATTAGTATTATTGTGTTAAATACAACTTCGTCAGACTTTTTTTTTTGCATAATATGCCTTTTCTGACTCTGAACAATATCCACGTCTTCTACTTAGGTACTGTAATTTATGAGGTTCTTCCTGCAATTAGTGTCCAAAAGATAAGCATAATATTTAAGGTATAATTCTTAAAATAATTAGAGTTCTTAAGAATTATCTTTAAAATAAATCTCAAAGTAGTGATCGTAAATTTGTGTCATAAATAGTCATAATATTATACAAAGGTGTTATCTCAATCAATCTTTACGAGTTACCGTAAGAAAAAACAGTAATTTAATTGCATTTTACACTATAAATTTAATCTTCAAAGCGATTAACCTTCAACTCAAACGAACTAATTACCGCCAAAAATAATGAGACCAAGTTCACAGCCGTGACACTGTAGACCATTTGGAGACCACAGATACAGATTTAGTTACCAAAATATCTAACTGAGTCACTGTAGCACATGTTGAGTTTGAGTTGTTAAGACAAGATATCGCATGATTCATTTTACAAGCAATATCACTCTCACTATCTGTTAGAAAACATTTTGCAAAAAGAGACCAGTGTGAAAAGAGTTGCGCAATAACTCTTTGACACTTCTTAATTAAAAACACTTACAAACAATTCTATTGGGTGCTTACCTATGAAATTGGTGTTTTTATTCTGTCTTAGCAATTTGTCCGTAACTATTAAGTTTCAGAACATTCTTATAAAATAATTGCCTCTTCTTAAAATAGACCATATATTTGAGCACGTATTATTTAATTTGATATTTTTTTGTAAATTTTAACAAAATTAAACACAAAGACAATTATTTTTAACTGCCTCCCGAATACATCATTTGATTTGCATTAACATAAAAACGATGAATAATTTTTATCAAGCGTGTTCACACACATATTGCTAAAGCTTGTCTAATGATAAATATTATTATCTCTGGATTTGACGTTGTGAAGAAAACTGATAAAATGTTAGTATGTAAAATGCAGACATCTCCAAAATCTCCATACAAAACACCAATTTCATAGGTAAGGACATAATATAAACAGAAGATAATAAACGGCTGAACTTCGCGAGTGGTGGGGTGTATTAGGGGAGGCCTATGCCCAGCTGTGGACAGGAGTAGGCTGATGAAGATGATGATGATAAACATTCTTGAACAACCATTTCTGCTACAAGAAAATTGCAAGTTCTAGGAATAATTTATGACTAATAGTTTAGGTACATTCATTGAATTAAAAATACTTAAAGGTTTTAAGGGAATTCTTATATGTAGATGTATAGATATAATTATCTGCAAATTACATACGAAATATAGGTACACACATTGACAAAAGAAGACTAGATGCTAGAACACTGTGGTATAAGACTAAACGATATATCTATACAATATTTTTATTTCAACAAGTTGATATAAATAATAAATAAATATCTTCAACATTCACACCTATGAACTAGCCCAATTTTACGCAACTAATGCTGCTTGTGTTTAATATACTAAATAGATAAATACATATAAATATCCTAAATATATATAAATTTACATAAATATCCAAGACTGAAGAACAATGCCTGAATTCATCACCCAAACATTTGCCCCCACCAGGGATCGAACCCAGAACTTTTGGAAATGGCGACGCCTTGAGACCGGCATACAGACCACGTGACCAAGGAGGTCGTCAAGATATGGTGGTCGATATAATATCATAACTAGGAAACACGCAAAAGCACAAAGTAAGAAAATTATTACAAACCATTTAGTCAAAAGTACCTTTTACTTGAGACGCATGTTTAGAAAACTACTTCTAAAATTTCTTCACACTTCAAACTCCACAGGGAAAGATGTATAACAAAATCAAGCGTAATATTGTGACTTATAAAATGTGTTAACAAGATTCTGTGCAGGTCAGAGCCAGACATAAAATAAACTGAACGAGAAGAATTTGGGTTAAAATTGCAGTGAATGTTGTTCGATGACGGGTTAACAACGTATTAAAGTTAATTAGGGGATAAACCGAGTGAGAAACAGTTTACTTCGATTCGATTAACATTATCAAAGCTTTTGCGATCTCAATAACACAAATCAAAACTGCGCAAATAAAGTACAAATAACGCACAAACAAACAAATAAAGTAAACGCTTAATTTTCATCAAATTAGAACCGATGAGGCTATTAGTTATACACAGTTACGAGTATCAGTGAGTTCGTTCACACTGTGTCATTTTACTTTAAACATACAAACATAAATCACGACTTTTATCCCCTAAGGGTTAGTCGGAGACAAGGCAAAACCAAAAGTCCCCTGCCATAGTCCGAGACAGGTGGTGAGCCCGCCCCATCTATAAGCTATTGGATAGTTGTGCAGTTCTAAGTCCATTGGTCGCCTTTTACGACACCCAAGAGAAGAGATGGGTCGGTAGTGTTCTTTTATAGAACCGCTACCGCACGACTTACTTACTTTAAAAGACAATGGATAATGTTCTTTGGATGAGAGGCAAGTTTTTTTATGACTTGCTCTCCAATTTCGTACAGAGAAAATAAGCAAATCATGAAATCTGTCACTTTTGATTCGGGCCAATCAAACTAAAACGAGGCTTGAAAATCCGAATAGAATCCGTGAAAATCTATTGAGAATGGGAGCTGACAACCCTCGTCCCTATCACCCCTCGGAACACTACCTACCTTATTCAGAGGCCCCTTATTCTAAACTTTCGAAAACTAATCGAATCACGGAATCTCTATACCTGTCCTTTTTTACCGCGGCAAAATAGAGCGAGACGGGAGACATTCCGAATCGATTACACAAACAGACAGTTTAGAATATGTGGGCAGAAAATACATCACAAAAAATTGTGCTATTTGACTGTGGTCTTCGGTAAAGAGCTACCACCCCAGTTCATACGCTCCAAATACAAACCGCTGATGTCCGATATGCCCTCTCTTAACGTTTCTGTATGGTTAAATTCCATTGCCTCTTTAGCATAAAAAAAAATATTTCCATCAAGGTGTCTTCATTAATTTCATTCCCTCCATAGTGTTTTATAGAAAAAGCCGCAAGTCTAACACTAAAGCCGGTTTTATAAAAGGAATTCAACTGATCGCAGCACTTCAATGGTTTACCAGAGATGTAAGTCGTTTTAATTAGGCTTATGGAGGCAACGATATTGTTTTACTACTGGTCTGAATTCATCTAATCTTTATGGTAAAACTACGTTTTTTCTCACTTCTTTTGGTATTAATCTTCGATATCACAAAATAGGTACCTATTATAATGTATACATTCTCATAGCAATCGATCTTGCATTTGTTTGCTGGATTTGTTGTTGTATTGTAGAATCAAACTGTGGATGCGTGTAATCCACCGTGTGAACTAAATTAATTCTAATGAAAACAAATCCAAATCGGATGCTCCGTTGAGATATCAAGTAAAAACCGAGTACTTCCTATGTCCTACATAGCTAAAAAGCTTCATAAAAAAAGCCTTTCATTTAATCTAGCGAATAGCGTGATCAGTTCTAAGTTCAAATTTATTTTTGGATCAATCGGCGTATAGTATCATAAATAATCCAAGCATACAATTGAACTTCTCTATTATTGTCTATAACACTAGAAAAGCGTGTGTGGTATAGTAACATAAATATTTATTATTTCTATATCTAGCTCCCGTGGGTTCGCCCACGTCAGCCTAGCCCATTGACCTCAAACGAAACAGAAAGACGACAAAATCCAAAGTATTTCGTTTCATACGCTCACACTTTTGCTTTTCGTTATTTGAGTACTGCGGTTGTGGTAGCCATTTTGGTTTTTACCTCGAAAGCTTTGAGAGACAAAGGAGAGAGCCGTCATAAAGCCATAACTGTCATAAAAACATAATCATGTCCTCGACGAGGTGACAGCGATGTTGACACTCCCTTTTAGTCCTTTAATTACAATATTACACATATTTGGAGAAAAAAATTACTTATTGATGTCTTATGGTTTGAAATGTGGTCGCTGTTGTAGACCTCGAGAGATTCCCAAGCGTTTTAATATTGAAGTTAATATTAAAATTTAAATATAATAAATTATTTCTTAATCACGCTTAACTGTAGCTGAAAAACGCTTATTCAGAAATGGAGAACATTAGGTACTCCATTTTTTTTATGTTAAGACAGTAACCCTAAGGATCATTGTGTTTAATGTTTACATAAAAAACATACAAGCAAACATTTCTTACGTAATAACAAAGTAACCCAAAACAAAATTTATAATATCAAATTTTTCGAAGCGTCAATGGCGGATAACAAACGAGTTGGCGTTTTTAAGTTGTTATATTTTGTTTATACATTCAGAGAAGTAGTGAGCTTTCCATAAGAGTGCACAGAGCTTTTAGCACTATATTTACGTTAAACAAAAGTTATAATTATGTAATTCACATGCAAGATATTTAAGGATTCCCTCCATAAATAATAATAATATATTCATACATGTGTCGACCTCCTTGGTCGAGTGGTCTGTACGCCGGTCTTAAGGCGTCGCCATCTCGAGAGGTTCTGGTTTCGTTCCCCGGTGGGGGCAAATGTTTGGTTGATGAATTTTTAGGCATTTGTTCTTCAGTATTGGATGTTTATCTATTAAATATATTAATCCGTAATCTAATGTACGTAACACAAGCAGCATTAGTTGCTTAAAATGGCGCTAGTTGATAGGTGAATGTTAGAAGATATTATTTATTTAAACCTTCTAAAAAACAATTAATTTTAATAGAATAACAGTTCAGGATCACATTTGCATGCCGAACGTAGACAATACATTTACAAAGTCTTATTGAACACGGATAATGGTAAGCCGAACTCGTTCTAAGTAGCTTATGCAAAACATCCATAGACAACAAACTTCGTAGCTCGCTTCGTGAACGGGCAGGTCAACGCCCTCAATATGGCGCTAAAATAGAACTCAAGAATGCCCGCCATTTGAAATAACCTCGAAAATTGTTTCAAAACTCATAAACATTAATTCCATTGCCCTAATGCTTGATTTTCAAGTGGTTTAGAGAGTTACATTGATAGTTAAAATCGCGCGAGAGCGTAAACTTTTTTTTATGGCGAGGAAACAAAATATTCAGCCGTGTTTGGTCATTAATATGACTTAAACTGATTTTCTTTACAGAAAAACGTTTTTATTATTAAAATTTCGTATCGATGGATATGTTATGAGTATTTCGTATCAAAAGTATGTGCTTTTAAATAGGCGTGAAAAGGCAACTTATGGGCCTGCGTTTTTTCTGTTTCTCTAGTTGCTTTCGCATATTTGTTGAGCTTTTATAAAAAAAACTGTAACATAAAGTTTATTCTCTTCGAGTCATCAATAAATCCTGATCATTTCTGAATTGGAAAGCTGTTTATTCGATTGAGACGATTAAAATTTCATCCCTTCTTATATGGAGGTCAAAAACCTCATTCAATTGGTGTGGCAATGAAGGAATTTTAAGATGGCAGTCACATGCGGGCTTATTATTATTATTGTCGATTATCCGAAATGTGATTGTTATGAATGGGCTAGGTCTATTTAGGGTAAAAATATTAACTCCTTTAATTACCAGCTTAAGTATTTTCACATAAGTTGAACTTCATTTATAGACGCTAAAGAGAGCTGAACACAACCATAGAGCACGTGTGAATTTTTTTTAAATTTTTATAATGATGCCAGATGCTGCTCAATAATAGTTAATATCTTATAAAGATATTCAAATATATTCTAACTTTTTAGTGTAATTTCTTTAAAGACACATAAAAGCGACGACATAAAAATTTTAACACGATTTTAATGTGGTTTAAAGCTGTGTTTGAATTTGAAATTGGAAGAATTAACTGTGTCAAGAAGTTCGACGAAATAGAAGTCATAGAAAAGTTTCTTAGTAATTATGAATTTAAACTTCTTATTTTAGTTATTTTAGTTGTATTTCAAATACAATAGGTACTAACAAAATATGGAGCCTACAATACATGCAATCACGCCTGCAATCCCCGAAGGAGTAGATAGAGTCGTAGGAGCACTGTGTTCCTTAAGACCACATTTAGCCATACAAAAAATTGGGTTTGGTCAGATGAAAAATCGTGAAAGAGTAGTAACAAGTGGCTAGCTCATCGCCTACACAATCACAGAGCCAGTACCCAATACGGCCTTAGTCGTCTTTTACCACATGCTAGGCAGAAAAGCAGTTGGTTCATTCTTTTGACAATATTTCAATATACAGACTACAATATTTTAATGAAATTGGTTTTTAATCAAAAGACTGTCAATAATTCCATAAGCGTTAATTAAAAGTTACACGTCTTAATATTGGGTCATTACCTATAAAATTGATGTTTTTATTCTGTCTTAGTATTTTGTCTGTACTGTAACTATTAAGATTCAGAGTATTTCTAAAAAATAATTACCTCGTCTAAAAATAGACTATATTTTTGAGCTCTTTTGATTTGTTTTGATAATTTGTTGTAAGTTTAATTGTGTTAAAATTGGACACGGAGACAACTCCTTTTAAGTGCCTCCCGAATACATAATTTTATTTGCATTCACTTAACCCTCTATTGCATATGAGCCCATATATGGTATGGCGATTTTATTGTTGTTTTACTTGTAAATATATAATAACAAAGCAATTCCACATTCTTAAATCCATGTAGTGGTTTATTAGTAATAACAAAATGCAATAAGTTTGTCCATGGTTTGACGACATTTAGAAATAATGTCACTTTTGTGCGGGTAGTCGGTGAAACAAAAGAAGAGTGTCTGTGAGATATTTTTGAGTATCAAAAACCATAAAAAAACGTAAGTATTTGTACATAAAAAAAAAATATTTATAAAGTGAATACTATCTTCTTTATCTATCAAACATTACTTTCACACTTTTTACCTCTTTTCTATTCTTTTCACTCACTTTTATGTCGATACCATATATGGGCTCGTATGCAGTACGACGAAAATACGTTTGGACATATATGGTACCGTATGCATTCAGACTTAAGGTCATTAGGAATAAATAATTTTTCGTTTTCTTCCCGTTTATCTTGTAATCACACCTTCTTTGCTTTTGTATGGCAGAATGGACCCTGCTCGCTTTTATGGCAAAAACAAATACGCTAATCCTGTTCCGGGTGATGGTTTTGTTAGTGACGATGATGAGTTGGTTTCCGACAGCGAAGTATCCTCAATTCCTTTCCCAGCTAAAAGACCCCTTTTAATACTGGAAACTGATGAGGAAAGTTCAGATGAAGATAATGCCGGTACCCCCGTATTTTTAAAAATGATGAAACAAAGGTTACAGAGGCACCAAGACATTCCTTGAACCTTGAACTTTGTCAGAACAGACAACATTGGACATTGGCCTAAAAAAGGCCAACATTACATAGTATGTTCTATGAAACGATATACTAAATTAAAACGCTTAAAACGCAAAGTTTTTCTATGATACAATGGTAAAAAAACTGTCTCCATACATTCAACGACTAATAATAATAAATATTACTTTTGTAATATTTTAATATAATAAATATTATTTTATTTATTGATTTGTTACGTTTTTGTTTGACTGCATACGATACCATATATGTCCAAGCGAGTTTTTGTCTAAGTGCATACGAGCCCATATATGGTATCGCAGTTTTTTTTTCAACATTAAAACACATTTTAATATTTTTTCGATTTATTTGTCTTAATAATACCTAAATAAAGCAATATCCACAAAGAAAAAAAATTTTTTTCATCTCCTTAATAATTCATGCAGTAGAGGGTTAAAAACGATTAATAATTTTTATGAAGTGTGATATTACACATATTACTAAACCTTGTCTAATGATACATGCCAAATATTATTATCTCTGGATTTGTCGTTGTGAAGAAAACTGATAAAATGTTAGTATGGAAAATGCAGAATTCCCCAAAATCTCCATACAAAACACCTAATATTTAAAAAGGACCTAATATTTAAAAACTCTTTAAAGCAAAAATCATAGAATTCGTATTGAATGATACCTTTCAGAGAAAATGTACTAGCATTGAGTAGAGCAGGGGCAAGATTGATGGAATCGACAATTCCGTCTCTGAATCAGACATGTGGTATTTAGCAAATATATCTCGAACATAATAATAATAATAATAATAATAATAATAATAAAAACTTTATTGCCAATACTGTGTACAGTTTTGCAGTTGATCTTACAAAAAAATGGAAACAACAGTTTGTCCGTAACGGACATGCAATATTAAATATTACAATTTCAATGCCTTAAACCTAAACTTAACTAATGTCTATGATCAAAAAATTCAGCTAATGTGTAAAATACATTTGAAACCAACCAGGACTTTAGGGTTTTTTTAAATTTGAGCATATTTAGGCATTTTATTTCTATAGGTAAATTGTTAAATATTTTAATTCCTGTACAATATGCGCTCTTATAATACATATGATTATTAATTGTAGGTATAAGAAGATCATGTTTATATTTGCTACGTAGGTTTTGATGGTAATCTATCTTGTTTTTAAAAAAATCTTTATTTTCCTTAATAAATATGCAAATTTGAAAAATATATAGGCTAGTTAAGGTTAGGTAACCCTTCTCCTTAAAAATATTTCTAACAGTTTGATCTGAGTACATGTTATAGATGATTCTTAAGCATCTTTTCTGTAAAATAAAAACCGATTGCACGTTAACAGAATTACCCCAAAAAATTATACCGTAACTAAGTAATGGATAAATCTGACCGTAATATGCCGCTCTGGTAATCTGTCTGGATGTGGTTTCGGCAAGTACAGAAAGAGCATAACAATAACTGGATATCCTTTTGTTTAAGTTCATAACGTGTGATTTCCAATTCAAGTGAGCGTCTATATTCACTCCAAGAAAATGTATGTCGTCGACTTCATTTATTTGAGTGTTACTTTCAAATATATTTAAATAATAGGGACATGTTTTGTAATTTCGAAATTGGATTACTTTCGTTTTTGATAAATTAACGCTTAAATTTATTGTTTTTAGCCAATTTATAGTTTTTTTTAGTGTATCATTTATATTATTTTCGAAATCAATGCTATTTTTTAGAGTATCAGAAATAAAAATTGTTGCATCATCGGCGAACATTATACATAAGTTATCTACAGCGCTTGGTAACTGGTTTATGTATACAAGAAAAAGTAGAGGGCCAAGTATACTTCCCTGTGGTAAGCCTAATGTAACTTCAGCAGGTTTCGAATGTACTTCCTTAAATTGTTTTTTTACATTATCAAAATACTCAATTATTGTAACTTGTTGTCTTTTTGTTAAATAACTTTTTATTAGATTGTTTGCTAATCCTCGTATGCCCATATTATCCAACATATTAAGCAAAATATCGTGAACTACGCAGTCAAATGCCTTGGACATATCTAAGAAAAGACCAACACATCGTGATTTCAGGTTCAAAGATTCCCATACTTTTCCAAGAAATTTATAAATTGCAAGAGTAGTAGACTTGTTTTTTCTAAAACCAAATTGATTTGGACTTATTAAATTGTATTTGTTGAAAAAATCCAATAATCTATTATATATAATTTTTTCAAATATTTTGGAAAAATTAGACAATAACGCTATCGGTCTATAGTGATCAACATTCTGCTTACAACCTTTTTTGAATAATGGTTTTATTTTAGCTGTTTTTAGTTTATCTGGAAATACTCCGGTTTGCATCATTAAATTAAGAGTATATAAAAGAGGCTCATTTATGTACTCGAAAGAGTTTTTGATCACTTGAATTGGTATATTATCTAAACCACAACTTTTTTTATTTTTAAAACTCATTACGATTTTTCTTAATTCATCTACATTTATTGGTGTTAAAAATATGCTTTGTGTGTGTGCTGTTGAAAAAGCATGATATTTGCCTATATTGTTGTAAGTATTTGTGGTTACGAAGTGATTATTGAAAGTGTTTGCAATGTCATCAATATGGGTGATTTCATTATTTTTTAAATCCTTTATGCTATTAATTGTATTTTTGAATGTATTTTGGGAAGATGTTTGTCTGCTAATTAAATTCCAAGTAGCTTTATTAATATTAGTACTGCGTTGTATATATGTAATATTAGATTTTTGCTTAGCTAATCGAGTAGCAGATTTTAATATTTTACAATATTTTTTGTAGTACAGAATTAGGGATGATTTTTTTTCACGTAATATTTGTTTATGTAGATTCCTTTTTACTCTACACGCTATATGAATTCCTTTTGTTTGCCAATTTGCTTTTCTCTTTGAATACACTTTATGTTTTTCCATCGGTATACAGAGATTATATAATAAAGAAAAAATACTTATAAATGTATTATATGCAAGGTTTACATCATCATGCAAATAAACATCTGAAAAGCTTAACTGAGATATATAATGTACAAAAACCTCCATATATTTGTCCACCTTTCGTGCCTTAACAAACCAGTATTTTTCAGTCTTTTTATTACAATATGGCAATGTTATAAGTTGTGTGGAATGGTCAGATAGACCCAGATGCAAAACTTTGGAAGTGAAGGTTTTTATATTCGTTATGATGTTATCGATACAAGTTTCTGAGCGGAGCGTTATTCTAGTGGGTTCATTAATAGTTAGTTTCAAATTATATTTTCTTAAAGTATTTTTAAAGATAGTACATTTTTGACTGTTTTCAAGTATATTAATGTTAAAGTCGCCTGTTATAACGACCTTTTTCCTTGCATATCGGGAGCGGATGGTTATTTTATGCAATAGTAGTTGTAAAGCTTTGATAAACAAATCAAAATTTGAATCAGGTGTTCTGTAAATGCAAATTACAATGCAATTTGATTCTGGTAGTAGTATCCCACAACACTCAAAATTAAAATCCATACTCAAAGAATTTAAACATTGTAACAATTCAAAATTAATATTATTCCTCACGTAAATGCCAACTCCTCCTCTGGATTTATTTCTGCAATAAGAAGCAGCAATTTTATAATTTTTAATTTGTAATATATTTTCATTGTGACATTTAAGAAAAGTTTCACTAAAGCATAAAACATCTATATCACATGTTGTTAAAAACATTTCTATTTGACTGAGCTTTGATCTGATTCCTTGTATGTTTTGATGTAATATATTAAACATATTTATTTTATCTGGAGGATAATGAGCCGAAATATCTGTTTTTGTACGTGTATTATTTAAAGATACGAAAGGAATGTTTTTCCTTTTCCGTAAGTTTATCTAAATTTGAGTCTAGTACAGAATAATTTTTACCACTTATAAACAATTCGTTTCTAATGTCAAACATCAAAGCATCAGTATCATTCAATATTGTAGATAATCCGCGAATATTTATTTTACCATGATTCCTTGAAAACATATTATATGAGTACTCTAGATTTTTATTCGAATCTAGGATATAACAATATTCGTGAACTAAATTATCTTTATACAACAAATCATTAAATATTTCTACTCTTCTATTATAAATATTTGACTTATAACTATAGTTAAATGTCGGGACACATATTATTATATTTGTGTGCAATACAGTTAGAAGTGTCTCCCGCAGTTCTTGAACAATGTTAACATAATTTTTTGATGAATTAAAATCAGTATCTCCAATTAATATTACACAGAAATCATTTAATGTAAAGTCTTTAAGCTTAATGTGCAGTTCTTTCGTGAGTTCTTCTATGCCTGCTCCAGGCATACGGTAGTGACAACACATATTTTTGTCTGCAAAGTGTTGTCTCGCTTTGGATGAGGTTCTATTTTGGTTTAAGCTGCTAATTAAATAAAGTTTTGGTTTAATAATGGTTGAATTTGACGGCCTCACGTCATTCACAGACTGAGAATCACTTTTGTCTTCTGAGCTACGCATCTCGTTGTTGATCGAAACAGCGCCTTTTTGTTGCTCTCTGGGTATGTAAGTGTTTTCCGATGTTTTTTTTATCATTTGTGTTGTAGTCTTCTTTTTATTTGAATTACATCTTATCGGTGTAGACATGTATGGTCCTTTTAAAAAATTACTAGTACTGGTGTTGATATCATCTATGCTTACAGTTTTATATATTTTTATTATTTTTTCTTGTTCTTGAGTTTTCCTCAATAATTCAGAATTTATAACATTCAGATTGTCTATTTCATTGTGTGCAATAGTTAATTCATTATTTAATCTTTGAATCTCTAATTTTAAATCATCAATCAGGCTGCTACAGTTGTTAGTATCCGGTAAACTGCTATGTGTCTTGTTAAAGCTTTTTGTGCAGGGAGGCGTATCATCCATAGATAGATATGACTCTGCTAGCGTTAGGTCTGGTAGAGATATTCGGTTTCTATTTTTTCGAATAGTAACGTAATTTGAGTCATTTAGCGCGGTATTCTCCAAACCAATGGCTTCAAAGGAATTTTGTATATTATTGACATTATCTTCACCAGTACAAGGTACAACTGTACAAGGTACAAGCGTAACATGCTCAAAAACAGATGAACCAAATAAGAATCTTATTATTTTTTTATACTTATTAAGCACTAGCTGTTGCCCGCGACTTTGTCCGCGGTTACTAGAATTTTAACTTTCCCACGGGAACCCTTTATTTTCCGGAATAAAAATAATCTAAGATGTTGACCAGGGATATAAGGATTCATTGAAATCGGTCCAGCCATTTCGGAGATTAGCCCGTACAAACAGACAAATAGACGAACAGACAGAGAAACATTTTTTTTTTAAATATGGGAAATGTAGGAAACCGGAGAAAAACTTCTCCCGAAGGATAGCTACGGTGACAACTGACTTTAAATAATTTTGAAAGATTCTAAAAATAGACAGAAAATAAAAAAGGTAGAATAAAAGTAAGGAGTATTAAAACGGAATAAGGATCAGTTCTGCACAACGCCGTAATTATTTTAACCAACTGATCAACCTGACCACGGATGAAAAAACCTACCCTATACTTACAAAACTACCCGAAAGTCAAGTTCTGGGTAAGAAACCAGTCACTCAGAATCTTCGCCATTAGTTTTATTATTAATAATAACAATAAATGCAGAAACAACACATACAAATCCCGTATCTAGGTGTGAAGTCATCGAACAATCCACAATCTAATTTTAATCAAAACGTAATAGGCCGTGAACACACGTGAAACCATTAACCTATTTACCATGGGATTGTACAACAACTCTTTGAACACAAACCAACCAACATCATTTTTGCACTTTATGCTCTAGAAGATAGGGTTGAAAATCTATCAAGAAAATTTGACAAATTTGTTCTGTCTCATGTGCTGTTGACAGTACAAAGCTGTTGCTACTTCAACTGATTATAAACCTTAAAGTGCTTGAAATACATTGGTAAGTTGCTTGAAAAGTTTGGACAGTTTAAAGGCAGTGATTACACTATCACGTAAGCTTACATGTGTTTGAAAACTAGGTCTTATTGTAAGGAAATAAGATCTACGTTTAGTGGGTTGTGTACATTTCGTTTAATTATTACTTTCCATTGTAAGCTGATATTTTGATGGGTAATTTGGTTTATGCGTGATAAAGCTGAGTCCATTAATTCATAGATGAAGTAATTTAGTAGAAATGGTATTTTTAACAAGAATTTTATGGAAATATGGTCCCGTGTTGGTCCGGGACACAAGAAGAATGTACCAACTGCTTTTCTTGCCTAGCATGTCGTAAAAGGCGACTAAGGGCGTATTGGGTACTGGGTCTGTGATTGTGTAGGCGATGAGCTAGCCACTTGTTACCACTCTTTCACGATTTTTCATCTGACCAACCCCAATATTTATACGGCTAAATGTGGTCTTAAGGAACACAGTACTCCTTGGACTCTGCCTGCCCCTACAGGGATTACAGGCGTGTTTTTATGTATGTATGTCATCCATAGAAATAGCTGCTTAGCGGCTTGGTGAAGAGTGGACTATGGCAGTGGACTGCTTTTGTCTAGTCTCTGACTAATCCTTAGGGAATAACTGTCTCGATTATATATATGTATCGTCATCAGCCTATATACGTCCCACTGCTGGGACAAGCCTTCCTCATGGAGAAACACATGAGGAGTATGGGCCGAAACACCACCACGCACCCAATGCGGGTTGGTGGATAGAAACGGTCACAAATGCGACCGGGACCAACGGCTTAACGTGCCTTCCGGAGCACGGAGGAGCTCGAGATCACAAAGTCTTGGTCACCCATCCACGGCCTGACTATGGCGAAGGTTGCTTTGTTTTCAATCGAAGCCAAAGCGCACTGACCACTACGCCACCGAGCTCCTACACCAGCACCAAGCACCGAGCATATGTATGTATGTAGTCTAGGAAATAATTAGTGTCCACTGTATATACTTTTTGACACCAAACTCCTAGGTCTTCATGAAATTTTATGACACCTACATAAAGAGGAAAATCATGAAAACCAATGAACTGAATCTGAAATTTAAAGTAATTATTTTAGTTGTAAGGGAATGAATAAATGAAAAAAAAATAAAACATAATTTAAAGCAGTAGTGTCTTGGTCTTGATTTAATCATACTATGATTTACACGCAAGAAAATCTGAAAAAATTGTATGCAAATAGATTCTATCTAACAAATCCCAATAATAAAATATTTTTAAGCATGTTTACCTACCATACCGTAAATATACCCCTAATACCATTAAACTATCACGGTCTGTATCGGAGCTATTAATTTTCTAAATCACCTTTTGTTTATGCGGTAATAATTAACCTGTGGATAGATTTATAGCTATTTAAAGCGTCATAGAACGCGTTATCTCTAACAAGTTCTCGTTTGTCTATGGTAATAACTTTTTTTTCTGCTTTTATCGATAAAGAAGTGGAGATCAAGTATAAAGCCATACTATAGACGCATTATATTAAATAATGAATACGAAAAACAGTTAAAATTAATGGCAATATTTTTTGATTTGTAACGGGTTTTGTAATAAGAGAATCTCAGAAATGATTTAATATCTTAATTAAGACATGGTCATCGATGAAGTTGTCTTCATTAGACTAAATATTGCTGGGAACAGACCTTAAGGAAGAACCATAGAAAGTGTAGGGCACCACTCACTTCCTTCATTGTCACACTTTCATCCACAAACACACAATTCATCAATCTTTTCTCTGGTCATCCTCTCCCTACACAACCATCTACTTTCATATCCATACTCTCTTTTAGGTAATTCTGTCGGAGCTCGGTGGCGTAGTGGTTAGTACACTTTGGCTTTCTATTGAAAACAAAGCTACCTTCGCCATGGTCAGGCCGTCGATGGGTGACCAAAACTTTGTTATCTCGAGTTTCTCTGTGCTTCGGAAGGCACGATAAGCCGTTGGTACCGGTCACTATTGCGACAGTTTCTACCCACCAACCCGCATTGGGCCAGCGTTGTGGTGTTACGGTCCACACTCCTCATGTGTTTCTCCATGAGGAAGGCCTGTTCCCAGCAGTGGGTCGTATATAGGCAGGACAGGTGAACAGGAATTAATTTTTTCTATACATATTAAGATTCTTGTGTTTTTGCTTCAGCAATTACATTTTTATTGAGATTTTACAGTTTTTTTGTTAATTAAAAAACGCTAGCTTTATTATACCGCTACTTGAATTGAGATACAAATACAATTATGTGAATGTATTTCGTAATGTTTACGGGCAATAAAACTTTGTTTATTGTGTTTATCACTCGTTACGCATTGTAACAAGAAAACAAATGGTTTAACTTTGAATAAGAGCACGAAATAATTAGATTCATTCCATTTAAAAAGTAACTAGTATAAGTACATACTTAAAAAATATGTAGGTATTATAACAAATTTTTTTAGGACGATACTTTGAACAAAAAGGATATCAAACCCACCAAGTTTTAAACTAAATATGCTTTAAAAGTTACACTGTACGATGAAGAAAACTAATGCATTGCAGTTTCAAAATTAGAAACACTGAAGTAACAAGAATTCCAAATATCCAAAAAATAAGAAATCTCTACAGATAACGTAAGGATTAAGTTTCAACTCTTTTCTTTTTTTTTTTTTTTTTTTTTTAAATTCTCCCGTAGGGAAGGCAAAGGGAACAAAGCCCATACAGCCATGTCTGCAATATATATATCTTCAATAGTTTGCATTGAAATGCTAGTGTAATGCATTTCAATGCATCTTGGGAGAGTTTGGCGTCAATCGATCGATGGCAGACACTGTGGTGCTACTTGGATGAGGTGGATTACCACGATAAAAAACTCATCACTTTTCACACCACTTGGCGTTTATTTCGATAATCCTCCATATTGCACATCATCACAGACACTTATTACACAAAACTACACTGATTTTACATAACAATATCCACTCCGTACAATATTATAATTATCGAAATAAAAATCACGTCCGCCATAGTTGAATGCCGCCAAAACTCCTCTTTTCTTTTTATTACGACGTATTGTATATCAACCAATAAAGCCAGCCACCTAGAATCCGAAGCAAAGAGATTTCAATCAAAAAGTTTAAATCAATAAGAAAAGTTGTCTATGGCAGCTAAAGAAAGTAACGAACCATTCCAGAGAATTCAAATTCATTAATGGAACTAACCGCGCCTTATTTTGAATTAGGAAGGCAGGATGTACACTAGGTCCAACTAAATAATTATATACTTTTTTGTATCTTATCTTGTGACAGACTTTGAGATTCTTCTTTTCTTAATTGTTTTCGTACCTACCTATATCCAATTAATTCGTAATAAATGTTTGAAACGAATATTATTTTGCCGCATATGTAGGCACTAATTATTACTTACTACCATATAGGCTAACTAACTTGAAAGGCTGTATTAATTGCACTAGTATATTAACTTCACTTTAAAAATATTCTTAAAATTAAATCACTTCTTAATCATTAATAATGTTAATTACTTTGGAAAAAAATCTACATCATCACCAGCATTTGGCCGTATAGCTTGACCATACTCTGGGTAAACGTTAAGAAACGAAAAAAGATAAGCATGAACTAGCCGATAATCATATAAGCCGCTTGGTTCTTATCTTCCACTGCCTGATACTTACTACCTCAAGGTCTTGTCGTATTATGACAATATTAACTATACACACCATAAATAATTAACAAAAATACCGCACCCAGTGTCCCCCAGCCTAACACCATACGGTAGCCCAACAAGCGGGAACAATTTACCAAATTCCCGCTCCCATATTGTTTTAGTTAGAGGGTTATTAACCCGACGTAGGGTTGTGCCGATTTAAAATTAGAATCGATAATGTTAACACATTGAAAAAGTTTAGTTTAAATATACAAATGCTAAACACGTTTTGTTTGAGGAGAACAAGTTACAGTTCTTTGAATGTTGAAAATGATAATATTATTTTAATATATCGCATACTTTTGTCCTATAAGGGTTTAAAATAGACACAAATAGCAATTAATAGGCCAGCATGGTGGAGGTTGTTTTATTTTTCCCGTGATTTCCGCATAAAGGACTTATCTATTGCAAACCATAGGTGTAAGTAATTTGAGGTAATTTTTTTAAATAAAAGATGCTTACTTTACATGTAAAGTAATAATCACCACATTGCTATAAGTAATATAATTAATATAAACTTCGCATAAGCCCAAATAAATTAATTCAAGGATTTCCAGTTAATTAACTTGTTTAATTAAGTTACTATACAAATAAGACAAGTTACGAACATGAGCAAATAACTTAATTAATTTATTTTTTAACACATGCACTCAAGATGTGAGTCATTGGTTTAAAAGCAGATATTATGACTAGTAAATAATTACACACAAGTAAATGACATACTATTGGTATGCCATCAGTAGTTAAACAAGGTACAGGTATATCTCGAACAGGAATGTTTCGAAGGCTATGATAAATTGTTCGATAAATTTCCGTGGTTATTGTCGATTTATTGTTCATTAAGGAATGTCATTGCATTAAGTATTATGGTACAGTTTCCTTAATTCTTTACGGGTTTCAATTTTCGCGAAATGTAGGAAGATAGTGCGACCTAATGATTATTTAATTGGATTGTGTTATGTTTTTCATTTTATTATTTCCGTGTTTGTAAGTCTTGTGAAAGCGAAATCCGCGCTTTATTAGATACCGTAATTCAAGTTACATAGCACTCAAAGTTATTATTATATCAACTTTTTTGTAAAAATATGGCAATGAACTGAGCCTTATAAATACTTATATCATTGTGTTACATACGTTATTAAAATATTGACTCAAATAATTTATTTAATCTGGGCATTTTGCTTACCATTGTTATGTAGTATAATCACATATTTTGGGTAAAAATAAGATCTAAAGGTAGTTGTAAAGTTAGCATTATGCGTAATGAAATTAGCTGTTAAAGACTATTTTATTGGTTTATTAGCTTCACTGTAAGCTGCACTCGTGCGACCATAACTCTTATAAATATGACAAAACTATTTATTTTCCATTAATCAAATATATTAAGATTAGTCGTATAGCCCCTTTACTTCGAAATCTTCGTTGAACAGCAAATAGGTTTTTGGTTTTGAAATGTCACCACCAAATATCAAGCCACAATGGCATCTAAACGCCACAACAAATTGCTATTTTATTACGGTACTTTCGTGTGATGTTAAATTTAGACACATCCCTAACAAAAGGGCGAGAAAACCACCATGAAAAGTTATTCAAAATTAATTGTAGCCCTTAAGGCAAGGTCACAGGGTTGAAATTAACTAAGTCAGTTGATTCGTTAAAATTGTGAAGTGTAAAACAGGCGGCAGCAGAATCACGTTGTCAATCGTTAGAAGCCGTGTATTTTAGGGAATCAATTAAATTAATTGATTTCACAGATGCACTGCTCGATTCGAAGAAACGTCGAGTCATTGTTACTGCACTAGTTGCAGCTTAATGTTGGAACTGTAGTCGATGGCTTTTAAGTCGTTCGAATTTCAAACAGACCAAAATATTTTGTTTTTCTTCTTTTTTCTTCTTCTTTGGTGGCCTCGTACCTACATTCAGCCAACGTCTATATATATTTTCTTTGTTGTTTATCATTAAAATGTTGGACAAGGAATTTGCCTTGCATTTTAATGCAAGTATAGGAGAGTTTGAATGTCAAAATGAATGGGTAGGTAGTGACTGTCAAATCATTTATTGTGCTCGCAATAATATATTGTTGTTGTTGAGCTTTGATAGTTTTTTTTGATTTAACGACTCTTGCCTGCTTAACTCATAAACGCTTTTTAAGTTTAAGGGCGTCTGGCGGGAAATTTAAATAGTGATTTAAGATTCGATTTAGTAATTTTTTGACAATTCTAATATGGCTGAAATGTAAAAAAAATGACAAAATCGAGTTTTAAATCTAGGTTTAATTTTGTTGAAGTCTTAGGTCCGACTTCAAACAATGTTCAGGAAATATGCCTTTAAAAAAACTCTATACAAGGAAAAGTATGCTGACTAACAAAATGGGGGACGAAAAACAGCTGTTATTTTTTGATGCAATTTCTACCAAACGGGCTTTCAATGTGAAAGATACATACTGATTAAAACTGTTATATGAATAATGAAATCTTAAGCATTGCTTAAAGTTAAAATTAGTTGATTAGATAAATAATGCTTAAGTAGTTGATTAACGTGTTTTTATGAATAAGCGTGTAATAAGCATCTCTCTATCTCTTCAATCGGTCCCTCATTGCTGAGGATCGTGACTCCGTTTGAATAAGCATCTAAGAACCCCAAAAGAAACTTAAAAACAAACCCTAATTTTAAGAAATACTTAATTTTTGTAGCGTTCTAATTTTCAATGTAATATTTAGCTGCAAATAGAACGTTTATGTTGTGTACTAGTTTTAAAAAAAGAACCAGCTTCTTAAATATTATCAATTTGATCTGACTAAAGAGATTTAGACTTTAATAAATAGTGTAAAGCGTGATTATTCCTAGTATTGTTATTCAGGTGAGTAGTTCCTGGCAGTTTCCCAACATGTCGCTGCACAATAAGCGGAATTTGTGAAAAATTACCATTCTAAATTTGAATCTGTACAAATTATTTTTTCTAGCAAATTAGGTCAATGCCCTCATTTTTTATTAAACGATGTTTGTTCTATTTAATTTTGAATTTACGATGTTTTGAATATGGAATGGTAGTATTTATATTTTTTAGATAAACTAGAGACAATAATAGGCAGTTTTAGTGCCGGTTTTACCACCGGATAACAACTATTCAGTAGAAAAATTTTAACTTGTATGGGATTGTCAGTTTATTTATCAGGAACTTATCAGGAGGTGGTGAAATCGACGCTTAATTCTTAATAGCTTAATATTGCAGAATAAAGAAGTTGAACAATGTCTATAAAATAGTAAATCATTTTAACCTTCGTTATTTATTATTACCGCACGATTATAGCTTCTGTAAACCAACATACTAGTTGGTTTACCAAGAATCCTTACTACAGTATATTCATACACAAGGACTCCAATCAGTATTACGACTTACCCATGTATCGACACCTGCATAACTTAGATACAATCTAACTAAATCATCTAGACCCGTCCATCAATAGACAGCACATGAAGAATAAGCTCTCCTAAAACTAGTGTGCCTAACCAATTGAACAAGATCTGTCATGACCTTAGTTTGCACAAGTAGGTAGAGGTCTAGGCAATTTGGAAGCAATTCAACAAATTTAATTAGACACGCCGCTTGTTGTCCAATAAAGGAGCTGCAAGGTGTCTTTAAAATGGTAATTTAACAAAATTAAAAGGGTCTCCGTGCTGGTACGTTTACTTCTAGATGTGGGGTCTTGGTAAACTGATTTCTAGGCATATGATAATTGCGCGCACGCATAGAATAGTGATGAAATGCTTTCATTGAGTAACGTAAGCTGTCATCATTAATATGCGGGGAAGGCGTTGGGAAATGTTCAAGTGAATTTGTCATATTGCCTACGCATTGAAATGGCATACCATACCACGATAGACGAGGTAGGTACAGAATACAAAAGTAAAGAAATAAGCTTAATTCACAAAGTACTTTTTTAAACGCTAAAACACTAGAGTGAACACTTATATTAGGTTCTTACCTATGAAATTGGTGTTTTGTATGGAGATTTTGGGGATGTCTGCATTTTACATACTATCATTTTATCAGTTTTCTTCACAACGATAAATCCAGAGATAATAATATTTGGCATGTATCATAAGACAAGCTTTAGCAATATGTGGATGAACACGCTTGATAAAAATTATTCATCGTTTTTATGTTAATGCAAATCAAATGATGTATTCGGGAGGCAGTTAAAAATAATTGTCTTTGTGTCTAATTTTAACACAATTAAACTTCCAAAAAAATATCAAATTAAATAATACGAGCTCAAATATATGGTCTATTTTTAGAAGAGGCAATTATTTTATAAGAATGTTCTGAAACCCAATATTTGCTGAAGGTATCCTACTAATGTTAGAAGTTAAGAAAAAAGAAGGAATTGCGAATGAAAATTACGAGATAAAAAGAAGTGAATGTTTAGCTGAAGAGTGACAGAGGTAAAAAGAGAAAGAATGTTGTGCAGAACGTGAAAAGGATTAGAAGAAATGAATCGAATCATGTTGAGCAAATGAATTTAAGAGTTTCCCAACTTTTTAATACCAACAGCATCCAAAGATCCAAACAACACCAGATATAACCTGCAGCTTTTTATGTGTTTAAGGTACAGAACACACAGATGGTTCGTGTTTTTTAAAAAGAAACAAAGTGGGACATGGCCAGAGGAGAGCGCAATATCAGAAAAGAGTCGCTAATACAGGTATAGCACCTCGTTACAGGTGGTTGAATTGGCACCTTTTGAGAAAACGCGGTCGATGGCTTGATGGTAGACCTCAACTCAGCTGTGGGTCAGATCGAGGTCGAGAGCAACCCCATTTTATTTAAAACAATCCTCCGCACACTTTCTAATTACCTACCATTAATAGGCGTGGAAAGACATTATTTTAGGTATTAACCATGTTTTCATATCTGACTGACCTCCAGAAATCATTGTCTTACCTGTAACAAAAATAAAATAGAACTTAGTTATACGTATATAAATACATATAATCACGACTCTTATCCCCTAAGGGTTAGTCAGAGACTAGGCAAAAGGATCGCAAAAGCAGTCCACTGCCATAGTCCGCGCTTCACCAAGCAGTGACTGCACTCAGCGTGACAGGTGGTGAGCCCGTCGCCGCTACAAGCTATTGGATAGCTATGCAGTTCTTAGTCCATTAGTCACCTTAGTTATGTATACAAGAAAAATAAAGAGTACAACCTTATTTATGGCTCAACTAAAAAAATAAATGGAACCTACTTAAGGCCGAATGATTTCATTCATGAGCAATTGTTGATTACAACACCTAATTACCTTGTGGAGTGCTGTGAGAAATACAAACAGTTTTTGTGTGGGTGTGTTTGCTAAATTGTAGTGAGGGGAGTTTAGTGTTAGGTTGCGAAACCATTCGGCATTTTTTTATATACATATCTACAGACATTAGGGGTAAATAATATGATAATACCAATCCCCTTTAGGGTGAGAAATGTTACCCATGATATGTTTTAATAGAATCCGCTAAACTCCCAAGCACTCGAGAGATTTATCTGTGTCTACTATATTTTCTAATTGGTATTATGAATTGTGTAGTGAAGTTACAAATGAATAATAAAAGTTTTAATGAAAAAGTTTCTTTCTCATTTGCGCAATTAAAATGTTGTTAAGAGTTTGTTTATGAAAAAGGTTTTTTATGAATTTAAGAAGGAACTTGGTACCCTGCGTTACTAATTTGAACTCTCACCGCCTTTCTGACATCGCATTATTTATTATATTTGCGATAGTTAGTTACATTTATACATTTCCTAAAGTTATTCCTTCACACCGGATTTTGCTCAATCGTCCAGTTGAGGCCATAACCCGTTAGATCTACGTATTGTACACTATGGTGTTTTAAATACAAACCATAAAACATGAAGCCAACCCATGAATAGACATGAATCACAATGATTTATTATTGTTGTAAAACATTCAAAGATTTGCGTTTTACTGTCGAAATATGTGTAAACATCGAAATGATGATTAAACATATAAGTAAGTCATGAGTATAACCAAGAATAATCTTAGTTCTGGTGTGTCATAAACTTTCTCTAGCAAGAATTAAGAAGATAATGGTCGCAGAAAAGTCAATGTCCCTATAGTATTGATTTATCAACAAGAAAACCTGAAAATTAGAAATCAGCTAAAGGAAATTTTTGGAACTGCTTTTTACATTGTTTTATTTTTGTTTATGTGCAATAAAAGAGTTTAAAGAGTTTAAATATTTGAAATTTTAAATTTAGAACGTTATATTCTCTATGATGAAAAGAAGCAAAAACAATCTAAAAAAAGAATCTTATTCAAATTAAAACCACGATCATTCGTTTTTCAATGTTACACAACTGTCATTGTTTATTTATTTATGACATGGGATTAGTGACACCTCTTCAAAGGCCACGCACAATTACTAAATATGACTCCATGCTTACGCAATGCGTTAGCCTCGGCAGCCATAACAGTCAAAATATTTTGAACTATTCTTAGAGATGACTAACTTCTTTGATCACTGATAATTTGAGATGAGATGATTTAGTTTAAAAATAAAATATTAGTAAGCTGTCGAGGTTCATAGCCAATTTCATCATTGACATCATCAGCCTATGTTCGTCCTATGCTGGACATAGGTTCTCATTCTGTCCACTCCCGCCACCTTATGAATATCGGCATCCCATCTTGTTACAGGGCGTCCCACGCTTCGTTTGCCGAGTAGCTGTCTCCACTCAAAAACTTTACCAGCGGCCATCAAGTCTACGGTAGACGTGACCAGCCCACTGCCACTTCTTAACGTATTTAGTATAAATGCCAATAGAACTATGCGGATCTAATGCAAATTGGAGAGAGAGAGAGAGTTGTAATAGCAAATGGAGACGCACTTAATTATTTTAAAAGTACCTAGGAACTCGAGACTCAAAATTATGGACACCCATTTAAGATCCAACACTCCATCCACGGGAGCTGTTCATTTGCTTGATTATTCCGATAAATTTTCGCATTCCAGCTTCAATTGTATCTAGTATAATTGGTTATTATACCTGCTGCAACATAGAGTGTACTGTAATCATCTAAATTAAAGAGTGTATAACTTTAATTTAAATTTCTCCCATGTTTTAGTATTTTTTTTTAAATTGCTTATTTCGAGATGTTTGTAAAAACTATGTATCTCAGACATGAAATTATGAATGGAACTTCACGTTTTTAAGATATTAATATTGGGTCCTTACCTATGAAATTGGTGTTTTTATTCTGTCTTAGCAATTTGTCCGTAACTATTAAGTTTCAGAACATTCTTATAAAATAATTGCCTCTTCTAAAAATTGACCATATATTTGAGCTCATATTATTTAATTTGATAATTTTTTGTAAGTTTAATTGTGTTAAAATTAGACACAAAGACAATTATTTTAAACTGCCTCCCGAATACATCATTTGATTTGCATTAACATAAAAACGATGAATAATTTTTATCAAGCGTGTTCACACACATATTGCTAAAGCTTGTCTAATGATACATGCCAAATATTATTATCTCTGGATTTGTCATTGTGAAGAAAACTGATAAAATGTTAGTATGTAAAATGCAGACATCCCCAAAATCTCCACACAAAACACCAATTTCATAGGTAAGGACCCAATATTAATATCTTATTATATTTTTGTATAATATTTTTTGCGTCGGAAAAGTTCTCGAGTGGCGACCACGTACTGGGAGGCGCAACGTAGTGAGGTCCCCAACGAGGTGGACCGACGATCTGGTGAAGGTCGCAGGAAGTCGCTGGATGCGGGCAGAGCACCACCGGTCGTTGTGGAGATTATTGGGGGGGCCTATGTCCAGCAGTGGACGACAATAGGCTGATAGATAGATATTTTTTGAAAAAAAAAGCCCAGTAAAAGGAAAAAAATATATATTTCGTCATATTACTTCCCACTAATAATAAAAACACGAGATAACACAATACCATCGTGCTTAGTTATATCCCCTCGTAAATAGACAGACAGTGTCAACACCTTTCGCCAGATATGTTAAAATTCCTACGTAATATGCGAGCCTGCTGCTAAACCTATTTTAAACTTAAGTTAACTATCATAATAATAATATTTATTGAACCATACATCCACTCATGAATATTAAACATATTGACGCTTTCAAACTTATTAAACTTCTAAACAATAAATTATGAATGCAAATTTATTCCGATGGTATTGATAAATCATTTGGTGTGCATATATTTGCACAATTATTCAATCATTTTAATTTTTCTTCAACGAGAAATATTTTCAAATTGTTTTTTGTTCTTATACCACTATCTCCCTTCTTACTAAGGAGCACGCGTCTCGGATTTTGGACCCAATAACCCCTTTGACGTTAATGATTGCATATCCAGACTAAGAATTAATTTTTTTATTCATTTATTAAGGAAACATACAGCTTTTTTATTTTACATATAAACAATTCATTAAGAATAGTACGATAGCGTCTAAAGTCTCCACTGCTAACTTATACAAAAACAATAGTTGATAAAAACAACAGTGTGATCAGAATTCATGACAATATAAAATAAGTTTGTACGGAGGAACCATAAAACAAAATTTCGAATTTTAGATACTAGTATTAGTGGCCTTTAAAAGGCTACGAAAATGAGAAATTTCATTTCTATGGTACATACATACGTATTCTCTAAAACCTACAACATGGCTTCATTCAAGAGGCATGAAAAGACACTATCTCCTTCATGCTTAACTTGGTTAGCCTGGCTAAGAATTTTTCCAAAAAAAACTGCCAAGTGGAGCTAAATTTTATGAACCTTTGTTCTATGCTTAAGATTTTTTTTTTTTGCTGTAAATTTACAATCTAAATTTTTTATGAAAACATTTCGCAATCAAAAACAAAAAGCAACGAAATAATTCCCTAACATTATACACGACCTACTTCATTGGAAATAATGAAATCGTTCAACAAAAACAAACGCCTGGTTTAAAAATCGAATTACGAAAACAGATGTTTTATCAAATTACAATGTCCAAACAACCTGAGATCGGTGCAGTAACAAATTACAAATGGAAAGAGGTCAGTTTAGTCTGGTCACTCGCGTTCTATTTACAAATTTGTATTTGATTGGAAATAGGTTTTTGGGTTGGAACCGTGTCAGTATGTAAAGTCTGGATAGTCGCTGCGCTTATTACGAAGTATCATTGCAATATAAGCATAATATTTGTGAATTCTTCGAAATGTATTCTAACCTACTTAGTGTTTCGCAACTGTGAGCTTTGCGTATGAATGGTATGATTATATTTTATATTTTTATTGCGACTTCATTACACTTGGGCTTTTAATATTAGGATAATTATTACCTTTTGTTTATAGAACTAGATATCTTTACCCTTGGGTTGTTCCTTAAACACAGAATTCATCTAGGCGACTGTAGTAATCCATCAAGTGAGTAGTCTGCCTTTAAATTCAAATACTTACAGCCGTTTCTACCCACATTGAGCCAGCGTGGTGTTACGGCCCAATACTTCTCATGTTTCTCCATGAAGGCCTGTGCCCAGTGGGACGTATATAAGCTGAAGACGACGATGAAGAATACAAGCAATGTTGGCAGAAACCAGTAAGATAGACTTTCCGCAAGCGCAATACATACCGTCCTGATAAAACCTTATTTGCTATGTAGGGTCTCTAAATTTGTCCTTTTTCGTATTTTTTATTCTACACTTAGGTTGGATATGAAATTAGAAGCATACAGCCAGCCAGTTCCATTTCTAAATATATACCACACTTAAAAGGCAAAGGAGTTGTTATTTTTTTTTATGAAGTCCATTTTATCCTTTAAACGGGTTGCCAAATACGAGCGTGGAAATTCGTTCAATGTCGTCTAGGTAAAAAAGGATAGATACAATTTACAGCTTTGTACCAAATGAACCATAAGCTCTTTTACCACCCTAGACCTATAAAAAATGATACAAAACACCGTATAAAAAGGTGCACTCATAAATATTAAATGCTACTAAACCCTTGCAATTTCATACCCCATTGGTTTTGAGACCAGGTGCGAAAATAACATAAATTAGATCTGCAAATGATGTTAATTTATATGGAGTACTTTTGATACTATTATTTATAGCTGCAGTAAGTATTGTTGCGACTCCTTCTAAATTCAACGCGGTTATTTCTTTTGTGGTCGAAGTTTCAAGTGAGCCAATTGTTTGATACAAATAATGGCCACGGTGATCCATTGTCATTTAAAATATACATTAGATATTTTTCATATAAAATAATCATAATCATATCATTTCATCATATTATCATCATTTTTCATTTAATTCATTGTAGGTATTTGACTGTATTAATTGATTAAATAGGTATATAAGTGTTGCTGTGCCCGACAGGGTCCATGATGTTTGTCAGAATATAAGATCTCATTGTTCTACATTATGGTCTGCAATAAATGTTTGACTTTGATTTAATGTTAATAAGCTCTTATAAAAATCACGTCCACCATAGTTGAATGGCGCCAAAATCTCTATTTTTCTTTAGTTGTTGTAAAATTCTCCCATGTAGGGAAGGCAAAGGGAACAGAGCCCATACAGCCAAGTCTTCAGTATATATTTCTTCAGTAGTTTGCATTGAAATGCATTTCAATGAAAACGCGGAGCTTTCGGTTTATAAATCAACTAGCATTTGTCCGCGACTTCGTCCGTGTAGAATAGGTACTTTGAGATAGTGTGATGGTATGTAGCCATTCTCAAAAATACGCTATTCAACACTGAAAGATTTATTCAAATTGGAACAGTAGCCTCAATTGGTGAAAATTAACTCCTACTCTATTATTAGAAGCAAAGTTCATAGTGGCGTTAATTTGTCTTTCATTTTTCTAGGAGGCGTAATTTTTTTTAACATTTATGGCATGGCACCCTTTCCCATGGGAATATCGGAATAAAAGGTAGTCTGTGTTCTTTCTCAGACTTTAGACTATCTGTGTACAAAATTTCGGTTAAATTGGTTCAGTAGTGTTGACGTGAAAGCGAGACAGACAGACACAATTACTTTCGCATTTATAATAATCAACAATAATGTTATCCACATAATACAAAGCCTCAATGTATTAAGAACAGAGCATTTCGAGACACATAATTATTAATTAGTGTTACAAGATACACGATCTTAAAATTAACTCGAGAATTTTATCCCAGTTCTCGATACTAGTTGTCGTATTCGATCACGACTAGAACAAATCGAGTGACATCAAAGTCTGATATTAATAGAATGCACCGCTTTCCGGCCGTAGACAAGATAGAATGTTTTGGATTCGCGCCAACGCGGACATGGTGCTAGTCTATGGAAATAGATTAGGGTTGATTTTATGATTGTCTTTGGTTTTTTTCGTGGTGTCTCCTTTTTTGGTGTCTGAAGTTCAGTGCCACGAGGAAGTTGTGATGGACAGGCGGACATATTTAAAATCGACAGAATAATAATATAAGATGTCGAATTGCTGAAAAGCTCACCAGTCAAAACTAAACTTATATGTATTGACTATAAATTACTAAATTACACAAACAATAATTTAAAAAAAATATGGTATAAACATAAAATATGATAGAATATACTTTTTATTAATTGAAAATAATATTGGGTCCTTACCTATGAAACTGGCGTTTGTTTTCTCTCTTAGTATTTTGTCTGTAACTATTATGTTTCAGAATATTCTTAAAAAATAAAACCCTCCTCTAAAATAAGACCACACTTTTGAGCTTTTTTGTTTTGTTTTGATAATTTGTTGTAAGTTTAATTGTGTTAAAATTAGAAACGAAGACAACTCTTTTTAAGTTCCTCCCGAATACATCATTTGATTTGCATTTACTTACAAACTTGCAAACGATAAACAATTTTAATGAAGAGTGATATCACACATATAGCTAAAGCTTGTCTAATGATACGTGCCAAAAATTATTATCTCTGGATTTGTCATTGTGAAGAAATCTGAAAAAATGTTAGTATGGAAAATGCAGACTTCCCCAAAATCTCCATACAAAACACCAATTTCATAGGTAAGGACCTAATAGTTCAATTAGAAATAGTAGTATATAACATAATTTTTGATAAAAATGAAGCCCTAAGAAATTTTATATTAAAAACTACAGCAAAACAAACATCATAGCAAATCGTCTAAAATGTAGACTAGGCAACGAAAAAAACTTTTAAAACACAGAAACCAGAAACATTTCGAAATGATGACTCAAATTCTGTGAATGAAATTTATTGTGTTTCTCGTAAAAACATTGCGGGAACTGCATTGGCCCAGATTCGAGTCACAACGATGCCGATATTTCGGGAGATGAGTGAGGGGTTTTAATAAAAAATATCTATTACTGTTCGTACGTGATTTGCCTCATAGCTTGTTTGGCAAACAGTCTAACATCGATATTCCTGTTGTTAGGTTCCCTAATTGTATTCTTGCGCGTTTTCTTGTATTATTTCAACGAAATAAAATTGTAGCTCACAAAAAAATGACCTTGTACAGTAACACTTTGAAGATTATAAATCAACATAACATATCATCACGCCTCTATCCCCGAAGGGGTAGGCAGAGATGTTAAATATGCACATTTCGAAAGATATATGGGTAGCCATGTAACAGGTGGCGAGGCCGCCCGCTGCATGGCAAAAGGCTCTGTATGACTGTATGTAAGTTTTTATTCAAAATCAGTGATGGTGGCTGTGGGATCGAACATGCGAGTCCCGCTGGCTCTGTGTCCGTGCCCCGTCCGTCTCAACTCGGCTACAGCTGCCTTAGATTAGATATTTATTTATTTATTTGCACTTGATTGAGGTACATATACATTATAGGTTCTTATATAATAACAGTTAAAGAGCTCATCTCATTCAGCCGACAATGGTGGCATGCAAATGGATATACAATTAATAATAGGTATACAAAAGGATCAAAGGATTGTTTATAAATTTTAAAATGTCAAATTACAAATATTTTCTTTAGACTAGTTAACAAGTACATTGTATCAATTATAAGTATTTAAAATGTCTAATTACAAATTGTCAAATTACTGATTAGAAAAAACTATGCCAAATTATATTTTAACACAAAACAGTACAAGCACTACAGTGTTTGTGCTCTAAAAATTTCTGGACTGTAAAAAAGTGTGTGAGATAAGCCATTTGTATGATTTATTTGAAAAAATCTTAATATTGAGTTCCTTCATACGCTCAGGCACACGGTTGTAAATAATAAAGCACATCCAGTAGCAGTTTCTTTGATAACGAGCACTTTTTGGAACAGTGGACGTTACTAACCTATTTCCGTTCCTAGTGTTTCTAGGATACATATCTTTAGCCATTTTGAAATAATGGATGTTTAGCTTGACAAATTTTGCAATTTCGAATATAAATAAACAGGGCAATGGTAAAATGTTTAAGGAACGAAACAAAGGCGCGCATGGTTCATCTGGTGCTGTACCACATATTGCCCGAATACATTTTTTTGGTGCGATAAATGTTTTATTTATTTCAGTACTATTTCCCCAAATGACAAGACCATATCTTAGAGTAGATTCTATGTAAGCAAAGTATGCTTTAAGGGCAGCGCTTTTTGGCGATATAACTAAATCCGTGTGTTGTGTTGAAAAAATTTTGTGTGCAAAGAGGTTGCAGTTCAGTACGTGTGGAGTACCGTGCTTGCCAGTATGATTTCTTAACATATCATATTCCATATCATGTCATAATCTTATCATTCCAAATATCTACAAATTAGTTTAGATATTTTTACGTCGGTATCACCACCTCCGGTATTTGATAAATTAACTGATAAAATTCCACGCGAATCTTTTCTATTGTGAATTTATTTGTTGGATAGTGACTATTGCAAGTTTCAACATTTAAAGTAAACGCAGGTATTGAGCGGGAGTCAAAAATGTGCAGGTATAACAGAGGTAAGTAATATTATTGCAGTTTTATACTATCACAGGTAGGCTTTTCTTACAAAGCTAGACTTTTATGAAAGACCAATTAATAACCGTTTCATAAAAGTAAACTTTAAAGTAAGTTATAAAGTACCTAGTATTACGGCAAGTACTCCGCATGTGGGTCTCCATGTAAGAAGATCTGCATAGGAAGACCCAGTAGTGGGAAATATATAGATGATGTCATCCTAAGCATCCTCAAAAAGCTTTAGAATTCAAGGTCAAAGAAATAAATCTATATTCCATTAACGCCCATCTATTTGAAGCATCTATAAATCACTGGTGCATTCAATGGTGACATTAAGAGCGTGGCTTATAATAAACTAGATACCAATATCAAGTGCTCGGTGACATTTGAGATAGTAGGCACGTGTCGTGGCAGATGGTTCTGTGACGTCATGTTTAGATTATTCCTTTTCATAAAAGTATTATGAATATCGCTTGCCTCATATTGTGCTCGGAGTATGTCAACAAGGTAGCCTACTCTTGAACGCAATACCGATCGATCGACATTGAGATTGTGATGTTTCTTACTCTTCTGTGAGACACTAGGGCCGTGAATGGGTTCTAATTATGCGAATATTGAGTGACTTAAATGACATTGAGCTTAGCTGAAATTAGTACTCTCGTACCGCCTCTCTAGTCTCGGCATTTTGAGATATTGGATTGTGTTATTATTGAGTTTTAATTGAGATTGCGTTCGAGAGTAGGCTAACTGGTTTGGCGAAATGTGGGTGATTTACACCTCTTCCTACCCCTTCAGGGAAGGAGGCGTAATGATGATAATATGTTATGTTATAAAAAGCCCAGCAAATGAGGCCTTTGTGGCTGAATGGCTTGTAAGCCAGTTTCAAGGTCACTGACTCAGATGTCCGGCTTAGGAGTCCTAGTGGGGGTAGATGTTATATGCAATGCGTATAATCTGTAATATTTAGAGATATCATATTGTATTTTATCTGTTTATCCATATCACGAGCCTAAATGCTGCTTACTTTACGATTTGAATTAGACAGTAGATGAGAATGTAAATTCTTTATTCAGCTAAGGCCACAGAAAAGACCTGACCACTTGATGGCATCTAAGGGCCAGGCCACAACACTGCGTTGCGGCGTCGTGTCGCAAAAACAACATCGCACAGAAATGTGATGCGATGCCGTAACGCAAAAATTTCATCGGATTCGACATCTTACGCATCAGAATATTTTCACAGTGCGTTCTGCCGCGTCGTAGATTTTTACGATACGATGCCGCAACGCAGTGTTGTGGCCTGGCCCTAAGGTATCTGTTTATTCCAGAATTCGTGTTCTAGGTAGAAAGATTAAGGAGATCTCTCAACTCAAGGGGCAGAACAAAAAAACGCAAAATCATCATTACCATCAAAAATCGCGGCGCGATCGAATCGACAAGATCTACGGGAATCAATGTTGCTGCAGCCGCTATAGTGCGGGTTTCCATATAAACCTGTAAAAATATTTTCCTTGGCACGACGCGTTTTCTTATCAGTGCGGTTTAATCTTAGAGAAAATCATCTTCGCACTTATAATAAAGAAATGCGAAAGGGATGAAAAATAAATATTTCATTCTGTTCTGGATTTTTTGATCGCAAGTGGCGACTCGCAACTACTTTAGTAGCTGTAGCTATTGAATAACTATTATATCTTTGGTATTTGCAGGTCAGACTACTGCCTTTCTTTGTATACTGTGTCAGTATAAGCGAGTCTGTTAGGCACGCGCGTATCCCATATCAGTCCAGCACTCCAATTGAGAAATCCCTTCACGCTTACAAGTGCGGCTTCAAAGAACCCTTTGTTTAAAAGCTCAATGTTCATTTTATTTCAGACAAGTTAAATCCTAACCAAAGACAAGGGCACAGAGTTCATATTTCTTCTAGATAGAAAAAGATTTTTATTTTGTAATAATATCGTAACAATTTATTACTCTTTTTCACATCATGAGTTTGGTGACAACAGTCATATACATTTCACGTAATTTAGAAACACGGAGACAGATTCGAAATTTATATGAATTTGACAGCTGTCACATGTTTCATAAAAGATAAAAGGAACTTTACAAAATTTTAAACTCTTTGAAAACATTTTTGGTCAAGACTGTACTATGATACAAATTAAACATTTTTGTTAAAATAGTTTGTTTTTTTAAATCTTGAAATTCTTTATATCAAAGTTACCAACAGATTCCCAAAACCACGTGCTTTTCATTGTTTGTATTATGAATAATTATAATTAATTGATATTGTTTTGGTATCTATGTAATATTTTATGGACATATAATTTTTATCAAAAAATTATGGTTTAATTAACAATTACTTTTATCTCATCTGAACTGCTTACTGTATGAAGCTATCTGCTATCTATAACTGTATGAGGCATGATGGTATGTATGTCTGTATGTTGTAATTTGTTTCCAATAAATTCCACCGTCTTCATAAAATGAAACATAAACAGTCAATCGCTCACCTCTCAACGTTTAATCTCAACAAAAACTTGAACTAATTACAATCCACTTATTGTATATGGCGATACGACACACGGTCGACTTTCACTCAAGATCGATAAAGAAAATATCTAGGAAATGCACATCCTTATAAGCGCAAATCGAATTGCGCCGGGCACGGTCATTGGTGTTGAGGCTGTAGCGTTTGTCAGGTTTAGGGGTGGCAAAAAAATTATCGATAAAATTATCAAACTTAAAATTTTATTGAACTTAATAAGGATTTTTTAATTTCTTATACACCACTACTTTATAATAAATACAAAAATACAATGGGGTATCACCTACTGATCAAATTTTTTTTTCTGTTGCCCTACTTTTCCTTGCTTACCATGCATCAGCTGCTGTTGAGTTATTAATAAATAAGAACTCTGTCTAGTCAGGCCGATTAAAGATCTCGACATCCCGGATCGGAAAGGGAAGCGATATTCAGAATATTATGTCGTGTTTTTTAGTTTGATTAAGCCTCAATAGTAGGTAAAGGCAGGAATTGAACCGGGTGATTCCTTGAACATCGTTTAACTTACTAGACTCTCGCCGCTTCTCATCAGTCATCATTTAAACACCTATATGAAATATCTAGTTTACTAGGACGAACGCGTCAAATCCGACATTAATCGCAAGTTTATCGATGTCAAGTCAAAACACATACACAGCACTAGTCACAATTTAAGGCAGCACAGAAAGTCTACATCACACCAAATAAGGGCAGTGTCACACGATAGTATCTAACTGTTTTATTTGACAGTATTAGGCTTTTGCAGTATTATCGTTAAAGTTAATTTTATAATTCACTACCATAAATGTCTGGGCCAGTTGAGAAAGGAACTTTACAGAAACTTCAAACCATCTGGTGTGTGATTTACTTAAATATATTTATCTACACTCATGTTATAATGTTCGAATTATGAACTTAGACTCGAATTCAAAATGACATACTTTTTAACACAGATAATGAAAACGAAAATTTAAAAATGGAAACTGTATCGTAATGACAACAGGTTGGACTCATTATGCAACACTTATTTTTCTTAAAAACACACAATACTATGGCAAATGTTTTCCAGACAGCCAACAATAAATAAAATTAATTTAAATTTTTTGTTTTATTTCATTGAATAATGAGTGTAGATAAACAAGTGTATGTAACTGCACATAACTCGGTATTAAAACACTCGCGTGATACTATGAAAATTCTCGCCAAGGCTCGTTTTTTAAAACCACACTCGTGTTTAAATAACGTATATTTTGTGACAGTTACATAAACTACTATTTCTACACTGGTGGCATTTACTAAGGCCAGATTGAGATTGGTGTAAGTATGACATGCGTCCTCAGCCTATATACGTCCCACTGCTGAGCACAGAACTTCTAGAAAAACATGAAGAGTATGGGTCACCACCACCACAATGTCCATATGCGGGTTGGTTGGTAAAACGGTTGCAATGGCAACAGGGACCGTTGCTTAACGTGCCTTCCGAAGCACGGAGGATTTGAGATCACAAAGTTTTGGTCACCCATCCAAGGCCAGACCATCGCGAGGGTAGCTTTGTTTTCGATATCGAAAGCCAAGTCAAGTTAACTTTATCTTTACTTCTGCGTATTATGATGAAGGGAGGAAGGAACTGTAACGGGGCGAGTCAGGAAAGCCTTAAAAAAAATCTAAATTACACGTAGATTAATATTTATTGACCAAGAGAGACCTATACCCGAGTCCCGACGGAAGACCGATCCAATCTGAATTACGATTGAAAAACATGTCTTTGGAATTGCTGTTTCCTGTTGCGATTGGACACTCAGCATTTATTTTATTTACAATCCATACTAATATTATAAATGCGAAAGTAACTCTGTCTGGCCACTATGCCACCGAGTTCCTCGTGGAGACATGAGCGTGTCGTTAAAAAATATTTCCATAGCAATAGAGAAGAGAAGGTAAAGGTATGGATCGGAATGTTGGGCTATGAAAAAGATGGATGAATAGATTGCATGTGGCCGAAATGCGTATGTTAAGATGGATGTGTGGAGTGACGAAGATTGATAGAGTGAAGAATGAGTATATCAGGGGATGCCTGAAAGATGCTCCAGTGATAGAGAAGTTGAGAGAAAAGCGGCTGTCGTGGTGTGGACATGTTTTGAGGAGAGAGAATGAGCATGTAACGAGAAGAGTTATGAATATGAGAGTGGATGGTAATGCAGGGAGAGGAAGACCAAAGAAGAGATGGATAGATTGTGTGAATGAGGACATGGCTAGAATGGGAGTGAATGTTGATATGGCGTGTGATAGGGGAGAGTGGAGGAGAAAGACTCGTTGCGCCGACCACAAATGAAATTGGGAAACGGGCAGGATAATGATGATGAGAGAAGAGATTGTAAAGAACGAAGAAGGGGCAGTCGTCAGACGAAGTGGATGATCCTACTCCAGCCATCCTGGAATTAACATAATATCATCAAGCCTATAATACCACCGAATTAAGAGGAATGAATGCTAAATATTAAGCTCCTTATTCATAAACACTTTTTTTAATAGGGTGCAATCGAGCAGACGGTTCACCTGATGGTAAGTGATTTTTTTTTATACCACCAGGGTGGCTAACAAGCGTACAGCGCACACAGATGGGCAGTGGTCACCGTAGCTTATGGACGCCTGCAACGAGGGCATCGCCAGCGCGTTGCCGACCCTTAAAAAACCTTTTCACGCCCTTCTTGAAGGACTCCATGCTGCAGTCTCTTGGGAAAGCCTAACCAGGGAGTTCATTCCACAGCCTAAGCGTACGGGGAAGGAAATTCCTCCTAAAACGCACGGTACGTGACCATTTTGGTTCTAACGTGTGAGGATGAATTCCCAAAATTACCATCACCCGTGGACATTTGCACCGGAGGGGTCAAAAAAGCGTTGACGCCCCTTTAGAAAGTTGTGCGCTCTTTTTCTATTTAAGTTTTAGGCAACAGATTTACTATAGTTAAATAGTGTTTAGACCTTAAATAGCGTTAATGATTAAGGGTGTAAGAATTAAAGTAAGTTAAAATATTTTCAGGTTTCCTCTCTTATTCGAAACTGCATTATAGCATTTTAAATTTTCCCCACCTTTAACAAAATAACCGTCGACAAGTGGTTTGTGTAATCTTTTATTTATACAAAGACAAATTCCCTTTTATATTAACACAAGTGTTCGAGTTAAGCCAAGTAAACAATGCATTCTTAGGCGTACAAAATGTCTACATAGAATAGTTCGATACAGAGACGTTATGACCAAGATTCTTCTAATTTTTTTACCACCTCACTGGCCTAGTGGTTGACACCAGCGGGTGTAGATCGAGAGGTTCGATTCCCCACGGGAGCAGGAGTTTTCTGCTCTGTTTGGTTGGTAGTAGGCCTTCTAATCCCGCCTGGCTACCTAGCTACCACTGTCTTACCTAGATTTGTCGCCATAAAAACAATGTTATAAGCATTGTTGTGTTCCGGAAATCAGAGGTAAGACAGTTCCTCAGTTATTGAGGTTTACAGGTGCAGCTCGCTTCCAGCTTCGGCCTTATCGCCACTTACCATTAGGTGAGATGAAGGGCGAGAGCTTACCTGTCATATTTAAAAAAGTAAGTTAAAAAGGCAAAATTTGACACCTGTCATAGAACTCGTCTTACATGAAAGGAACAAATTAGTAGACGTCAGTTTGGAAAACGACATAATCTTTGTCAATACTATTGTGATTCTTTCACCGTTAGAACGGTTGGAATCCCTAATCGATATAGATTAATTTTGAAAATAGTGAATAATAATTAAGTGTCCTGATCATTGCAAGTGGAGTGAATTTTAACATTATACCCCACCGGCTTGTCTTTTAAGTGTATATTATGTTTCAGAAGTAAGTTCTGCACTTATATTTATTTACCCTGTGTAACTAAAAAATTTTGCACATAAATTCTAATAAGATATCCAGAACCATAATTCGTGCGGAAGTGGCGTTGACGTCGTGTCGTTCCACGCTCATAACCTCATACCGCATCCGCTTCTGTTTACATTACTCTATGGTTCATTACGTAACCGCCGCATGTCTGTCTGTCCGTTTAACGTTGTTTTATATTATTTTTATAGCGAGCCTGAGAAACATAGAGCACAATAGATTCTTCACTGCGTTCCGTGTTTATAATTTCGTCAATGTTTGGTAAATTATCAAAAAACATGATTATATTTACTGGTCTGAAAATAGAATTGTATTTGTGAATAATATTTTAAGCACAATCAACTTGTATTAACAACAGTACTAACGATATCTTCGTTTAGTGGTGGACTTTGAAATGTCAAGTAAAATGAGAGTCTTTAGCAATTCTATCTACCCTAATCTATTTATTTCTCCTAAAATCTATACTAAAATCGAATCTCATTTCTAAATCAGTGTTATTTCTTACTTCAGACTCCAGAATTTTTATAGTGAAAACTCAACATATGTCAGTGCTTTAAAAATATCGCCTAACTACACCAAGCGGGAGGCAAAAAAACAACCGCTCGAAACTGTAATCAAATGTAATCGCGATCATAAACCGATTGTGATGGCGTCAGAGGTCTTTGGAAACCAGCACGTAAACAATTCTAGAATTGCCGCGATCTACACATTGACTATTTTAAAACCATAGATTTATATGAAGACTAGAACTCTATTCTCGCTCCTTTTACATGGGGAGTTAAATATAATATGCTGCGAAAAGTGTAAACACTTTTGCTTACCCTTACAATGATGAAAGCCCGAGGATATTTAGGTTTAAAGATTCTTTATTTCTCAAAAAAGACAAATTAATATCACTTACTTGAGAATAAAATTATACCTATGTTATACAATAATAAACATCGTTCGCGCCAGTGTATAATTTGGACATTGCTTAAACTTACTCACTTTGTTTACTTACACTAATTGTAATATTTTAAACTTAACATCTCACATACATATTCAGCAATTTTATTTTTGAATGACATATCATATTCAATACTTGTTATTGATGACGGTAACTTGTTAAATATCCGTGCTCCCTATAAAGTGAACATTCGTTTGCCATAATTAATTCGTGTTGTGGGTAGAACCAAAAAACTACCGCGCCGAGTTGTGTGTTTCGATGTGCGTCGTGTTATTGCTATTGAGGTATGGATGGTTTTATTCAATACTTTACGCAGGAGCAAACAACTGTGGTAAGTAATATTTGGTTTTGGTTACCCTTTTAAAATAAGGATAAAGACGTTGAAGATAAAATAAAATAACCCCAAATCTAGTATTAATACTTGAATGCGCTGGTTATTAAATTAAAAAGATGAGGAAATCCAATGACTGCAACTGCAGGCTGCAACTCAATCCTTTCAACCAATAAAGAGCATCTTAAAGCAAATAGTACGCTGTGATCCTTTCTATGCGTTTTTAATTCTTCTAAACTAGGCGTTGGACAATCGCCAGCGAGAATCTCAGTTACATCAGATACCAAGAAACCGATAAACGAAAATCGGAATCATAAATATTTTGCACCACGTCTAGCAATTAAACTGGATGAAAGAATCACGTCATTGGTGCCATTAGGTTTTATTACGCAGACAATAGGGCTTAAAATACACTGCAATAAAATTATGAACTGGTTTGTGTACTCCTAAAGCTCTGTAGATTAAAGACGACTAATCGGTTTTGATTTACACGTGCACCTATAGAGTCATCCACATACTAGAACAATAAAACTTTTCGAACAGTGATAATTTTATGCAATTTTTATTCAATATAAATCTAAACACTGTAAATATCAATTTGAGAAGAGACCTTACATGCATTGTTTTCTTTGTTACAATTGATAAACTAAACTTCTGTAAATCATTTCCGATATATAATCTCTATTTTCATATTTGATGCGTTATTATAATTATGTTTTTTCCATCAGCTTGTCTGCTTGCTTACTGCTATTGCTGCAAGACGACAATGGCCAGCTCTTGTATTTTAACATACTGACAAGACATCTAGTTAAATCCTTTCAAATTTACATCTCACGCTAAGAGCTGCAAGCGAGTGACTCTATTATAGGTATCAAACTTCTAACATGGCCTACACTCCTCCCTGTATTACAAGACCCCAATAAACGTCTCAATTATAACCGACGGATATAAAAACCATCATCATCTGCTAAGAATTATCTGAAGTCTACATGATTCCAAGAAAAAGACTGTACATGGAATAAAATATTAATTTTGCTATCTAAATCCAAATTCGGATATCCCAGCATATTTTACAAGCCCGCCCGTGACGTGTTTGTTTTAAAAACGGGACGAGTCCTGAAATAATTTATATTAGTGCCAGAATCTCAGCACATGTGGAACGAAATCTTGCGCAACGGAGAGCAGATAGCGGTTCCACTGTCTAAATGAACGGATAAATTGTCGGTTGTATAAGATTAAGATAACAAGGAATTCTAAAATTTTCAACAATTAAAGATTTTGATGAGGTTTCTGAGGAAGGTCTTTGTCTAGAAAAGAAGCCAGAATCAATTGAATCGTTCAGTGGGAGTCTTATTTTTCATATGATCAAATTCTCACAAATTTAGTAGAACTCCGAATCATTTGTAGTTTGGCACTAACGATTGAATTTGTTGATATTTCCATGAAAATCATTCGGAATAAGTTTGGCATTGGCATTTTGTCAACTCTGGTTCCTATCTCTACTCTTTCTGTTCAATGTCTATATTACAAGTAACAACTGATGCTAGATGTATTCATAGTTTTCTAACTCACATCGTATATATATGCTTTGGTAGAAAATGTAATCCGTCCGTGTGAACAATTTTGATCACAAGATATTTCTATAATTCTATGTGAATATTCTAAACACGAGCAACGATTGAAATGAACTGCATAGATATTATAAGTTCAGTTCTAAAAAGGGATTCTAAGATTAACCATAGCAATGCTTCAAATGGACAACTTAATATTGGATTGAATTCAAGAATATTGTTGACAATACAGGAAGACTTTTGATAAATTCTATTAGAATGTAGATATTAGATTGTACAACCAGCATCAGAAGCTCGTCACTTTAGTACCTTGACACATTTTCCATGTACATTTTCCTAGACACATCTTGTCATTTGATTCAAGCATTTATTTCGAAAAGGTGCTTAAATGGTCATGCTGACTATACATTTGGTGTCATACTAATATTATACGACATAATGACATATTCAGCATACGACACAATTACATATTAAGGGTCAGTTGTAAGTCGTATTTTACTATTTCAACAATATAACAATTTGTAACGCGTTAAAAGCTTGTAAGTTAAAGTTTCAAAAAGCGTGGGTGATCTTATTAGACCGCCAACGATTTAAAGGGTTCATGAAGATTTTTCTGTGCCAAGGTACTTACTCCCAATGAATCAGACTATTGTATAACACTAAGCCGTAAATTCATAAAATAAAATTAAGAATTATTATTGTCATTGTGCCCAGTGCATGGCAACAGGCTCGCCACCTGTTACATGGGGACTTAACATAACTGACGTGGGTGTTAACGCCTCTGCCTACTCCTTCGGGGAAAAAGGCGAGATGATATTAACGTTTGTTGTTATGTTTTTTGCATAGATAATGCAAGTTTAACAATTTGTATAGAAACCAAGCTTGTCAACTTTTTAACGTCTACTGTGACGTTACAGCCGTTATTTTGAGACGGGAGATTCGAATTGATTAATATATAGATACCAGGTCATTTTTTTTTAGTTTATGCAGAAACTAGACGCGCGCAGACTAGTTAGCAGCGCCCAACCTCGACGGTTTGACGGGGTTTTCGGACACGCGTATTACATACATTTGCGTCATCTATGTTCATGCATATCTGTATCTTTTTGTTTTCCATATATTAATAATTTCATGAGAGTCTAATGAAATAATCCTTTTATCATAATCATCTATGGTAAAATCCAAATTTCTTTCATTGAATATTTTTTATTGTAGTTCTTGATTTTAGCAGTAAAAAATGTTAGAGCAACTTTCTTATAGAGTACCTTACAAGACTATCTAACTATGTTGGCTTAAAACTAAACAGGATAAATACTGAATTGAATTGAAACAGTTTCGACCAGTCCCAGCAACGTTCACTCCATATGAGGCACAAATCTGTCGTGACGGATGACAGTGCACAGTGGATACGTTCTCTAGTCTGAATGGAAATGGGTCACAGTCTCCAATATTTACGTGTTGACTTTGAATCTGAGATTAACATTCAATGAAGGCATGACATCATGAGTTCGGAGAGCGGAAAGTTCTGGTTGGCAGTAAGTTGTGACTCGAAACCGTAAATAGTTCTTACGACTTGTTAAATAGTGCATTTATCAGTGTCTGTGAATGACACACAGCACACATACACCACGCTTTTCCCCGAAGGGGTTGGCAGAGTTGTTAAACAACTACATTAAATGGGGAGTAGAAAAATTAAGCCCTGATTCTTAAATTATATTGGATCCTTACCTATGAAATTGGTGTTTTTATTCTGTCTTAGCAATTTGTACGTAACTATTAAGATTCAGAACATTATTATAAAATAATTGCCTCTTCTAAAAATAGACCATATATTTGAGCTGGCATTATTTAATTTGATAATTTTTTGTAAGTTTAATTGTGTTAAAATCAGACACAAAGACAATTATTTTTAACTGCTTCCCGAATACATCATTTGATTTGCATTAACATAAAAGCGATGAATAATTTTTATCAAGCGTGTTCACACATATATTGCTAAAGCTTGTCTTATGATACATGCCAAATATTATTATCTCTGGATTTGTCGTTGTGAAGAAAACTGATAAAATGTTAGTATGTAAAATGCAGACATCCCCAAAATCTCCATACAAAACACCAATTTCATAGGTAAGGACCTAATATATTAATTCATCTGTAGTTATATTCTGTCTCCATAAAGGATAGGTCCAGGAGCGTAATTCTAAATTATTGGTCCAGTCTGTCTCACGGGTATATTCTAATATTGCACTGTAATTTAGTTTTAGTGGAAAATAATGAGTAAGTATAACTTATCTAGAACACCTCATAACCATTCTAACTAAAGTCTCGACTATCACCGAAATACAAGAAATGTGTGCGATCGCTGCGACTGCAGTTATTACTCGCCTTGACTCTTTACAAATTTAAAGGCCTACCACGTCTTGGTATACCCGCTCCTAAAAGGCTGCACCATATAAAACACTATTTAAACTAAGATAATCGTCGGAAGAACATATAAACACATCGTCCCACATTTAATGACAGCCGCTGCATTGATCTCCTTATCAATGAACTTATGATGTGACTTATTTACAACTTCAAGTTATATTTAAGATAAGCAGTTATATCATAGCGCAATGATGTAGGCTGATCTAATTACTTATCAATTTTTAAATAGTCTGCAGCAAATTTATGACGAAGCAACTCTCAGCAGATAATTTTTCGTGCGATTCACTATTTCTCTATTTTATACTGTTGGATCACGGATTCAATTAGGAAACTCGCGTCCATTCTCACTTTGTTATACTGCAAGGAATAGAGACAGGTATAGGGATTTCGTCAATAGGGGGCATAAAAACATTAAATTCTTAATGACAAAAAAAAATCAAAATATAATAATCACCAACTGAGGAGCTTGATGCTAATGGTTCGAATGCTTTTGTTTCTACATTAGAAACAAAGCAGCTTTCGTCACGGTTGGTGGGTTTAATGGTAACCAATGTTAATGGTCTCAAGTTTCTCAATGCTTCGGAAGGCACTTTAAATTTATTTCGGATGCTGATGCAACCATTTACCCAAAAATCAGTATCAGCTCAGCGTGGTAAGCGTGGTGTAGCGATGCAACTACTATCTTTCTTCAAAGAAGGACATACTTCTTTGATGATGACATACATTGACATATTATGGAAGCCATTCATTCTGAAAATGTATTATCGTCAATCGCCAGCGAGGTTTAATCTGTTACCTACATAAAGAACCTTAAGACTGTAGGAAAATCTCAAAATCCTTCATTTACAACCTTAAAAATAAATTTATATAGTGTAAATGATGTTACAAGTCCTGTTTTTCCCAAGGAAGACTTGTAGTGAGCATTGAGACGTGGAAGCTGATACAAGTATATGTAGGCTCATGAAGATGACATAACTTGTTAAAATTTGCAAGGTTCAGTCTGTTACCTTTAGAACCTTAGTTTCTATTTAGAAAAAGCCTTATTAGTATGTTTATTTAGAAACTTAAAAGGTTTTGGTTATTTCAATTCGAGTATGAATTTATGATTAAGAAAACAATTCCCACAGTTTAATTTTACTGTCAGAGCAGTGACGCCAGCCTCATATTAGAAACAACATGGCGCGTTCTCACTGAAATAAATTGCTCAGTTATTTGTAGAAATAACAGTGTAGGAAGTAAGTGTATCATCCTTGTGGAATGTTCAGACATGACGCTCAGATTATTACCACAGTGGGATGTGTCTTTTACTTTGGCTGATGCATGGTATGGTACAGTAGAGTACAATATATGCGTGCATATAATCATGACTATTATCCCCTAAAGGTTAGTCAGAGACTAGGCAAAAGCAACGTGAAAGCAGTCCAATGCCATTCTGTGCTTCACCAAACAGTGACTTGCACATGTACTTAGCGTGACAGGTAGTGAGCCCGTCCGTTATACGCTATTGGGTGTTGTGCAGTTCTAAGGCCCGTATTACGGAACTAAACTCAAGCGTAGATCTCTGCTTGCTTAAATATGTGTATACACGATTTACAGGTGACAATCTTTATTTCCATAAATGAAGAATAATTTACTGTCAAACGTGGTTACATATTTTAGGAGTTTACTGTACCAGAATATTTCTTGTTAAATTGGAACCTATACATTATGAGATGCAACATAGATAATATGTGCCCAGTGGATGGCTACAGACCTGACCTGACCTGACTTTCATTTGGACCTGAACACCTCTATGTAACTAATTAATGTTAGCAAGCAGTTTAAAAAATACAAGATTCACATCGCCTCGAAAGATGTATTACACCCACATTTCGCCTAATATATTTGTGTCCGTCTTATATAAAAAAATGTTAAAATAACAACCATGTTGCAAAAAATGACTATATAAAAACGATTTGCCTTGTCCCATGAATATTTGCGGCAAAATAATTTAATTGAACACCTATTAATTTGTCCAAACTGAAGACTTAAAATCGGTGACTTGTTTTGGGAAACAAACCAAAAAAATATTTTACATTCTTCATAAAAGATGACTTGACCCACTGTGCAAGTTGCTAAAAACTCGCAGTAATTATCAATTATTATGGTAATCTTCCAAGAAACCTGTCCGAGTAACTGTGAATCGATTAATATTAATTCGGAAAGTTCGGTCAGTAAATATTTGGCACCAAGTGTGACTCGTTCTGTGACATACCTCAATCGAAAACGGTAGGTAATGCACCTCCATGTTGGTATGAAAGAATAATTTGCTTCAATTATTCAATTTTATGGTTTTTGTTCTTTATGGAAAAGTTATTTCAAAAATATCATAATTACGCTGGTAAAGTATAAAATAGCCATATCTGACATTTTTACGACATTTTTAAGTCGACGGTAAAATTCCAAATATGAGCAGTTATGTCTATTATACTAAAGGGAACAAAATGTACAATCAATAAATGGCATGATATTTTGTACCCATTTTCATAAAATTGTTGGAAGAATATTTTTAGGTACATTTTTATGAAAAATATTTAAATGAAATAGATTCCACTACAATTTTATTTCTTTACTTAGTTTCATTATTTTCAATAAACCTCCAATATTTTTATTAACAATTTCTATATAATTTTTATGGGTAAGTATGGTAAGTCTGTAAGCAATTTTAACCTTCAAAGTTTATCTGGTTGTCTATTTTATTGTTATCGTCTTTGACATTTTTACCAGTTCACATTTTAAATCCATCAGAGGATAACTTCCTAAGCCCACTGTATAACTCACATTATAATACAGTGGATTAGGAACAATGTATTCTTTTACTCCTAAGATTTACCTTACAAAATATTTCTTGGGCATCCTTAAATCGTCTTATTCCAAAATTTGGTCATAAATAATGTTATTTAAGTACTTTTATGGCTCCAAATTATAGCGCATAAGTTCCAAAGGGCACACTCACTAATAATTGTGACCACACCTTTTGAAGTCGGCAGACCGTTGCGAGTGGTGTTAAATAGAGATGTTGTGTGATGCTTCCATGATTGTAGATCTTGTGGGACATACCTGTAACAAAGAAAATTTATGAAATTGATAAAAATAAAGCATAGTCGCCGATCAGAATGTGACGCAAAATAAATTAAAGAATATTTATTTATCTTTTTATAAGACTTGAAATAAAAAATATTCGCACCAACGATCCATCAACAGCCTCCGTCTGTTCCTCTATGAGAAAACCATTGAAGAGAAGTACGGTCCGTGCGTTACCACACTTATAATAAAAAATAAACTAAAAAGAGAAAATATAATGAAAATCTGATATACATTTTTTGATCGGGTGAGTTAGTTTTTTCTTTCACAACATGTTGTAAAATGTTCAGGACATTCATAAGCGTGCGCTAAGACGCGTCTAAACTGAATAAATGCTTTTTAAGTTTTGATTTTTTTTTAACATATTGTGTTAAATTGTTAAAGATATTTTATTATATTACTTAATGAGTGAATAACCAAAAAAAACTGTCACCAAATTCGTAGTCACACCACACCATAAAGGAATTTGTCCACCCACATGCCGTTCCGACCCACTGGGCGAGCGTGAACCTTTTATGGGGTCAGCTTTGGCCAAATTGTGTACAACAGTAAGTCAAATAACGGAACGAATGGTGATGGTCCTTTTGAGCTTACTCTACGAGTAATAAATTTGACGACTTCTGTGGCATAGAGATGTAAGTCGCTATCTTTAAAGGTTCCGGGTTCATAGGTGAGCATAGGCCTCTCTCCTAGGACGCCATTTATTCCGATCTTAAGCCAAGCGAACCCGAGATGTGGCCCGCAACTGGGTGGTCGACCAACACTTATCCTAAAGAACGGCTACCAATTTTTTTTAGTCCACCATCGTCATTTAATCTGCAGTCTGCACACCTATATTACCGCCTCTCTGGTCTAGTGGTTCACACCACCGGGATCGGGAGGTCCGGGTTCGATTCCTCACGGGGGCAGAAGTTTTTCTGCTCGGTTTGGTTGGTGGTAGGGCTTCTGAGTCCGCCTGGCTATCTACCACCGTCTTACCTAAATTTGCCGCCATAATAACAATGTTCTAGGCATTGTTGTGTTCCGGCAATCAGAGGTCAGATAGAACTCACTTCCACCTTCGGCCTTATCGACACTTACCATCAGGTGAGATGAAGGCCAAGGGCTTACCTGTCATGTTAAAAAAACATAGATTTTCCCCTGCTGCTTCATCTAGAGCATTTGTTCCCAAAGTGGTCCAGGTGGAACCATAGGGGAGACTCGACGGGGGTCTTGTTGTCTTCACATCTTTACAGTTTTGGGAATATGGTAGAAATGTAGCTGCAGGGGGTCCACCGGCACCAGACAAATTTTGGAAGTGGTCTATGAGAAAAAAGTCTGGGATTCTGATCTAGAGGTTCTTTCATGTTATCTGCTTAGTGCTTAGTACTTGGGTGTAAGTGTGACAAGCTATTTATTACTTATTCAACAAGTAGATTAGAAAACACATTCACCTACTTAGAAAAATAGGTTTACTGCTCCGTAAAGAACGTCGAAGACCTATTTCCGATGTGGAATGCTAATTTCCAATTTCCTATAGTGCTGTTGTTCGATGTAATTAGTCTTAATACGTGGTCTTATTTCTCTGTAAAGTAGACAACATATCAAGAGGAACACTGCCTTGATGGTGAACTGTAAGTCTTTATAAATAAGGTTGGATACTGTTAGTAAAGTTTGTGAGTCTGGAAAGCAATGTTTGTTTTGATCAATGTTCAATTCAAATAGAGAATCTAGTTTTATTGGATGAATTGGTGTCTGATATAAGTCTGGTTTTTTAAATAAATCCATGTGTAGTTTCTGACACAATTTAAACACAAAAAGAATATAATTTTATTGGATATAAGAGTAATTTGTAAACGATGTTTAGATGCGTCTTAAGTGTACTTTCGAGTACAAAAATATGTATATACATTTTAGAGGTGACAATTTTTATCCATTCTAATATCATAAATGTGAAAGTAGCTCTGTCTGTCTGTCTCGCTTTCACGTCAAAACTACTGAAATAATGTAACCGAAATTTGGTACACAGATAGTCTAGAGCCTGAGAAAAGACATAGGCTATCTTTTATCCCGATATTCCCATGGGAACGGGTGCCATGCGGGTGAATGTTAAAAAAATTAAATAACACCTTTCAGAAAAATGAAGGACAAATTTACGCCACTATGAACTTTGCTTCTAATAATAGAGTAGGAGTAAATTTTCAATGCCACCAATTCAGGCTACTGTTCCAATTTGAAAAAATCTTTCAGTGTTGCATAGCCTATTTATTGAGGTAGGCTATAGGCTATACAACCACACTATCGCAAAGTAATCGTTTTACGCGGACGAAGTCGCGGGCAAAAGCTAGTTGCCTTATAAAAGAGTCGTTTAGTTATTGTCAAAAATTGGAGTTGAAAGTACAGCTACATGATTAAATATTTTTGAATTTTGAATTTTTGAAAATGGTTCTATCATCAGCTTTTGCTGATTTTGAATAGAACTTCATTATTGTTTATTAAGAATATCGCTTTCTTCCCACTGTGCTAATGCAAATGAGCCATGGCAACAGACTCCCTGCTGTAGGGGACATATGCATATCTGGCGAAATGTGGGTGTGCCCTTATATACGATGGGATCTGACCGTAATGATAATATTACGTATGTATATTTCTACATAACACAAGTACATCCATAAACTATTAACCCTATCTAGAAACAGCCCATAAATTACAATTTAACAATAACTAAAGGGTTTTTAACTATTTTCGGTCGGTTACCTTTGCAGCTACGGGTAATGGGCTGTCAAATGTGGTCACGTTATAGAGGGTGACCATATGACGTGACATGAATAATGGACAAATTGGTTTAGAGACTGTCCATTTTCGACAGTGTTTGGTAGGATGGAGCTTAAAATGAATTATGTAGTTTTAATCACAAAACCTACAGCATATTAGACTTCGTAGAATGTATTTGACGACCACCGTGGTCGAGTGGTTTGTACGCCGCTCAAGGCGTCGCCATCTCTACAGGTTCTGGGTTCGATCCCGGTGGGAACAGATGTTTGTGTGATGAGCCCGGATGTTTAAAAGAGTATTGTATATTTTCTGAATATTTATATGTATATATCTATTAAATATATTGGGTCCTTACCTATGAAATTAATGTTTTTATTCTGTCTTAGCAATTTGTCCGTAACTATTAAGTTTCAGAACATTCTTATAAAATAATTGCCTCTTCTAAAAATAGACCATATATTTGAGCTCTATATTTTTAACTGCCTCCCGAATACATCATTTGATTTACATTAACATATGATTTGCATTTGATGAATAATTTTTATCAAGCGTGTTCACACACATATTGCTAAAGCTTGTCTAATGATACATGCCTTATATTGTTGTCTCTGGATTTGTCGTTGTGAAGAAAACTGATAAAATGTTAGTATGTGTTCGACCAAACTCTTTTCTACAATAATATAACACCCTGGCAGTTTTTGATATGACATTTATTTGTATTTTGTATTCTCTATTATGCTATCACATGTAAATTTGTTTACTTCTCAAATATATATCTTGCAGTGCACACTGTGATTATTTTACTCAGTTATTTCCAATAGTATGTTAAATGCAGACATCCCCAAAATCTCCATACATAACTCCAATTTCATAGGTAAGGACCTAATATTTATCCGTCATCTACGAAAAGTATCCGTAACACAAGCAGCATTAGTTATTTGAAATGGAGCCAGTTGAAAGGTGTGAATGTCTGAGGATATTATTTATTTATATATTTTCTCAACGTAGTTTCAACCGTATATGTATATGACTTAAAGTATAAAAAGCTATTGAAGTAATATGACAATTTGTAGTAGCCTAACAAGCTTAAGACGCTACCGATGCATTTAGATGCTGACAATACTATGATTATATTTTGTTTTCATTATGCATACAATGACAATAATAATGACATCTCAGAATGCGGAGTTTTGAGAATAGGGCGTATTGCGAAGTGCTTGTACTGTACCGGGTGGTTACTCTGTACTAATGGAGTTTCATAAGGTTCAAAATAAAACCAGCGAAATTGTTCCAAATCAGCAACAACTTTAATAATGACCATTTAATACATGAATTGCATCGCGCGCTAACGTTAGCGCGACGCGATTGCGATTGTGTACTATTTTAATAAGGAACATTTTGTATGCACTTTACGCTCTTGAACACGAAATGACATTTGAGAATTGTCGTTTTGCGAATAAGGCGTTCTGCGATCAATTCATCAATTTATGTGGTGTTAGTGGTGAAATGATATTTGCTTACAATTATATTCAATACTAGCTGTGCCCGCGACGTTGTTCGCGTGGCTATTGATTAAACGCCGCTAAAAGTTTACACAAAGTTTTTGTGTGTTAACACTGCATTGTTTGTTTACAAAGTGCTCAACATTACATTCCTACCCCTTATTAGCAAAATGTTGATTGTTGAACTAAAACTTCTAATTATTAAAATAAATTGAAAATAACATTCCTTGTCAGTGTCATCTGATTAATTGGTGTCATGGTGATAAATCTGGTTGTCGTTCAACCGAGAAACAACCGGGTCAACCGGGTCAATACCGAGAAACTTTCGAAATGAATTCGAAATGAAATTACATTTTGACGGAATATGTCACTTATAGATAACCACGGTTACACCCGCGCGGTACCCTTTCCCAAGGAAATATCGGGATAAAAAGCAAGACAGACAGAACTTTCGCATTTACAATTTTAGTACGGATATTGTGCTTTACTATATAAATAAAAACATTAAAAAACAGTCACCCGATAAGCGTCGAGTGCATCAAAAAAAAGCGTTGACGCGCACAAAATGACTGCCACGCTTCCTGTCACATTAAAATGCGCTTAATGTGGAAATGTTGCCCAATTGCTCTGATTACCTTATATAATAAACATAACAGAGATAAAATAGACAGGATAAATCATGAGTATGTTAAGTACAATTATCTTTATATACCATCGACAGTATTAACAATATCACATTAAACATAAATCATGCATAAATGTGGCTTCCTGCGGTTTCACTCGTGACGTACCCGTTCTCATGGGAATCTTCTTCTTCTTGTCCTTTTCTCACTCTAGGTGGGGTCGGCACAACATGTCTTCTTCTTCCATTCTCCTCTGTCACTCGTCAGCTCAGCATCCACTTCTTTTATCCTCATATCATTCTTCACGCATTCAATCCATCGCTTCTTTGGTCTTCCTCTAAATCTAGGTCCGTCCACATCCATGCTCAGCATCCTTCTTGTAATATCACATTCAGCCCTCGTCATCAGATGTCCATACCACGCTAACCTATTGCTCCTAATCTTTTCTGTCACTGACGCTACTTTCAAACTTCCTCTAATATATTCATTCCTGATCTTGTCCATTCTTGTAACTCCACACATCCATCGCAACATTCGCATCTCTGCTGAGTGCAGCTTTCTTCCCCGTTCTCATGGGAATATCGGGATAAAAAGTAACCTATGTTCTCTCCCAGGATCTAGACTGACTGTGTACAAAATTTCAATTAAATCGGTTCAGTAGTTTTGACGTGAAAGCGAGACCGACAGAGTTAATTTCGCATCACACGATAACCACACAACCATATTTGAGAGAAAGCAGCAAGGCAATCTTAAAACTTAATAGCAATATTATTTATCAAATAAACTGTGCATAAATTTTATTGTCCTGTGTTGGTCCGAGACGCAAAAAGAATGTTGAATGAACTGCTTTTCTTGCCTAGCATATCGTAAAACGCGACTAAGGGCGTATTAGGTACTGGGTCTGTGATTGTGTAGGCGATGAGCTAGCCACTTGTTTCTACTTTTTCACGATTTTCCATCTGACCAAACCCAATTTTTATATGGCTAAATGTGGTCTTAAGGAACACACTGCTCCTTGGACTCTGCCGACCCCTTCGGGGATTACAGGCGTGATTATGTATGTGTATGTATGTAAGTTTTATTCAAACGACTGAGAGACGCGTACGTTTCTAAGCGATCATGAACTAATACTAAATTAAAATTCAATAACACATACGAGTAAGTTAGCGAATAGAAGCGTTACTAAATAATAATCTACGTGTTTTGCAAGGGATTTCAACGGAAGTTCTACCCTATGACCTCTACATAACCCACAGAAAAGGCAAAGCCGCTAATTGCGACAATATAGCTAGATTAGTATGCGTCATACCTTTTTGTTAATATTAACAGTAAATTTTACATTAAAATATGATTGGACGCAAGAAATTGATGGTGATGGTCATTGTTATTTCTTTTTTTTTTGGTGAAATTCTCCCTATAAAGTAACGGCAAAGGAAACTGAGCGCATAACAGCCACGTCTTTTGTAATTATGCTTAGGTAATTTAAGTTCGATATTGAAGCTACTTTCGCCATGGTCAGTCCTGTGATGGGAGACCAAACTTTATGATCTCGAGGTTCTCCGTGCTTTGCAACCTTAAGCCATTCTACCCACCAACCCGTACCAGCTTGATGGTGTTATGGCCCTTAGTTACGACAGAGTTACGTTCGCATTTAAATATTAGTAAGGATTGATTTAAAGGTACTGAATAGTCAATAAAATAATTTTTTTTTTCACCAGAGTCGTCTTTCTTTGGCGATATTTATTCCTGTCTTAATTCATGGCGTCTGAAGCCTATCCCGTAACCCAAGCACTGCTCCTAAAATACTCATCTCAACGGTTCCCCGTGTCTCCCATTATTCAACGTCTTAAAACAACTTCCGCCATTAATATTACCAATAACAAGATAATTTGATGCTTTTCCTTAATAATAATTAGAGATGCGCCGAATAAATCCATACATGTTTTAATAGTTGTATTTATATTTGGTTGCATGTAAATCTTTACCACTTTCCATAAGACTGAATAGAATAATAGAATAGAATAATATTTATTTGTTTTAAATGTGGTACATTACACAGGTGTTATAAGTTAAGTATAAGAACAATGCACAAAAAATAGCTAAACATTAACATACAAATATAAACAACACGTCATTATACACATTAACAACAGTTATATCATATTAACCATATCGCTCATCCAAAAGAATAATGACATAATTACCAAAACGTCGAAATTGAGTTTTTGATGCCATAACTTCATGTTTTGCACGTTTTATCTACGGTAAAAACGACAGAATTGTTGTTCCATTACTTTCCGGCAGAGAGAGTCACTGCCGTCATGGTGTTGGCCTATACTTCGAAAGGATACGCGGAAACATCGACAAAGTTTATAAAATGTAGACTGATTTATAAAAATAAAACTAAAATTGAATATAATGTTGTTTAAATTCATGATTTATTCCCGTATCCAAACCTAGTTTAATGTCATAATTGTATTATTTGATGTATAAAATGTCATAAATGTACGTCTGGTTTGTTTTATTTCGTTTTTTCAAATAGTTATCTTGAGTTTTCTCGCAAACTTTTTATGTTATATTATTGGTAGTAAAGTAACACAACATAACTATTAAAATATATCAATAGAATGATTGGAAATACACAATATTTTCGATGTCAAACTTTTAAAACGCTCTCCTGAAAAATCGCAAAAACGTAATTACGTCAATATTCTTTTGGATGAGCTATATCATAAATCAAATCACTATAAAACATTACAATCAGTATATCAAGAACTCTTAATTGGTTAGAAATTCATTAATTGTGTAAAAAGAATTTTGTAGTAACCATTTTCGCAATGTCGATTTGAACATATTAAATGGTGAACTTTTTGTTTTCTGGTATCTTATTATATATTTTTATGCACATTGCGTAGCAATTATTTTGAAAACATTTTGTTCTAGGTATTGTATCGATTTGTCTACATGTAGGATTTGAACTTAGTACATATCTATTAGGTCCTTACAAATGAAATTGGCGTTTTGTATGGAGATTATGGGGAACTCTGCATTTTCCATACTAACATTTTATCAGTTTTCTTCACAACGACAAATCCAAAGATAATAATATTTGGCATGTATCATTAGACAAGATTTAGCTATATGTGTGATATCACACTTCTTTAAAATTATTTATCTTTTTTATGTGAATGCAAATTAAATTATGTATTCGGAAGGCACTTAAAAAGAGTTGTCTCCGTGTCCAATTTTAACACAATTAAATTTACAACAAATTATCAAAACAAATCAAAAGAGCTCAAAAATATAGTCTATTTTTAGACGAGATAGTTATTTTTCAGGAATATTCTGAAACTTAATAGTTACGAACAAAATACTAAGAGAGAAAAAAAACACCAATTTCATAGGTAAGGTAAAATATGTATAGAGAAAATTAGGTCATAAATGCATCAATAGATGGCGCTAATAGTTTTTGCATCGCGCTATCTTAGATAGGTACTTTTAAATCCGGAAAATTAAAGGGTTCCTGTGGGATAGTTAAAAAACCAGTAATCGCGGACGAAGTCGCGGGAAACAGCTAGTGTAGAATATGGAGCGGGGTTTGTTATAGAGTCACATAGTAATTACGTATCTTCGTTTCTATTACCATTTAAGTAGGCGTAAAGCACATTTTGTCAAAAGAAAAGAGATGACAAACAACAGAGAACTTTCTCGTATGGTTTTATGTTCTTCTTTCGACTTCTTCGCAATATACAGTTATTTGCATTGGGATGCTTTCATTATTACTTACTTCGCCAATAGAACCTTACATCAAAGCATACAGCCCCGTATTATACGTGGGCTGTATGCTTTATTTGCCACACTCTCATATAAAAAAAGTGTTTGGCAAATTTCACAAACAACATTTTGTAATCATTTGTTTGTAGTGTTGCATTAGTGTTGCGCAACGATGGCGGACAGCCAAATATGTTTTGGGATGGAAATAACTCAAATGCTACTTTATCATATAATATAAAAGGCTATAAAAAGTGCAATTACACATAAAAGTTCAATAAAATGTATAATACAATTTCACACACAAGGCAAAAACATGAATATGGGCGGTCTCTTGAATTTACAATCTAAAACAAACGTGTGTAGAGTTTTGTCTCTGTCTAACTTTGTATATGCATCTCGTAAGCTCACCTATGTGGCTCAAGAGGTACCTCTTCGGTAATATATAAAATCATCTCGCCTGAATCACGGATTTTTTTTTTAAATGTAAAAAGGGGGCAAATGGGCAGCCGACTCCAGACTGAACGAATCACGGAATCTCTGTTTATGTCACTTTTTATAGCGGTGAATTAGAGCGAGACGGACCAGACTTTCCGAATCGAATCCGTGAACCGACAGTAATAATTACCCTGATGGTCAGTGATCTCCGCTCATAGACATCTACACTGGATGAGCTGCAGATGCGTTGCCGACCCTTAAGGAGGGAAAACGCTTTCTTCTTAAATAGTTAAAGGTCGAATTGTAGCCAGCTAAATGTTAACAACCCACATTATATCTGATATGGGCAAGTTCTTGCCTTAGAAAGCGATATTCATAAGTTTTCTTAAAGCAGCGGTAGCCGAGTTAAAAGCAGGGGCACTACTCGTTCGAGAGGCCGGGGTTCGATCCCACCGCCTGAACCACTGAGTTTGTAAAACTTATGTTCAGTTCATTGTGAATATCACTTGCCTCACATTGTACCCGGTGCATGGCAACATGCCATCTGTTAAACGGGAACCTAACATATCTGGCGAAATGTGGGTGTTGAACACCTCTGCCTACCCCTTCGGGGAAAAGAGGCGTGATGATATCTTATGTTGTAGTTAAAGCATTGCTCAGGTGGGAATCGAGATTACTGGAGATATTTATTAACAAAAGTAACTAGCAAGACGTAGTCTAAAGCCAACAATATAATAATATGAGACAATCACATGGCGCCATTTTTAATCCCAAACTCTATTTAAACGGGTTAAGCCCCACTTCCGAGTCCCAAGTACATACTCGTACCATGACTTTCTTCGTCTATTTTTACCTTGAGTGTTTTATTCGAGCTGCCAGACACGTATAATAAAAAATAAACTAATAATATTGCCCATACTCTCCTCGGAACAGATAGCATCGGTCGGCTCATCAAACGTCGGCCCTTTGAGTCTTTTGTCTCTTTCTAGCGCACAGGAAGTGGGTATCGTTGTTTCAGATCGGAGATGACCAAAGCTTTTTAATAAGACCGTCTTCTTCTATGTATAGATTATAATGATGTGTTCGAATTAAGTACGGCGTTAAAGTAATTTTGATGAATTAATGTTATTATTAAAATATAGTTGTAATTTTTTTTTGATACTGAACAATGCACGTATGTATATATAGGTATATTCTCTCTAATCTATGGTGATCAGTAATCATCGCTCACAAAAAACATGAAAGATAAAATTAAAGATTTTTCTTTTTTTTGGAAAGATTTTTCTATATTGAGAAGGCAAGGGGAACTATAAAACCAAAAAAATACCTCAATGTTTTTGTATTTACATTAAAATGCTAGTGTTTGCATTTCAATGCATTTTCGAAGAGTTTGGCATCAAATAATCGATGGCAGACACTGTGGTGTTATTTCGATGAGGTGGATTACCACGATAAAAATTTCATCTTTTTTCACACCACTTGACCATTATTTCAATGATCCTTCACATTGCTCGTTAACAGAGACACTTATTACACTAATAAAAAAAATAAAAGGAGTTTTTGGCGGCATTCAACTATGGCGGACGTGATTTTTATTTCAGTGATTGTAATATTGTTTCGGAGTGGATCTTGTTGCGTAAAATCAGTGTAATTTTGTGTAATAAGTGTCAATAATGATGAACAATTTGGAGAATCATTGAAATAATCAAGTGGTGTGAAAAACGCTGAGATTTTTATCGTGGTAATCCACCTCATCGAAGTAGCATCACAGTGTCTGCAATCGATCGTTTGACGCCAAACTCACCCAAGAATGCATTGAAATGTATTACACTTGCATTTCAATGCAAATACTGAAGAAATATATACCGAAGATACCGAAGAAGAAGAAAGATATATATATTGGCTGTGTGGGCTTCGTTCCCTTTGCCTTCCCTACATGGAAGAATTTAAGAAAAAAAAAAAAATGATTTGACGTTATATCTTAGGTGGGAACTAGTGGGAAGTCAATTAACTATAGAACCCTAAAAAGCCCACAACACGAGTGATAACTCTGATTAGATTATGATGACTCGTTTTTTTATTACATGAGGCTAATCTATGGTCATACTTAATCGTCATAATATGTTAATGGTGAAGTAATAACTGTGGTGAAGCCGGCGTCTATAGAAGCAGCTTCTGGTGGTTAGTTGTCTATGCTTTTAATGGTAAGTTAATTTGTTTTTTGAAATATGTTTGCCATTAGGAAGGAGGCACTCGGTGGCGTAGTGACTCTGATTTTGATATTGAAAATAAAGCAGCTTTCGCCTAGGTTATAACTTGGATGGGAGATCAGTGTCAGCTCTTGTACCGTGCTCCAAACCATTTCTCCGACATATAACAGGTAAGCTCTTGGCCTTCATCTCACCTGATGGTAAGTGACGATAAAGCCGAAGGTGGAAGCGCGTTTCACTGTATTCCTTAACGACTGAGCAACTGACTATCTTACCTCTGATTGCCGGAACACAGCAATGCTTATATCATTGTTATTATGGCGACAAATTTAGGGTAAGACGGTGGTAGCTAGCCACGTGCGCTCAGAAGCCGTACCACCCCGGTAGAAAAACATCCGCCCCTATGGAGAATCGAACGCGGACCTCCCGATCATCACCTGGTGGTGTGAACCACTAGACCAGAGAGGCGGTTGAATCGCTGTTGAGAAAAAAATTACATTATGCTGCAAAAAACTGGGAACAGTTGGTCGTGGTTTGTACCCAACATTCTAATTCAAAAAGTATTAAGTAGATTATCAGAATTGCGGAATGGAACGTAATATAATAATCAAGTTTCAGCTAACATCTAGATTTAAACTACTAAGCAAGAAGTTATGCATCATACTAAAAGAAAGACAAAGATTTAAGGTCCAAAAACGTATAAATAAAAGCCTCTCTCTTTATTTAAAAAAAAAAACGAAAAAAACAATAATTAGCCCCGCAACCACATCATGCATCATCTGTCCGGTCACTGATTGGATATCGTATGTCCCTTGTTAACATCGCCTGCAGAGTAAGAACTTTTTGGGCGTAAAAAATAAAAGAAATACGAATTAGTTCAAACTTTAACAATAGCCAAGATGGCGTTGGAAGTATATTTTGAAGGCATAGCGCTGTTGACTAATAAATTTACTTTCTTTTATTTATAATAACAATAATAAGTCTTATATTATAATTGATATTTAAAAGTAATGATTTTAAAGAATTCTCTCTCTGTCTCTCTCACTCTATCGGTTATAAAATTTACCCTTATGAGTGACGACCTTTTAGCAACTGTACAGTCAACATCAGACGTAGCTTATTACTTTAGTACCTACTATGTCACATTTTCCATGTATGACATTTTCCTAGACACATCATGCCGTTGGCTTCGAACATTTCATTCGACAAGGTTCTTACATGGGTCATCTACTATTGATGCTTTGTACCTTACTGACAAAGTATATTTTTTAGTTTAAAACTAAAAAAGTATCAATATTACCAAAACCAACTTCTGTGTGCTAGTGGGAAATGCATTGTGAAGTCTAAAGTCTCTTCAAAAAGACTTTATCAGATTTTTATCCTTCAAAAAGCGTTATTTATCAGAACCAACATTGACAAAACTCTTGACTGAACACGGCTATAAAACCGTTATACGGAACATTCATTGTGATTTCTTACAAGATATAAAGCATCGCTTTATTACCCGTATAAAATACTATTCAGGTTAGACAAGGTAGGATAGACAAGTCAGGCGGTTTGGGAAGGTTGTGTAGTACATTTTTTTGTTCAATATGTTGTCAAAACATGTGATTCCTGTAAGAATTTCATCTGCTTGTGAGATAAGACAACATCACCTTTCAATTTTCACAGTCGTAGGCACTGTCCTCAGCCTATATACGTCCCAATGCTAGGCACAGGTCTTCCTCATGGAGAAACACATGAGGAGTATGCTACTTCAAAACGAAGCTTAAATGCCATATGTTCAAGAGTTCGTGAAAGCTCTTCAATTCAATAGGGATAGGGCTCTAAGCAATCAAGTAGTGACGCCCATATGCATTGAACTAGACAACTCAGATCAATTTTAAGCCCTGTAGCGAAGTTTTTAAAGTCTTATTTGGTGGAACGGATAACTTTGTTTAAATTCGAAACAGAACAAGAGATGATGGCACAGGTTTAAGTCCAGGTTCTGAATCGCTCATGATGAAGAGGGCTTAAAGTTGCGGGATTTTTATGAGTAGGTAAGGATTACAATCTAAAGGGTTCTGCGAGCTGTAATGGCGCGGTTTAGCAACCGGAAAACATTGGTAGATACTTTAGTAAAGTAGAATTAAGCCGGTGACTTCGAGATTTGACCATATAAAAAATACTGCAGCTACTATAGAATATTATATTATAATCTCATTACTCCAGTAACAGTTAAATTGTAATAAAATCCGAAAAAAAATTGGTACTAAATAAGAAACCTTAGGAAACTATATATGGTTAAGATTTATTATTTATATTTATTTGAAGAAGATTTATTTGCGAACTCCGTGGTCAAGTGCTCTGTATGCTGGTCTCAAGGCGTCGCCATCTCGATCCCGGGTTCGATCCCCGGTGGGGACAAATGTTTGGGTGATGAATTCAGGCATTTGTTCTCCAGTCATGGTTGTTTATATATGCATTGTATATTTCAGGATATTTTTACGTATTAATCTATTAAATATATTTATCCGTCATCTAGTGTCTGTAACACAAGCAGCATTAGTTGCTTAAAATGGGTCTAGTTGATAGGTGTGAATGTTTGAAGATTTATTTATTGTACTGTACAAAGTTTTTCATTCGTCGATTTTATCACAACATTCACACGGGGTCGCACTACATGCGTCTGCGCGACTGAACGGCCAAGCCACTGCACCGCAAAATTACGAGGAACTGTATGCAACTTCGTGTGGTAGCGGCTCATTAAAAGAATACTACCAACCCATCTCTTTCATCGGGTGTCGTAAAGGCGACGAATGTACTTAGAACTGCACAACATCCAACAGCTTATAGCGGCGACGGGCTCACCGGCGCGGTGACAAGCGCGGACTATGACAGTGGACTGCTTTTGCGATGCTTTTCCTTAGTCTCTGATTAACGGGATAATAGTCGTATGTATGTATGCAACGATTTCTTGAAGCAGCGCGGCCGCTACTTGGGTTTTTTATACATTTGCTTGTAATTTAGCAGCCGTCGCTGGGTCGTTCGGTTGCGTGGACGCATATTGTTTCGAATTACAAGTTGAATATAAACTTTACTCTCGATAAACATTAACAACACAGCATACCACTTAAATATAAAATAAGGTAATAGTATCTATGACTTTTGTGATGCTAGTCTCAACTCTCAGACGTGCGCCCACGCGCTTAAACCGGTCAGATTGACCGAAACACCACCGTCTATGGCAAATGCATCAGTTGAGTCTCAACTGGATTTAAGGAAGAAAATTAAATGAACTTTATTTAGAACTAGCTGTTGGCCGCAACTTCGTCTGCGGTAACTGGTTTTTTAACTATCCCACGGGAACCTTTTCAATTTCCGGAATAAAAAGTGTCTAAGATGTTGACCAGGGATATAAGGTATCACCATGCAAAATTTCATTGAAAGCGATCCGGCCATTTCGAAGATTAGCCCATACAGACAGAGAAACAGACAGAGAAACGAAATAAATAAAAATTTTTTTTGGTAGTTCCCTCTTTTTACATCCCCCTGACTTGTATTTTTTTTTCTATGTACAGACAATCAACCTCGACAGTTTTATATGTATATTATATGTATAGATTATAATGTATCCATCCATAATACAAAATCATTTCCTGATCAAATCAAGTACGTTATTGAGGCGGGCTGAGTCAAAAATATTTGAAATCACCGAGCATGCAAAAGTCAATATAGAGAGAAGATGAAGCGACAGAAAAAGAGGATAGAAGTAATCTGTGCCTACCCCTGTGGGGCTATGGAAGTTGAATTTATTACGTTGGTACTTTACCAACCTGTGATATAAGCTGTCCTGTCCTCAGCCTATATACGTCCCACTGCTGGGCACAGGCCACATGAGGAGTAAGGGCCGTAACACCACCACGCTGGCCCAATGCGGGTTGGTGGGTAGAAACAGTCGCAAAAGCGACCGAGACCAAAGGCTTAACGTGCTTTCCCGGATTTCACGGAGGAGATCGAGATCACCCATCCACGGCCTTACCATGGCGAAGGTAGCTTTGTTTTCAATCGAAAGTCAAAGCGTACTAACCACTACGCCACCGAGCTCCTCCGTGTGATATAGATTGCTGGTAAAACGACATTCCTGGTATGGACATGTAATGAGAAATGATCATGTCACCAGCAAAGTCAAGGAATTAAAAGTTGATGGGCGTGCAGGGGAAGGCCGATGAAAAGTTGAATGGATTGTGTGAATCCATTCAACTTTCTCATCGAGACTCCATAAGGAAGTGAGTTTGTTGACTTGGTGAGTGTTAAGATAGAGTGAAAGAAGGCATGTCGACCCAAAATAACATAATTGGGAACAGGATAAGACTAATAAGAAGATATTGGGTCCTTACCTATGAAATTGGTGTTTTTATTCTGTCTTAGCAATTTCTCCGTAACTATTAAGTTTCAGAACATTCTTTAAAAAAATTATCTCTTCTAAAAATAGACCATATATTTGAGCTCGTATTATTTAATTTGATAATTTTTTGTAAGTTTAATTGTGTTAAAATTAGACACAAATACAATTATTTTTAACTGCCTCCCGAATACATCATTTGATTTGCATTTACATAAAAACGATGAATAATTTTTATCAAGCGTGTTCACACACATATTGCTAAAGCTTGTCTAATGATACATGCCAAAAATTATTATCTCTGGATTTGTCGTTGTGAAGAAAACTGATAAAATGTTAGTATGTAAAATGCAGACATCCCCAAAATCTCCATACAAACACCAATTTCATAGGTAAGGTTAACCTAATATAAGATAAACCTAATATAATATAAGATAAAATAACTACATAATTTTAATGTTATCCTATCAAATATTACGTTTTTCTCGCGATTTCCCCGGCTTACCGCATTAAGTCTACAAAATGTTTACGAACACAACAATGTCTTCAACTTTCAATTTCACTGCAAAGTTCGGCCCAAATCTCACTTTCCCGTGAACAAACTAAGTAAAACCGGTCGGTTTTCACTGCCATAGCCATTCGACCATAGACAACTATTGAAGGAAGCCTCTGATAGTCCAGACCATAGATGCGTTTATGATCATATTCATAGTCTATGGTGTTATTGTGAGTCTGGCCAGTTTTGTCTTATAGAATCAATTTAATTTTTTTAAATCCTACTCTTGTCTAAACTGTATTTTCTGAACTTAATAAACATTATCTTAACATCAGATATAAAATTTGGTCAACCATCCGGGTCCTGACCATGGCGAAAGTAGCTTTGTTATTAACCTCAATAATAAGCTTTGGTAATAGTTCCACAAAACTTTTCAACTTTCTGTCAAACTCGAAGAAGTATAGTGAAGTGAACATAATCTCTAGTATAGTTACCATATACAGCTCTAGCTGGATCATCATCTGATAGCTTACCTGAAAATAAGGGAGAAAAAATTAGATAAATGCTTCAAGTGTAATAATTGGATCTAACTGCAGCGAATACAGTGTATAAAAATCGCCAACTAGGTAGATAAAACTGTAGAGGTCAAATGTCTGTACAGTCAAGTTCAAAAATATGTATGCACATTTGACAGGTGGCAGTCTTTATTCCCATCCAATAAGAGTCATTTACTGTCAAACGTGCATATATATTTTTGAACTCGACTGTACATAGAAAAAAATGCTTAAAACCAGTTAGAGGGATGTAAAAAGGAAAATAAAATTTTTTTTTGTTTTTTTTTTGTTTTTCTGTTTGTACGGACTTATCTCCGAAACGGCTGGACCGATTTCAATGAAATGTTGCATGGTGATACCTTATATCCCTGGTCAACATCTTACATACTTTTTAGTCTGGAAAATTAAAGGGTTCCCGTGGGATAGCTAAAACCATAGTAGCCGCGGACGAAGTCGCGGGCAACAGCTAGTGTGGAATATAATGTGGGGTTTGTTATAGAGTCACATAATAATTACGTATCGTCGTTTCTATGACCATTCAAGTAGGCGTAAAGCACATTTTGTCAAAAGAAAAGAGATGACACACAACGAAAGACTTTCTCTTATGGTTTTATGTTAATAACTATTATAAACATCTCCGCCCACTAGGGATGGGACTAGTGGGAATGGTCTCATACATTTGTAGACAAAAAACATTTTACATCCCTAAAACGGACATGGTAAAAATTTATTTATAAATTTCTTCAGACATTCACACCTATCAACTAGTCCCATTGTAAGCAACTAAATGCTGCTTGTGTTACGGATACTAGATGACGGACAAATATATTTAATAGATACATATACATAATTATTTAGAATATATATAATATTATTATATATTTATTGAACATCCACTGGAAACTGGAGAATATGTCTGAAAATGTATCACCCAAACATTTGCCTCCTGGGATTGAACCCAGGACCTCTCGAGATGGCGATGCCTTGAGACCGACGCACAGACGTACGACCACGGAGGTCGTCAAAATTAAAAAAACTTCAAATCAAATCATTTATTGTATGCCACAGAGTGAAGTGTCCATTCATTCATCAGTCTAATGACATCTACTACTGGACGTCTCCCGCAATGATCTCCACAACCGGTCGTGTTTCGCCCGCATCCAGCGACTTCCTGCGACCTTCACCAGATCGTCGGTCCACGGTCTCCCAGTACGCGGTCGCCACTCGACACCTTTCCGCCGCAACGGCCATCAGTTCTAGGGGCAAAGTGCCCGGCCCACTGCCACTTAAGCTTCGCAATTCGGTGGGCTATGTCAATAACCTTTCTCCTTCTAATTCGATCACGCAGAGAAACTCCAAGCATAACGCCCACAATAGTAAAGAGTAAAGTGTGTTATTCCAAATAAAGCAACAAAAAAAAGGAAAAGGAACAAAGCTTAAAAACTTATTGTGATAAACTTGTAGCTATACAAGCCGAGTCTTCTTCGAAACAAAGACTCATTATGCCGATAAGGACTCTTTATAGGGTGTGAAACAGCGACTATAAAGAGATAAGTTAGATAACTCTTCCATAATAGAGGCTGTCTTATATGCACGTTGTTTTTGTAAAGGTGATAGATACTGAGGTCTTCGAAGAATTGTCTTATTTACGGCTTGACAGGATTACGACAGATGGTTTACAATATTTACAGCGGATGGATGGATGTATTCTTATTACTATGTAAGGTTACGAGGTTCTTCTTAGCGAGTAATAGCCCTGCATCCTAGGACCTGCATCCTGCATGTTAGGACGTAGGATGCGTTATGTTAGGACGCATCCTACGTCCTAACTCAGCATATATACGGCACAGACTTTACCTCATAGAGAAACACGTAAATCTATACTTATAATAAAACTTTAGAGGTCAAATGTCTGTACATAGAAAAAAAAATGCTTAAAACCAAGTCAGGGGCATGTAAAAAGAGGAAAAAGCCTAAAAAAAGGGTTTTTTTGTTTCTCTGTCTGTTTGACGGTTTGTCTGTTTGAACGGGCTAATCTCCGAAATGGCTAGACCGATTTCAATGAAATTTTGCATGGTGATACCTTATATCCCTGGTCAACATCTTAGATACTTTTTATATCAGAAAATTTAAGGGTTCCCGTGGGTTAGTTAAAAAACCATTGTAACCGCGGACGAAGTCGCGGTTACAAATAATAAATAAAAATAATAAATACTTACTCATTTGAAAAAGAGCAATATTTATGTTCACAAATTGTTTTCTATTTGAAATAATATATACTTTCCTTCGTTTACATAAGCGGCAATATCGTTTGGACCTAGATCAATCATTTATCTTACCCCACTTTCAAAAGATTGATGATATAAAAAAACACTTCCATTGTGAAGTGGCAGTCAATGTAAAAATCTGCCAACATTGTTCCTTCCTACCTGGCCGATTCCACGAATAACTGTTCCGAACATTGCATATGCAAAAAACTCTCCTGTAGGGTGACCAATGTACAATTTTAATTGCGGACATTTTGTATGATCATTTTACACTATAAGTGGATAGATGACACTTTATTGTGACCCTGTAATACGAATTTATACAGAAGTAACATTAATTACTTAGAAAAAAGGAGCCTATCTATTATTTAAGCTGTAATATCAGTGATAACTGCATTTATTTTCGTGCAGTCGCTATTTTTTTGTATTATATACTTTATGCACACAAAAAATGTAAATACTCCTTACATATAATGTGTATAGTTTTTTCGAATTTATGAAACAAGCACCTTATGTTGTTTATTTTAGATTAGATAATAGTATCAGTGTTTCAACATTATCTTGTTTTTTTATATGTCAGTTAAATCCCGATAAATGCAAACAACAGAATTAACCTGTTGTTTACCAGTTGATTATACCTAGTGTAAAGCGCCTATATAGCTTTGTATACTATGTATTTTAAAGAAAAGAGGGCAAACGAGCAGTCGGCTCATCTAAGTATTTACCGCTCCCACAGAAACCTGTAACACTAGAGTAGTCACAATTGCATTGCCGATCTTTAAAGTAGTTTTTTTTAATATTGTTTTTATATTAATCAACATCTTTCTCATCGTATTGTATCCAATTGAATTTATCTGCGCAAATGTACACAACAGGGGCAGTTCAATCAAGGATAAGGCCAAATTAAGGACCAATGTAGCCATAGAGGCTAGTAGCTTCTTGGGTCCTACTAAGTACCCACACTAGGAAATTCAAGATAGTATATAATATAATATCTTCATATATTCACACCTATCAACTAGCCCCCAGCAAAGGATAACTAGCTAGCTAAGAGAAGAACTTCTATCAAGCAATGTCGGCAATCATCTATATATTGCTAGTGAAAAATTTCATGTTGTATATCGACTTTGATGTGAATGTATTTATTTTATGAAATATATTGCAAAATAGTAAATGACCTAGACTAGACTAGCTCTGGCGCTACTAACCGCAAGAACAGAGCACTACAAAGAAATGTAATTTACCTGCGGAAGTACTTAAATATGTCTACTTTTTGCTTCATCTGAATCAAGTTTAACAATAAATGTATAAATTAGAGAATGACGTAACTAATTGTAATTCAAAATGATAACTTGCCGCTTCCGATTGTCGTCAAGGAAATTATAAGTTTGCTAAAAAATTATGAATGAATCGAAACTTCCGTAATGTTGAATGGAAGAGGCATGGCCGACGTCTTTGTTCATCCGACAATAATTCGGACATTTTCAAGACTATTCTTTGTTACTAACAAAAGTAGATTGACCATTCAGGTTAGTATTATTTAAAACAGTGCGATTTCCACAATTTCCTGTATCTATGACAAAAGCATAGCGATGTCGAGTTCTTTCGGGCATCATGAATATCAACATTTGGCTCCAGTCGTAAATGCTTTGAGGCTTATTGTTACGGATAGAAATAAAAGTGGACAGCTCAGAGTGAGAGAATAAAATAAGTAATATAGATACAAACGGAATAATATAATAATTTTGCACAGAAAACTATAATATAATAAGAAGAAGAATGACAAATAGTGACAGATTAATATTATAGAAAAATTTAATAGTAGAACACCATACTCCTTGGCCTAACGGGATGGTTCGTAACACTTATGATGTAAGTTTATAATCATCAGTTTTTTTTTTCCTTCACTGAGTTTGAATAAACTTAAGTACAGTTGATTGTAAATATCGCTGGCCTCACACTGTGCCCGATGCATGGTAATAGCTGGCTACTTGTTCCATGATGCTTTAGGCGAAATGTGGGTGCTTAACACCTCGGCCTATTCCTTCGAGAATAGAAGAGTGATGATTGTTTGTTATTAATCATTATACCTAGTAGCCAAAATACATGTGTGTAAGTATAAGCTGCTTAGTTGGGTTAGTAAATAAGTGTGACCGTCAGAAGTTATCAATTTATATATTATACTTATAAATGTATTATAAACTTCCACGTATTTTTAAACAGATAAGATGTTGGTTGTATTAAGGAAAGTGACATTGACGAATAAACTAAGTTCAAAGGACTTTAATACCAAGCCGTGAAACAAAAACAACATACAAACACTTTTCCTCTTACTTTTTTTATAATTATTAATTCATACGGCACACTATCATTAATGAATTAAAACGTTTTTAAAAATAGTTACGGTGCCGCCCATTTGGAGTTATCTTGCATCAAGTACAGTCAAGTGCAACTACATGTGTGGTCATCTTAGCTTAGGAGGAAAGGAATTGAGACGGGTTTGAGACACCGATATATCGCCATCACGTTTCGACATACGGACATAATAATTTGTATTTAACTCAGAGTGAATTGCAAAGGGTGGAAAAATGAAATAGGTTTTGTTAATATGTCGAGCAAAATTTTTATAAGTAAATCCATTTGGATTATATAACTGAGTTGGTCGTTCTAAGAATATTTGAAGAAAAATATTCTTATGAGTTCACACAGTGGTATAATTCGACAGACAGATAGACAGTAAACAAAGTAATGAGATATATAAAAACAATTAAAACCATAGAACATATATATCATATAAAAACTAGCCAGGGTAGTATATATTAAAAAGTTACTCTAAAAATGGGTTTGTCTAACAGGTCGGCACTATTCGAGCAAGAAGTCGCCAAGTTAATCCCTATAGTACTGAGTAGAAATAGAAACAATTGATATACGTATATCTCGCGTCTAACTTTGTGCTCGAGTCGGATCATTGCATCAGCCTTGCACCCTGTTGCGCAAGCATTTCAACATACTAGGGAAAAAGCCTATCCATCCGGAATATAGGTGTAATATTATCATTTGACCTCCGTGGTCGAGTGGTCTGTATGTGTGAAGGCGTCGCCATCTCAAGAGGTTCTGGGTTTGAGCAAATGTTTGTGTGATTATAGGCATTAGTTCTCCAGTGTTCATTGTATTTATATGTATTTATCTATTAAATATATTTATCCGTCATCTAGTATCCGTAACACAAGCAGAATTAGTGGCTTAAAAAGGGGCTAGTTGATAGGTGTGTATGTCTGAAAATATTTATTTATTTTTAATAATTTAGTTATGTCAGGTTATACGTAAATAACCAACAAATTTGTTAAAACAAGATCAAACTTAAGTCACAACAGTCAAACACAGTGGGCAAAAACACTCCTAACATGCTCCAGAAAAACTTATTATTAAAACTAATCACACGATCCATTCATTTTTTTTCAGTTTTCTTCTCAAACATATCCAATCTACTTTCATGTCTATGTGAGTTTGATACGAAAAACTGTCTTCCCTTTGTTGAATAAAATAATTAATGGTAACGTTAAAATGGACATATCCCATAAATTTGCAGAAATTGGTCAACCCAAGGATGAACCTTGATGATACTTGATAAATATAGTAAGTAGGTAATATTTCTAAGAAACTTCATGTGTATATTTATCAAGCTCTTAAAGGTTAAATCAATCGATAAACTATTTATTTGCATGTCTATTCCATAAATAACCGACGCGACGTTTATCTTATAATTTACAATGTTAAACGATATTAGTCTGTGTCATTATATCTTTATGTAATTATGATAATGTAAAGGTTATATCATTATAAATTTCTACAAATTGCCAATACCAGACGACTGTAAGATATAATGAATGCTCCTAAATGTAACCTTTGTATCTAAAGTGGATTACAAAATGAATACTTACGCAAGACTAAAACAACAACTTTTATTTATTTATTTATTTAATCTTTAATGTCCAAAATAAAAAAAACTTTTGTTACATAAGGCGGACTTAACGATAATACATCGCTCTCTCCCAGTCAACCTTTGGGCCAAACAGAGATTCTGTATAATTTGTAACAGTTCAGATGAAGGAAAAATATTGGATAATCTAATTTCAAGTCACCACCATTGTACTCGCCTGTACACACACGATGGTGGTCTAACCCTTTGTGGTATAATTTGGGATCATTATGGCTGCAGCGGTCCACTGGACACACAAAATGATATCGCTTTGATGCGAGCCAATGATTGTAAGATAAACTTACCATTGCATACTACACCTTCGGGGTTTACACATAAGGGATGTTTTATGTTGTAGTGGTTACTAATTTGATTATTCAAATTTTTCTAAAGTCAATTTCGATAACAATATCTCACATATCGGGAAGTTTCTGATACTTTCATAAATATTATTGTGTACTTTCACTATTATGCTCAATTTCATTTTATATTAAGTATTGTCACATTGATATCTTCAGCGTTAAACCTAATAAGTTTAGATCTTTATTATTACAATTTAATTAATAGGTAATATTACGCCATCTTGATGTTTGCGCGTTAACTTGTAACTGGTTGTTATATACTGTATAATTACATTTTTATTGTAATGATACCTAATTAAGTGTGAAATGTATATTAGTGAAAACTATTGTGGCAAGTGTGAAATTTATATGTACTGTTTTTGTGAACTATTATAATGCTGTTTGTTTTCCAAATAAAGAAAATAAAAATAAAAAATAAAAATATTAAGCAAAATAATTTAATCCATGAAAAAATCTTTATATTATGCGCATCTACAACATTCACTAAATCTGTCGATTGAGATTTAACATTTACTTCAAGTAGTGATAAAGCCCTATCAACATTTTAAAGAGTGTATTGCGTTATGTAAAAAAAACTTTCTTCACGTATTATTATTTTAAATAAAGTTAAACATAGTGCACAATACGTTTAATTCCCAATATAACAAGGACGAATCTATTGCAGACATATTTAATATGGTAAAAGCCAAGATATATCTATATTAAAACTCCTGCTAGGACGGGGATTATCCTTTAGTACTGTTGAACTTAGATATCACTGTCATGGACACATTCAAAGTTTCAAAGAGATCTTCAAACATTTTTCCAATCAAATCTACCATCGCCCATCTCGTAGGTCCAGAATCCAAACCCAAATAATAATACATACTAACCCGGCGTGTGTCCATGCATCACCTGCCGGGCGGGTGTTGCTTTGAAACACGCCACATAAATCTTTTGGAGGCACGAGCGACCCGACTGGGAAGACTATGAGTTACGTGATTCAGTAGATAATTATAGGCCTTTAACAGTAATTAAATTACAGGGTTTACAGGGAGATGTCTAGTTTGATTTTAAGAAATGCATAATGTTATTTTGATTAAAACAGTTACTTATAAGCTTTTGATAATAGTTTGAGAATTAAGGAGAAAAAATACTCCTTGAAACCGGAGTCTAAATCCAGAAGTCATTTGAGAATACAAAGTTTTCTAGATCAGAGTAGTTAATAATGTTGCTCAATGTACAAACGCCATATAATATGGCGACTAACTAAAAAATTTTCTATTGTATCTCGTTTCAGACACCAAAAAGATGTGGCTACAAATTATTATTAAAAATAATTCAATCAATTAAAACGTATAATAATATATAATATAATATTTTAAGTAATTTCGAAAATATCCCAAAAACTACAAGTCCATTGTCACTCTACTCTGTACCTAAAAGTACGTTTACAAATAAGTACGTGATCCTATTGTACATACACGCCTGGCTGTTTCGGGTGACGTAATTTAAGTTTTATTCCTCAAGAAACAGGGTCAGAAATACTAATCCCCACAATATTAGATGACAAAGAACTCGTTGTGGCATTCAAAGCTTCGACTAAGAAAGTTATTATGAGTATAAGAAAGAAATTCTTTTACTGTAGCCTTTGGTATTGCGTTAGAGCTACTTGGGAAAGTACAAAGAAATATTTACATTATAAGAACTCTTTAGAATAAAACGTTTGAGTAAATAAAATGTTATTTTTATCCTTCGTGGTCTCTGGTTTTGTGAAAGAAAGGAAAAAGAAACAGAAAAGAATCATAGTTTCAGATGAGTCTCTTAATGCATAACCTTTGCTTTAAAAAAAATCTTTAGTGTGTAAATGCATCAAGATAAACCATACCTCTAAGGTTCTGGTTGTACCAAAACTGTTTAACCAAATAAATAACTATTTTCAGTCTAAAATTGTAAAATTGCATAAAAATTTCATGAAAGATTACAGCTGTAAGAAACGTATGCAAAAGAAACAATATAACAAATTTACATATTCACATAATATTTAATAGGTAATTAGTTCTTGAATCATTATTAGCATTCAGAAACAACTTCTGAATGCTACAGTTAACTACATGCTAATGTTACAAGCATTGCCTAATAATAAATGTAAAGTCCTAACTTGTTGAATTTGGTAAACAGTCTTGGAAATCCTTTTTACCGAAATTACCCACTCATTTAAAAATAAAATAATGACAAAGACAACAATCTATAACTATTAATCGTTATTACAGACTAAAACCTTTAGAATTTCGTTATCAGTTGATTTTATATTGTGTTATTTCAATAAAAAGTAGTGCCAAGATTATGTATGATTACCAAAGAGGCCAAGCTAGGATGAACAAACTTTAGAAATTGTTTATACTTAACAAACACACAGACGGCCCAGCTGGTGCAATGAGCCTACCTACACAATCGTACATAAATAAATTATAAGTTAATATACCTACTACGACGATGACTGGGACATTACTAGTCGTAATGTCACTATCCTCGTCCTCAGCTTATATACGTCCCAAAGCTGGGCACAGGCCTTCCTCATGGAGAAACACATGAGGAGTACCTCTCAACTAGCCCCATTTCAAGCAACTAATGCTGCTTGTGTTACGTATAAAACTAACGCCTTAACGTGCCTTCCGAAGCTCGGGAATAAGATGCCGCCCATCCTATCTCGGCTATCGTAGCCTTAATGTCATAAACAAGATGATAAATTACTTATATATTTTTGCCCACCGCACAAAATAACGAATTCGCTATAATAATGTTAATGATTTATTAAAAATTCCTAGTGTATTATTATGATGGCGCCTACTTCCACAAGAATTATTACAGCAAAACTATGTCACCGTAAAAGTGTAAATTCAGTCGATTCTCAACTTTACCAAATTGTAATAAAATGCAAGCTGTTTCCGAAATCTGTAAGTTACGATTTGTATTACGGCCAGGTACCGAAAATGGAATTCCTTACAAAAAGTTTGAGTGGCGAAAAAAATCGGCCTCTTTTGTATTAAAGTCAAGAGATTACACGAAAGGGCCAACTTTACTGTTTAGTTTTGATTTTATCGACACTCAAAAGAACAATGGAGTTTTGGGATACCGCATTGTGATTAGCATTTGTTTTTACAGCTGCTGTACAATTTTCGATCTTATTTCGGTGACTGCAAAAGTGTTTGACTAAAAAAGGAGCTGCATTTTTAAGTTTGTGTAAATACTTTATTCTTTATCAGTGAGTAGCTTTAGCATTGTCTTTGCTAAACGTCTATAAACGTTTGATGGCTTTCTTATGTTTCTCACAACATTCCCTTTGTGATAAGACTTCGTATTTTAACATATCTATAAACTTAAAGTACTACCTAGAGGATATTATTTGAGCTGTCGCCATCTTTAAGGTCTCTTTCAAGTCCTGATGGGGGCAGTTGTTTGTATAATAAAATGTTTTGCAGTCTTGGTTGTTTAAACCCTTCAGGTTCAAGTAACACCGGTGTTCGCGGCATTTTTATGTTTCTATTATTTCTCGTTTTGTGGCCGCTGAGAGGTCCAAATGTGATTTAAAATCTTTTTCATGCATATTTATGAGCATTTAAGCCTTTGGTCGTGGAGGTCCTGATATGGTGATGAGAATGACATAGTGTAATTTGCAACTAATGCTGCTTGTGTTACGGACACTAAATGACGGATTTGTATGAATTTATATAAACATCCAAGACTAGAAAACAAATGCCTCAAAATTCATCACCCAAACATTTGTCCCCACCGGGGATCGAACCTAGAACCTATCGAGATGGCGACGCCTTGAAACTGACATACAGACCACTCGACCACGGAGGTCGTCAAATATTATGTCAATTATTATGTATCCCCCACCAGTATGCAAAAGTGAGTGAGCTAGTTAAATCGTTCTAGTTCATAGGTGTGAATTTAAAAAATTGCATATATTACAAGAATGTTAAAAAAAATAGTCAGAAACAACAGGAGAGTGACAAAAATAGAGCACAGAAACAGAACAGACGACAATAGAAATTATATGATTATATACACAACGAAATATACCAATTTTTCCGTGTTTTAATAGTTGCAATAAAATCTTATCTTTCTATCTGTCTATCCTCATCACCAACATTGGCTTCATTTCTATCGCTCTAAGCAATTTGTCTCATGCCTTGTCCTCACATAAATTGTAACTCTATTAAAAAATTCAAGGGGTTGACAGATGATAATAACTTAGCTTCGAAACAATAGACCTCTTATCTGAGAACAATTTTTTTACAAGCACACCCTTGAAATTCCACAGGCCAACGAAAAATTACGCCGCAGGTGGTATTCGAAGTAAGAAATATAGGAATACTCTTACGCCCCTATTGTAAAACTCACCTAAATCAAATATCGGGTGATACCTAATTTTGCGTCTTATCTTTTTATTAACTTTTTTGAGAAACTAAAAAATGTGTTGTACCCTGCACAATAACTGGCGACATCCCTTTGATTGTCAGTAAAAAAATTATTAGTTATGATTATAGATTACCAGAAATGATAAGAATGAAGAAAGAAAAAAATACATTTATTGACCACAAGACAAATTTTTTTTTCCTCTAGTAGCCATTTTAAAGTTTTTTCAAAATCTTATGGAAAGTGAATATTGAAATATATTTCGTACGTTTTTTCAGACAAACTGAATACTATTGTATTTGTAGCTAACGAAACAATTCCTAATGATGAGGATGTCTAAGGGAATGAATTGGGGGGAAAAAATTAAAATTTAAAGTTTAAAAAACCTCCGACAGCGATTTTTTGTTTATCTATTATTTTTGGTCAGGGGGTTTTTAAATGCTTTTTTTATTTTCTGCCTTTTTTATGATGTACAAGGTATATTTGTAAACATTAGATTCCTCATATAACTAAGACGATTTCCATGAAATTTGCTGTGAAAAGTTATGACCTTTTTATTGTTCTCTCTTTTTATCTCTCTTTTTCATCATTAGAGTGGTTTACATTATCCTGAATTTACCCTGATTTTCTATAACAGTAAGACCTAAAATTCATGTAATTAAATTCAGCAAGGCACACGTAAACATGACTGACCCAGAAACATGACCAATAACCTAAAAGTGTATATCAACCGCAACCGTTAGTTCAAACAGACAGCTGTTTGCGAATCAATACCGTGGCAAATCTATTGATAGATATCGAGTTGCTGGTATTCGATATTATGTCGATGTTTGAAGAACAATTTTTTATTGATAAAACGTGGGGTTAATGGACTACATGTTTTACACATGGCCGTTCTAATGCAGATTACAGTTTTTGCGAACTTTTTTCAACGGTTTTGATAGAGGTTGTTTTGACAAGATATTACTTATTGACTTGTATTCTACTATGTAGATCTACTTGAAAGAATTTTTTTTCAATTAATTATAGGTTTGGTTGATCGGTGGGACTTCCCCTACTGCGGGATTAGGCGCCACTACATATGAAGAAAATACATTGCAGAAGTTCACCTTCTTTGTTCTTCAACCTAGCCTAAAATTTGTCTTGGCTTAAATATAGCTAAAATTTGGATGTAACACCATCATCAGTATAAAACTATTATGTATAACATGTTTTCAAACTGCGTCTTTAATTTTGTTTCATATCAAACTTTAATTTTTTCTCTTAGAAGTACTAAGAGTTTCATTTTAAGATAAATTAGATTTATATACTGAACCACGAAGAATATAATAGATAACAACAGAACCCTAACCATTAATATTTAAAGCTTGTAATTATGCATAATTTAATAATCAAAAATAATATTTTTGTAATTCTAACGAAAATTTCCAATGACATCACGAATATGGCTAACATCTGCCGCACAGCTGATCATAATCTAGCTGGCTATGACTTCATTTGGGGGACCACATGGAGCCAATTACTGGCCGATTATTTGGAATTTATTGTAGATTCAACTAATTGTTACTGTGGTCAAGCTAATATGCCGCAAGATGTTTAATACAAATGATTTTCAATCTTATAATGCTCGATATAAAGCGTGTTATTGCTTAAAAATTTACTATTTGGATTTTATTGTGGATTCAACTAAATTACAACGTGGTCATGATCACAATTTCAAATGAATTTTCATTTTTATCCAGCTTGAAATAAAGAGTAAAATCGCTTTTGAACTTTTATAAATCACTGGTGAATCAGACGTATGGTTGCCTGTACCTTAAATTGCATGACTTTTAGATTTAAACAGGCATTGTTGTTTATCTTAATTAGATTATGTTGGTGGGCTATTAGTTCGATTGTGTTTGGTTTTTTTCTAGAAGATCACTTTCATTGTTGAGACCTTCAGCATATAAAATAAAACATTTTGTATTATCTTTGTATGCGTAATTTGTGTAGTAAATGTGTGTGTATGCGTGATACGGTCAGAAACAAAACGTGGAATAGACAATTAAAATGATAGCTTTGCCACAAAGTGTTCTTTCTTTAAACAAGTTTACGTAGTTTTTATACGTTTACCTAGGTTAATTTATTAGACATTTTTATCTAGCACATAATTTTCGACAGAGTTCCTTTTTCGCGACGAAGCAAAATGTATGTAATAAATTTTCGACCTTATTAAGCATGGACAAACACACAGAAGGTGAAAGAAGGTCAACAAAAGACATTTTCGATCCACTAAGCATTCTCTGGAACTGACATCAGTACATAGAGCACAAAAAATCAAGATCACAAAATTTTGGTCACAAGTAACCAAAGAAAATTACTTCAATTTTAATATTAAATAAAAATCAATACGACTTAACCTTCTAGAGCTCGATTATTTATAATACATTTAGGTCAAAAATTTACACATATTATTACTATGAAATTTATTTACCATTAAGTTAATGTACAGTTAAATACACCGAAAATAACTTCAATACTCTAACTGGACCCCAAGACCGGTAGTTGAATATTAGACATTTCGTTCCGTGCCCATTTCCCCGATATAAACGGTAGCATGCCGCCATTATACTTCGGTATTCGTCCTCGATATTAGTATTACACATTGTAGTATCGCCCGGATGTGGTTACCACTTAGCACATTTTTAGAGGAATAATACTGTTTCCGGTGAAAAATAAAATATAATTTTTTCCCCGTTTCCGTCTCCGCTTACCGTTCCCGCCATATTGCATTTCATTTATTTCGTCATTCGCTTTCTGTGCTTAGCCACAATAGCACGTTGGTTTTCGCTCCGCTTAAATATATTTTATAAAAATGCCTAAACGCAAAAGTGAAGATCAGTTGAGTTATATTATAAAAAAGTTAAAATATTTGGAAAAAGAAGTGAAACGTAATAAACGGGTCCGATCGGAAAGTTCTTCGTCGTCAAGTGATTCATCCAGTTCGCGATCATCGAATTCCAGTTCTTCAAGAAAAGGGAAAAATTATGGTTAGTACGTTACTGATTGGCTATTTTTCTCGGATTAATTATTAGGATTAATCCATCGCTAACGTTCAAACACGCACTCGATTCAGTTATTAGGACTGATTCACCGCGTTTAAAAGTTTTTTGCACTCGAAATTGTTATGAGGACAATTTTACGCATAAAATTTTAGCTATGTGTCTTAATTCCAGACCGAGCTTTGACTGAACACGGCGAACGGCCACATGTACAACTGACAGATTTGGAAGAAGCGGCACACCCACAGTTACCGCAGACGGCAGCTTCACCCTTGCCTTCTACTTCGAAAGCCACAGAGGGGATACAGCCACGAGTGGCTTCACCACAGCCGTCTACGTCTCATGACGCTTACACAGTAATTTCACAACAGAAATTAATGCAAACGGTAGACGAAACACAACTGCCAGATGTCCAGCATGTGACTGATACACCGTCCGATACTTTAAACCCAGATATACTAGATATCTTAGGCAGTGATCCCACTACCACTGTAGTTCATGGGTCACCAATAAATATGGAACTAGCAAATAGGCTCACTTATATCGCAACGTCAGGACTAAAAAAAGAGGAAATCAAAGAGATTTGTAGTAAATACCTCATTCCTGAAAACTGCCAAGGCATAACTGCTCCCCAATTAAACCCCGAGATAAAAGCGGCGTTGTCGGAAGGACTGAGAAACCGCGACAAAGCCTTAGAGTTACGACAGACGAGCATTGCTACTGTAATTTCTTGCCTGAGCAAAATAATGTCAACACAAATTGTGTCAAATCAACCCGATCATGACATGCTGCAACAGTTATTCGACGCTACGCGACTTCTTTGCGATATACAATACAATGATTCAGCGTCACGAAAAGCTTTTGCTTTGAGCATTCTTAAAAAAGATCTTAAAGAACAATTAGCCAATACGAAAATCGGCAAACAGTTGTTTGGTGACAGCCTTGGAGAAACGATAAAAACCGCAAAAGCAGTTAGTAAATCTGGAGCAGATTTAAAAGAACCAGTTAAAAAGACTAATCCGTATACCACCAAAAATTTAAACTGGAAGTCGACGACGGGAACCCGCAGGCCGGCAGCCGTCCCGTCGTCGTCACGTCGTCAGCCACCAACAGCACCATCGACTGCCACGAACACCTTTCAACACCGCCGCCAACATCCGCCACCACCGCCGCCGCCGCCGAAGAACTCCTCGAACACGTCATCTCGTCGATCTCGACAGAACCGCGGACGTTAACTGCTAATCACGAGGTATGCTATGCGGGTCGATTGAGTAATTTTATTGAACAGTGGCATATGATCACTGTAGATCATTCACTTCTATCATGGGTGAATGGTTACAAAATAATATTTCATAAGCCAGCGGTACAATCACACCCTCGTATTACAATGATTAAATCAAATAATGAATATATTCAATTTGATAAGGCTATAAAACAACTTATGTCTATTGGTGCGGTAACAGAGTGTGATCCCTGCCCTGGACAATTTGTTTCTCGTGTTTTTCTCATACCTAAATCAAATGGTAGTATGCGATTTATATTAAATTTAAAAGAGTTAAACCAGTTTATCACTACAAAACATTTTAAAATGGAAGATATCCGAACAGTCTTAAAATTGATATCAAAGGATTGTTATATGGCTACCCTTGACTTAAAAGACGCTTTCATGTTGATTAAAATAGATCCAGACTCTTGTAAATATTTAAGATTCTGTATAACAAGAGAAGATGACCCACATTCAAAAAAACTATATGAATTTAAAGTATTACCGTTCGGTTTGTGTACAGCCCCTTATATTTTCACAAAATTACTAAAACCTGCCTTAAAATTACTAAGAAACTGTGGTTATCTATCTTCGTGTTATTTAGACGATATATATTTGTTGGGTAACACATATGAAGATTGTGAACGCAATATTAAAACTACACAAAGTTTGTTTGAATCCTTAGGCTTTATTATAAATATAGAAAAAAGCTACACAACACCTTCTCAAAGTTGTAAATATTTAGGTTTTATTGTAAACTCAAAACAATGGCATTTAAGTCTTCCAAACGAAAAAAGTATTCGAATAAAAAATGAATTAAATAATTTTTTAAATATTAAAACGTGTAAAATAAGAAAGTTTGCCCAACTAGTTGGATTATTAATATCAGCATGTCCAGCTATCGATTATGGGTGGATGCACACAAAAGAAATGGAAAGGTGTAAGTTTTTAAATCTGAAAGGGAAAGATGATTATAATCAGCTAATGATATTACCAAGTTACATTTTACCGGATATCCACTGGTGGATTAATGCCGTTAAGAACTCTGTATATCATATTAGAGATAATATATTTTGTTGTGAGATTTACTCTGACGCCTCAACAACGGGTTGGGGCGCGGCATGTGGGAATCAGTCAACCGGTGGTCAATGGTCGCAGCATGAAAAACTACTGCATATAAATTACTTGGAATTACTGGCAGCATATTTTGCTTTGAAAATATTCGCAAGTCATTGCCATTCTTGCCAAATACTTCTAAGAATCGACAACACGACCGCGGTTTGCTACATAAATAGGATGGGGGGTATTCAATACCCTCATCTTAATAAAATTACAAAAAGTATTTGGCAATGGTGCGAAAAACGGGACATATACATCACTGCATCATATATACGGTCGGTTGACAACACAGTAGCAGATAGGGAATCTAGGCTGTTTCACCCAGATATTGAATGGCAACTGTTAGATACAGGGTTTCAAAAAGTGGTAGCAAAGTTTGGAATACCCGACATTGATTTGTTTGCCTCACGCATTAATAAAAAATGCAAAAATTATGCATCATGGCGGTTAGACCCAGAGGCAACAGTAATAGATGCATTTACTATAAGTTGGTCCGGTTTATTCTTCTATGCTTTTCCTCCAGTTTCTTGTGTACTAAAAAGCTTGAGAAAAATAATTAATGATAAGGCTGAAGGAATTGTAGTTGTCCCAGCATGGCCATCACAGCCATGGTACCCTCTCTTCATGGAACTGATGATATCGAACATGGTAATATTAAACTCATCACACTTCATTATTCCTCGTTCCAGCAAAAAGAACATCCAGTCCACGACTACCCTGGTGGCCGCGATATTATCCGGACGGCGTTGCTGAATCAGGGAGTACCAATGGCTGCCATAAATATAATGATGTCTTCCCTCTCTGAAAACACACTTAAACAATATGACGTTTGTATTAAGAGATGGTATTATTATTGCCATACTCAGAAGATTGAGTTGTATCAACCCACTATATCTGCAGTACTAGATTTCCTAACCATCATATATAATAAAGGAAGTCAGTACGGCACTATAAATAGTCACAGATCAGCCTTATCATTAATATTAGGAAAAATTATGAGTAATGAATTAATTTCAAGATATTGCAAAGGTGTATACAGGTTACGTCCAACATTACCAAAATATAATATTACCTGGGATGTTGGAGTAGTATTAGAATACCTTGGATCATTGTACCCTCATGAACCATTATCATTAGATCAAATAACTAAAAAATGCACAACACTTATCGCACTTGTAACAGCTCACAGAGTTCAGACCATATCAAAGATTTCCTTAAAAAATATATTGATTCATAATGACCGTATATTAATTAAGATTACTGATTTAATCAAATCATCTCGTCCGGGTACAGAACAACCTATTTTAAACTTACCTTATTTCTCACAAAAGCCACAAATTTGTCCAGCCAGGGCCTTAATATCGTATATGGAGAAAACTAACACAATTAGAAAATCAGATAAACTGTTTATTTCATTTAAGAAGCCTTATGATTCTGTAACGTCTCAATCCATAAGCAGATGGATAAAATGTACACTGCAAGCTAGTGGAGTTGACGTGTCCATATTCTCTGCACATAGCACACGACATGCCTCAACATCCGCAGCCTACAGTCGAGGTATCAATGTTGATTTAATCCGTAATACTGCAGGCTGGGCAGGTAACTCCACTATCTTTGCACGTTTTTATAATAGGGTAATAGTAAATCCTAAAGATTCTTATGATTTTGCTACAGCTATTTGTACTTCCGTAAATGATTAAAAACTTTATATGATTAATGTGATTGTAATTGGGTTGATAATCATTTAATAAAGGATTAATATGACATACAAGTGATATTTCCTTATTGCTCTAAACATCTACAATGTGTAATACTAATATCGAGGACGAATACCGAAGTATAATTAATGATTAAACGAACTTACCTGTTGTGAAGTTCTATCATAATTATACGAGGTATTCGTCCGAAGATATTAGTATAAAGTCCCACCCACCCAACAAAAAACAAAAAAGCAGTTTTTTAGACCCTATTATAGGAAATATCAAGTCAACTCTAAACCAAATGACGAAATAAATGAAATGCAATATGGCGGGAACGGTAAGCGGAGACGGAAACGGGGAAAAAATTATATTTTATTTTTCACCGGAAACAGTATTATTCCTCTAAAAATGTGCTAAGTGGTAACCACATCCGGGCGATACTACAATGTGTAATACTAATATCTTCGGACGAATACCTCGTATAATTATGATAGAACTTCACAACAGGTAAGTTCGTTTAATCATTAATTGTGCATTGTTGAGTTTACGATTACTTTGTGAGGCACAGAGCTTGAATGAATGGTAGACCTGGTTTATTTTTAAAGTTAAGAAAATAAAAGCGTAATATGTCTTGTTACGTAACGTTTAATTTATGTAAATATATGCAATCAGGAGAACAAAAGAAGCGAATTTCATCAATGATATTGAACAGAGGTCCCCAAACTAGGCAGTACCTGTATCTTGGGCAACCATTAACTACTAACTTGGTCAAAGCAACCCGGAATTAAGTACGTACTGATAGAAACAACACAATAGCATCGAATGGATACAGTGCAAATATCCCAATGAAAAAACAGGACAATTAAAATAAATTAAAGTCTCATGCACTGGCTTACATTTAAAAAAATCAAATTACTCGTACCTATATTTAATCTTAGGTTACTAGTTTCTTTTTAAGTAAATATTCTATTAATATTATCCCATTTACGTCGCAATGATACTATGGCCCTCCTACATGAGGACTTTGGGCCATAACACCACCATGGTCTAATTTGGCACGTCCAATCTAGCGTTTAAGTGGGTAGAGTTGCTTTCGAAGTACGAATGAACTGAAGGTTACCGATATCTATTCATATAATAAAAATGCTTAAAATCAAGTCAGGGGGATGTAAAAAGAGGGAAAATACAAAAAAAAAACAATTTTTTAATTTTTTATTTCTCTGTCGGTTTGACTGTTTGTACGGGCTAATCTCCGAAATGGCTGGATCGATTTCAATGAAATTTTGCATGGTGATACCTTATATCTCTGATCAACATCTTACATACTTTTTAGTTCGGAAATTTGAACGGTTTCCATAGGGTAGTTAAATAACCAGTAACCGCGGACAAAGTCACGGGCAACAGCTAGTTACGACATAATTTCCCATACGGTAGGAATTTATGGACATGGCTTCTTGGAGGGATGATTAGGGAAAAAATGAAACCATAGGGACGAAGTGATCTGAGTAGTATCAGACCCATTAAGAGATAACATAAAAATATCTGTATATTACTATGACAGCGCACACCATATTTCTAAAATACAAAAGTATGTCTGCTGTAATATTATGTGTACTGTGTCCAAAGCAATAAACCCAGCTGCCAATAGTTTGAGACTATGCAGACTATTATACTGACCTAGATTAAACTGTGGCTACAGATGAACGTTAGAACTAGAATGTGTGTATACCAAAACACAGACCGTGTAGGTCTTATCATTTGCTCAGCTGAAGTAATTTCAGTCATAATCTTATTTTCTTCTTATTTTTTCTTTTTGCGTCCCGTGTTGGTCTGGGCCTGAGTGAAAAAGAGAGAATGTGCCAACTGCTTTTCTTTCCTAGCGTGTCGTAAAAGGGCGTATTGGGTACTGGGTCTGTGGTTGTGAAGCGATGAGCTAGCCACTTGTTATTACTTTTTCACGATTTTCCATCTGACCAAACCCAATTTTTGTATGGCTTAATGTAGTCTTAAGGGACACAGTGTTCCTTTGACTCTGCCTACCTCTTCGGAGATTACAGGCGTGATTGTATGTATCTTATTTAAATGCAAAATATTTTTATTTCATTATTAATGATACTATATCCTGCTCACATCTGTAGGCCTAGCACGGGCCAGAGAGAAAAAGTCCCCGGAGACAAAATTACTCATTGCCTCTCGCTTCCGCGCGAACGAAGAAGCGAGAGGCAATGTCGATTTTTGTCTCTGGGGACTTTTTCTCTCCGGCCCGTGCCAGGCCTTCTGGAGTCGAACTTAAAACTAGCATACAGGTCGCTCAGCCACAATATTTGTTTTTATTAGATATCCCCGCACTCCATTACAATAATGTAGGTATCAAAACATACACTGATAAGATACAAGAAATATTTCAAAAACGATTATGTATATAAAGCTACGTGTGTGTGTGTGTGTGTGTGTGTGTGTGTGTGTGTGTGTGTGTGTGTGTGTGTGTGTGTGTGTGTGTGTGTGTGTGTGTGTGCGCGCGTGTGTGTGTGTGTGTGTGGTGTGTGTGTGTGTGTGAATATATTATCTTATTTTATTTATGTATTTTAAATTATAATACTTTGGAGATTAACCATAAGTGCTACATGCCATCCATATCAACGCTCTATTTTAAAAATGCTTTAATTTCGTCATAATTCCAAGTTTTTAACAAAGATGTAAGATTTATTTTGCAGGTATGGTAGTTTTTGGGATATATGTTCAAAATTTTGTTTATATAAGAAAGCAGACCTTGCCATTAATTGTCTCTTAGCATAAACTGTTTTAATTTTAGGAGTAGGAGCTACAATATATTTGCGTCTTCGGGATAATTTTGATAATTTTGGTAACAACAAAGTGTAATAACGAACTTTCACTGTAATATGACACACTTTGAAAAGCATACCATTTAAATAAAAGAATACTACCAACCCATCTCTTTGGTTAGTGGTAGGTGGTTTCTTAGCCCGCCTGGCTAGCTACCACCGTCTTACCTAAATTTGTCGCCACAATAACAATATCAGTCGCCATAAATACAAATAAGCCAGTTCCTTGGATGTTGAGGATTACAGGTGAAGCTCGCTTCAACCTTACTTAAAATAACGGCCTTATCGACACTTACTATTAGGTGAGATGAAGGCCAAGAGCTTACCTGTCATATTTAAAAATATATATTAAAAAAAATAGCCGCTTTTCTCTCAACTTCTCTATCACTGGAGCAACATTCAGGTATACCCTGATATACTCATTCCTCACTCAATCAATCTATCCTTACTCTTTCAACCTTTTGCAATGAGGTTACAATGTCACGAGAAAGATTGTAATTTGACTGTTTTCACAATTTTACGATAACATATCCATACATGATCTAATGTATCGCTTCTATTGACTGTATTATCTGTATTTCGGACTGGGGTAGGAGTGCGTTGATGGCGCCAAAACGACGCCCGGCGGTTGTCATGGCAACGCGCCAGAGAGGGTGTATAGATCTAAGTTTAGTAATGCAGGGACATTATCTTGATTTAGCATAAATCATAAAATAAATAACATCGATACATTACATTTGATGATTGTCAAAGATTATATATTTTTATCGTAACTTTTGTGTAGATACTTGAGTTTTTTGTACGTTCTTTTTAGTTTACCAACGACTGGCTCAACTTGATGTTCTTATGAGTAAAACTGAATAAAACTGTTGTTAGCGTAACTGTAAAAATGAAATACTATAAAAAATTTAAAAGAAATAATGATCGAACCCAATCATTTCTAACTTATATGATATAGGTATCTATTATTGATTTATTTGACTAAATTTTTTTAATTACTCTACTCGACCCCATATTCTTGACTGTACTTACCATACGAAATATTCAGCGCATTCAAATAAGCGTGTACTTCAAGCTTTTAGGTGTTACGGAATAGTTTCTTATAAAATACGATGTTACAGAGTACTTAATTGAAAATACTTTAATTGTATATAATTTCCTAATGCCACGAAAACCGTGGACACCCTACAATTAACGTCGAAATCATAATTCGTATGTTTCAGTGAAAGTGGAACTATTATATTTACAGAGTAAGCAAGGGCGGATGGTAGTTGGCAATTATACGCCCTAATATAATTAACATAGAAGCTGAATTCCCTTAAATTATTTTTTGTGCTTGACGAGTTATAAGAAGCAGTATATACTAGAAAAAAAACTTTTTTTTTCTTAAAGGCTGTACTTACAAATCACAAGTGCCGAATTTTAGCTTGGATTTTTTAAATGAATTTACTTTTAATAGATACTTTTCCTAATAAAGTAGCATTAGATATCGAAAATGAAGTAACCTTCGCTATGGTTGGTCCTTAGATGGGTGACCAAAGTTTGCAATTTCGAATAACTCTCGGAGAAGCACATAGGTAAGCTGTTGGTCTTAATTACCGCGAAGCTTAATTTTTCCATCACATCGTCCTCAGCCTATATACGTCCAACTGCTGGGCAAAGGCCTTCCTTATGGAGAAACACATAAGAAATATGGGCCATCACATATTTCCTTCCTTGTCATTTTTCCTGGAATCTTTTGCTGTTTAATTCCAGTAACCAAAACATGTGTGAGGGCTATAACCGGAAATATATATTACAATATAACTTATAAAAAATGCTTATGAATCGCAATCCATAGCACATTGTCAAAACAATTTCTGTCTCTGTCATTCTTCAAATAAAAAGCGGGACGGAAATCACAAAGTAACCCAGTAGGTCCTAAGTCACATATGTATTAAGCACGGATATTTTCACGTCACTACATTGTCGATTCCAATGGTGTGATGAAAGTTTGGCTAAAGGTAGAGCATCGAAGAGAGCTAAGCGATAGATGTTAGGGTAAACTTTAATAAAATCTTTGGGAATTTCTCATTTTCTTTTGTGTATTATTTGTATGCGAATTTGAATATTTAATTTCACCCAAAGAACGATGGATAGTGTTATCCTTGAAGTTTCTTTGTGGGGTCAAATCAGCGCTAGGAGTATAGAACTTTCGATAAGCCAAATTTGACGTCTAAGATTCGATAAATTTGACAGATAAGTGAAAAGGACGGATGCTTTTGTCGATCAAATATGGCGACTGTCGAAGTTTTATGCTCGCACTGCAGGAACGAGGAGAAACACTCAAAGCTTTTTTATTATTATTATTATTATTTATACATATGACAGCTCCTTTCATCTCACTTGATGGTATGTGATAAGGCCCGAAGGTGGAAGCGAGCTTCACCTGTATTCCTCAACAACTGAGGTACTGGCTATCTTCCCTCTGATTGCCAAACACAACAATGCTTATAACATTGTTATTATGGCGATAAATTTTGTTAGGACAGTGGTAGCTAGCCAGGTGGGCTTAGAAGCCCTACCAGCAACCAAACCGAGCAGAAAAACTTCTGCCTCCATGGGAAATTGAAACCGGACCTCCCGATCAACACCCGATGGTGTGAACCACTAGACCAGAGAGAGCTTTCAAAGTTGAACATTATAACAAAGAATTACGAATTTGCGATTCCTTAGTGTCAGTGTTAGTGTATTGTGTAACGATTTATCCCGTTTCCCACTTGATTCCACGAATATTATCCGTCCGGGGTTATCCTATCCTGTCTCTATAAACTCTCAACATTCCAAAATAACCAAATACAAGAATACACATGATCTTTTCTTTTATCTATTAGCGATTGACAAAATTAATTGTTATAAATCGATGTGATATCATATCGTATTTTGAATTTCATGCTAACTAAACAGTCTGATGCAGACCTGTCACCCCTTCCCTTACCATCTACGCGAATGAAACATCTTACCGACAATCAGCTACAAACAAAATTGTGTAGCTAGCACTGTAGCAACAGCCTAACAAAGCCGAAATGTTGACTCACGTTATTTTTAAAATTGAAATTCTTAGTAAAGGGTCACATTTGCTTAAAGTTTGCGTGAGTCGCTTCGATTATTGGGCGATAGGCGCATAGATATTCGTCGTATGCGCACCGCATATTAACTACACCATACTTAGTTGAAGGTATGTGACAGTCAAAGCTTTTTAACCTCTAAATGGTCAGAAAACCAGACACAATATTGAAACATCGTTGATCAATCAATATTATCGTTGATTTCGTATGAATATATTTTTCGCCTCCAAAGACATGATAAATAAATCTTTACATAAGAATCGATATACCTATAATCGACCTAATAGAACGTAACCGATTGATTCGATTGTGAGCAATCGATTCATCGCCAGATAATCGCTCGATTATAATGGAAAATTACCGCTATTTGTAATTCAATGGGTATTTTACATAATGTTCTATGCATGTTCACTAGCCATACAAGAATTTTTCCATTGAATTTGTATGTAGGTGTTAATAAAAATGGCTTTTAAATGTACAATAGTCGTCATATCAGGAGTGACAACAAGAGTAGCAGCTTGTAGGCCGTTGGGGCGGAAAGATTCTCGAGTGGCGAACATAGGAAGGCCCCCACCGAGGTGGACCGACCATCTATCGAAGGTTGCGGGAAGTCACTGGATGCGGGCGACGGGCCCAGGACAGATCGTTGTGAATTTTTTTGCGTTAAAGAAATGTTAATTTGAACCGTTAATTTGAAACTGTTAACTGGTTAAAAAAGCATTTAACAGTATTAACTGGTTTGCGTTTTTTAAAAGAAGCAGTTAATAGACTTAACTGGTTCGTTGACGTAAGCGACTGCTGGTAATGCGCGTTCGTTGAAAGAAGCAGTTAATAAATTTAACTGGATTTGCTATAATGAAAAAGCAGTTAATTTGTTAACATTGGAAAAGCAGTCTGTTGAATTAACGCCTGCTCCTACTATGTCCAGCTATAGGCTATTCTAGACTGACGATAGGAGTTAATATACTCTGCCCTACTCTCCAAAAAACTATAAGTAGCGGATAACTTCGCTCTCTACATTCCACATTCTCAGTATCTCACCTGTTGACCATTCTTAATAAGTAAAATAAAAAAACAAACTCAATTTTTGAAAATAGAATGGATCCACTATATCCTAAGTTTACTGAACCCAACGGAAGTCAAGTTATAAAATCATTTGTCAATTAAACAACAAAACATAACGTTCCGTAACCCGCCCATTGAGTACACAAACACATTGTAGTTTCGAAAAAACTCTCTCCTCTTTTGTACGGAGATTTATGATTTGCTTCCGACGTTCGCGGCGGGCTTTGAACTGGCTAACTGTTTTAAACAATTTATATGCCAGTTATATAAAAAATTAAGGTACGAGTAGTTCTATGTAAAGGGTACAATAACAACACATAATTAAATCTATACATATGGTAATATAACTGTAGAGGTCGAATGTCTGGACATAGAAAAATATGCTTAAAATCATGGATGAAAAAAGAAGGAAAATACCAAAAAGAATATTATTCTCTGTCTGTTTGTACGGGCTAATCTCCGAAATGGCTTGATCGATTTCAATGAAATTTTTCATAGTGATGCCTTATATCCCTGGTCAACATCTTAGATACCGTAAAATTAATGGGTTCCCGTGGGTTAGTTTAAAAAACCAGTAACCGCGGACGATGTCGTGTACGATGTACCGGTCGCTATTGTTTCTACCCACCAACCCGCATTAGGACAGCGTGGTGGTGCTACGGCCCATAACCCTCATGTGTTTCTTCATGAGGAAGGCCTGTGCCCAGCAGTGAAAAACGTATATAGGCTGAGGACAACGTTGTCGCCCCAACGAGATGAACAGACGATCTGGTGAAGTTTACGGGAAGACTCTGGACCTATTGTTATAGAGATTCTTTGGGGCTATATCCAGAAGTATTCTCTAGGCTATATTCTATATTCTAGTCTATAGGCTAAAATAATAGGTCTACCATCATCAAAACACAAAAAGTACGGTATAATTTCTCTCATATCGTCTCATTAATATCCTCAAATATCAATATAACATTTGTTATACACGACAACAATAAATAGCAATTGTAATAAATTTTGAATACATTATCTGCCCATCGAGACTTTTGTGGGCGTCAAACGTAACGTAATGGCGTCAACGTGATAAAAAACAAACTTGACCATTAAAGAGGTCTGTAACTCATAGGGGTGTAATGTTATTAATAGTATTATAACGAGAGCAAATTTTTATTTGATTAGAAAATCTTAGAAGCTTAGAAAATCATACTACAATTGCGAGAAATAGTGTATGTATCTTTTGTCGAAGTAACAGAACAAATACAAAAAGTTTAGTTATTTAGTTAATTTTTTTATAATTTCTTACCATATAATTCATAGCGACATGTATACGTTTATATTATAATATTCTTATCAACACGTTACACGTTAGAACCAAAATGGTCGCATACCGTGCGTTTTAGGAGGAATTTCCTTCCTCGTACGCTTAGGCTGTGGAATGACCTCCCTGGTGAGGCTTTCCCAAGAGACTGCAGCATGGAGTCCTTCAAAAAGGGCGTGAAAAGGGTTTTTAAGGGTCGGCAACGCGCTGGTGATGCCCTCGTTGCAGGCGTCCACAGGCTACGGTGACCACTGCCGGCCGTATGCTTGTTTGCCACCCGGGTGGTATAAAAAAAATAACAAAGCATTATGTATTTCTTGATCTATATCCCAGAGGGGGAGGTAGGTTGCTTAATTTCCCGCTTGTACAGTCACGTGTAAAATATGTACCTGTACACTTTTGACAGTCTATGGCCCGTATTACAGAACCAAACTCAAGCGTAGTCTGCTTGAGCGTAGTTAAAAAAGGATGGCGCTGTGTAGGATCAATAGCGCCATCCCTCTCTACCAGTGCTCAAGCAGAGATCTACGCTTGAGTTTAGTTAAATAAACATTGTCATCTGACAAATCTGTATCTGTATGTGACTGTAGCAAGGATATGTTATATAAGTCCGCTAAAGACTCACTTCTTTTGACGACCTCCGTGGTCGAGTGTCTGTCTGTCTAAAGGCGTCGCCATCACGAGAGATTCTGGGTTTGATCCCCGGTATAGACAAATGTTGGTTTTTTATATCTATATATCTATGAAATATATTTATCCGTCACCTAGTATCCGTAACACAGGCAGCATTAGTTGCTTTAAATGGGGCTAGTTGGTAGGTGTGAATGTCTGAAGATATTTATTTATTATTTATTCTTTTACATAGAGACCTTACATAGAGACCATAGAGATTATATAGAGACCTAAAAATTTCAAGCAAAAAGTGGGTGGCCATTTGGCCATCACGAATTAAATACTTATTCACCCGTTATTAGATTGTTTCAATAAAAACACATAAATCAATATTATTCAATAAAACATAATTTCTTCCATAATTACACGAGAGTTATTCAATTCATCAATCTCGAAAATCTAATTCAATACGTCAATAGCATCGATCGATCAAGTCTGGCCTTGATTGTGGATCGACCAATCAATAATATTTGGTTGATGAAAAAGTGGATCGAATTTGTGTTTAAATGTTATGCATTGGGTTCATTCAACTTTAACTCTCTGAGCTAAAGTGAAGCGTGTTATTTCGCGGTAACGTATTTATGGCAAAAGAGAGTGTTACATAATGATTTCAAAAGATGTTCTTCAATATTCCATCTAATGGTTTTGTTTTATTTTTAATTTTTTAGTATTTAAGCCAAAGTATATAGTCCTGTCATCCTCCTGTATATAGTTTTCTTGCTTTTTGTTTGTTGTGGCTGTTATTTTTATATTCTTTGTGAGATTTTTTATGATTTTGTGTCGTCTGTGCTGTTTTCATTTAATTATTATATATACATATTTATATATATTTGAATAGGCCCGGTCAGAACACCAGCGCTGGGTCAGTCTCTGATTCAGCATATGCTGAGGCCGGGTCCTAATTAACCGTTATTGTGTAGTCTTTTAAAATTATTCACTGTACTCTATGTTTGTCTGTTCTTTCTTTGTTTTTTATTCTTATTGTGTGTTTGTAGGTTAATAAATGTTTTTCTTTCTTTCTTTCCAAAGCACTCGTTCAGGCGATTAAATTGAGCCCAAACTCGATGGCATTGTATCGTTTAATTACCGAGTTCCTATGGCCTCCATATAAAATATTGCAATGTCATCCGATTTACACATGCATGCAAAATTTCAGCTCAATCTGTTAAAGATATCTGGTTCAAAATTGAGTTGAAATTGAGAGAAGTACATACAGTGCAAGATAAATAAAAGCTTGTAAAAAATACAAATGGTCAGCTGAATTATGTAATTGAGCAGCAAATAATTCTAAATCGGTATCTGTTGCCCAATTAAAGACTGAAAAGATGTTTAAACGAAAAATACAATTAATGCCACTCATACGAGTACCTACATACATATCATCACGCCTCTTTCCCCTAAGGGGTAGGCAGAGGTGTTAAACACCCATATTTTGCTAGATATGTTAGGTCCCCATGTAACAGGTGGCGAGCCTGTTGCCATGCACCGGGCACAATGAGAGGCAAGAGATATTCACAATGAACTGTACTTAAGTTTTATTCAAACTCAGTGGTACAGGCGGTGGGATCGAACCTGCGAGTCTCGCGGCCTCTCGAACGAGTAGTGCCCCGTCCGTCTCAACTCGGCTACCGCTGCTTTTTTCTCCCTTGAAGGCAAAATATACATGTGATATCTTGTCTTAAGACTGTGACGAGTTATCCTGATGGAAGTGTATATAAACATAACAAAACATATCATATTATCACGGCAGTATGAAGGGGTAGGCAGAGGTGCTTAACACCCACATTTCCTGATTTATGAGTCCCCATGTAACAGGTGGCGAGTCTGCTGCCATGGACCGGGGTAGAGGCAAGCGATATTCACAATGAACTGTGCTTAAGTTTATTCAAACTCAGTGTTACAGGCAGTGGGCTCGAACCCGCGAATCATAGCTCTTACATACATCCATAAAATCACGCCTGTAATCCCCGAAGGGGTAGGCAGAGTCAAAGGAGCACTGTGTTCCTTAAGATCACATTTTGCCATACAAAAATTGGCTTTGGTCAGATGAAAAACCGTGGAAGAATAGTAACAAGTGGCTAGCACAAGTGGCATAGGTCTAACTTGAACTAAATGAGATAGAGTTCACGTCTTGGTTTCTAATCAATAGACTATGAATCATAATAGACGCGTCTAGTCTGAGTAGTTAGAGGCTGCATTGTCATCTCACAATACAGCAAATGAAGAGCACATCAAGGCAATAGACGTTTTATTGGACGATGCTCTTCCGCGTTCCAGCCGCAAACATTTTTAATTAGTTAATTACTACTTTGTTTCGTTTACATACATACATATAAACGCTACTTTTATCCCCTAAGGGTTAGTCAGAGACTAGGCAAAAGCCCCTTGCCATAGTCCACGCTTCACAAAGCAGTGACTGCACTCAGCGTGACAGGTGGTGAGCCCGTCGCCGCTATAAGCTATTGGATGTTGTGCAGTTTTAAGTCCATTAGTCGCTTTTTACGACACCCAAGGGAAGAGATGGGGTTGTATTATTTCTTTATGAGCCGCTACCACACGACTCACAACAATAACATTAACTAATACATATAGGGTAGACAGAGGTGTTATAATAACACCCAGATGTCATCTGACCTCCGTTATCGTATATATATATATATATATATATATCCGTGGTCGAGTGGTCTGTATGCCGGTTTCAAGGCGTCGCCATCTCGAGAGGTCCTGGGTTCGATCCCCGGTGGGGGCAAATGTTTGGGTGATGAATTTTCAGGCATTAGTTCTCCAGTCTTGGATGTTCATATATGTATTATTTTATGTATATTCTAAATAATTATATGTATTTATCTATTAAATATTTGTCCGTCATCTAGTATCCGTAAAACAAGCAGCATTGTGTTGTTTAAAATGGGTCTAGTTAATAAGTGTGAATGTCTGAGTTTATCTAATATGTCTAAGTTCCGTGTAAAAGGGGCGAGTCTGATGCCATGCACCGGGCACAGTAAGAGGCGAGCGATAATAATAATAAACTGAAAAAAAATCCAAACTCGGCGACGGGCGCGTCCTAGAACGCTTGTACGAGTGATGACGTCCATCCGAACTCGGCCATCGCTGGCAGAGAAGTACTAGCTTTTTCGAAATCTCTTTCATTTATACCATTCCTTACTATTGACCTCTGTAAAATATAGTAAACATTTTTACTACCGTTATAGGTAGGGTGTTAATCGCATGGTATAAACATAACAATCAATTTCATACCAAAATTGCCCCGCATGGAATCAAATTAGATTGGCTTACAAATATTTGTAGACCTATTCTATATGGCAAACCTTCATGGTCACGTGTCGAATATTGGCATATCCTGCACATTTTGCTACACGATTTTCAGTCTTAAATCCTTGGAATAGAAAGCAAAACAATTTTTCTTAGGTTTAGATACATTACACTTTATTACTGTACCAGAGAGTGCATTTCCATTTGTCCAGAATGCGACATGTCAGGGGTATGTTTTGTGCAAATTTAATACTGCCATTTGTTCGAAGCATTTTGAATCTTATGACAATGCAAATAAGGAGATTAAAGTAGCATTTTGTGTAATATTATGGCACTCGATCAAATGCCTGCTTTTCAACTGGCTTAATGAACCAATCAAAGTCACAGAACAATAAAAAAGGTTAGAATGATAAAGTGGGCGTGGTTGACGAGCCGCTCATATGAGCAAACGGGCATATGAACGTCAAATTGCTCGCAGTGTATTGCACAATGGCGTAGCTGTCAGACGTATATTCGGTGCAGTACAAAACCCAAAAAGATGCCGAGTTGTGCTATTATTTCGTGCCGTTTGCGAAGTGAAAAGGTGAATCTGGACAAAGGAGGAATTTCATTTCATCGGTAAGTAATAATATTTGGAAATAACTAAATATGGAGGCATAATCAATCACGAAAATAATTCGTACCAAATTCTATGCAATCATAGGGCTTGCATGTTATCGATAGTTTTATCGATAGAGTTTTTTTGTTCCTTGTGCTCAAACATTATGATGTGGTAATTTACATGGACATAATATCAAATCTAAGTTTTAAATATCTATTTAATTTGTAACAAGACAAATATTCTGTTTATAAAGATTTACATATTTCAGATTTCCTACAAATCCGGATATAAAAGAAAAATGGATATCCGCAACTGGCATGAAAGATCAATGGTTTCCTACTAAAAGCAGTAGCATTTGCTCGTAGCATTTTACGGAAGATGACTTCCTACAAGTTTAAAAAAAAGGCATTGATATCTTCTGCAGTACCTCACATAGATATTTGCGTACAGGTAATGTTATGAATATTTTATCTGTCTACAGTGAAAACAAAATATTATTATAAAATTATACATTTGTCTTGTTCGGGAATCGAACCCGTGATGTCTGCCACAGAAGGCAGTTATCCTTACCCTTGCGCCAAATCAGTCGTTTCGATTATACAGGGTAGAAATATTGCGCATGTGATTGAGTGACGATTGAATAAAATTAGTAGGGACTTTAATTTGTTGATTATTTTCTATATTTTTTTTTATCTATAAAGAAATTTATTTCATGATGTCAAATATCTCATAAGCGAGAATTTTGAAATCATTTACTTTTGTTTGCAGGAAAATCAAATTCGCCTTCCTGTTCAAATGCCAGTTCACAAAGAAAGCGAAAAGTCAAAATTATAATAGGCAATAAAGACAGTGCCCTCTGAGCATAGCCCTTTCCATAGTTCGCTGGGCGACTTTAAACTGGTGGACTAGTCGAGCAGTGAGTGTCCACGTCTTAGCAGGTCATGACCGGGAGGACGCACTGGTCGAAGACTTTCGACTTAAGACATTGAGGGATGGGTGACGAGAAAAATGTGATAAACCAGTATTAATGTAAATTAATTAAAAAGTGTATGTTGGTAACCGCTTTTTCTTTACTGAGATCAACCCCAGCTCATAACATTACCAATTAATTTATTTATTATTCACCGGTGGAAAACTGGCAAGGCAGTTTTTCTTTATTGTTGTTCTCATTGCCAAGCCAACTATAGCGATAGTGTGTCTTTCGTTATAGTCAGTGACCTATTCCTAGAAACATCCACCTGAAACTGTTACCTCTTGTCTTTATAGTATTTATTCAGTAGAAAACTAAATAACAGACTACAAAATATTTATCTTCATTAAATTTGTATATTATTGAAATTGGTTGGAATTTCTTTAGGAGCCCTAGAGGGGAGGTACCTCAAATAAATAAAATATTTTAATTTCCACAAAGGAAACGAACTTTTATTTTAAAAAGAAGCAACTGCATTCTCATTATTCTCAAATAAAATTTACCCAAACCAGGAATAGATTCAGGTAAAAAATTTTTAGTTATTTTTTTATTCTATTGAACCAATACAATGTGAAACACTCGTATTTCATACAAGATATCCATCTCTACCTCTGCATTCCACCGGCTGCTACAGATTTTCCAAATATGCCCGGAAAAATAAATTAATGTAAGGTTTCATTATGTCTTACATGCGTAAGACCTAATGTTTCATAGAGAAATAGTATTTTTAGCCATAACTAAATCAATTAGTGAAATAAAATAAATATCCTCAGACATTCACACCTATCAACTAGTCCCATTTTAAGCAACTAAATTCTGCTTGTGTAGCGACCAAAACCACCACGAAATAGAATTATTTGAGGTGGTTTGATTCCTTGTTTGGGTAAGCTTTTTTGAAAAAAAAGTGTGAAAACAGTTTTGTTTCTATTTGAAAATAAAAGTGTGTTTCCTTTGTGGAGATAAAAAAAATCCAATCTGTATATTAATATTCTCCTTAATTACGAAGTTGGATAAATAAATAAAACACATAATTTTGTTACTTAATACTTGATTATCGACATCAAATTGTGCACTACACTAGTCCAGTGCTGTCATGATAGTGTACATGTTTTTCCCAATAATTCGAAAAAGATATTTAACGTGTCTCATTATACGTATTATAGATTATAATATTTAAAAACGTATTTCAAATGATTGTATATAAATAATCTTACCAGTCCGTGCTTGAACTGTAAAATTTCGAAGTAACAAAATGCATTGTGCCAACATAAATGGTACCGTACAACAGCTGGTAACACATACCTGTGTATTGCAGTAAAATAACCCTTATTATTTAGGTGCAACTCGCTACTTTTGCTTGAATTTTTTTAGCCAATGAATACATTGCGCTCCTTGTGTGTTGAATAACTATTAATTCTTGTATGTGTGAGAACTGGCTCGCGCGGTCCTAGTACTAATGTGGATGCGTTATCATTCTAACCTTATTTATTGTTCTGTGATCAAAGTAATGCTCTGTCATTGTCACTACCCTCGTGAGATTTGGTCTGTTTACTTACTCACTAAATTTGGAAAAATGAAACGTCAATCGGAAAGTCAAGGGATGTTCCGTATGGTCAGGCACGGATGGGTGACCGGTATAAAGTTAACTTTCTTTTGGAGATGTTAATCCTAGAACACTGCGATATTTTTAATCACACTTACAGTTACAGCTACACTTTACAGTTACACCGTTATCATCAATCAACACAATCTCGTGTAAACAAATAAAAAAAGAAAGATTCGATATGATAATAAAAAAAATTGCTTTTGTTTGCCCTTATGTTCTCAGTTTTCTCAGAATTTTAATCTACAGGGGCTCGAACCTGGAACCTTGGTGGCAACACCTTAAAACCACTCGGTCACAGAGGACGTTAAGAAACCAATTTTTTTGTTACTATGTATAAGTTATGAGCGCTGATGTATTTATTATATGCTGACTGAAGCGTGTATATTTTTAATATTTTTTGTATATGTTTAACTCTTAGTATAAAACACCGCTTCTCAATATTACTATAAATATTTACAAAACGCACCTCATAGCTTATAGCTATAAAGTTTTCATCAGTTTTTCTTTATCTAAAACTAGCTGTTGCCCGCAACTTCGTCCGCGGTTACAATGCTTTTTTAACTATCCCACGGAAACCCTTTAATTTTCCGAAATAAAAAGTATCTAAGATGTTGACAAGTCATATAAGGTAACATCATGCAAAATTTCATTGAAATCGATCCAGCCATTTCGGAGCATAGCACGTACAGACAAACAAAAATTTAAAAAAAAAATTTGGTCCGAGCCCGGGACATTCAAGTCATTCAAGGCAGATAACAAGATTAACAACCTCTGCTGGTCCACTGCTAGACATAGGTCTCCCCTAATGCACGCCACCGCTCAGCCACTTGTTCTCCATAATAGCATTTGTACTTAAGTATCGCATACATAAATACAATCACGACTATTATTCCCTAAGGGTAAGTCAGAGACTAGGCAACAGCACCACAAAGCAGTCCACTGCCATAGTTCACGCTTCACCGACCAGTAACTTCACCTGTGCTCAGCGTGACAGGTGGTAAGCCCGTCGCCGCTATAAACAATTGGTTGTGAATTATTGGGTGATTGAAAATGAAATAATGTCAATTAATCACCGTTACCTAGTCGCTGAATAAGCCACTGTTGTTTCAAGTGTGTGCTTACCTGTAAAGAAGAATAAAACATTATTAAATAATTAATAAACAAAAAAGAAACATTAATATCATAATTTGCAGACCTTCGTAGCTGAGTGATTTGTGCGCCATTTTCAATAGCACAGAGGAATCAGAGATTACAGACTTTCTTCATAAGTTTCTATTATCAATAACGAAACTAAAGTATACGAAAAAATGTCGTCGACAATGTTATTGTACTGAAATAAATAAATAAATATCCTCAGACATTCAGACCTATCAACTAGTCCCATTTTAAGCAACTAAATGCTGCTTGTGTTACGGATACTAGATGACGGACAAATATATTCAATAGATAAATACATATAATTATTGAGAATATACATAATATAATACATATATAATGAACACCCAAGACTGGAGAACAAATGTCTGAAAATTCATCACCCAAACACTTGCCCCCACTGGGGATCGAACCCAGGACCTCTCGAGATGGCGACGCCTTGAGACCGGCGTACAGACCACTCGGTCACGGAGGTCGTCAAAAGGTCAAAAGGTCGTATTGTACTGAAAATCGCTTTAGCTACGATAGGACTGGCATATCTGTACAGATAATAAAACGATGGAGGTCGAATGTCTGTACATAGAAAAAAAATGCTTAAAATCAAGAATACCAAAAAATAAATTTGTTATAATTTTTTGTTTCTCTAAAAAACGCACTCACTTCATTAATAAAACTATAAGTGTATATTTGATACCCGTGTCCCAATATCTCTCGATACATTTCCAAAACATTCGCTAAATAATTACCACCAATCAACAATTGCTAGGTTGTTTATGATCAATTTTGGTCGTAGACCAACTAACCCGTTGACCGCCGACTCCTATAGTTGATACCAATTACATAGATTGGGTAAAGAAAGCCGCGCATGAGTCACGTGCGACGTCCACTGTTGTCAAATAAGCGGACTGAAGCAGACTGCTGAGGAGTTCCGTAGCGTAGTGGTTAGTTCGCTTTGGTTTTCCACGAAAACAAAACAACCTTCGCCATAATCAGGCCTTGGATGGACCAAAACTTTGTGATCCAGCATTGGGCCAGCGTGGTGGTATTGTGGCCCATACTCCTCATGTGTTTCTCCATGTGGAAGGCCTGTGCCCAGCAGTGGGACATATATAGGCTGAGGACAAAACAGACTGCCCAGCTTATAGTAAATGGTAAGTGACTACGACAGTAGAACCTCCTATTTTTGTTGACGAAGAGGAATCCATTTACAGACCGGACGTACGGCTGGCTAGCCAATTGACGTGTATGAGACTAGCTCAGCAGTTCACTGAGAATACCCACTAAAGTTCTCAATCAATCTTTCAATTTCCGAGTCGTACCCAAGGCATCCCGACCTAGTTAGATACTAGATTGGAAATTGCGACAGTGGGGACTTTTCCTGGCATGTTCGCAAAATACCCAAACGTTCCGGCAATCAGAGGTATGATAGCCAGTTCCCCAGTTGATGAAATACAGTTGGAATACAGGTGAAGCTCGCTTCCACCTTCGGCCTTATCGTCACTTACCATCAGGTTAGATGAAGGTCAAGAGCTTGTCTATATGGAACAAAATGTGGCAGTCAGTGGAATGCGAATCATGGAAGCCATCGGCGTATGCAGCCGTTCGCGGGACAAAAAGACGGACTTATGGCGCACGCCTTCTTCTTCCCACACAAAACACGCATTGACCTAATTTGCCGGGAATTTAAGGCCCGTTTTCCAGAATTATTCTCAAGTGTAGCTCTCTGCTTGCGCACAGCTAGAAAGGGATAGCGTTATGCGGGAATAAATAGCGCCATTTCCTTCTATCGGTACTTAAGCAGAGACTACGCTTCAGTTTGAGTTTAATCAGGAACACGGGTCTAAGTGGATTCAGAGCTTCATTGAAAACCTATTTTTAACTTTCCCAGTCCAGTTTCGACCTTTTACGACCTTTTTACGAACTGCACGTCAATTCGTGACTTCAGTTTACCGACACTCGGTCAACCAGTTTCCTGCATAATAGTGTCACGCCGTTACTTCTGGGTCAACGTTGTTATGTCGAGGAAGCGCTTAAGATGGTCTTCTGTGCCTGAGAAACAAGCATGTGAGTGTAGCGCGAGTATCGATACACGATGTGGTAAAAATAGTAGACAGCAGATATATTTAAGATATTTTGACAACCTCCGTGGTCGAGTGGTCTCAAGACATCGCGAGGTCTCAAGGATCTCGAGAGGTTCTGGGGTCGATCCCCGGTGGGGGCAAATGTTTGTGTGAACAGGTATTTGTTCTCCAGTCTTGGATGTTTATATATATTTATATATATTCAGAATATACAAATATATTTGTCCGTCATCTGGTATCCATAACACAGGCATTAGTTGTCTAGTATGGGCCAGTTGATAGGTGTGAATGTCGGAAGATATTTATTTATTTATTCTCACAGTAACCGAGTTGGGACGGACGAGGCAATACTCGTTCGAGAGACTGCGGAAATCGCGGGTTCGAATACCGCCTGTACCACTGAGTTTGATTAAAGCTTATGTACAGTTCACTGTGAATGGGTCATTCTTTTTTTTTACCTACATGTTGTTGAAATTTATTTTCAAATTTAGAAAAAAAATATTATCGTTTTCTAGTCAAATCTTATATGTTCTGTGATAGTTGAATATCTATTCTATCTGAAAAAGTTGTTGGCCGAGAAGTTTACAAATTTTTCTAAGATTTTCAAGGCCTTAAAGATGGATTGGGTTAATATTTGTACACCTCCGTCACAATATCTTTTATTTTTTTATATCTAATAGTTTAACTTGAATAACTTGCAAATTATTTGTTTTAAGAATAATTAAATGGTCCTTTTAGAAAACATACAAGGCAATACTTATGTATATAATATTAAATATATATTTACAATCTTTTACCACTCGGTCACAATTGCAGCTAGTTTGAAGTATATTTTTGCTATAATTCAATTTTAACCAGTTCTTGCACAGAAATATTCATGTAGCAGACTTTATTATAATTAACTATTATTAATATGATGTTTCCGAAATTTTACATATCATAATATAATATAAAAATGACTTTATACATTTTAAAACCAGGAGACATTATCGTGACAGAGTGGTAGAGTATGTGACAGAGTTGTTATTCTATACAATATCAGGTTGTATTTTGGAATAAAACCGATATTTAATGTACTTGTTTAGAATCATTTATTATTTATTAAGAATAATTAAATAGTTAACAGTCTTCGGCTTTATTAAAATGTGGTTTTATTAGTATGTAATTATATATTACATACTAATAAAACCACATTGCAGAGTCTTTGGAATGAGAGATCCGTATTATAAGACTTCTAACTTTTCTCAACTAAATAAAAAACAAAAAAAAATCTAACTTGCCTGAACAATAAAAAAAATTACATATTACTTTCGCCACCAGTCATACTAGTCCTAATCAGTCTTACTTTTCGAACACTAGCAATGGCTTTTAAATTTCAAAAAACCGTCTTCTTCCCTTTTTACCTTTGGATTCGGTAGAATTTTTATCAAATCCTCATACGGATTGCTAGGGCGAAGTCGGAGCACATAAGCAGCATCTGTGAGAGATTGGTTCGCCTTCCGTCTGGAACTCGTGCTTTCTGGTCTCTTGCCAATGCTGTACAAGGTAACTTTTCCAAGACGTCTCTTCCACCTTTGCATAAGGACGACGAATTAATGATACCCTTTGTTCACCCGATCCCTAAAAAGGGAGATCGCTCCGATCCATCCAATTATAGGCCAATAGCTATCATCTCCTTGTCCTCCAAGATAATGGAGACTATTATCAATCGCCAGCTCCTGCAGTACCTTGAGGATCACCGGCAGCACGGATTCCGTCGGGGTCACTCTGCCGGTGATCTTTTGGTCTATCTGACACATCGTTGGGCATGTGCGATCGAGAACAAGGGGGAGTTCGCTGTCAGTTTGGACGTTGCGAAAGCCTTTGATCGGGTATGGCACAAAGCGCTTCTGAAAAAACTTCCTTCTTACGGGCTACCCGGGAAATTGTGCAACTGGATCACCAGTTTTCTTGCGGGCAGAAGTATCAAGGTCGTAGTTGACGGTGCATACTCAGATTCTAAGCTCATGAATTCTGGTGTCCCACAAGGCTGTGTACTATCGCCAAAGATTTTTCTTCTGCATATCAATGACATGTTACAAGTAACTACGAGTAACATGCTATGCAGACTACAGCACAGGTGATGCCTACTGGCCGCAGGAACATTTCCCGTGAAAATAGCCTTGTGTCTCAAATAGAGGCCTCCTTGGAGAGTCTCAGCATGGGGCCGTTCTGAAGACACAGGTTTGCGCGTTCACCGCGAAAAAGATGCCTTTTACGGAATACCCTAAATATGAAAACACTCCTCTTGCAATGTCAACTAGTATCGGAATTCTCGGTGTCAAAATCTCGAGCGACGTTCAATTCCGCGGTCATTTAGAGAGTAATGCAAAGTTGGCGTCTATGAAGCTTGGTGTGCTCAGTAGATCGAGGCAATATTTCACGCCAGCACACCGCCTTCAGCTATATAAGGCGCAGGCGCAGGCATACAACGTAGATCCGCTCGAATAGTGAACGACCCTAGCTTCTCCGATAAGCTTGACACCTTGGCCCTGCGTAGAGATATAGCATCGCTCTGCATCTTCTACCGCCAATACTACGGGGAGTGTTCTGAGGAAGTGTTCTAGCTCATACCGGCCGCTGCCTTCCGTCACCTGCAGCGCATCTGCAACTCCTCTGGTGTTTACATAAAAAAACGGAACATCCGATAAGTCGTTCTCTACTCATTTAAACAATCTTCCAGAATCATCAACTGCTTTCAGGATCATCACCAAAACATCGCCTTCTTCATCAACGTTACTTTTCTTACTTCGGCTATCGTTCACTTCAGCTACCTTTTCTGTATATATTTTTCGATTCTCCCGGCAACGCCGCTGTCTTTCTGCTGCCGTTAATGCCTTCTTTTTCGCCATGATAATATCTTGAAAATGAAAATATGTAAATTAGTATGTAAACATTAGATACTTAATTATCGATATGGTTGACATTATAAGTACTGGTCCTATTTTGACAGATATTTTATAATATAATATAATTATTCTATTCTTCGCAAGTATTTTTTACCCCTACGTCACGTAGCTTACCACTCCGTCACAATTTTGTTGTGACGGAGTCGTAGCGTGACGGAGGGGTAAATCTTACTTACAAAATCGATAATATTTAAACATAACCACAAAATGCAAACCTAACACGTAGACATGAAAGTGTTTGTTACTAAGCAAATGTTATATAGTAAAAAGTAACTGTAATTAATATATTTTTGTGCAATACTTACGTGACGAAGTTGTCGCCGAATAAACACACGCACCTCCATACACAACGTCCGGACAACTAACGCACGAGTTCTTGGTCCTAGAGGGGTAGTCCGAGCGAGGGGAAGGAAGGACTAAATATCCAATCGACGGCATTAAAGGCGAGCCGCGTAAACGCGTTGTTGAATGAAAAAACTCGTGACCGAATAAACCTACTAAAACAGTCTGTAGTGAGAGACGAGATTTTAAGAATTTTTAACTTTTTTATTAAAAACGTAAAAAAATTTTAGTCACTATTACAAGACGGAATATATCTTTTAATATTAAAAATAATAAAAAATAATTGCTACTTTCTTTAAAATTTTTCGTATGATTACAAATCATACATAGGCCCAGGTAGCGGGAGACAACTGTGATTTGTATGAAATACACCTCTGTCACGCGGATTGACGACTCTGTAACGTATTTTTTACTATAAAAATATAAATTATTATTTGTTTCAAATGTGTGTAGCCGTTACAATTGTAGTGCAGTACACACTGAAACATGAATAATAAAATAATATGGAAAATTTTGGATTATATATTTTTTTTACTGATGAAGACATCTTTTTGTAGGTAAAAAAGAAGAACAACCCGAATATCACTTGCCTCACATTGTGCCCGGTGCATGACAACAGTTTCGCCACTCGTCACACCTCTGCCTACCCCTTTGGGGAAAAAGACGTGATGATATGTTATGTTGAAATCTATCACAGGTTTACTACATTGTGATGTCTGGAGAAAATAAAAAAAAAATCAAATCTGTCATGTCTGGAGAAGATGCCAGACTATATACATAACATTCCCATACAAATTAAACTCTGAAAATGTTTAGTCTAACACGAACTACGACCTTATCAATTAAGAATGCGTAAACAGCTAACTGTTAACACTTAAGGCATTAAGTGATGCTAAGTATGTGCTTAAGATGGGCGAGACTGGCGCATGAGTTGTCAACTTGAACTTTTAAACATTCAATGACTTGTGTTAAGAAGCTGTGTTCTTTTAACACTCCCACGCATAAGAAATATACTTATAACCTGTACATACATACCTGTACCATAGACGATTCATAACCGAATCTCTCTCTGAACGTTTGTATAAAACTTATGTACAGTTCATTCATTATGTTCACATTGTGCCCGGTGCATGACAACAGGCTCGCCACCTGTTACATGGGGACCTAACATATCTGGCGAAATGTGGGTGCTTAACACCTTAGCCTACTCCTTCGGGGAAAGAGGCGTGATGATATGTATAAATGTCCCTCTACAAATAGAATTATGATACCAATTGTATTATAGAACTTAATATAAATGAAATTATTCAAAGAATTTCGACCCTTATTTCAACCTTACAAAGCTGATTAGTACAAACGACGACATTTTTTTACTAACACCCAAAAATTATAATAACCCGTAAGTCAAAGCGTCAAGGCTATATTCAGACATGTATTTTACTAAGCCATACTGTAATCTGCAGGGGTTCTATCTAAATTTATTGCTATTGATTCCACATTAGGATTCCATTCGACAACTCTATTGATTAGATACGAATTGGGGACCGTGTCTAATTTACTGCGTGTTTCGTTACAGCGGCTTATCATAAGAAAAAGATACGAGGGGAAATAACAAATATAACATACCTACACGTAGATTCACGAAGAAGGTTTAATAAGCTTATTTTTTTAGAGATCTCAATCTTTTTTCAACCGCCTCCCTGATCTAGTGGTTGATCAGGAGGTCTGGGGTTCAATTCCCCAAGAGAGCAGTTTTCTGCTCGGTTTGGTTGGTGGGCGGGGTTCGAAGCCCGCCTGGCTAGCTACCTCTGTCTTACCTAACTTTTCTGCCGTAATAACAATATTATAAGCGTTGTTGTGTTCCGGCAATCAGTGGTAAGATAGCCAGTTCCTCAGTTGTTGAGGATTACAGGTGAAGCTCGCTTCCACCTTCGGCCTTATCGCCACTTACCATCAGGTGAGATGAAGGCCAAGAATTTACCTGTCATCCCTATGCAAAAAAAACAATTTCATCTTTTTCTGTCGACTCGCAAAGCAATGCTTTCATTACTGTTAATTGATGGTAGTTGATGGCAGGGGATACCGGTATATTTTTTGAAACGTTAGTCGGCTTAAATGCCTAAAGAACTTTATGTTTGAACGGAACGTTATAAAAAACGTTGATGAAGAACAACAAAAAATAATGGATTCGTTCTTAAAACGTTTTCGTTTTAACAATAACATCATTTTTGTGTCCATATGTCCATAGGTGTATACTCGCCCGACCCGCGCTTGGAAGCCCCGTCCATTAAACCGGTTTTTGATAACGTTCCGATTTCGTTTCGAACGCAATGCAGAGAACGGTTCGAAACGATTCGAACACGTTACTTGAAATAACGGTTCCTACCCTTGGTACTGTGAGTTTAGTTTGTGATCTCGAGTTCTCCGTGCTTCGGAAAGAACGTAAGCCGTTGGTCCCAATCGCGATTGCAACCGCTTGTACCCACTAAACCAGTGTTACGGCTGTACTCCTTGCGTGATTTTTCATCAGAAGGCCTGTACCCATCAGTGGGAAGTATACCTCGTGACGTTTATATAGATTAGTGCTCCTATTTTCATTGTCAAATCTTCCATTCACCCGCATGTCTTTGCATATGTTTTATGACTTAATCGCAAAACCCTAACTATACTTACCCGCATGATTCCATGATAAACACAAGTTTAACATACTCAATTAGTACAAATGTTTACTACATACCGCATTTCTTTTTAAGTTTATACGAGTGAGAGAGATGGAATAGTAATGTTTCTTTAAATTGATATGTGTGAAGGGAAGTGAGATTGCGTGGGAAACGTTCTATTTACAGCTTAGCTTGTTTATTTTAATGGACTGTCCACACATGCAGGTCTTAGCAAGCGTCGTATTACTTGTGATAAAGATTCCAAGGTCGAGTTATTAAGAGTCGTCCAATTCTAACAATGAATATTATTAGGAATAGCATGTAGTATACAACATAGACGATTTCCTATTTCGGTTAAAACAAAATTATCTTATCATTGATGTTGATTTATATTTTGAAGTTTTCGTATCCAGCTTATATTCTTTCCACAGGAAGGTACTGAGTAACCACATACGAGCTGTAACACCTCCACATTGACTCAATACTGATTGCTGGGTACCTAAAAACTGTTATATACTCAACGATCTTGGGTACTTTCGACCTGCCCGTGTAACATAAACACCACGATTTTATCACGCCCAACTGTCAAATTCTATAAAACTTTGACAGTTAAACATGATAAAGCCCGATATCTATACATATGATAAAACTGTAGAGGTCAAAAGCCTGTACATAGAAAAAAAAAAGCTTAAAATCAAGGGGGATGTAAAAAGAGGGAAAATTCCAAAAAAATAATTCTTTAACTTTTTTGTTTCTCTGTCTGTTTGTACGGGCTAATCTCCGAAACCGCTGGACCGATTTCAATGAAATTTTGCATGGTGATTCCTTATATCCCTGGTCAACAGCTTAGACACTTTTTATTTCGGTAAATTAAAGGGTAAATAAAAGGGGCAACAGCTAGAATATCGTAATGCCGTGTTCATTCACAGTGGACGCTTTGGCTGTATTTGGTTCCGTTAAAAAGCGAGTCAAAGCTAGATGTTATATAATAACAATGTTGAATTCTAACAGACTGGTGAAGCATCGTTACTTGTTATTGTTACTGCGGAACCCCCAACCCTGCGGAAGTTATTTTAGTTGCTCGTTATCCCGTAATACATAGTCACCCTCTAGAGAACGAGGGTCTTTTAATATCTCAATCTATCGAATATTTCAAATATTTCCTTTCATTATTGAAATAAGGGCGATTTTGTCGCGTCACTTTAATATAGAAACTGCCGATCTCTTCAATTTACTTATTCTTGTGTACATGATCTAAGCGATCTGGTCATACTATAGTATCTCATAGTAGACTTTCAGCATTTTTATAGTCCATATAAGCGCAATAGTCAGATTTTGATAGCAAGACTTGGTTAGAATCAATTTGACGTCAGGTTGAAATCCTGGCAGAATCAACCGACCGATTAATAATTTGAGGACCTCGGTGGCGTAGTGGTTAGTATGCTTTGGCTTTTGATCGAAAACAAAGCTACCTTCGCCATGGTCAGGTCGTCGATGGGTGACGAAAACTTTGTTATCTCGAGCTCATACGTGCTTCGGAAGACACGTTAATCCGTTGGTCCCGGTCGCTATTGCAACCGTTTCTACCCAACAACCCACATTGGGTCAGCGTGGTGGTGTTACGGCCTACTCCACATGTGTTTCTCCATGAGGAAGGCCTGTGTCCAGCGGTAGGACGTATATAGGCTGAGGACAAAATAAATATTTTAAGAGTTATGTACACAGGGCTTGATAGTTCTGGGCATTGTCAGTATTATTTCGTTGCCTATTATAAAATCAAAACTTAAAAAAAGAATATGGTATCATTGGGTGCACAGATGCAGGTGCTACAGGTATAATTGCGATCAATTATCGTCAAATCGAAATCCTGCTTTTGAACAACATAATCCGATAAATTCAAAGTTGTAAGAAAAAAAATTTAGTCTATGTTATTCCATCTTATTATTTTTTTTAATCTGTCAAGGCGTCTTCGAGTAATCGGGATACATATAAAAACTCATTTTTATTGAAGTCGGTTTAAAAATAATTACGCGTCAACGGTTTTTAGCCCACAAAAAAGTAAGACCAAGGAACTCCAAACATTTTTATTTCCGTCACTTCAACCCTTCACTTCCTATGAATAACAATATCACCCACCATGTAATATTAATTTGACACTTTGACAGCTAGCTTAAGAAAAAAAACTATTAACGTCAAACGCGTGATAAATTAGAGTCTATTATCTACGGTTATTATCTATGGATAAGTGGGATGATTTGGTGATTATACACAGTCGTAAAATAGAACTGGATCGTATAGATGTGGGGCGGTGTAAGTATATGAATTCAACATTATTATAAGTAGGTTGGTCCTATTAAGATATACTTTTTTACACGGTGTTACAAAAATACCTGCAAAGACAAAGGGTTTATTTATCACCCGATTCGATGAATATATAGCTCGGGACCCTTTGTGCATAAGCCGGACTCGCACTTGGCTGTTTTTTTATTTATCGTGTTTTGTCGCTATCATTTCTGTTATGTGCCATTTCACTGATTTATCAACACTATTTGACCTAATAACACGGAAATGTAATTTCTTCAAAGTCCATTGCGCTATCAAAAAATCTGATTGACTGATTACGCTTATCAAAACATGATTTCGTATCAAATCCTCCTTTTGAGTGGCGTAGTGGTAAAAGAACGTGATACTTTCAACGTAGGAACTATTTCATCTAAGCCAGTTCTTAAACAAAAACCTAGTTTCTAATTTGTACGAACATACGTAACGTATCATCACACCTCTATTCCCAAAGGGGTCAACAGAGGTGTTAACACTCACATTTCGCGTACGTTTAATCCATTTGTAACAGCGAGCCTGTTTCCATGCACCACGTATACTGTGAGGCAAGCGATATTACAACTGTACTAAATAATATAACAACTGTAACATAAGTCCCTGTCTGGGCGCCAAAAGTTCATTTTAATTACTTTCACAGCATTACCTTAAAATCGAAAAGCTCTGCTGAAAACTTCTGCTATCGAACTGACAGGAAGGCATTTAACCACAGTATCATGTGTCATAAACAAATTGAATATATTATAACATCTAACCAGATGACCACCAACGTGGAGTTTCCGAGAAATTTATTTCATTACGCAATCATAATCTTCTCGTGTTACAACCTACTTTTCGATTAAATCAAATCCCGGCGGAGATATCAAACCGCCGGCCATTCATAACTACTCTCGAAACTAGGTTTATTAACTAGCTGTTATTTGTGGGTTATTGGTGGTCAATCTTTTTTTCTTCTACACAAAAATTGTAAGCTTAAAGTAAGTACATTTGCTTACAGGAAGTAATCGTTGAAAGTAGTGAACCAATTTATTAAATTTATCAGTAGAAAGCATTGTATAGCATAAGTTATATTGAATGTTGGCTCCGAAGTGCTTTGGCAGACCCCAATTCGCGCCCATAGAAGGGGTAATTCAACGCGTAGCTGAGCGAGTCCTAGACATGCTAACCGCCTAGCCAGAGCGGTAGGTAACAGTGTTCCTCTTCAACAAAAAGTTATCATCAACAACCTATGCTCGTTCTTGTCCTGGTCGTAGGTCTCATGCACGCCACCGCTCGCAATTTTCGAGGTTTTTTTAAAAGTTGTATTGACTCATAATTCGACTCCTACAACGACTGTGGTAAATATTTTTATTGCTTTTTTGGCTCGTTAAACTAATGGCTGTCGCGAAATAACCTACCAGTACGTTACAACGGTGTGGAGAACCTTGCGAAAACCTATGTCAAGCAGTGGGCATCTCTTGGTGGAGACGATGACGTACAGTGACAATATTTGTCAACTAATTCAAGTTTGGAAGCTCATATTAAAAATATTGATGAATCAGGTTTTATCTTGCCAAAATAATGAGTATTAATTTATATTGGGGATATTTGTACCACTTGCGCGCAATTGAAGGGTTAATATGTCAGTCTGGGAAGACCATTGACACACATTAAATCGTAAGAATAAATAAAGTCATCACAATACTAAATAGCTCGCTATAACAATTTGAGAGACCAAATCACGATTTATGATAGCCTGGGGACGTCCACTGCTGGACAAAGTACAACTTCAAAATCATTCACAAAGCTAGGTACAAAGCTGAAAACTTGCAAATTTTGATACTAATAGAAAAAATTACTTACCCAAATAAAAATATTTTTTTTTGGAATTGCAATATATTTTTGTTTCAAAAATAATAAGATTTCACCAATATGTCCAATCAAACCTAGGGACTTTACACAAACAAATGATTAAATAGGTTAAATCTCATATATTTTTAAAATAGTAGCAACTGTATCCACTCTATTTATTAGCAAATAAAATTACTATATTAACATAAACCCACTAAAATTCATTTGTTAAAATAATAATATGATAAGAAAACTGCGTTTCTTTTGACACGTATCAAATTATTTTAAGTTTTAGTTTGTAGAACTAGCTGCAAGCAAGAAGCCCCATTAGTTGAACAATGTAAATGCCATTTATAAATAATAGACTCGTAACTCCTGCATCAATATTTCAGTCAGGGATATAAACAGCCGTCAACGCGTCGCGCGTCTTTCGTCGCCCCGTCGCCGACGAAGGGTTGAACCCATACGAGGGTGGCACTGAAAATTTCGGGAATCAAGGAAGTGACACAACATAACTATTTAAAAATGTATTTATTGCTTTTCGAAGTATTCTCCGCGAAATTTGACACATTTTTTCAACGCGTCGCGCGTCTATGTGTTAAACCACTCCGAAAGACATAATAAATCATCACTCTTGAATTTTCTCGAGTCAATTCCATTTTCTCGACGACTAAACAAGTTTGAAAAACCTTGTGACAAGACCGAGAATCTTTTTTAAAACAAATAAATGGTATTCGATTTTTAAAACCAAGGAGTTTTCAATTAAAAAGAACAGTGGAAATATTTCATTCCCGCTACTTTTAGTGCAGCTCTCGTATTAATGGAGTAAGAAATTGCAGCAAAACAGTGATTTTTTACAGTAATAATTTCAAATAAGTGTGTAAGTAAAGGGTTGTTTTTTAGTTATTCAATTAGCAACATGCATAACATAATTCTAGTGTCCAACAGGGTCCAAAATTGTATGACCATCACTGTAAAAATTTTGGAGACAATAAATTATTAAGTATTGATTATTGAGTATCTATTGATAGAGAGATTTGTCAAGATATCGGAGTACACAAAAAATCCACTGTTGCTGTTAAACTTTGGTAAAGTAAAAGTTCAGACTTAAAACTTAAACGGATTAAACGTGTTTTGTTGAATTTTGACTAAAATACTTAGGGTGAATTGCAGGAATTTTAATTCGAGATTTAAAACTATATTTAGTAAACTTTTGACACTATGGCTAAATTGTCAAAAAATTACTAAATCGAGTTTTAGATCTCGATTTAAAATTCCTGCAAGACGCCCTTAGTCAACTTCTTGATTAATCATATTTTGTTCCAAAAACTAATAATAGGAAATGGAACTTTATTTTAAAGTGGAATAATCTACTTTTGACGAAATTATGTGTTTCATGATTTTTTTTTTCATTCATCGGAGTACGTCGAACGTCAATTTAGAATAAAAACATTCATCATTGCAAAAATGAATAAATTTTGATGCACCGTCTAAATTCTGCTTTAGTACTCTTAAAAAAGGTTGCTGTTTATAACTCATGCATTAAGTGACCAATCAAATAGTGATTCAACTGAAGCCCGCTAAATGAGAGTGCATTCGTCCTCGAGGTCTCAGGTTCATCGTCAATTGCGATTCGTTTGTGATTTATTGCAGAGTTTAATTAGAATGATTATTTTGTGAATCATTCCTTAAATGTTGAAGGTTTAGTACGCACATATATACATATAATCATGACTATTATTGCCTAAGGGTTAGTCAGAGACTAGGCAAAAGCATTTCACTGCCACAGTCCTCACCAAGCAGTGACTGCACTCAGCGTGACGTTTAGTGATGACTTAAATATCAAAATCATTTTAACTTATTGAACATAGATAATAATAACTAGGACGTTAACACTTCTGCCAACCCCTTCGGGGAGAGGGGCTTTAAGAATTAACAAGTTTTTTTTTTAATCTTTATTGCACAGAAAATTGTACAAATGGTGGACTGAGTTTTAAGTTACATACCTACTTACTGTGATTAAAGACAGATTATTGAAAATTAAAAGTATTAAAGCCAAAAATGTATGCTAGATTCTCGTTGATTTCTAATAAAACATTACAAATTAGGTACACTTATGCTTTTTACTTTATTGGTCCTTTATTTATATTTACATGTATAAGAAACGCTAATGTTATTATTTCAACTTGATAGTAAATACTAATTTATGTAACTGTCACATAATATAGGTTATTAAAACACGAGCGTGGTTTTAAAAAACGAGCCTTGCCGAGTTTCTTAATAGTAACGGGAGTGTTTAATACCGAGCTATGTGCAGTTACATACACTACTTTATCTACGCTCATTATTAAAATAATAAAACAAAAAAAAAATTATTTATTGTTGGCTGTCTGGAAAACATTTGCCATAGTTTTGTGCGTTTTTAAGAAAAATAAGTGTTGCATAATGAGTCCAACCTGTTGCATAATGGTCATTATGACACAGTTTCCCTTTTTAAATTTTCGTTTTTATCATCTGTGTTAAATAGTTTGCCATTGTGAGTTCGAGTCTCAGTTCATAATTCGAACATTATAACAAGAGTGTACATAAATATAATAAATGTCAGTTCTTTCAAATTAAAGTATTTTTGTTTATGTTATAATAAAAATAATCAAAAGACTATTTTTTTGGTACTACGCCTAAACAGGAATAACGCATGAACAGGAACTAAGCTCACAAAGCCATGTCTTCAGTATTTTTTTTTCTTTAGTAAGTATTTATATTGTAATGTCAATGCGTCTTGGGAGAGTTGAGCGCCAAATGGTCGATGGTGGACACCGTCATTGCCAACTATGTTGAATAAAAAACCAAACTAACGTCCGTTTTATGACACTAATTACATTTAAAAAACTGTTTGTTAGAAGATAAGGTCATCCTATTTTTATCTCCAACAAAGCAAGCCATTTCTTGTAATGCACTGCTTAACGAAATTTGACACGAAACAGTCTTCATTTCTTATCACAAATTGTTTGAGATCACAAAACTGCGAGGATATGATTCATCTTAGTTAAGTACACAATGAATCATTGGAGTTAAATCAAACTCTGTAACTTATAAAAACCGACAATAAAATGGTGAAATCGGTGATTTAAGTGGAAGCGAAAGAATTGCCAGGTTCGAAGCAAGAGGAGATATTACGGTAATCTCTGCCTACATCAATGGAAAAAACTTGACATGACCATGATATGGGAAAAGATCGAGGAGATTGAGAAGCTCGGAGACGTAGTGGTTAGGACGCTTTGGCTTTCGATATCAAAAACAATGCTACCTTTGCCATAGTCAGGCCATGAATGGTGACCAAATCTTTCCGATCTCAAACACCTCTGTGCTTCCGTGGATGGCACTTGAAGCCGTTGGCCCCGGTCGCTATTAGAACCATTTCTGTCCACAAACCCACATCAGTCCAACAGTGGTACATATGTAAGCTGAAGACGACCATGATCACCTCTATACAATTTTAGTTTTTATACTAATATAAGATCAGTAAGTAAGGAAAAAGAAATATACAATTTTATTACTTTGAAATAAAGAAAGAACTAACAAAGTTAAACTAAAACCAAAAAGAACATTATAACAAAAAAAATAGAGGAGCTAACGATTATCTATGGTCGTCACAGATAAACAAAACACAATTAATCTTTAAGGAGAATTAATTACTAAAACTTTAACGACTGTAAATTAAGCTAAGTAATTACTATTATTAGGAAGATACGCTTAAAGTGTGGGAAGGAAGGAAGATTTCAATTTTAACGTCCCACGTTAAATACGAAAATAAGGAACAATAGTATAATCACAGATATACATTTAGATAGATGACGCAAATGCATGTACTGTGTGTGTCCGACAACCCCGACCAAACGTCGGGGTTCGCCGCTGCTAACTAGCGCGTCCGAATGGCTGTTAAAACAATAAAAAATCCTCGTTGGGTGATAATGTACAAATAATAAATATCAATGCAAAGTCTATTTAGTCCTACCAATTATAAATGTTAAAATAGTATTATCAATGGAAAGTTTCCTCCTCTCATTTCATTTGTCAATTTTGCAGTGCCCGACAGGGTTCATAATGTTGTCAAAATTTACCTGATAAGACCTATTGTATGTACATTATGATGCAATTAATAAATAAATAAACAAATAAAAAAAAAAACAATAAGCGGAGGGCATCGGCGGCATCTGTATCTTTCAATCAATTTGGATCTCCCGTCTCAAAATTACGACTGTAATGACGTCACAGAAGACGTTAAAAAGCTGACACGCTTGATTTCAATACGTAAATGTATATCTGTGAGTATAATTTTGTACCAAAGTACAAAATAGTAAAGGAATTTCCTTCCACGTACGCTTGGACTGTGGAATGAGTCCTGCCTGCATTGGGTTCTTAAAGAAGGTTGTAAAACAGTTTTTGATCGGCAGCACGCGAATGATACTCCTTGGGTTACAAGCGTTCATAGTCCATAGGCTACGGCGACCGATTCCCACCTGGTGGGCAGTATGCTTGATTGTCACCTTAGTGGTATTAAAAAAAGTGAGTGGTTTTAAATAGATTTTTATGTGTTAAGACTTCAAGAAAATATAAAAATTATTTTTGGCTATAAACATGGCTCGCTGCTCTTAAATACTTCTCAATCCAAGTTGCCAAAAAGGTAAACAAAAAACCCTACTTACCGAATTTGTTATTCAATAATCACACTTTTTACATGAACATTGGCACGTAAATATAATTAACGGTAACAATTGTTGTCCGTTTCAATTGATTTCAATTACCTACAGTCATCACAAAATGACTGTAGGATGTGGACGGACTTAGAGTGAGAGGAAGACCAAAGAAGCGATGTGTGAGGATATGTTTTTATAGATAACTAGCTGTTGTCCGCAAGATCGTCCGCGGTTACTTGATTTTTAAATACATCACGGGAACCTTTTAATTTTCCGGAATAAAAAGTATGTAAGATGTTGACCAGGGATATAAGGTATCACCATGCAAACAGACAAACAAACGTACAAACATCTATTTTGGTATTTTCCCTATTTTACATCCCCCTGACTTGATTTTCACCATTTTTTTTCTATGAAACGACATTTGACCTCTACAGTTTTATTATATGTATAGATTAATGAAATATGTCGTCGTGTGTAAAGTATCTTTCAATCAAAGTTGCCCAAAAGGTAAACAAAAAAGACAACTTACCTAATTTGCTATTCAATAATCACAATTTTACATGGACATTGGCACATAAGTATAATTAACTGTAACAATTGCTGTCCGTTTCAATTGATTTCACTTACTACTATCATCAAAATATTTAAGAGATAAATACTACCTTCGTTTTGTTAACATTTTTAGTGTTTATATTTTGGCAACTTTGTTTAAAAGACACTATTGGCAACAATCCGAGCCGTGCAGTCCCGAAGCCATCAATGATACACCAAACTGCTTAAATTAACTAGCACGAGTAACTAAACAATCGGTTTTTGATATGAGCAATAACTTCCAATCGGTAATTAGGGTAATGTATATTAATCTCCTGTTTATAGCCGCAGCACGTTCTCCAACACACATGGCGTGCCAGTAATCCGCCGCCATTTTGATAATATTGATATAACCATACGTTAATGCGAACGAAAATGTAATAATTATAAATACCTTTTAATATTCATCTATCAACTAGTTTAAAGTAATTTAGTGTTATAAATTCGATTAAAATCTATTCGTTATACAGGTTGATCAAATCAAATGGATTGGTAGTCTAAACTCAGGAACTATGAGAGATAGATAGCGTAATCTCATCTTAAAGGTCCGGCGAACAGTGAATTTTTCATACAAACGTAATACCAAAATCATTTTCAATTTGAGAATATCTGGACATATCATCGCTGTTATTCGGATTAAGGAAGTATTTTTCTATGTTTCTGTTCGCCCACAAGGCCCACTGCCCAACAAGGGCTTCGATTTAAACAAGAAATTTCCTTCTGAGGAAACCAAAAGGTTTTGAAGTTCTTGTTATAAAGAACAGAAATTCCCAAATAATCTGTTGTTCACATCCCAAATAAAAACAATTTGAAAAACGGATAAACAAATAATTTAATTATGAGCCTAAAACAATAGAGATAAAACATAAACCTTGCACTTTTGATAGCAATGCACAAATATTATTATGAATTTAGGAGTTTCATTGTTTAAAAGTCAACAAAGAAGACATTTTAAACTCATGATTTTTAAAAAATACTCTACAAGTACGAATTCCAAAGTTCAACGAATTAAACTATTGACCGATCGAGAAAATAATACTCGTACCTAAATCAAAATTAAAATTGTTTAGAAACATTAATTTTGAAGTATTAATATCCGTCTGTGTTTTGTTTTTATCAGTGGCTTTTTAGACTAGTATGAATCAGTCCGTTTTTCATAACCGTCCGTCCGTCTGTCCCCTTTTTGTATTTTATATATTATTTATTGATGATATATTATCTGATATATTAGGTCCTTACCTATGAAATAGGTGTTTTGTATGGAGATTTAGGGGATGTCTGCATTTTACATACTAACATTTTATCAGTTTTCTTCGCAACGACAAATCCAGAGATAATAATATTTGGCATGTATCATTAGACAAGCTTTAGCCATATGTGTGTGAACACGCTTGATAAAAATTATTCATCGTTTTTATGTTTATGCAAATCAAATGATGTATTCGGGAGGCAGTTAAAAATAATTGTCTTTGTGTCTAATTTTAACACAATTAAACTTACAAATTATCAAATTAAATAATACAAGCTCAAATATATGGTCTATTTTTAGAAGAGGCAATTATTTTATAAGAATGTTCTGAAACTTAATAGTTACGGACAAATTGCTAAGACAGAATAAAAACACCAATTTCATAGGTAAGGACCCAATATAATTATATATTCTTTAGTACACGCGGTTCAGTCTATTTCTCAGCATTTCTCCTACAAGCAGGTGGGCTGGAAGATTTATCTATTAGAAATAAGCCCTACCTTTGTACTCGTTTTTTTTTTTTATTTTTCTTTTGTGCACAATAAATAGTTCAATAAATAAACCGTGTATTAGATTTAAAGACGAAATGAGGGTTCCTCGGCTTCTTACCCCTTCGGGTATATGGCATATCAAATATCGAGAATAATGTCGTTATGGATTATTCAATAGGATGCTTCTTACAATTCACTTGAAAACTTTTGTCTAATGTCAAAGCATACATCTTTGTCCTCAGCCTATGTACGTCCCACTGGGCACAGGCCTTTCTCATGGAGGAACACATAAAGAGTATGGGCCGTAACACCACCACGCTGGCCAAATGCGACTTGGTGGGTAGAAACGGTTGCAATAGCGACCTGGACCAACGGCTTAACGTGCACGAAGCACGGAGGAATTCGAGTTCACAGTTAGTCACCCATCCAAGGCCTGACCATGGCGAAGGTAGCTTTGTTTTCGGTATCGAAGCCGTATATCGGAACCCAAAGCGTTCTAACCACTACGCCAGCGAGCTCCTCTACCATAAATCATCAGAACAGAGTATATCTTAAGCGTGTATTAAATTATGCTAATACAAATTTTTAAATGTAAACGATAGGTTGTTTATTTATAAAGCTTTCACGGGATTATGTATGCGCAAGATCATCATAAAATTTTGTATAACGTTATTTTCATAGAGATCAAACAATAGGTATTTTATTAATGTTTATGTTGTTTTCTGGCAATCAGAGGTAAGATAGCCAGTTACTCAGTTGTTGAGGATTACAGGTGAAGCTCGCTTGCACCTTCGGCCTTATCGTCACTTACCGCCAGGTTTGAAGGCCAAGAGCTTCATGATATATTAAAAAAAGAGATCAGCAATAGATTTTATCTAAAATAGACCATGAAAACGTAGTGTGGGACGCCTTGGGATGTCGATATTAGTGAGTTGGCTGGAGTACGCTGGATGAGAGCGGCCGAAGACCGAGAGTGGTGGCGTGTGTAAGATTTAAAGAGATATTTATGTAATTTTATTATCATTTTATTTTCGTCAAATCTAAATTCCCATATTGCAAGGAATTAAAACTGAAGTATTTTGATCACAATGAACTTGGTCACAATCATTACATGAATAAATAAATACTCGAATATTATTAATAAAAGAGTAACATCAGATTGTTAATTTAAAATAATCTAAAACAAAAATATATGTGATGATAATATAATATTCTATTATGCTTTAGTTTCTGATGAATATTGTTTTCGATGTTCCTGTACTATAGCGACAGTCATAAAAGTTAGTTGATTATAATAATCACTAATGAAATAAAGTAATGGTGTTACGGCCCAAACTTATGAGCCCAGCAGTGGGGCATTTCATTGCCTAATAGTCCACAAAAAGAATGTACCAACTGCTTTTCTTGCCTAAGGGCGTATTGGGTAGTGGGTCTGTGATCGTGTAGGCGATGAGCTAACCACTTGTTACTCTTTCACGATTTTTCATCTGACCAACCCTATTATGTGGTCTTAAGGAACACAGTGCTCCTTGGACTCTGCCTACCCCCTCGGGGATTACAGGCGTGATTGTATGTATGTATGTATGTAATAGTCCAACGATTTTCCTATCAATTGCAATTCTCTCAAATCTAAGCTGTACACAAAGGTTCAGATACCCGCTTGACTGATAGCGTCCCCTACTTTCAGTAGTTATCTCGAAGTAATTTCAACCAGGAAGTATTACATAAGCACCGATGGTAATTTCTTATCGAAGTTAATTAGGGCAAAGATTGTGGTTTAAGTAGACTTAGACGCGCCATATTTTTACTTGCGGTGAATTTGAAGACGATTGCGACATTTTATTATTATGTTTCTTTGTAAGCTATTGGTATATTGATAAAGAGCGTGTAAAAACTGTAACAGAGCGGTGTCTGTATAAAATGGAAACTTTTTGGGATAAAATTATATGTGAAACTAAGAGTATGTTAGAAGCTGAAATAAGCTTTTAGAATTTTGACTGGAAAGCGATATTCTTAATAAACTATACTTATATTTTAATGGGAATGGAACCAGTGACCTCTTGTTAGAACAATTTTGCGAAAGGAACATTTTGAGAATAAAAAAACATATTGCGAAAGGGGCATCCGCTTTTATCCTTTCATCTTTCGCATTCGTACAATATAAGTCGGCATTTCCATATATTATATACGAATCAATTACAATTTGTCTATTGTATAAATTAACTCAGCAGCCTGTGGTTAACCACAGGACCCAAACGCATTGGTAAGAGGCATTACTGTGGTTATTACATTATTACATACAATTCATTAACAATAAACATATCCAGACCTTGATCATGACATACAGAGAACAATGGCTGAATCATTGCATAAATTGAACCAATCTTGTCTTTGGACGAAGATTGGCAATGGCACGAGGCGCCACTATTATTTTTTGGGTTGTTATTTAAACGGTTAGCGAAATATTCGAATTTCGGTCAGCAAAAAAAACAATTGGTTAGCTAAAATAACTAATTGGGCAGCAACTTCAACTTAAATGTTTTTTCTGCTGCCAAATTGTTTAATATTGTTTTGATGACACAAATATTGTTTTTAAGTGTCATAAAAAATAACCTTAACCTAATATCTATCAGAATACATTTCCTAGGAATTGATCCATGATCCTTAATTTATCCTTTTCCTAGATTTTATACATTTTCGGTAACATATATCGCTCATCCAAAAGAATATTGACGTAATTACGTTTTTGTGATTTTTCAGGAGAGCGTTTTAAAAGTTTGACATCGTAAATATTGTGTATTTCCAATCATTCTATTGATATATTTTAATAGTTATGTTGTGTTACTTTACTACCAATAAAATAACATAAAAAATTTGCGGGAAAACTCAAGATAACTATTTGAAAAAACGAAATAAAACAAACCAGACGTACATTTATGACATTTTATACATCAAATAATACAATTATGACATTAAACTAGGTTTGGATATGGGAATAAATCATAAATTTAAACAACATTATATTCAATTTTAGTTTTATTTTTATAAATCAGTCTACATTTTATAAACTTTCTCGATGTTTCCGCGTATCCTTTCGAAGTATAGGCCAACACCATGACGGCAGTGACTCTCTCTGCCGGAAAGTAATGGAACAACAATTCTGTCGTTTTTACCGTAGATAAAACGTGCAAAACATGAAGTTATGGCATCAAAAACTCAATTTCGACTTTTTGGTAATTATGTCATTATTCTTTTGGATGAGCGATATATTGCTGCCCAAATAATTATTTTACTGCTCAATTAATTATTCTCCTGACCAAATAATTATATTGCTGACAAAATATTTGTTTGCTGCCCAATTAATTACTTCCTATTTTTTCTCTAAACGGCACCGCAATTGATATAGTTAAGCATGTTGCTTTATTGGGAACAAATTGGTTTCAAAATTAAAATGGTTGCAAGAATGTAGTAATAAGGAGCTCGGTGGCGTAGTGATTTAGTATATTTTGGCTTTTGATATCGAAAAACAAAGCTACTTTCGCCATGGTCTGGCCTTGATGGGTAACCCAAACTTTATGATCTCGAACTCCTCCGTGCTTCGGAAGGCACGATACCTCACGTTGGTCCCTTATAAATGGAGCTTCACAACTCAACAAAAAAAGTTAAGTATTTTACAATGATAACTTGAATTTAAAGGTTTACTGAAGGCGAAAAAGTCTACGATTTTTTCGTATAATTATCACCTGTGTTGAACATATTCTTGCTTTCTTTTCGTACCAAAATTCATATCTTTTTCATTACAAGTATCTGTTTCTGAGGTTCAAATACATATAAATTCTGGTTAATTCCATTAAAGTATTTGGCATATCGTTATTGCTACCAGCCTTACAACATTCCGATGTAAAACAGGCTTCAACGGTTACGAAACTATAAGCAACCCGAACAATCTATCAAGTAATCGAACAATACAATTGGAATAGTGATTAATCGATTTACTAAAGATTGCTTGATGCTGCGATAAGCAAATGACTTTCAATTCATATCTTATTTCATAGAGTAATGATGCGCCGTAGAATAATGGAGTTATTTGTATTATAATGACTATAGACAAAGATAGTGAATAGCCTCACTGAATCATCAAAACGCATCGGTCTCCGGATGAACTTGGATAAGACCAAGGTCGTGATCAACGAGCATGTTGATCCGGGAGCGGTCACAGTAAATGGCCTATCACTCGAGGTTGTATAAGCATAACCTGAGCAAACGCTCCAATTAAGTACGGACAACTTCGAGAGAGCCAATAGAAGAATTCAGCTAGGCTCGACAGCATTTTGTGAACTTCGTGAAGCCTTCTCGGCACCCATCCCTCAATGTCTCAAGACGAAAGTTCTCGACCAGTGCATCCTCCCGGTCATGACCTACGTCGCTGAGACGTGGACACTCACGGCTCGACTAGTTCACAGTTCAAAGTCGCTCAGCGAGCTATGGAAAGGGGTATGCTCGGAGTTTTTTTTGGAGGACCGTCGCTACGAGCACAGAACATTCGATAAGCCCAATTTGACGTCTTAGATCGACAATTGTCGATAAATTCGATAAATTTGACAGATAACCCAAAGGAGTGAAAAGGACGGATGCTTTTGTCGATCAAATATGGCGGCTATCGAAGTTCTATGCTCGCACTGCGTATCAGAAATGATGTTTAGTTTTTATTGTGGCAACCCACCTCATTGAAGTAGCACCACAGCGTCTACCATCGATTATTTGCCGCCAAACTCGCCCAAGACGCTTTTAAATGTATTTCAATGCAAATACTGAAGATATAAAGACATAATATTACATAAGACTAGGCTGTATGGGCTTAGTTCCCCTTGCCTTCAAATTCTGGAAGAATTTTCCCAAAAAAAAAAAAAACGAGTTTTGGCGGCATTTGACTAATGGCGGACGTGATTTTTATTTCGATAATTGTAATATTGTTTTGGAGTGGATATTGTTACGTAAAATCAGTGTAGTCTTGTGTAATAAGTGTCTGTGATGATGTGCAATATGGAGGATTATCGAAATAAACGTCAAGTGGTGTGAAAAGTGATGAGTTTTTTATCGTGGTAATCCACCTCATCCAAGTAGCACCACAGTGTCTGCCATCGATCGTTTGACGCCAAACTCTCCCAAGATGCATTGAAATGTATTACACTAGCATTTCAATGCAAACTACTGAAGATATATATTTATATATATATTGCAGACATGGCTGTATGGGCTTCGTTCCCTTTGCCTTCCCTACGGGAGAATTTTACAAAAAAAAAAAAAAAAAAAAACATAAAATGAAAGTGAAATGTTAGACGTAGGTAATTCCGGTACTTCTGATACGATTTTGAAATTGAATAATAGTAACATTATTGCCGGATGGCTAATACTAAAAAAATTAAGCAACAACCGAATGGAGAAACAATACTATGCACTCAATACTCATAACATTTATTAGATCTAGGCAACAATACTCGAAAAAAATAATATTGATACAAGTTAGATCAAATAGTTGGCGAGTAATAACTTTATAAGAGCATTTCTAAAAATACAATTTATTTCATATTAAAATTATTTTCTAGTTCCTGAATGACATGAAACATCACAATAACAATATTAGTCACACATTTTTTATTTAGTCACATAATTTATTTATTTTATTTGCAAATCTCACATTATGTTTATGTGGTAGTGACGTCAGATAAGCGGTAAATGCAAGACAATACAAGGAAAACATTACTTCATTCAATGCGTATATGAAAGGGCTCCGAATGATTCAATACTACATTCATTGCAGTAAGCCGTTCATTCAATGGGCTACAAGTTATTATGATTCTAGGCAATTTCTTAAACGTTAAATTGTAACAGGCTTCATGTATAAAGTTGTTTGTGTTTCCTATATTTTACATTCATCTTCGAGTCACCACTATTATCCCTAAGGGTTAGTCAGAGACTGCAAAAGCACCGAAAAAGCAGTCCACTGCCATAGTCCGCGCTTCACCAAGCAGTGCCAGCACATTTGCTCAACGTGACTGGTGGTGAGCCCGTCGCCGCTATAAGCTATCGGCTGTTGTGCAGTTCTAAGTCCATTAGTCGCATTTTACAACACCCAGGGGAAGAGATAGGTTGGTATTCTTTTAATGAGCCGCTACCACACGAGTTTGGCTTTGTTTAATACATGATTATAAAGTGAATAGCGTTTGCATTAAAAATAAATAATACCTCCATTCCACAGACCATAGACAATTATTCAACTTTTTAATTTAAAAACGTATTAATTTGTCTACCTGTAATTAATTAGCACTGAACCGCTCATTTTAGAACTCAAATACAATTCTGACTAATTACCCTTATTAACACTAATTTTTGTTTTCGTGTAAGTTGCGTGCGCAAAAACAATAAAATTCTGGTATACACCCCACCTGTTTGCGATGAGAAATACCTATTTTGTCTGCCCAGGAGTGTGATAACTAGGATGTGGTATATTTAAAACCCACAAAAGACCATAACTATAAAATAATAAGAAAATCGTCATATATTTTTGCAGGTGACTGTACACAGTATCGGTGTAAAATTGACAATAAATTTTTGTTAATATTTTAAATCTACAAGAATTGTATCTACTGCACACAGGAAAGGTATTACTTTGCTTTCTATATTGGTTCTGACATAAGACGTCAACTCACTATACCCGACCCAGTAATTTCACTACCTTTCAAACTAGCAAAGCAAGCGTCTGATTTGCCATATCCACCATAATTGTATGATATTAAATCTACCTTGTGGCAGCCCTGGCTCCATGGTAATTAATTAGATGAGTTTTTTGACCGCCACACAGGTCTTAGTTTTGGGAGAGGCTTATTGATTTTGGCTAGTTGCTTCGCTAATAAAGAAAATGTCTGTAGCCTACGAGGAAATAAAGTAGCAGAGATATTAACTACTAGTGGCTTCCCGCGGTTTCAGCTGTACGGTACCCGCTCCCATGGGAATATCGGGATAAAAGCCTTTGTCCTTTCACAGGCTCTAGACTATCTGTGTACCAAATTTCGATTAAACGATTCATTCGTTTTGACGTGAAAGCGAGACAGACAGAGTTACTTTGGCAATTATATAATTAGTAGGTATGCATTTAACAGAGGAATTTCTTCTTATTGTTATTTTTGAACGACCTTGAAGGATGATTAGCATAAAAGAAAGATGAAAAGACGCGTAAAATACTCAGCGTACAGACCTTACTCAGGGTGTTACTAGACCAATCGATCGATGTCATGGATCGATGGTAAAATGGATAGTCGACTTCAATCGATATATTCTACATACGATTAATGGATTCCACCGTCGATCGATGCTCTTGATCGACGATCGATCGATTGGTCTGGTAAAAGTCTTAAAGTTAGAAAAGGATAGAAAGTAGAAGACTTTCTCGATCGAGAACGAATTCATGCTCACTCCTTTTAAACCATATACCTTACTTGAACTTGAAACAACGTCTAAGTATTAAAATTCAACTGTCCGAAATAGGAATGACAGCCAATTTGGCGCCAAAAGCAACGTTATCAGTAAAAGCGATAATTACCAAACCGTTACGAAGTATAAGCTTGCATCTAATTCTGTGAGTTAAACTGGGTATTCGAGTCTATGATTGACAGGCGGAGATCGTGTTGTCTTCACCTTTGTCTATGGCTATGACCCATAGACAAGTTAAAATGTAAAAATAGACGACTTCATCAGATGCGCACAGGCCATAACAAAAAGCCGTGATCGTGACCACGAGTAATTCTTTAGTGCCTTTTGATATTGTAGCTTGCTGCCGGTTTTTTTTTATCTGGCTCCAAAAGCTAATATGTAACTTAGTGTTCAAATTATGAGCAATAAATAAATAAAAACATTACCATTATTATACTATTTACAACATGACATAGGTGTCACAAACAAAAATTGTATGTTAAATCATTTGAATGCATTACCCTATTACTAAGGATTTGACTTTTTCTTTTGTAATTTATTGTTACTCTGGTTATGGGTTAAAATTAATAAAGGTAGTCAAAAATTGATTGTACCCTGTAATGGCAGAACACAGCAGAACTTTATTTTGTATAACTACCTTTGTTACCTGTGTTTCACAATAAATGATATTTGATTTGAAAAAAAAATATACTCCAAATAAGTTTCCAAATACTGTGGCTGCCAAAAGCAATTTCATTTCCTTATCTTTATAATATTATCATGTCACTGTATCATATCAATGCACTTATATACATGAAGGTAGCCAGCAGTGTTTACACCCCCCTTTTTCCAGATACATCAAGTACAGTGCGATATTCATAACAAACTGTACCTAACTTTTATTTAAACTCAGTGGTACGGGTGCGGGAACTGATGACAGATGACTAGTGCTATGTTCCACACTTGGATATGACCGCTATGTAATTGACATCTTTACTTTTCTCTTTTAAAACACAAATAGATATTTGCAATTTTAGTATCAATAAATCACTTTAGACAAAAACAGTAAGTTTATCATCAACATTAAATGGCAATATAACCTGTTTTCATTTCAACCATAGAACCACATTGCAACTTCAACACAATGTGATATTATAACGGTTTACCTACTTACTATGTCGTCGGACGAAACAGCCGGTCAAGTTTTATTGCCAATAAAAATAATTTAGATATCGAAAACGTATGACTTACACGTTCGGTGCAAGTTGTAGCCCAAACGGCATACATGTCACGTAAAATAGTTATCTTCTCTTCATGGTTTAAAGTTTAACCCCCTAGGTGGTATTAAACGTAATGCAAGCGTGGTTTAATCCATAAGTAACCTAAGAATTTTGGGGAAATACCAAAAAATATTTAAAAATTATTAATACCGTTTCTTAATAAACTGTAGGATTGCGAACTTCCCCAATTCGATCAAGCGCCCTTAGAATTATTTTTCTACTAATATTTAACAAAATTCCTTCTAATTTCTGGTTTACAATAATGGAAGATCAAAGCTACCATTTATTACTCATCTAAAGAGAATTTAAAGTTACTGCAATGTGATTTAGAAACTGGTCTAATAAAATAACAATTTCAACAAAACGGACACAAAAAAATAATTATACTTTTCTTGAGCGAGCTACTTACGTCGGCTTAAGACGAAAAGTGTGTCATCTGTTTTTGTAAGACAAAAAAATCTTCGCTTCGTAAACCAACCTCGAAAAACACTATTTTTTAATCATTACCGGCACTCAGGCTGACCTAAAACCGGTCTGAAAACAGCTCTAGTCTTAGTCATACCGCTTTTATAGACTTCCCGGCGACTCCCAGCGACGAATATAAATTTATTACATGCATAGAGCAAATTTTTGTTTGTTTACATTATTTTTGCGATAAAATTCCGATAAATCTTTAGAATAAATTATGACATCCTTGTCGTAATTAATAGAACGAAACATTTCAGTATCCAAGATAGTTTCAGAATTATTTGAAACTAGCTGTTGCCCGCGATTTCGTCCGCGGTTACTGGTTTTTTAAATATCCCACGGGAACCCCTTAATTTTCCGGGATAAAAAGTATTTTAGATGTTTATTTAATAATTTTACCTCTTTTCACATCCCCGGACTTGATTTTAAGCATTTTTTTTCTATGAACAAATATTTGACCTCTACAGTTTTATTATATAAATGATTTAATCAATTAATAAATAGATTTTATAGATTTGCCACCATAATGCTTTTGTCGCCCACTTATTTTAGTGGCTAAGGTCAGTATTTTTAATATGGTTTCTATGTTGCCTTGCTTATAAAACCCGATTTACATATTTTATAATTTCTGAGTTTTGATATTGTAACTGAAACCACTTGAACAGCTGCCCAAATCTTGAGATCTCGATTTCATCTTCGAAAGCACGTTAAGTCGGTCCAATTGTTACTAGTTACAGTAAGTTTCTACACAAAATTTAAGCTAACGTGGTGCTGATGTGCTTATCACTTATTTGTTTCTTCCATACATGAAAGTTTATTACTTGTACCCAAAAGCGTATTTAGGCCGGTGGCGAATTTAAAATAAACGCAAACAAAACAAAACATTTATTTTGTTTTTTTTTAAATATTCGCGGCTAAACAGCTCCAGCTCCACATTATCTATGGTACAACTGACAAAGGAGACACGTTCGTTCAGCCAAATGCGGTACTCTATGCACAAAAGTTTAAAAAAAGAAAACTTACCTGAGCATTGTAAGTGTACAGACAGTATGAAGAGGGCTATACAAAGCGACAATCTCCGTAGCTGCATCGTGTGTTTTTTTTCTTTACTTTAATAATAAAGCACACAAAAACACGAACACTACAGTTCTGCACTGAGTTTCAAAAAACTTTATAAAATCACTAAGCACTAACACTGAAGGCACATCCCTTTAGGCACTTTATCGATAATCTGAAAAAAAAAACAAATCAGATTAAAATATAATTACGACTAACCATAGAGCTTAGGATGGAGTTAAATTAATGTTTGGCAAACCTAAAAAGTTTGATGCTATTAAAAATATTTTTTGATTATCAATCATTAGGTTATGCATTTTTACATAATAATGATGATGAGATCATATTGTTGCTAATAATAAATTGTTCTTCAAGAATATTTGAAAATTTGCCAAACATTTTAAGTGCTAATGAATGCTATTCCAAACTTGCTGATCGTTGAAAGATGGCAGTGTCGATAAAAAATGTGTTCTTTCAGCATTTTGTTTAAAACTTTCGTATTTTTCACGTTGTATGCGTTTTGTGTCACATCCTGTTAATAAACTTCGTTAAGTGCTATAATTAAAGCGGCCTGGATGTTTTTTGTCTAATTCGACTAATAGCTAAAAATAACTAACCATGGACAATTTTCGGTTAGACGTCTGTTTTTGTTTTTTTATCCCTTCTGTAAATTTTCCCTTTTTTAACCATTTCGTTCAAAGCCCTAAAACATTAAGAAAGGAGAGGCGTTTGGCGGCATTCAACTATGGCGGACGTGATTTTTATTTCGATGATTGTAATATTGTACGGAGTGGATATTGTTACGTAAAATCAGTGTAGTTTTGTGTAATAAGTGTCTGTGATGATGTGCAATGTGTAGGATTATCGAAATAAACGTCAAGTGGTGTGAAAAGTGATGAGTTTTTTTATCGTGGTAATCCACCTCATCCAAGTAGCACCACAGTGTCTGCCATCGATCGTTTGACGCCAAACTCTCCCAAGATGCATTGAAATGCATTACACTAGCATTTCAATGCAAACTACTGAAGATACATATATTGCAGACATGGCTGTATGGGCTTCGTTCCCTTTGCCTTCCCTACGGGAGAATTTTACAAAAAAAAAAATTAAGAAAGCTTCATTTATGTCTAGCAAAAGTAACTTAGTAAATAATGTAATTATATATTCTTTAGTGCACGCGACTCACCTTTTGTGCTCGTCTTTTTATTTTATGTGTTGTTTATTCTCAATTGTTCTTTTGTGTACAATAAATAGTAAAATAAATAGATATACCTAACGTGTTTTTGACCGTTTTTAGTATTCATAACACAAGCAGCATAAACAGTTTTTGGTCTGTCGATAAGTGTGTATGTCCGAGTTTATATATTAATATTTTTTTTTATTAAAAATATTTTATACATTATAATTTATGTTCCACAATAGTTTCCCCGACATTATCTCGGACGTGCCTAGTCAACTATGTGTAATACTGACATACTAGAAGCCAGATAGGAGCTAGAAGTTGCGATACTGTGAAATAGGTTCACGACCTCCTTATTATAAAACAATAAATAAAGGGCGCGGGGGGGGGGGGGGGGGGGGGGGGGTTAAGTTATTGCAGTTAACTATAGTATATAATGTCGCAATCTATAGACAAAAAATATTATATGTTGCTGAGGAGGAGTTATTTAAACTGTTAGTAAAACATTCGAATTTTGGTCAGCATAAGAATGCAATTGATCAGCTAAAATAACGAATTGGTCAGCAACTCAAGGGCAACAGCTATTTCTACTTTTTCAGCAAAATAACTAATTGGGCAGCAACTTAAATGTTTTTTGTGCTGCCAAATTATTTAAAATATGTTTTGATGACAAATATTTCTTTTATGGGTCGTAAAAAAATTACTTTTACCTAATATCTATCAGAATACATTTCCTAGGAATTGATCCTTCATTGATGCTTTTCCTAGATTTTATACATTATTTTGCAGCACAAATAATTATCTTGCTGTCCAATTAATTATTCTGCTGACCAACCAATTATTTTGCTAACAATTAATTATTTTGCCGCCCAAATAATTATATTGCTGACAAAATATTTATTTGCTGCACAAACGATTTTTCCGCTGACCGTTTTGTTGCTGAACAAAAAATTAAATGGCTGCCCAATTAATGACTTCCCTTTTTTAATAAAATTGTATTGAAAAACCTAATGGGAAATCTTTCATCCATTTCTTGTAACAATATTTCAGAAGTGAAAACCCATGGAAAATTAAAATCCGCGAAAAACCGTACGTGTAAAGAGGTGAAGAGGTGGCAACTCGCTACGCGTGCGTGCTAGTATTTTTTGTTAGCATGACGTATCGATAAATATATACAAATAATAATGTAAGAAAATGTAAGGAAAGAAACATCAAATTACTTAACACACACGAAAGGAAATTGATAAATCACTTTGATTCAACTATAATTTGTATTCTGTTGGCTAACTCAATCTTTCGTAATATCTCCCCCTTACAAAATACCTGATCTGTCCAACTTCAAAGGGCTGGAAGGAAGACTTGGACTAATAAATCCTCTATTTTTATCCCTAAGTACATGCATCCTGTATCGAGGGTAAGCCACATTGCGAGCGAGCAAGCGATGCATAGCGATGGAAACTATGACCAATTATGCGAAGCTAGCGAAAAGGGTGGAAAAGTGACATCGCTGGAATTGCTTGATGATTCATTTCGTTCGCATCACTGACCTAAGGCAATTCTCGCACTGAATCGCACAACGGACGCTTGACGCAGCGCCCCATCCGTCCGTCCGTCCGTCCGTTGCGTTGTATCAAAGTATCTCCTTTTGTATAGATAATACGCACAGTTCAATACATTCAAAACGCATTCAAGAAGATCGCAGCTATGCGCGTGAGTGCGGCAGATGCAAGGTATAGCACACCGATATTGGAAATTTAATTTTTTAATATATATATTTTTTTTTTACGGTGATGGTTAACAACAATGAATCATTTGGGGCCCAATAAAAAAAGGGTCAACTAGCCTATTGCCTAGCTCTTTTCGCGGTGTGAAACAAAGTACTAGAAGAGGTGAAGCGATACTCGCTTTCGCTTGTTTCGCGCGCCCGCTGGTTGTATGGCCTGCGCTTCATCCGGTCGAACATTCCCGGAACACCAACGTCTGGACAACTTGAATGAATGCCTTGTAGACGGAAGTACAGGATAGTATATTGATAATCGATTCGTTTATCGATATCTGTTTATTTGCTATTGCATAACACATCATGGCGTCTAAAAAGGAGGTGGAAAATGTGGAAAATAAATGTAAATTGATCATTTTAAAAATAAAAAGAATAGCTAAAATAAGGGAAAATATAAATAGAATTAAAAGAAGAAGAAAGAAATTAAAAGAATTACATACGAGAATGAAATAATAATGACATTAACGAATATAATTAAATGGCTTGACAAAAACAATTTAAATATTAATATTGACAAAACTAAAATAATGCATTACCGACAATTTACGCGATTACCTAATCTAAATATAAAATATCAAAATAATATAATAGAACCGGTTTCAACCTCAAAATTTTTAGGAATATACATTGATTATCAAATGAACTGGATGAAACATACAAATAATTTATGTAAACGAATAAACAAATTCGTCTTTGCTCTCAAAACATCTTTCTAGGGTAGCCAATAGAAAAAAAAAAATTTAAATTATTGTTAAAAGAGAACAACGCCTACTTGTATTCCAGACGTGGGTAGGCAGGGGTAGGCTCATTTGCTACGAACGAAAAGAGCTGCAATCCATACCTACCTCAAAAAAAGGTGTGTGACTATATGCATGTAATTGTATAGTCATCCATAAAATTGCTTTAGCACTTTTCACAAAAACTTCCATCCAAATCGAATTTAACTTAGACTCATTATTAATGTTCGTATGTGATATTGACATTGATTGGTGGACCGTAATCCAATCAGTGCACAGGTTAAAAGTGCAACGTACTTTAAAGTCTTTATTCAAAGCGGTAAATAATAATTTAACTAACATATTATATATGTCACTAGAAACTGCATAGTTTCTATGTAAATTTTTTAGCCTTTGTTTTAGAACCTTTGTTTTTGATAGATATTTACTTTTATAAAGATGTTTATGAGTTGGATAAAGTGATTGGATGGAGTTGATAAAGTGACAACCGAAACCCGTGCCTTTTATTTCAGTTATTTAGCAATTCTTAATAACCACAAAGAACTAAAATCTGATTATATGCAAAAATAGACCATGTTTTTGTATGAAATGCCAACGACATTCACTCTAAAACGGTAAAGCAATTTTATGGTCAACCATACCCAAAATATTTAATATACTTTTAATTATAAAAAAATATAGCGTATAATAAGTTGCAAATTACCGTTGACAAGGCCGGATTCATCTTCCTATAATGAATATGTATACCTCAATAATCTAGAGGTCATGTAAAATTTGTATTGGTTATGTTAACTTGATCGATGGGAGAAACAGATGTTACATTAAATCCGATCAGAAAACTCATTAAATCATCAGCAGTACCGTAACACGAAATTAAGTAAATAAAACCTGATTCACAGTTAAATTTACAGCAGTAGGAACCACTGATATAATATGAAAATAGCTATGAACTATCTGTATGAAATTCAGGTTATTTCTGGCCAGTCTAATATTGAAACATTTTTTTAATCAATTATTTAAATCTATATGTAGTAGGTAGCCGTGTAGACGACCTAGTTTTTTCTCTTAGCCAAATAACGCCCAATACTGTACACGAAATTGGCAACATGAAGCCAAAATTGAGTCGTAATTTTGGCATAAAAGAGAAAGACCTAGCAAAGAAAGCACAAAAATTTTGCGATAAAAATTACAAAATCCAGATTCAAGCTAGATTTAAAATTTCCTGCAAGTGACCCTAAAATAGAAATAAATTGTTATTTAATTCGTTTTTTAACATTAATAAAAGTATATTATCTTGTAAAAGCGTCAAAGCGCGGCGATAAGGTATTTAAAATCCTTAAATTTAGGCATGAAAAGGATACCATGCTGACGAAAACGAGAAAAAAAGGTCTAATTGGTACTTTTCTAATCATTTTCTTGTCCATGGTCTATTACATTACATACTCAATGCACATGCACTGTATAGCCAGGTTTCCACACTTCAAATCCGGTTTGAACCGGTCCCAAGCGGTATTCCTGTGAATTCAGATTATGGGAAACCTATTTGTTACGAGTGAATAAAAAGATAACTTGTCTCATTTCATTAGTTTTGATTAGTGACTCCAAATTAAGGTAGCGCTGATGAAAAAACAGTGATTTTTTATGTGAGACTTGTTTTAAATTTGTTTTGGTTCTATTGAGTTTATTGAGCAGAGAATTTCTTACGTAGTTCCAAGTCTGCGTGTAATTATTTTCACTCTTTATATAAAAGAAATAAATTATCTCCATTTACAAATATATGGGGTTGTCGCAGCTTTTCTTCTTCTTCCATTTTTGTTCTAGCCATGTCTTCGTATATAATCAATTCATATTGTCTTCAGTCCACTCCCTGTATAACTATTAGGTCCTTACCTATGAAATTGGTGTTTTGTATGGAGATTTTGGGGAATTCTGCATTTTCCATACTAAAATTTTTTCAGTTTTCTTCACAACGACAAATCCAAAGATAATAATATTTGGCATCTATCATTAGACAAGATTTAGTAATATGTGTAATATCACACTTCATAAAAATTATTTATCTTTTTTAAGTGAATGCAAATAAAATGATGTATTCGGGAGGCACTAAAAAAGAGTTGTCTCCGTGTCCAACTTTAACACAATTAAACTTACAACAAATTATCAAAACACATCAAAGGAGCTCAAAAAGTCTTTTTATAGACGAAGTAATTAGTTTTAGGAATACTCTGAATCTTAATAGTTACAGAAAAAATACTAAGAGAGAAAAAAACACCAATTTCAAAGGTAAGGACCCAATATTTACTAGCATATTAGTAACTTTCCATCTCTATCTCTCTTCTCGTTCTTCTTTCTGCCCTTTTCCTTTTTCCCGGTCTTCCATCCATTCGTCTCTGTCACTCGTCAGTTCAACCGTTCATCTCCAGAATTCACACATTCAATCCATCGCTTCTGTGGTCTTCCTCTAATTCTAAGTCTGTAAAGGAATATTTCAATCTAGTACCCGAAGCCATTATTTAGTGCAGTGACACAGATTGTCCATATAAGTGCTTCGAGAATAAACTGAAAAGCAACCAGCTGTATAATGGTCTCCAATCTTATTGTCATTGGTCGTACGAACCATTGGTTCGGGTAATGGGTGGCCTTGCTAGCATTATAAGTAGATTTAAATGGGCTTAAGCTATGTAAGATTAGCACACCCAAAAATTATAGGTATATCTTAAGTCATGAATACTCGTACCTATACACATAATTAAAACTGCAGAGGTCAAATGAGTGTACATAGAAAAAAATGCTTAAAACCAAGTGAGGTGGATGAAAAATCAGGAAAAATACCAAAAAAAATTTTTATATTTTGTTTCTCTGTCTGTTTGTCTGTTTGTATGGCTAATCTCCATAATGGCAGGACCGATTTCAATGAAATTTTGCATGGTATACCTTATATCCCTAGTCTTAGATACTTTTTATTCCGGAAAATTAAAGGGTTCCCGTGGAATAGTTTAAATCCAGTAACTACGGACGAAGTCGCGCGCAACAGCTAGTCATTAACATTGAGTCCTTACCTATGAAATTGGTGTTTTTATTCCGTCTTAGCAATTTGTCCGTAACTATTAAGTTTCAGAAAATTCTTATAAAATAATTGTCTCTTCTAAAACTAGACCATATATTTGAGCTCGTATTATTTAATTTGATAATTTTTTGTAAGTTTAATTGTGTTAAAATTAGACACAAAGACATTTATTTTTAACTGCCTCCCGAATACATCATTTGATTTGCATTAACATTTAAACGATGAATAATTTTTATCAAGCGTGTTCACACACATATTGCTAAAGCTTGTCTAATGATACATGTCAAATATTATTATCTCTGGATTCGTCGTTGTGAAGAAAACTGATAAAATGTTAGTATGTAAAATGCAGACATCCCCAAAATCTCCATACAAAACACCAATTTCATAGGTAAGGACTTAATATATTTAAGAAAATTACTTCACACTAACACCTGACCAAACAGGAGACTTTCCACAGCCCATGAAAACCACAAATGCAAAACCCTAAATTATACCTAAAGTTCGGAGTTAACAAAACAATTTACTTTATCTTTTAAAAACCTTAACCTAACGTGCATAAAAAAAGGTTTATTACTCTGTTTACAAAGTATATTACAGTCTGTGACGAGATAAAGCCAGACATTACCACTAAACATATTATTTTTGACCTTGTCGCAAAAAAGTACTTTAGTTAAACATTGGTGACGTAATCAATGACGTGATAGTTAAAAATTCAGTAATGTTAATTTAGATTCGTTTTCAGTCGTTTCGACGGTCTAGATTATAATAATATCTAAGTAGTCAAGGGGCACAATACGAGAAACAATAGAAACGACGTGAATTTCGCAACTTTCCTCACTTTCGACAAAATGTTTTGTCCCTCTCGCACACGACATTGGCGCTGTTTGCTCGTCTCTGTTTGTCCAACCGTGTTTGACGTCTCCACTGACCTATATTGTCATAAGCAATTTACATGGCCATTCAAGGATGTCCACAATTTGTTGAGAACTGTCATAGTTAACAGTTTTAAACTATTTATCGTTTTCGGCCTATACGCCCCACTGGCACAAGAAAAACATGAAGAGTATGGACCGCAACACCACTACGATGGCCCAATGCGGGTTGGTGGATTGAAACGGTTGCAATACCGACCGGGACCAACGGCTTAGGGTCTACTCACACATATTTAGCTCCATCCAGCGTTTTACTATGTAAAACGTCAATTTTATATGAGATGGTTACGCGGCTAAGACGCGGAAAGCTGAACAAGTTCCATACAAACGCTGAATGCAGCTGAATAAGTGTGAGTAGTCCCTTAAGGTGCCTTCCGAAGCACGGAGTTCGAGATCACAAAGTTCTGGTCACCCATCCACGGCCTAACCATGGCGAAGATTGCTTTGTTTTCGACTTTCCTACGCCACCAGACATTATTACATCACAAATTTCTTAAAAAACAACTGCTGAAATTTCACAACGACCAAACAATCCACCTTTGATTCTAAAATCATCTCTTTTACATCTCCAATCTGATTTAGGCCAACAAAAGTAATGAATCAGAGTTCTAATTATCGTTTCAATTAACTAAGAACAACAAAGTTCTGATGAAATAAGGGCGGAGGCTACCAGGCCAACTTTCTTGATAACGAACGGAGATTTATTATGAATGAAGTTTTGTTGGAATGCGTGCTTATTAATTTATTACTCGCGAAATGTACTAATCATGATACCGTGTAACATAATTATTATTGTCAATAGCCCCGAAGGAGCAAGTAGGGAAGTTATTGCGCACATTTCGCTTTACTTTAACTTAAGAGCGTATACGCGGCGCGGGTTTTCATACAAACTGACAAGTCAATAATCATGGAAACTACAAAACTGATATAGATGAAACTTGGTATTTATAGCCTATATATCAAGGTCTAAAAAGTTAGTTAAGAACATTTTTGAAACATTCTTTAGGTGAGCAATTATACATAATTTTAAGATTGTATGGAAACTTAAAAATGTCTCTCTCTGTCTCTCTAAACACTTTTTCGAAAATGTTCTTAACTAACTTTTTAGACCTTGATATATAGCATATGAGTACCAAGTTTAATTAAAATCGGTTTAGTAGTTTCTATGATTATTGACTTGTGCGTTTGTATGAAAACCCACGCCGCGTAAACGCTCTTATGTCGCTATGTAACGCAGTGGGCACTATTAAAGACAAATATCGTCTGTAAACAATACATATCATTTATTCCCTTAATGGCATAAGGCCCGGCGCACATTATCGGCATCGGCACGGCTCTGGATTATAGTTGATAAATAACATCATATATTAACTTCATGGCAACAAAGTTGAAATTTTCATGATATATGAGTAACAAAAATACCGCTTCGGTATGCTTGAGGTTGCTGCATCGGCGGCCTTGAGGTTGCTTCGGGATACTTCGGCATCCCTCAGTACGCTGCCGCCGCGCCAAGGCAACACTCGGGGGTAGTTTGGACCACGGCATGCTTAAGGACGCTTCATCATCCCTAAGGACGTTGCAGCATGCCAAGGCATAGTTGCCGACAGTGTGCGCTTGCATGTAGGGATGCCGAAGGGTTCCTCTCCTTGCCGATGCCGATAATTCGCGCCGGGCATAAACGAGGATTGAACCAGCGACTACACGACTGCCGTTCTTCCTTGTCGTCTATCACGTTCTCAATGTTAATTTATCAAGAATTAAATAAAACCTTTTTTCTAAATTACACGTTATAGATAGGTATAGTGACACATTTTTATTAAATTAGGTACCTAACAAGCTTTTATCAACTATTACGAGGACACACATATTAATCAGATGGATATCTGAATGTTTTAGCTGTTGATCAAATCGATTGAATGATAACTAAATCTGATATCATTATAACAAAGATTAGATTAGAGATTATGATTTATACTAGAGATGCGCCGAATCGCCGAATCGTAGTTTCGCCGAATAACTGAATACCGAATATTATTCGGTTTAATCTTTATTCGAACCGGATATTTAGCAGAATTATTCGGCTTACAATTACTTTGATTAGCCACGGAAATAACTTAGACAACATGTATGTTTCGTGTCACTACAGACAATGTTAAAAGTAATAAAAGTTGACTGTACTAAACTACCAATAGCCTACGAAATCATTATGTTGACATGAGTAACATAAATCTTACAGAAGAAGTTATGTCTTTTGATGGAACAAAACCCTATAGAAAATACGACCGACAATAATCGGCACAAAAACCGAATAATTCGACCGAATACAAAATGTCGAAATAATGCCGAATACGCCGAATACCGAATACAAAACGAATATTCGGCGCGTCTCTAATTTATACCTATTCTACCCGTAACAAAACGCATAGCATGGGGTCCACAATCACAAAGTTTGGGAAACATAGGCAACTTCCCTACTTTCCCAAAAATATTCTTTGTGTACAAAACGCATGAGTGTATGGCCACTAGACCACTTCTCTTCTTATACATTATACCAAGAATATTTTACGGCCCTAGCACGGTTCTACATTGTAGTGGGCTGAGGCCTTAACACGTGTGAAAACGTGTGAAACAAAATGGAGTATGACCTGTACCAATATGCCAGTGAGAATACTGTGAATTCCAGAATGAAATTCTAAAAATCAAAACGAATAATTTGAATCTTGAAGTGTACACAATACCACCAATCTAAATATTAAAAAAAAATATAATCGAGTGCGAGACTAATTTGATTACGACTGATGACGTAATTTATCTTATTCACGAATTTGCCGTTTTTTAATTAATTTATAAAAAATATATTTGGCTCCACTACGCTGTAGATTACAGTTTATAAAAAAATAAACCACAAACGGATACTAAAGATCTTAGAAATTTAAATTTTGGAAAAACCCATAGAGACTTATGGGTATAACGTATTTATCTCTGAAGTTCTTCGTCCTCATCTTACATGCGTCCCATTATATCGGAAACAAAGCTACCTTCGCCATGGTCAGGCCGTGAACGGGTGACCAAAGCTTTGTGATCTCGAACTCTTTCTTGCTTCGGAAGGCACGTTAAACAGTTGGTGCCGGTAGCCCACATTGGGCAGTGTTGTTTACGGCTCATACTCCTCATGTGTTTCTACATGAGGAAGGCCTGTGCCCAGCAGTGGGACGTATATAGGCTGAGGACGAGGACGGTATCCAAGTTATACTTGACAGTTCACGTAAAAAAGATTAAAGACATCGAATTTTACGGAGGCTGGATATACGCAGAAAAAATATCCACAATCTGTTTTACGGATATCGCTGCCCCTCTACCATTTCTCTTTAGTGTTTGCTCTACCTACATAGGTAGTATCGTGCAAACAATTTTTTCCATAGTTCTTGTAACTTTATCACTGCGCCTCACGTAGGCGTATACACAGTGACGCAATTCCTGATAGCGTATCGATTGAGGCTGGCAAAGGCGATATTTTAAATGTGAATGCGAGGTTTGATCAGCACGGTATTAAGGCTTCCATTCTTTCTGTTCTTTTTTCACTCACAGGTTGGATCAGCACAAAACGTCTGCTTTTCTGTCACTCGTAAGCTCAGCATCCATTTTTTAATTAGCCTCCTGAAGCTGGTTCCGTCGAGGTTAGACGTGGACAGTGCCATAATGCAAGACTGGTCTCGCATCCATCTTGTCAAAGACACCTCGATATAATATAATAATTTTTACTGTGCCTATGTTTAATACTAACATAGTGAGTAAGTGTTATTGTTAACCCTCTTAATTCTGCTTCCAAAATAAATATATATTTTTAAATTCTAATATATATTTCATGCTACTTCCCCAATCATCATATAATTTTACGCATATATTGGTTTGCTCTTCACTTGCACATCTTTAGCTCTAATTTGTTACTTGTTAACAAAAAAAACTCTCTAAGAAAGTCTCTTATAAAATAAGAACGTAAATTAAATCACAGTCTACTTAACAACCCAAAAACATAGCAAGGGGTCCAAGAACACATAGTTTGGGAAACAGGCAACTTTCCCAATTCACCAATACAAATAAAAGTCAACTCAAACCGTTTGACATAAAGTGCAATTTTTCCTTTACCATTTTAGCAGTGTTTTTTCCATAAAAGAAAAACTGGCTCAATGCCGAACACGGCCGTAATAAATAATGTATCAGTTCATTCACTCGATGAATAAGAATGAATGAATGATACTTGATTGTCAGCTGACGGATTGGGGACGGTGGAATTGATTGGGTCGGTTGGTTTAAATCAACATAGCAATACAATTACAATATTTTTATAAATTATTTTCACTGTGAAAAGAAAGAGATCTCATTGCGTGAAATAATCATTCCTTAAACACGCAAACACCTATTGCTAACACGAAGATTTTAATTCGATCTTTCACGTCATATAAAATGACTAAATCATGTGATATAATTGTGTTAATAACATGACTAGATCATAGTAATCATTTCAAGGTTTTTAAAGTATGCTTTATTGCCATCCTTACAGGTTTCAAAATAGAGTTGATAATAGCTAAGCGTTTTTTGGTATGGTATTATTCATTTAATGTATGTTTTTTTATAAACGTAATTTTTTAATGCTAATTTAAAAATATATGTTGATAGAAATGATAATATTATGTTAATTTGTTAGGTAGGTCATTTTAGACAAGGCATTTTAGTTGTCTACGTACAAAATCTAAGTTAGCTATTAAATCTACAACAAATATTAATAAGGACTTTACATAGAGCTATGACCTATGTAATTTTTTTCGTGTTATGTCATCTTTGGATTGCTAAAAACCTCTGCTAGGTTACGTTCATGGCGCTTCTTCCTCAAGTTAAAATTACCAAAGTTTAGATTGCTTAAGGTTTTTTAGACTTTTATGGGCGAAGGCATACTTAATTACAACAAAGTTCCAAACAATGTACTGGAACTACCATAAAGTGCGTTTAAAAAACATATCGAGAATGTATTGATCACTAAAGGATATTATTGTATTTATGATTATTTAGAAAATGAAACTGTTTGTTCTTAAATATTAATATTTTTTTTTGTTTTCACTTTTCCTTGCCCGTTCTTCTCAGAACAAGGCCTCCTGGTAGCTAGTGAACGGTTGGCATAATCTGACATTTATAAGAGTATGAAATACCTAAACTGAATTAATGATTTGACTTTTATTATTTGACCTGGCCCTATTTTGATCAAGGGGACATTTCTGATTGATAACAGCCTTATATCCTGCCCTATAACCTTGTAAATATTTCAGAACCGACTAAGCATCCCTTTGTCTACTTTTGACACGAAAACACCGACTGAACGTCGGGGTTGGCCGCTGATAACCAGTCTGTGCGCGACCGAATGGCTGCAAAAACTAAAATAAATGCCAATGCATCGACGGCATGAGTATTTTTCAATCAATTTGGGGATCTCCCGTCTCAAAATTACTGCCGAACCGTCAGAGAATATGTTAAAAAGTTGACAGGCCTGGTTTCAATACAAATCGTTGTACTCTGTATTAATACTAATATTAAATATACAAACAAATAAAATCACACCTTTTTCCCACAGGGGTAAGCAGAGATTACATCTTTCCACTTGCTACGATCCTTGCATATTTCTTTCGCTTCATCAACTCTCATTACAATCCTCATACATGCTCGGCGATTTCGGGTACTTTTAGCCCTTCTCGAGAACGTCTTTAATTTGATCGAGCATGACCGATTCATATCATTTTCATTCCTCTAAACATGCCCAAACCTACTTACCATCTCATTCTCTGTTTTTTTCATTGTTAATTACATCCATCATAGTTAGTTACGTTAATACTCTATCGTGTTAATCATAAAAAATATATAAGGCTTAATAAACCTATTTTAGTTACAGAGTGTTTTGTTTTCTTCTTTCAAACACAAATCTAAATTAGAAAGAAAGTGACAAATCATTTTTTAACTAAAATAGGTTTAATTATTAAGCCTTTAATATTTTTATGGATAACACGGTATGTATATATTGTTCACTAACTATATTATACAAAGCGCCACGCTAGATAACATTTGCAAACAAAACAATGCAATCATAGTTTTTCAATGACACGCATGTTTGCTCTGATAATGCGTTGGCCGAGTTAAAAAAAATGCATAATAGATTAACATGATTCTTTACTGTTCAATGTATTATATTGTTACAAGCCGGTTTAGTCAGTAAATAAATAGATAATGAAATGAGCACAGTTTAAAAGTAATTTATAAAGAAAAATAGAACAGTTCATTTATTTATTTACTCTTTTTGGACAAAAGTACAATGGCGGACATAATACCATAGGGCATTCTCTACCAGTCTACCGGAAAGCAAAGTGAGGATAGCTAGAATGACGGTGCAAAACTGTAAAAGAAAAGAACAAAAAAAAACAAAATAATGACAAAAATATTAGAATATGATGATATACTTATAATACACGTTTATTTCATTACATTATAAATCACATATAATAAATATACTACATATTACAATAATAAATAAACTACATATTAAAATAAATATAATATAAATATATAACATAAACGCTAAACATCTCTATAATGAATGATGGATAAAATACACTACTTAGGTTTTGTCAGACATTATGATTTGACGAGCTAGTCGCTTAAATGACATTATGTTGGGCGCTCGATGAATTCATTAATTGTGAATAACGCCTGGCTCACACTTTGCCTGGTGCATGGCAACAGGCTCGCCACCTGTTACATGGGGACCTAACATCTGGCCAAATGTGGGTGATAACACCTCTGCCTACCCCTTCGGGGATAGAGGCGTCATGATATGTCATGTTTTATGATTGGTCTAAGACAACTCAGAGCACTTCGATCCTCAAAGATCTCTTATTGATCATTTTTTTATAATATAAACTGTGTTAACTGTTCTTTTATAATTAAAACTCCCTATGAATCTCTTCTCTTCTGGTGGACTTCGAACATCATCGACTAAATAAACTCAACCAAAATCCACAGATATCAACGAAAAAAATATATTATTTAATAAATTTATATATTAAAAGTGTAGGTAACTTTTTCATTGTCTTTTTCAACCGCAAATTATCTGTCGGTAACTTTCCTTTTAGAAATTATGACTCGTCACACTTACCCAAGCATTTTAACGCAAATTAAGCTTTATTATGGTTCCTTAGCTATCAAATTGCAATTTATCATACCATTTAAGCTTATTACGATCCCTTTGACTCTACCTATTAAAAAAAGAACAGCTGACTATCCGTGGGATACTTGTTAAAATTAGGGTTGACAAAGGTAGCTTAAAATTTTTTTTTATTATACCAAGAAGGTTTTATAGGTTTATTATTACGTTCAATAAAGCTCGGCTGATACCATGATTCATCATAATTTCTGATACCAAAAAGAAAAATAAAATTGCGAACTTTAGAAATAAGCTGCGAATGACTTGGGAAATGAAATTTTTATAATAAAATAAAGCATGGCGACTAAGGGCGTATTGGATGCTGGGTCTGTGATTGTGTAGGCGATGAGGTAGCCACTTGTTACTACTCTTTCACGATTTTCATCCGACCAAACCCAATTTTTGTATGACTAAATGTGGTCTTAAGGAACACAGTGCTCTATGGACTCTGCCTACCCCTTCGGGGATTGCAGACGTGATTGTATGTAAATAAAGCATTTAGTATCTTATCCATTTTTAGATTAAATTTTTTCGCATATTTATGGGCATTTTGCATATGTCATGCATAATTACAGTTGATACCAATGATAATGGTTCTGGTATGCATATTTTTTTAACGATAAAGTAGGTATCATCGATAATTTTTGATTATCACATTTTGTAAAGATTTTCTCGAAACAAGATCCTTGATTTAAAATTGAGGTACCAAATTAAACAGACCAGTTAAGTGCCGAATATAGGCATGAACTTTGTCACAAAATAGGTAACAACACATAACACATAACTTAATATATTATCACGCGCCTATCCCCGATGGGGGGAGTTAACAGGTACATTTTACCGGATATGTATAAGTCCCCTCAGAAATAATATATAAATCACACAACCCCCCCAGATACATACACATATGAATACAGGTTCCAAATTACATACAAATTTTGCTTCCATGATCAGAATTCCGAATACTCCTTTTATCGATCTCTACAGTTCGTTCGTAATCTCTGCCTACCCCTGTGGGAAAAAATCGTGACTAATGTATGTATGTTAGTATGTATATTCGTACAAAAAATATTAAGAACAGGTGACGACCCCGAATTTAACCTTGAAAATCACACACCCCTAACCCTAACCTTGAACTTCCTAAAATTGTTATCTAAGCAAACAGGCGGTTATGGGGGATAAAACTAAAAGGTGTGAAACTCAGGGACTCGTCTACGAATAGACAAAATTTAAATGACAAAGAGTAAAAGGCGCACCATCATTGCCTAATAGGATAGGGATGTATTGTAACGCGATACCATAGAGAATGAGCTGTCTCATTGTCCAAATTTGAATTACTAAAAACTTTTTGTCGATACCAAAAAAATATATCCAATATTTATTACTTTGATATTTTTTATTAAATTAAAAGTCGAAGCTTTTTAATAACACATAATTTTTGATTAGAATAGTTGCAAAACAAGATGTTTTATTGTGTCCATATGTATTAGTTTTTTTTTAATACAGAAATAACCGTGCTCAAGATAGGATGAATAATCAAACAAAACCAAATAAAATTGATAATCTATTAATCGAATAAGTTATGGCTTCATGACATAAAATCCAGAAATGTCTCGAACATCGGCTATGCAAACTGCAAACTGCTTTGGTAGTAAAGAAGAACGAAAAAGAATGGACACAATATAAGTTTTCATAGCAAACAATACGACAAATCGCAGATTTTTTTTCCTTTGTTTACTACCAGTGTCCCTTTATATTACAATTATATAGACTTTATTTTACAGATACCAAGACCGTTACTACAGCTCGTGTCAAACATATTCCCAGTATAAAATGTATATAAACCACCCCGATTGTGCAAATTAAAAACTATGGCAATATAATAGCAATAGCATTTCAATGGCCAAAATATTGACATTTCGTATTCTAAACGTAAAGAAAATTGATTTTCAGACCATGAAATAATAATAAATATGAGCAATTGTACCATTGGGACACAATTTCCATTAAATTGCTTTAGTTAAACTGGAGAAATTTGATTATCAGTATTCATATCGGATTATCAATACGGGTTCTGTAGGTACAGTAGTTTTTGTAATCTTCACCAAATTTTGATTTTCGAAGCTGCCCTTCTGTTTTTAAATTGTGCAATACGTTATTGATAAGATTGTAATCTATCATATCAACAGTTAAGCAACATAATATCATTCACTAGTACCTACACTGAGATTGACGGTTGAAAAATAGAAATGATTCATAGCCGCCTCTCTGGTCTAGTGGTTCACACCACTGGGTGTTGATCGGGAGGTCCGGGTTCGATTCCCCATGGAGGAGTTTTTCTACTCGGTTTGGTTGGTGGTAGGGCTTCCAAGCCGGCCTGGCTTTGTTCAATAACAATGTTCTAAGCATTTATTGTATTCCAGCAATCAGAGGTAAGATAGCCAGTTCCTAAGTTGTTGAGGATTTACAGGTGAAGCTCACTTCCACCTTCGGTGAGATGAAGGCCAAGAGCTTACCAAGCCAAGAGTTTTAAAAAACAAGTCATTACTTAAAAACAAGATATGGCTCCTATACACGTATAAAAAAATATCTTCGTTATCATACATTATATGTATTTAATCAAGACTTATTCTCCCCCAAGGGTTAGTCAGGGACTAGCAAAAGCAGTTCACTACCATAGTGGTGGCGGTGGCGGAGGTTGTCTAGATTTATTATCAAAGATAAGCCTTATTCATAAAAACTGAAAAGTTACAGATTTTCATAACAAGTTTTGCATTTTAATAACATTAAGACCAGGCGTAATTAAATTCATTACTGGCCTATACACATTCCACAGCTAGGTACAAGTTTACAACATAGAGAAACAAGAAAAGTACGGGCCGTAACACCACCACGCTGGCCCAGTGGTGCGGTGGGCAGAAAAGGTTGCAATTGCGATCATGAAAACTAATAGCATATTCACTTTTTATTAAATCACACAAGCGTGTTCTAGTTCCACTTCGATCACAACGAAAGTATACTTTTATCTACGTGTATTACATATCAGATTAGATTGCGTTTATCACGAGTTCTGGTTATGTTACCGGCATAATATTATACGCAAGTTCATCCTCAGGGTATGTATGTCCCACTGCTGGGCATAGGCCTTCTACTTGTGAGAATCTTTAAGTGAGAAGCAGAAGTTATTAGTATTTTTACAATGAAAACTTACAGAAGCGGTTCAGATCTGTCCACCAATCAGGCCACCAATTTTAACTTTATTAAAAATAAAAATAGCTAGTCACAATCATAGATTTATCAAAACCAGACGTTCAAAAATAATCTATATCTGATAAACTATTTTTCTTTCTGTCTATCTGATAGGTGTGGGTCTGGGTGGGTTCACCAAAGATATTATTTATTTTATTTATTAATATTTATTTATTATTAACACCTCTGCCTACCGCTTAGAGCAAAGAGGCTTGATGATATTATTGTGTTATGTTTGCTATAATATACAAATTATTTTAGACCTTGAAGTAACTTTATGTGGTAAATAATTTGTATGAAATACTCTTTTGACCTATAATTATTTTGTTTGAATACCTATTTGATTAAATGATATTTGAATTTACAAAATCTAGATACATCGAGATATGTTGAAATCAATATAATAATATCGCAATATGACGACACATCTTTGTTATGATCATTGATATCTTATATATATATATCTTATCCTTGGCAAAATTTTATTAAGTACCTACCTATACTTAACTATTGATATCTACGTTTTAACATTTCGGTATGATAAATATATTGACCGTGAAGAAATCAAGATTTTCGCCAATGACGTCACTCTTTAGGAGTATCATTTCTCCTCTAATTTGACAATTTCGGCTTCCATCTAGTTACTTATAATAAAACTGTAGAGGTCGAATGGCTGTACATAGAAAAAAAAATGCTTAAAAGCAAGAGGGAAAATACCAAAAAAGGTTTTTTAAAATTTTTGTTTCTCTGCCTGTTTGTCTATTTATCTGTTTGTCGGTTTGTACGGGCTAATCTCCGAAATGGCTGGACCGACTTCAATGAAATTTTTCACGGTGATTCCTTAAATCCCTGGTACTTTTAATTCCGGAAAATTAAAGGGTTCCCGTGAGATACTTAACAACAACTAGTTTTATATAAAAAAAAACCTTTGGTATGAAAAGGTACTATACTTAGGCCGACAAGGTGAGAGTGGCTGATGCTGTGTTTCTTCAGCTTCCTTTACATTTGGACTCCTCTTATTACAAGATAAGAAAGATGGTGTCATTTTTAAGATTTTTTAAATAATTCTCTAAGTAGGTTTCAAATATCTCTCTTACATTTCAAGGCATATAAATTAACAATACCAAAAATTTCGAGTCATAGTGATGAGACTATTTTTTATACCGACATAAAAATATCGATAAAGATTAGATTGCATAACTATTACGCATGCTATTTTTAATGGTATTGAGCGAATGTCAAGTTCAAACGCGATTTAATTAAACCTGTACGCAATAAGCAAACAATAATAATAACTATTATTGAAGTATTCTGCATAATGAAGTAATAATTATAAATACATGGACACACCTTGAGAAGTCGCGAATTTTTTATTCTGTTGTTTTACGGCGCATAATATTTAATAATTGCATAAATAATAATTGCAGTGTAATTAGTGAATATTACTGTACTAAAGAGAAATAATTATTACGTAAAACAATGATGGTTTTTTGAAGCGTCTCTTCACTTTTTCATTTATTTAATGTGACATTTTGTCATATAGTTCGCGGGAAGTTATAAAATTGTAATAAATAAATAAATGAGCTCGGTAACATAGTGTTTCGTTCCCGTTGGCATTCTATTTTGGAAACAAAGTAAGTTTCGCCGAGATCCGTTCTTGAATGTTGCCTGTTATATCCATACCCTAAACTTTGACCTCGAGTAGAAACTCTACGGAGGATAGTATGACTTCGGAAGGTAAATAAAGCCGTCGATCCCGGTCGCTATTGCAACTGTTTCTATATCCTATATCCAGCAGTGGGCTGTATCTGGGCTGTTGACTACGAGTCACACCTTGAGTAATATCCCTAATTCGCCTGTCAATATTGGAACTTCCTGCCTAGGAAGCTCATCACACAAAACTAAATCTTCTTATCAATTCCCCGTTTTAATTAGAGAGCACAACATGTCTTCTTCTCATTCTAGTTTCATCCATATCCGTACTTATTTTTCTTCTTATTACGTGTCATTCATCCCTCATCAGAGGCTGTATTGCTATATCTTTTCTGTCACTGACGCTACTGTCAAACTTCCTCCAAAGTACTCATTTTTTGTCCTATCCTTTAGTGAGTCTACAATACCCATTGCAACCTTCACATATCTGCTGAATGCAGTTTTCTTTCGTCCATCGCCTTCGTAGTCTAACATTCAGATCCATTCATTAATACAGATCATCACAAAAAACATCTTAGTATTTAATAACTCAAAGTATTATTATTATAGTTCACATTTTACTACTTCATTCTAAATACGCATACAAAGTCGCGGGCGAAGCCAGATACGACACAAAACTATTTTTGTCAGATGTAATAAGCCTATAACGACTGCTATAAAATCCTAAAGTAGAGTCAATATAGTAATAAAATTCGCTCGCGTTTCTCATCTAACCTATTAAACAAATAAGCATGGATATGGATACTATGGATAATAAATAATAATAAATTGCATAATATTATTACATTATAGTTTTTTATGTTGTAAAAAATAACCTCAATTTAGAATCTAGATTTTCGCGTGGTTATCATAGTAATCGATAACATCGCCATTATATTTTTTTATTATTATTTAATTATTTTTAAACAATTTGCTTTGAATTTTATCCCAGAATATTTCGTGCCGCTACGTCTTATTCACTTATTTATTTTAATTATATATTTTTAAATTTTTACTGGTTTTTTTCGTTAGTTATAAAGTAAAATAAATGAGTAATAAAATGAATACTTGTAAATTTTAATCCATATTGGTGTAAAACAAAAGCTTATTTTTTCATTTGTTTATAATTTTCGGTAAAATACAATTATATAATTATATTTCACAATAAAATAATTGCATTATATTTCAATTGTTATATTTGATTTACTTTGCCATGCCATTGAACTTTTATTTAAACAAGTTGTTATCTTTCATTTACGCGAAATGAGACAATACGATCTTAAGTCCTTCCACAAAGTAAACTTGATAACAGGTAGACGCTTTCAAGAACACAAACAAAATTAAATAATATGAAGGAAACTATGACCCTAATAATTATAATAAACATCTCAGCGTGTGACTCGAATAGCGGTATTTCGTCAAGAGTATAATCTCCTTAATTTAACGCGGCAAAACTCTTGAATCCATCCCTGCAAACCTAAAATTAAGTCCCTTACCGCTCATGTTATTTTCGCGTTTGCTATAAAATAACACAGACACAAAACGCATAAAACGATAGGCGAACATATATTTTATAAATAACCATCCATTTGGAACACAAAATGCACAAAAGAACACTTTTCACAGTACACCACAGAATCAAAAATTTTAAAATTAGAAACTTTTTTCGGACACTGCAAAGAAAAAATAACGAGCATAGACTTTTTTCAGCTCCAGTTCTAGTTACGCGTTCGAGTTTTCATTTAAAAAAGTAGGGTTTCGAAATTTGAAACGTACCGAACTATCGTTCAACGCGACTGCTTTCGCGCTCTCGGAAACGAGACTAAGGCGGATTTTGAACGTATATTTTCCCCGCGCTATGTTCAAGTCAAGCACGAACACAGGCGCAGTAACGTAATCCCCTATAACGTTTGCTTTGTGTGCGTAACTAGTTATAGTGTGTGCTCGATGTCGATATTATGAAACACTATAAATATTGAATCTTACTTTATTTGATAATAAATAAAGAAATGTATTTGCTGATGGTTTTTAGGTCAAAGAACTCTATATAAAGAAGTTTCATCGTTGAAAAGACTACAGTCCAGATGACATTGTTATGTGACGAAGAAAAAACTAACTGCATCAGCCACCCGCTACTGCATTACTATACCTATTTGTTTTTCATTAATGGATAGTTATTCAAATAATTCTAATGTTCTCCAATGATATAATTAGAAAGCGTGTTCCTTTTGAAAATATTTCTAGATATTTTTCCTACTGATAGTAGAAAAAATAAAACAACCATGAAAAAAAAAGTAAAGTAACCAACCATAAAAATAAAAAATACCATTTGATTCGCGATGCGGTTTTAAATAACATTTCCTTAACACTCTGCTAGATCTATGAACTACCTTAAACTATTTATACAAAAATCAGCACATCTGAAAAATTTTAAACAGTAAAAAAAATTATACATTGTGCATTGGAAGAAAGGGAGTCACGCGAACGCCTGCTGTCGCGAACAAATTATATTTCTATTGTGTCTCATTGTGACCATTGAGAGAAAAAGATCGTACCGTTTGTAAAGTTTTAAAATCGGTAAAATAATATTCAAGATAAATAAGAAGAAATCATTAAAATGTGTATCCTTACTTTTAAATGGTATCGATAACATCAGATTTTAACCCGACACGTACCCAACACTAGCTGAGTAAGCTTTTAAGCTCCCGGGCTAATAACAATTCTGAACCTTATACCAAGTTGATTAAATCTATTTTCGCTTGCTTTTATCTCACATCTTCACTTTTGGCTCCGATTTCACCATCGTAACATGGTAAGTAATAAAATAATTTTACAATAGCAATAATATTCGTAATAATGATTTTGAAATTCTTATGGATATTATTATAATTGTATTCAAATACATAGATTAGAAATATTAGTTTTAATAAAGCTTTTTTTACAATGAGTGGCTCTTTTTTAGAGCCGTACAACGAACTGAAGCCTCTTATTTGACTAGATAACAGTTCTTGTAGTCATTGATATTGATTTAATCATTTTTGTACCGTCAGCAACATAGGATAAATGAAGTAGTTCCGTCTCAGTCTGGAACTCAGAATTTTATTTCTAATACAGCTTGGTTTTTTTTTATTAGTTCCACCGCCATAGAAAATCTTGATACCTTACACTAAGATTAGGTTCAGGAATTTATGCCAAAAGATACAAAAATTAAAGCATGGGCAAGTATGCAACGGTTTTTCAATGGGAAACATATGCAATAATTGCCTGCGCTCAGAAGAACGTTGAGAAGAACATCAGAGGGATGACCATCTACATTCTTAGTGATCCAAGCGGCACTCAAGGCCTTAATTACCTACAAAATCAACTTCAAGCTAGTGTTGAATGCGGTCCACATTCTAAATAAGTTCGGTAAAAACAAACGGGTCAGGCTAGTGTGGGTACCGGGGCATGTAGGGATTGAAGGCAACGAAAGAGCTGACGAATTAGCAAGGAAAGGATCGACTCACAACATTAGTGGGCCTGAGCCCTTTGTAGCCCCTTGTAAACATTTAAAAATAAACAGTAAACAATTCCAATTAAGTAACATAAATGGACATAACAATAAACATAAATTAATTAATTTGATTTCAATTTTAAAAGACTAATATTATCAATAAAATATTAAAAAAAAAAATCTACATAAATCACGCTAAAATAGTCTGGGCGTAAGCCGATAGCGCCCAACTATTGATAGCTTCTAACAAAAACTGCCCACTTATAAAAAAAAAAAAGAGCCCTTTGTAGGATTACCTAGATGTACCATAAAACTGGCACTGAAGAAGTATTGTCAAAGAATTCACCAAACCTACTGGGGATGTATACAACAATTGACACACTCGAAGAAATTTATAGTCTTCATACACAGGCTACCTTAAAAACTTTGGGGGAATCAGCAGATGTCAAATCCGCTGCCTTATGGGTGCTCTGAATGGACATTTTAACACAGGGAAGCATCTGTACACTATAGGCAAAGCTGATGACCCCACCTGTAGATTGTGCGGTGATAACAATGAAAGCATGCAGCATTTATTATGTGAATGCGATGCTTAAGGAACTAAAAGACTACGGATTCTAGGGGCGGCTTATCCCAAACCTGAGGAATTTATAAGCATGCCTCCAGCCAACATCACAACGTTCATTCAGGACATTTTGGGTGATGGCAGCGAGGGATGAATAGGAAGTGGGTAGCACAAGAGATCCCGAAGGGTCGAAGTGCCCTGAGTTATCTCAGTCCCGTGACAAGAATAAGAAGATTAAGCGTAGGTTTCACTACCTCCAGATATGTCCCTGGTAAATTCTGTGACAGATAATGCCATAGGAATTACCTACACTTAATACCACGCTTCCATCCAAGCTTTGGGTCACCCATCAAACGTCCAACCATAGCGAAAGTTACTTTGTTTTCAATATCGATACCAAGGCATTCGAATTCGAACTACTTACTGATTGAAACGTATTCAAAATTAAAACCGTCATATTGATTTTTTGAGGAGCTCAGTGGCGTAGTGGTTAGTACGTTTTGGCTTTCGATATCGAAAACAAAGCTACCTTCGCCATGGTCAGGCCTTGGATGGGTGACCAAAAACTTCGAGAACTTGAACTCCTCCGTGCTTCGGAAGGCACGTTAAGCCGTTCCCGGTCGCTATTGCAATTTTCTATCCACGATCCCGCATTGGGCCAGCGTGGTGGTGTTACGGACCATACTCCTCATGTTCTCCATGAGGAAGGCCTTTGGCCAGCTGTGGGACGTATAGAAGTTTGATGTATTTTTGCTGACACTACTTTAAGAGTGAATCATAATGTTATATGATTAAACAGTTGTACAATATTGACATAGCCTTCTGAGTTTACAACAACTTCTTTACATGTACAAATAATATCATGAAATCATAGTTTTTTTTTATAAAATACATATTTGTAGACAATGTTAGCCGAGTTATAAAAACGACATTCGTGCAGGTAATCGTCGGTTCAATGCTCGCCTTTACTTATGATTGAAATTATTTACTGTATGTCTTCAGCTTATATACACGTCCCATGGTTGAGCAATGCTTTTTGGCAGGCAGAAATGGTCAGGCATAGGATGGGTGACCAAAACTATGTGATCTCGAAATCCTCCGTGATCGGAAGGCACGTTAAGCCGTTGTCCCGGTCGCTATTGCAACCATTTATACCCACCAACCCGCATTGGACCAGCGTGGTGGTGTTACGGTCCATATTTCTCGTGTGTTTGTTTTCGTGAGGAAGGACTGTGCCCAGCAGTGGGACGTATAATATAGGCTGAGGACGGACGGTGCCGACCACACTTGTAAAACAGTAATATGTTAGTATTTGGAATAATAATGGGTTGGGCAATAGTAAAAAAACTTTTCGTATGCCCTATTACGAATAAAGTTGATGAAATTATGGAAAAAGTGGAGCAAGATCGGCATATTAGCAGTTATGGCTGAGCTGAAGAACTGGGCATTGACCACAAAACAGTTTTGACCCATTACAAAAAACTGTGTACACAAAAAGCTCGATATCTGGGTGCCTCATGAACTTACTGAGAAAGTCTCATGAACCGTGAACTCATTTGCAATTCACTACTGAAACGTAATGACACCGAGCCATATCTAAACAGATTAATCACAGGTGATGAAAACTGGATTACCTATGATGAGAAAGTGCGAAAAAAACGTGGTCGGTCACAAGCTGTAGTGAAACCCGGACTAACCCGCAACAAGGTTATGGTGTATGGTGAGACTGGAAGGGTTTCGTTCATTGTGAGCTTTTACCGCCGGGAAAACCATCGATTCTGATCTCGACTGTCAAAAACTGATAAGATTGAAGCAAGATTTTAACCGCGTCTCTGGTCTAGTGGTTCACACCAGTGGGTGTTGATCGGGAGGTCCGGGTTCGATTCCCCATGGGGGCAGAAATTTTTCTGTTCGGTTTGGTTGATGGTAGGGCTTCTAAGCCCGCCTGGCTAGCTACCACCGTCTTACTTAAATTTGTCTCCATAATAACAATGTTGTAAGCATTGTTGTGTTCCGGCAATCAGAGGTAAGATAGCCAGTTCCTCAGTTGTTGAGGATTACAAGTGAAGCTCGCTTCCATCTTCGGCCTTATCGTCTCTTACCATCAGGTGAGATGAAGGCCAAGAGCTTACCTGTCATATGCAAAAAAAAAAAAAAGAAATTGAGAAACAGAGACCGGCATTCATTCGCGATAACGTCAGATCACACACGTACTTGACCTCTCAACAAAAACTGAGAGCAGTTGGAGGGGAAGAGATAATGCATCCATCCTACAGCCCCGAGTTTGCACCCTAGATTTCCACCTGTTTCGGTCTCTTCGGAAAATTTTAGGTAGTGTAAGATTGATAGATGGCTGTCAGAACTACTTGTCGCAGCTTTTTGGTCAAAAATCCCAAAGTTTACAACAGTACCGGGATTATGTCACTACCTACAAGAAGGCAACAAGTTATTAAACAAAATGGCACATAAATATTATAATACAAAGTAAAGATACTTTTAAAAAATTGCCTTGATTTTAATTATAAAATACGAAAAAAACTTTTTCCCCGACCTACTATATGAAAATAAATATGGCGTAAGAAGACTAAGTTACTCATAGACTTAACTCATGACCTAATGCACTAGAAAATGATAGGTTTTTATCAATACAGGTCACGTTCCTTCTGGAAACAACCTTAGCTTGCGGTTGGAGGTTTGTGTCTTTGTGTAATGAGTCAAGAAAAGTTCTGTCATGATTTATAAAAAGAAAAGTGTGCTGTGCGGTACGTGCGGTATGAAATAATCCCTGAAGTTAGACACAATTTGCCTTTTTTTTGTAAATTTCCCTTTCTGGCAAGGCAAGGGGAACGAAGCCCATACAGCCTTTTCTTGCGTAATTTTATGTCCTCAGTATTTGCATTGAAATACATGTGTAATAATATTTTTCAAAGCATCTTGGGAGAGTTTGGCGTCAAATGATCGATAGCACAATTATTTAGCCATGTGGTAGCTACCCAATAAAAGAAATCTACCAACCCTCTCTCCCTTGGGTGTCGTAAAAGGCGATTAATTCACTTAGAACTGCACTACCATCCAATAGCTTATAGCGGCGACGGGCTCACCACTTGCCACGCTGAGTGCAGTCACTGCTTGGTGAAGCACGGACTATGGCAATGGACTGCTTGTGCTTTTGCCTAGTCTCTGACTAACCCTTAGGGGGTAATATTCTTGATTATGTATTATTTTAACGATGTGTGTCAGAATCGTATGGAGAACTGTAATATCTGCCTACCCCACTAGGAAAGAGGCGCGAACGTGTGTCTGTAAGTATTCAAGCCAAGCCTCAGACTTCACAAGACTGTTAAATGTTTTATAGGAATCAGCTTATGAATGTATAATAGGCTGCCACAAAGTTTTATTGACTTGCCCCTGCATAAATTTAAGTCAACTGTCAAAAGCTGTTTAATGAAAAAGGGGTATTATAAAATACAAAATTATTTAAAAGATAAAAATTCGTGGCTTCTATAATTTGCTCCTCTGCACATACTTATTTTACAATATTTAAAATGTTCTAAATTCCTTTTGTTATTATGGCTGTTTAAAAAAGGCTAACTGTTGAGTTTCTTGCGGCACTTCTCAACAGGCCATTCACGTCGAAGTGCTAGTAGGAAAAAAAATTGACGTACAAAAGTATTTTATGTAAATCTAATTGCAGAATAAATGATTTCATTTCATTTCATATTATACCCACGGAATCCTTATTTTGAAGGTCACAAGACCAAAACAAAACACTGAGTTCATGTAAATGATGTAATATACCTAACATATGCAACATTATAAAAATGGTGATGCGTTTCTTCAATTAGAAGTTTATTTAACATTTTTATTCATGACTGCATTACTGTATTTAAAAACCGCAATAACCTTCCACGTGCATTTTAAAATAACGTTTATGTAATCGTGTTGATTGTTAGTTAAAAATAGTTTTCATAGTTAGTTAATAATTTTTTAATTATAATTTACTAGCTTTTGCCCGCGAGTTCGTCCGCGTAGAAAAGTTACTTTGAGATAGTGTGATGGTATGTAGCCTATAGCCGACCTCAATAAATAGGCTATTCAACACTGAATGATTATTTTAAATTGGAACAGTAGCCTTTATTGGTCAAAATTTACTCCTACTCTATTATTAGAAGCAAAGTTCATAATTTGTGCTATTATTCTGGGGGGCGTTATTTAATTTTTTTAACATTCACCCGAATGGCACCTGTTCCCATGGGAATATCGGGATAAAAGGTCATCAGCCTATATACGTCCCACTGCTGTGACAGGCCTTCCTCATGGAGAAACACATGAGGAGTATGGGCCGTAACACCACCACGCTGGCACAACGGCTTAACGTGCCTTCCGAAGCACGGAGGAGCTCGAGATCACAATGTCTTGGTCACCCATCCACGGCCTGACCATGGCGAAGGTAGCTTTGTTTTCGATCGAAGCCAAAGCGCACTGACCACTACGCCACCGAGCTCCGAGGATAAAAGGTAGCCTATGTTATTTCTCAGGCTCTAGCCTATCTTTGTACCAATTTCGGTTAAATTGGTTTAGTAGTTTTGACGTGAAAGCGAGACAGACAGACAGAGTTACTTTCGCATTTATTTACGCATTTAGTATGGATAACGAGTACCTAATAATCATCATCTTAGCCAGCATTTTCATACAAATCTTGCGCTGGATTTTGCGCAGTTTTCATGAGAAATGAATACTAATTTCAGTAATATTATTAACCTCAGACTCGAAACATGACTCACAAAAAACACATTATTGCCATAGATATATTTAAAAACCAGACCTATCGATCTACGCTGACGGTTGGAATCGATCGATTGGTTAGTCGAACAGTATCCGTCGATCAATTAAAGCTACCAGACCAGTCGTAACTCCCGAAGTCAAATACTTTGTTAGTGATACTATCAATACGAGGTTTTCAAAAATGGTTTATGCGCTCTTTATAATAGACACACCCTAAAGATGATCTTCCTACTGCTCTATGTGTGGTCGACAACATCTCTATCTCTTCCATTCTCGTCTGCCACTCGTCAGGTCGACATATTCTTTCTTCTCATTTACGCATCCAATTCACTGCTTCTTTGGTATTCCACTTTTTCCAGGTCTATCCACATTCATAGCATTCTTCTTGTTATGTGATATTGCTCCCATATGTCCTTACGGTTGTAGGGACACAAATTGTATGTAAATTTATGTCAGCAGTTTTGGATGCGGCGCTTGCGCACATCGCGAAGCGCCAGTCGTTCCCCATCGCGCCTCACGTTAACCAGCTTTAATTAGGTCACTGTGTAGTGTATTTTTATAGAATATTTTGCATAACTTAGAAACGTTATGAAGAAATATAATAAACTGCATGTGACAAGTGTTGTGCATTTCATTTGCACCAAATCCTTTTGAGTAAAGTCCGTCGACATTTTATAGAGATCCAAAAACCTTACAAAAGACCTTACACGCTAATCTATTTCTCCTTAACTCTTGTTATCTATACATATAATAAAACTGTAGAAGTCGAATGTCTGTACATAGAAAAAAAATGCAGCAGCATTTAGTTACTTAAAATGGGGCTAGTTGATAGGTGTGAATGTCTTAAGATATTTATTTATTTATTTTATTATTAATTTATTCTGCTGACTTCCCACATCCAACGTTCACTTCTGCACATAGATTTCATACGTTGGTACTCTCTCTCTCTATAAGAAAGAGTTATTTAAATAGATGACTCAGATGCATGTACTGAGAGTGTCCGAAAAGTTGGCCGTTGCTATCTTGGCTGTGCTCGTTCGAATGGCTGCAAAAATTTAAAAAAAAATGACTTGTTGTGTGATAATTGGAGAGGACATCGATGGCACTGGTATTTAATCAATTTGGATCTCCCATGTCCAAATCGAGTAGCGGCTCATTAAAAGAACTACCAACCCCTCTCTTCCCTTGGGTGTCGTAAAAGGCGACTAATGGACTTAGAACTGCCAACCATCCAATAGCTTATAGCGGCTACGGGCTCACCACCTGTCACGCTGAGTGCAGTCACTGCTTGGCGAAGGACTATGGCAGTGGACTGCTTTTGCGGTGCTTTTGCCTAGTCTCTGGCTGACCTTTAGGGGATCATAGTCGGGATTATATGTAAGTATGTCTCCAAATTACGGCTGTGACGTCACAGCAGACGTTATAAGTTGACGCGTTTGGTTTCAATACATTTCGTTTTACTTGGGTTGAAATTGCCGTTTTTTTTTCTCTGAGTTTTTGTCTGGAACTATTAAAATAGACCTCCTCTAAAAATAGACCATATTTTTGAGCACTTTTGATTTGTTTTGATAAATTGTTTTAAGTTTAATTGTGTTAAAATTGGACGCGGAGACAACTCTTTTTAAGTGCTTCGCGAATACATCATTTGATTTGCATTCAATACATCATTTGATCGTTTTAAACGATAAATAATTTTTATGAAGTGTGATGACATGCCAAATTCTTATCTTTTTTTTTTTTTTTTTATACTACCAGGGTAGCAAACAAGCATACGGCCCACACAGATGGGCAGTGGTCACCGTAGCCTATGGACGCCTGCAACACCGAGGGCATCACCAGCGCGTTGCCGACCCTTAAAAAACCTTTTCACGCCCTTTTTGAAGGACTCCATGCTGTAGTCTCTTGGGAAAGCCTCACCAGGGAGTTCATTCCACAGCCTAAGCGTACGAGGAAGGAAATAAATAATCTATCTTAATAATTATTATTATCTTATTATTCATACCTTTCTGTTTGTGGACTTCTAGTGTAATCCCACTAACACCTACTCTTGGACTGGTTGTTGGGTTGACTGGAAGATATCTGTAGGGGATAAGTTCGTCATTGTCACTATTGTTTCTTTTATGTATTGTGTTTTTTTTTCTGTGTGCAATAAAGAGTAAAGTAGTAGTATAGTATCTTTGGATTTGTCGTTGTGAAGAAAACTGAAAAAATGTTAGTATGGAATGTGCAGAGTTCCTATTACCTACCTACCTATTAGGTGCCATCACCAGATACGGGGGTGTAGGTACAGCTGAAGTACTGAAGTACTCGAGTAACTGATCGCTGTTTCCCCGACTAGTCTGCCGTTGCACTTTTCAGTATAAATACGACCGGTAGTTAAAAACAACTATATACAGTAGACTATTAACAAACACGTTAATTGGCCGCGTGTTAATGTGAGACCTAATTTACAACTAATTGTGGTAATGTTATACTCTGACCTTGTTCATTAACTGATGTTACAACATGACTGCGTTCATGGTTCTTCGTAATCTACCAGCGAGCGCCCAGGCTTCGCACGGATGCAATGTCTTTAATTAATGCACGCTGGCTGTTGCTAAAAGTCGTTCTAAAAGTTTTTTTTGAAAATTGTTGTCGTTTTAATTGAAAATTGAAAATTTTGAAATTTGAAGTTGTCGTTCACAGGTACACCTTTATATATCAATACACAATACACGAATTGTCCTTATGTTCAATTCGCATGAAACAATAGTAACAATCGTTTAAGTAGAGCAAGGTACCTACTTGAGATGGTAATTATAGACCTGGGGATTTCATACATTTTCAGTTCAATTTATTGTTTGCAAAAATATTTATTGAAATAAATGTAAAGCTAATTTCCTTGCATGTAATTCATAATAACAATGTTATTAAGCATTGTTGTGTTCCGGCAATTACAGGTTATATACCCAGTTCCTCAGTTATTGAGGAATACAGGTGAAGCTCGCATCCACTTACAGCCTTATCGTTATTTACCATCAGGTGAGGCCAAGAGCTTGCTTGTCATATGTAAAAAAAAAACGCCGAAAGGAGCGAAAGATGCATGCTAAGATCGTAACAAGTAAAGATCTGTAATGTTTGCATACCTATGCGGAATAATCCTGATTTGCTTAGTAAAGACATTACGTTATCGGGACATTATAGGTAATGAGTGGCCCTCTCTTTGGGGCATTCTTCATAAAAGTTTTAAAAAAATATAGGTCGGTCGCTATGTAATATGTTTTGAAAATTGCCTATTCTAATTGATTTTGGAAACAATTATGTGAAGAGAGGATGGGGCTTGATGAGTTACTCAGTTGTTCTTTTCAAGACAAGTCCTTATTAACGTTTGGCATGATTTTTGTCGTTTACAAGCACAGATCACTGACAGCCGCTTCGCTTCTTAATAGATTGATAATATAAACAATTTAGTACGGTAACCAGTGTCGCCTCTTGCACACAAATAAGCGTATGCTCTCATTGTCACCACATATAACGCTGGTATGCGATTCGTAGTTCAATACAATAGGTCGACATAGAAAAAAAAGATCTAAGTAAAAAACTTTACATTGAAATATATGCTCTATTATTTGATATTAAGCTTTAATTCTCTTTACCCGTCAATATTTACATAGCACGTAGATATTTTGCCGTTACGATTGACACAATTTTGTGCAGAATATTTGCACAGTGTTGTCAGATGAATAAAAATTTGACAATTAAAATAATCAAAATTTACTTAAAACTTTTGAATAAAAAATAATATAAAAATGTAAAAACAAAAATTTATAATTTATTTTAATAAAAACACGACATCCGTTTTAAAATCTTTATTAATTCTGACTAAAGTGCGTTTTAAAATTTTTTAGTGTTCCTGCTGCATATCCCGGTAGAAGAACCCTTCAGTAAAATGCACTTTTCTTGCTTTTTTTGTATAATATCGTCATCAGCCTATATACGTCCCACTGCTGGGACAGGTCTTTCTCATTGTAACGTTACGCCCCCTCTCTGGAGGAAAAGGGGCAAACGGAGCAGATAAAAGAAAAGGGGAAGAAGTGTAGTGTGTAGAAAATAGGGAGAACTCTAGTTACAAAATTTATACGACGGTGTAAAGGTAAATATAAACTATTTATTATAAAACACGAAGAATAGCGGAGAGGAAAGAGAAAGGGAGGAAAGTTAGGAAACGCACTTAAAGTCCATAAATATTTACACGTGCACAAGGAGAACGGGAACGGAGTCAAAAGGGGACTGATGGGGACTCATGGTGGAAAGTACTTAGCTCACTAATTATGACGTCACGAAGAGGCGGCCGACTATATGAAGAACAACAACTCTCGCGCCGGCGTTAACTGCCTGGCAGTTATTCGCAGTGGGCGGCACAGCAGGCAGCACAGCACCACGATGCCCGACGTGGGGGTAGGCCCACAATAGAGGGTAGAGGCCTCGGAGAGACACGGGGCACGGAGAGTCACGAAGCTCGGAGAAACACGAAGCTCGGAGAAAGACACGGAGAGAGTCACGTAGGAGCACAGCTTCGACGAGAGGTACGCGGGCCTCTTCAGTCCCGAGCCAATGACAAAGGCACGGGAACGTCCAATATTCCGGTACTAAAAGACGCGACTCGAAGAATGAACCACGATGTCTGGAATCATTGCCTTATATAGGAACGATCCTAGACATTTAATTTTGAAATAAAAAGAAACGCCAAACAGAAAAGTAAAATGGTGCGTATTCCCTTGGTAGCTATAAGACGGAAAGAGAAATAAAATAAAATATATTAAACCTACGACAACGCAATCTAAGTAAATATGGAAGGATGACAATTGATACGTCATGTCAAATAATTAAAATATTAAATATATTGAAACAATGAAATTAGAAATCGAAAATACTAAATAAAATAATATGAAACGTTAAGAGAAAAGGCATGAAAATACAATCGCCATAGATTAAATATATAAGCCCTACCCCAAAAACCCTTACAAAATGAGATATAAATAAGATATAGCCATAAATAGATAACCAAATAATACAATTACAAAATATTGAAATAACTAACTAAAAGTACAAAATGGAAGGGGAGGCTCTATTCTACATTATGCGCTACAAACTAAAGATATATCAGCTATGAGAAAACCCTTGCAAACTGAGAATTTTGAAAGTTATAGCCAAAAAAACACCACCCATACAAATAACAAAAACCTTAAAAACTAGCTTAAAAGTAAAGAATGGAGCGGTAGGCTCCATGCTACATCACGGGGAAACACATGAGGAGTATTGGCCGTAACACCACCACGCTGGCCCAATGCGGGTTGGTGGGTAGAAACGGTCACAAATGCGACCGGGACCAACGGCTTATCGTGCCTTCCGAAGCACGTAGGAGCTCGAGATCACAAAGCGAAGGCCATGGCGAAGGTAGCTTTATTTTCAATTGAAGCCAAAGCGCACTGGCCACTACGCCACCGAGCTCCTATATAATATGTAAGAAACTTATTATTGAAAATAAAACTAAATGGGTCTGTAATTAAAAAAATATATTATCTCAAAAGTAATCATCATTATATTATCTGACATGGTTTAAAATGCGCGTATGTTGTGTTATAGCAGTTTTTCAAGGGTAGGTTTAAAATAAGCAAAATAAGTATTAGTTAATAATTAACTATTAGTTAAATTGTTAACTAATAACATTTTATAGCGCCGCTACTGGTAACATTTAAATTGTGCAGTTTTAGTGATGTGAAAATGATCGATAATTATGAAAGTTTACACTGACAGCTAGTAAAACATAATCAACCTGTTTTGAAAAGATCATGCTCGATTTATTAGGAACTAGCTATTGCCCGCGACTTCATCTGCGTGGAATAGTCTAGTAGCAGTAGATAGCATTTATTAATTTATTTAAAAAAATATATGACGCAGTAAGTGTGGGACAGGCCGGCCGAGCTTTTTACAATAGTCATTCAAACTAGAATACTAACGCACCAGAATAAAATCACACTAGGATAACGACGCCTATCACTTGTCAGGATCTAGGCCACAAGAGTATCAGTTACGTCATTAAAAATGTAAACACGCTCCCTCTGAATGAGTGCCTTATCCCGTTTAACTAAAAAACACACTCCCTTCCTCCAAACCACCGGAGGTTCCTTGTTGCCCTACCTATCTTACTCTGATCAACCTTCAACTTGGATCACACACGTTAATCCAAGCTGTACCTTCACACACACAGTACTGATTCACTCACCAAGCACACAATCACTATAGTCCTCATCTACGAACTCACTAAACTACCAACGCCTCACTTGCCTATAAACACTGCCACTACACAAACGGATACTAGAAAATCAGTTACAGCTGAACAGAACTAGCTTGACGACGAGCAGCATGACGCCACCCGACCTTACTCAATGACGTCTACCCACAGAATGATCGATTCTTTAGTGAAGCCTGGATCACAACTGATGCTCTGATACCATTTTTTAATAGTCTGAGGATGAGGTGAGCATGTGTAAAACGTTTGTCGAACATAACTGTATGCTTTTGGCGAATAAGAACTAAAGGGTAAGCGCAAAACTTCTTAGCGCTGGTGGATATTGTGTTGTTGATTTTATTCCAGAATCATCTTTTTTTATAATACGCGTTACTTGCTCATGAATCTGCTTGAAAAATTTAAATTATTTTTTTTTGTTCAACTAGTAATGTAACTTCTTTTTAAATTGAACATGGTTAATGAAGTATATTTACCGCCGACTGTTACAAACTGTACTGTTGTTGAACTGACTGTTGTACAAACAATCTATACGCTGTGTTGATTAAAACTATGATTTTTGATCAGACGCCTTAGATAGTTGACAAAACAGGAAAATGCAAAAAAAATGGTGACAATCATACATAAAATTTATATTTTCTAGAGTGTGCACATCTTCGGTACGCATCATAAAGTTGTTTTTGAACTCGTCAAAGACTTCCTGCATTTTAATTATTTTCTTTTTTAATCTACGATTTTGAGCTTGTATTTTTTATCTGTGTTCTTTGTTGCTTGATTATATTATCTTTGTTTGAAATAATACTAGTAATTTTTCTTTTTCTTGGTGTTGATGTATTCGAAACAAGAATTTTGTACTATAAGATGGATGCCAAACTCCCATACAGTAACATGAGGCAATGTTCTGTCTCGATCAGTAGGTGTTCCCTCTCATTCTATCTATCACTATTTATGAATGAAGGCTATCCGTGGGACATCCTCTTCCTCTCTTTCTATCCATAGTTTCTGTCTCACCGGTCATATTTACGCCATTTTGACGCCTAGACTGAAAATTGTTAATTTTTTTTGGTAATTTAATATTTTAAATAAAAAATTATAAAACTGGTGATGACGTGCGTTGTTTTATGTTGTGTAAGTGAGTGGTATCCTGGATGTACCTTATCATTTCCCAGGTGAGTCAATAATCACATATTAAATGAGAGTATTTGTTTGAGAAATTTGTGTGTATTTTTGTGGGACGTCATTAGTTGTCATAGAAAGCTTTACTACGAAATGTCCAACTCATTCATTAAAGAGATAGAATGAGAAGGAACACCTACTGATCGAGACAAAACATTGCCTCATGCTATTGTATGGGAGTTTTGCATCCATCATAAAGTACAAAATTCTTGATTCGAATTGACCGGGGAATATGAATCTGTTGACTGAAATGACACTTAGAATTATGTGTGAAACTCGTATAACCTCTATTATGAAGTAATAAAATATTATAATAAATAATTCTATAAGATAATGAATTGCAATGCCTGCAAAAAAAAATCATGAATTCGGCAATCAAAGAAATTGATTAAATCAGTAACAATTTATTTATTATTGTGAGTAGTTCCATACTCATGGCTATTTCTGACTGCGCAACATATTATTATCCTAACTTGCCATTCTTCGCCTTTTTCGTGTAGTTGGACTTGTAGGTGATGTCGATCGTTTTGATTGTGATGCCTGAAAATAAGAGTTAAATAATAACTAACCAAAGTAAAAAAAACTTTGCAATATTGTTTTATGAAAATAGGCACTTCTAAAGGTTCAGAATACAATTTAACAATTTCTTTGGATGGTCAAAAATTAGGTAACTTTTTTAGGTAATTTTTTTTATTTCAAATACATCATCTGAGAAATGTTCTGAACAAATCGTGCTCAATTTGGTAGGAACCCAATCCGTCCGCCCTGTCCCAGAGATCCATTTAAATTTTTTATTAATATCCGAGGGAAAACCAAAACGTAATTAATAGTCAATGTTTCTCTATCATTATTACCAGAATCTAGAAGACTATTGATAAAATGTTGGTACGATAAAATCATGCACTGCACTATAGGTGTTTTACATCTGCACAATTGCACAAAACAATGTACATTGCTTCCTGAAAACGATGTAATTTACATTGACCCTGTTTTTAAGAAGCAATGTATATTTTTATATTGACATTTGATATTTTTCAGTTTTTTCTTAATAAACTGATAAATACGAACTTACCGATGGAAAGCAATATTTATATTTGTTACATTAAATGTTTTGCTTTGTTTCCTGCAGGTCAAAACAGCACAACAAGGCATATTCACGTAAATAATCCGCAAAATAACAGCTTGATGGTTCGAGAATGACTGAAAAGTGTCAAATCGTGAAACCGACGGATATGATCCTATATCATATGAGTGGCGCGCGGAGACACGCCCACTTACGATTTCTATTTACTCTCATCTATTCTGTGTTTACAAGTATATCATAGAATACAAATACTGAATATATGATTTTGAATTTGAATAATAGATTTAGATTTATTTCATTTTAACATAATTAGACAAGATAAATAATTTTAAAACGCTATATGAAAAAAAGAAATATCATGAAATGTAATTAATATAATTAATTATTCTTACATATTGAAGAAGAATTTGAACAATGCATGTAATAAAATAATAATGATAATAATTTATATTTTGTCAAATATAGATGGTATAATAAAATTCATCGAATTGTCATACTTAATAAAATTAAAAATAGAAATGTCCCGATCATAATAAAAATTATGATTACTTGTGTAAAGTGTAAAGTGAAAAAGAAAAAAATATTTAAATAAATAATTATAAGTGTCAATAAAATTAAAATAAATACTAACCAATCAACACTTTTCCACAAAAATACCACATAGAGCAATAACAATTTATATTAACTTTTTTGTATGTTTAAAAAAAACAATCACTAAATGAACCACAGCCCCTGGCCTATTCAGGACGACTTGACACCCAACATGGCTATTTAAATAGCTTCGCCACCATCTTCACTGCTCGGAGTCCGCATCGCCAGAAGATATTCGGAACTGCCAACATGTCTCGTTTCATCGTTGCTGCTTCCCTCCCCTTGCTCCTGCTGCTGGTAAGGATACAAATTAGAATACTGCCACTTATCTCTCTCTCTCTCTCTCTCATCTTATCTTAGCTGAGACCACTCAAAACATTTCGAACCATTGGGATTTTTTGTGCTTCCCCTTCAATAATAACTTTACACCAAAGATCAAATCTTCACCAAAAATGATGTTGTCTTAAACGAACTCATTAATACTGGCTGGGGAAAATGTCCATAAATTCCTCCGGTTCGGGGTAAATTGTACATTCGAGTTCAAAAAAATGTATGCACGTTTGACAGTAAATGACACTTATTGGAAGGGAATAAAGAATATCACCTGTCAAATGTGCACCCATATTTTTGAATTCCACTGTACCTGAATCCTTAATCGTTTATTAAAACCATTTATCATCTGAATTGACAAGTTTCTTGACCCAAATATCTGTCTTCACCATTTCTCAATCCCGGGCCTTAGAGGCGGGCGGCGCAGCACCTTTTTTGTTGTAAAATTCTCCCATTTAGGGAAGGCAAAGGGAACGAAGCCCATACAGCCAAGTCTTCAGTATTATATTTCTTCAGTAGCTTGCATTGAAATGCTAGTGTAATGCATTTCAATGCATCTCGTCAAACGGTCTATGGCAGACACTGTGGTGCTACTTGGATGAGGTGGATTACCACGATAAAAAACTCATCACTTTTCACACCACTTGACGATTATTTCGATAATCCTCCACATTGCACCTCATCACAGACACTTATTACACAAAACTAAACTGTTTTAACGTAACAATATCCACTCCGAAAAAATACAACAATTACAACCATCGAAATAAAAATCACGTCCGCCATAGTTGAATGCCGCCAAAAACTCACCACCCTTTTTTTTATTCTCCAAAGGGACGGTAAAGGGAACTGAGCCCATAACAGCCATGTCTTTCGTAATGTTCTGTTCTCCAATGTTCTGCTATGTGGAGCGTCTTTCATACTGAAACAGAGTACATACTTACTTAGACAGGCACATAGATACAGTCACGTGCAAGCATATGTATACACTTACTCACATATCTCTAAAAGCGAATAAAGACTTTTACTATCGCAAATTAAATGTTTTACTTGTCACTACTATAAAAAGCGCCTGTGAATTAAACTTCGCAATGTTTCTCATCCTATCTTTTGCTTAATTTCTTTAAAGAGGTTTATTTTACGAAATGTAAATGCAATTTCATCTATGAAAATTTCATTGTTTACTTTAAAACTTTAGCCATAAAGTGCAAAATAAATTGAGAAGTTTTGACAGTTCGTGGTAACCGAGGTCAGGTAACTTGAACAGCTGCTTGAACAGCTGGTTCTGAGCACTGTTAGTTATTTATTGTTATAAAATTCAACGTTATTTTAGTTGAAACGGTAAAATAGTATTAACGTGAAACAACGTTGTAATAATAGTCAATTTTTTTTAATAAGTAACATACTATTTTGATCTTAGTGGCGTTTTATCTGTACGTAAACTGTATATCCTACACCTAATACTAAAAGTTCACAAAAAATTGCCATATGATACATCAAAAATGAATAAAAGCAGAAAACATAATGTTGTTGCCCCAACAGTTTCTTTTAAAACAATATATAATATAATTAACAAAGATCTAATTATTTACCCTATGGCCGGATTTGCCTGTAAAAAAGCGCTTACCACACTACTAAAAACATGGAATTATGATAAAACTAAGAATTTCCTAAAATCCCTTAATATTAAATAATTACATCGTAAATAACAATAATATAAATTACAATATATATTAATAAAATAATTACTGAACAAAGTACTGTTCCAAAATTACACAAAAAAAAATCGATATAACAAAAGACGATTACACACACACACTCACACACAATTAAGCTTTAAATTAATTTGTTATTTTCATTCTTATTGAATTTATTTGTTAAGTATTAATGTTGAAGTTACATATCACTTCATATTTTACAGTGTTGCTATCAAGGAGAAACCCGTGCATTTTTCGGCCTGTCATCATCACTTTCTGGAAGGTTTGTTGTGAGCCATATTTTTATTTATATTAATTTGTAAAGAGCGTTATAAAGTGGGCTACAAATGCAAGGATTAAGGAAAGGGTTCACAATATAATTAACTGGAATATTTTGGAACTAGCAAAGAACTATGAAATTAATTCACATAACATCATGATATTACACCTCTTTCCATTAAGAGATGGGCAGAGCTGTTAATAGCCTCATTTCACCACCTATATTAGTCCCCTTGTAACAGGTGGCAAGCCTGTTATTTAACAAATAACTGTAAAAAACTTTTTTTCTTTTTTAAATGAAATAATTTATAAACACGTCAGTAGTATATTTCATTCCGAGTACAGCTAATACGAAATGGGACACACGACTCTTATGGTCCTTGCTGATTATTAAGCTTATAAAATAAATTAAAAACTTAATTTAATTATAACACCCCCAGCTCCAACAATGGGACCTCAATTCTGGCAGCATTAGCTCTTGCACATGCACATCACACCATCAACCGATTGGAGCAGCTTGCAGAGCTCATGGCGCTGGGACAGAATTTCACTGCCTCTAGTAAGTTGGTTTTTACTTACCTTACTCCAGAAAAAATTTAAATTTCAAAATTCAATATCGTTTATTCAATTTAGATGCGTCTTTGTACATGCTTATGAACGTCAAAAGCAGTTTACATATTTTCGTGAAAGCGATAAACTACGCCATCCGTTCACAAAACTACCAGGAGGCCTTGTTCTGAGAAGAACGGGCAAGAAACTCAGCAAGTTTCTATCCTCCCTTTACATTGTTTTTCTTTTTTAAAAATATGTCATAAACTACAACGTCATTGAAGTTTTAGAAGAAAAAATAAATAAATATCTGTGTTATAAATTCTGCAGTTTACCACATTTTTCATTACAAATGCAAGTAGTCTAAAATATTACATTAATAAAATAAAATTAAGAAATTGAAAAAGTAGTATAATTATACAAAACCAGGATAGGTTCACCACTTCACCACTTGCCGTACCATACAGTCCCAAAGAAAAATTCATCGATAACGCCAATTCTACAAATCAGACATGCATGAGTTTGACCAGACACCGACAGTGGCACCTGTTCACAGGCATGACACATGAATCAGCCATCGCTTCGCTCAACCATATTTTAGGTAACGCAATGACCCGACGAGAAATATGTCTCGTATTGACAAACAGGTTTTTTTACATTTTGAACATTTTCCGAGTCATTAAAATTGTTTAAGGTAAAGAGTTCTTTGAAGGGGATTTAACATTGAAAACATCGTATATTCCATCACTTTCGAAACTAAAATCAGTCTAAAAATTAAATTAAAGACCATTTACAAATGAAAACAGTAACACTGTGAAACACTTAATTTTTTCTTTCAGTTCTAACATCGTGATCGCCTATTGAACACAATGCTGACTAAAGCTACGTTGCTCCATGCCAAGTCTGTCCATGTGCCTTTATTGCCCTTAAATTATGTTGTTATTTGGGAAAATATATTTGCCAAAATAATGTATTGTTACTTATTTGATTTCATCAAATATACCTTTCTTTTATTTCATAGCTATTATTCTTTTGACATAAACATAACATATCATGAAGGTGAAGAGGCAAAAATGGGGAGGATTTTTGAATTTAGATTTTATTGATTATCTATACCTAAGGCAATGAATAAAATAAAATACGTTATTAGAACGCGCTTAAACGTTATTTATTAACGCTTGTTAATAACGTTGTATGTTTGACATTGACAGTTCCAATGAAGCGTTATAACAGTAATTTTGACAACAACTTGGACAATATTTATTGATCAAAATAGTGGACTTTGGAATTTAATTTTTATCTTTAATTTTTTATGTGTTTTTATATAAAATTAAGCTTAACCTTTCAATTTGTATGAACTTTTTTTAATATTAAAGCAAACACGACCATGAACTCTCTAAATAAAGTGTTACTGCGGCCTTATGGCAAAGTTTTTGGAAGTAAGTTTGAGTTTCTCTAAATAAATTTTATTTGAACATAAAACGCAATCAATTTCATCTTTCCACTGAAAGCTATGCAATAACTTGTTAATTATATATACCTCAATTGGTACTTGATGTGCGATATTTAACATTTTACAGCAGTTTTAAGATCATATTCGTCGACGGTGCCTCAATTTGAAACTTTGTCAGTGTCTGTACCGAAGAAGAATATCTATCATGTCGAACTTAATCGCCCGCAGAAACTAAACACATTTAGCAATGAAATGTGGTGGTAAGGTTGTTTAAACTATCACACAATAATATAAATACCTACTTAATAAAATTTTACTATGCATGTTTCGCAGTAAGATAGTAATAACCGTTATATAGTTATATCCCTAGGAATATAAATATATACCCAAACATATTTATAATACAGTTTTGATGCAGTTTGTGTGTTGTGTTATAATTATTAAATTTTGTGAAATAATTGTTGGAGTATTATGCGGGTCAAGCTGCATTGAAATGCAAAGAAAAGGGTTGGTAAGAAAATCATACTCTTAGTAAGAAAATTATGATTAATATGGTATAACTTTGTTCCGGAATATTATTATATTCCTAGAGATGTAGTTATACATTATGGCTATATCTATCACCCTGATACACATCTACTACTCAACTTGCACATACATACTTCACACAGTGGACCTGCTTGTCAGTCTTCCTCTAATTCTCAAATATACCTTTTTTATTTTATAAAAATACTTTATAAATGAAACTTAAAAAACGAATTTTTACTAATGAACTAAAAATGGCAAAATAATTTTTTTGGTTACTTAAAAAAAAATGTAATATTATTAATATCTTGAATACTTTTACTAAATATTGTAAAAACTTTCAAAAATTTTAAATGTGGTGCACATTTTCAGTCATTTACCTATTATATTATAATTATTTATCATACAAACAAAATTGCATTAGTGCTGTGGGTGTCAATTTCATAATTTTCATGTAAGTAAACTGCGCAATACATTTAAATTTTCGAAAGTTTTTACAACTTTGAGTAAACAACAACAAGGTCTATTTTTGCATATAACCAGATTTTAGGTCTTAGTGGTTTTCAACATAGAAACTCCATGGTTTCCAGTGACATTTGTATTATTTAGAAATTATTATTTATTGCTTTAAAATATCAGTTTAAAGTATGTTGCACTTGTAACCTATGCACTGATTGGATTACCGTCCACCAACCATGTGAAATATCATATAAAAACATTAATAATGTGTAACTACCAATAATGTCAGCATGAATTTATTTGTCCTTCTTTCTGCCTAAAGTTGATTTTCATGTAACATTTCATATGTTTTCAGCAACATAAAGCAGTGTTTCCATTCGTTACATGACAACTCCGAATGTAGAGCCGTTGTCTTCTCCGGGCTGGGAAAGCACTTTACTGCAGGTCTGTATTATGAGAATTATACTATTCTATTCTAAGGTCATTGCCCTCATATATAGAAAATATCTTTTTAATTGGTTTCCTTCTCTACTTCTTAAGTTTCTTTGAACACATGATTTATTATCAATCATATAAATAAATAAAAAGCAAAATAAACATTCCAAAAAAATTGTTTTCATATTCCTTATTAGGTTTCATATTCCTTATTAGGTTTTTAAGTATCCCACGGGAACCCTTTAATTTTCCGGAATAAAAAGTATCTAAGATGTTGACCAGGGATATAAGGTATAACCATGCAAAATTTCCTTGAAATTGGTCTAGCTGTTTCGGAGATTAGCCCGTACAAACAGATAAACAGACAGAGAAAAAAAAAATTTAAAAAAAGGTATTTTCCCTCTTTTTACATCCCCTGACTTGGTTTTCAGCATTTTTTTCCTATGTACGTACAAACGATCCACCTCTACAGTTTTATTAGGTCCTTACCTATGAAATTGGTGTTTTGTATGGAGATTTTGGGGATGTCTGCATTTTACATACTAACATTTTATCAGTTTTCTTCACAACGACAAATCCAGAGATAATAATATTTGGCATGTATCATTAGACAAGCTTTAGCAATATGTGTGTGAACACGCTTGATAAAAATTATTCATCATTTTATGTTAATGCAAATCAAATGATGTATTCGGGAGGCAGTTAAAAATAATTGTCTTTGTGTCTAATTTTAACACAATTAAACTTACAAAAAATTATCAAATTAAATAATACGAGCTCAAATATATGGTCTTCTTTTAGAAAAGGCAATTATTTTATAAGAATGTTCTGAAACTTAATAGTTACGGACAAATTGCTAAGACAGAATAAAAACACCAATTTCATAGGTGAGGACCCAATATTTTTACACTTTCCAATTCCAGGCATAGACATCTCCTCCTTAGTGAATATGTTTGCCCAGGCAAATGAGATTGAAGACTTGGGTCGCCGCGGTCGATACCTTTACAAATTCATAAAGGAAGCGCAAGTAAGTGAAGCTACCAAATCACATACAGGTTGGCTCAAAAATCATAACAAACGAATAATAGATCCTTAACTTAATTTTCCACACACAACCACAACTTAGCTAATAGCGGCGACTACCTACCGAAATGCATGTTATAGCGATATGGCGATTTATCGTCAAAACTTAAAAAAGTCGTGTGGTAGCGGCTCATTAAAATAATACTACCAACCCATCTCTTCCTGTTGAGGAGTGAACTGAGTTTATGTTAATAAAAGCACAACAAATAATAACAACGATATTTACTTATTTTACCACACTGAAACACACTGACTGACTTACAATAATAACAAAAAACAAGACAAAGCTATCAAAATACAAAATAGTGTCAATAGGTAAAATAGTATCAAAAAGGTTAAAAACAAGTATAAAAGAAGGTCTGTCGCCAACACTTCCCTTGGGTGTCGTAAAGGCGACTAATGGAATTAGAACTGCACAACCATCCAATAGCTTATAGCGGGGACGGGCTCACCCACCTGTCACACTGAATGCAGTCACTGCTGGTGAAGCGCGGACTATGGCAGTGGACTGCTTTTGCGGTGCTGTTGCCTAGTCTCTGACTAACCCTTAGGGGACAATAGTTGTGATTATATGTATGTATGTATGTGTACTTAATATTCTAAAAAGTTTCAACCATTTTTGTGCTGTCTTTGTAAAATTCCATTTTTTGTACAAATATAAAAAAATAGTTCATAATGTATTTCAATGATGATTTAATAGTAATAGCGGATTTTATATATTTTTTACGTCTTTATTTATTTCGTAATGTTTATACTTCAAAGATTAATCATTATTGACGACCTCCGTGGTCGAGTGGTCTGTACGCCGGTCTCAAGGCGTCGCCATCTCGAGAGGTCCTGGGTTCGATCCCCAGTGGAGGGCAGGTGTTTGGGTGATGAATTTTCAGACATTTGTTCTCCAGTCATGGATGTTTATTTATATTCAGGATATTTATATGTAACACGAGCAGCATTTAGTTGCTTAAAATGGGACTAGTTGATAGGTGTGAATGTCTGAGGATATTTATTTATTATTTATTTATTTCATTTGAGTCATTTGAGTGATTATCAATATTGATAAAAAAATAAATCATACGAAAGAAAATCTAAACAAATTACGCTATTATAGTCTGTGGGTAATCCGATAGCGCCCTACTTACTATAAATACTCTATCACGGCTTTCACTATTTTAAAATAAAAACCCTACTGAAGAAATAAAATATTAATAGAGAAAAGTGATCCTTCAGGCAGTGCTCTACTGAAGCAAATGAATATTTATCTACTCACTTTGTTTTATCCAAGATAGACAATTCTGTATATAGACTATAAGGTAAACGTATTACCGCGGTAGTCAAAAATCTGCAGGTATTACCGACGTTAGTAATATTATTGTTTTATGCAATTACAATCATGTTTTACTTAATAAGAAAACTTAAATAAAACTTTTATTTATCAACCTTTCATATAAATTTAACTTTTAATTTCATAAAACTGTAATAATATTACTTACCTCGGTAATACTTGCAGATTTTTATGTCAATTTCAATTAGATCTCTGCTTTACCTACCGGTTGACTGGTAGATAACGATTTTACTCGTCTAGTCCGCCATAGGCCCAATTGCACGATCGAGAGTTAAAGCCTAACCCAGGGTTTGCCCATATATTTTCCCCAGGGTTAGTTGCTAACTCTCGAACGCGCAATTGGGCCTAAATGTTTTGTAACGGACATTGAAGTTTGTGTAGATTTACTTTATATCTTAGCACACTTATTATAATTACAGGAATGCATCACAGCAGTAGAAGAGTGTTCGAAGCCCGTAATAACGGTGATCCACGGCGCTTGCATCGGCGCCGGCGTCGATTTGATCACGGCCGCTGATATACGGTATGAGGGGGCTATAGTATATAAGGTGCATTTATATCTGTAGGTATTAACTTACATTCCTCGCAGCAGTTCCTACCCAAACTAACTTACATGCACATTACTATTGTGTAAAACAATAATGTTGCTACAGGAAGGTTCATTGTATTGTTTCTACAAATAAAACGTAACAAAAGATCAATGGATAACTAAAGATATTATTATTTTCAATTTTAAATCTATTATTATTTTGCGGAGGCACAAAATACTATTTCATCTGTGACCTTAAAAACGAATGATTTTCCTCAGATATTGTACTGAAGACGCTTGGTTTCAAGTGAAAGAGGTAGATGTGGGACTAGCAGCCGACGTTGGGACGTTACAAAGACTGCCTAAGGTATTTTCATAGAGTAATATATGGACATGAGTCTAAAAATATATTAATATAAGTCCCACTGCTGGGCAAAGCCTCCCTACATGGAGAAATACATGAGAAGTATGGGCCGTAACACCACCACGCCGCTGGTCCAATCGGGGTGAAAAGGCTGTAAAAACATAAAGGCTTATTTTTCAAACACTTGTTTTATCACATAAAAATCAAATAAACTGCCATTTATCTATCTCTCTGTAATTCTGAAAAGAAAATTAATCATTCTATATCTATAATTTTGCTAATATTAAAAATATACACTAGGACCAACCACCAATGCAAAAAAGCTATTGACAAATTTTGTGAAAACCCTTAATTATGAGAAAGTAGGACTTTTATCGCTGGTAAATATTAAATTTGTTTATTCCACATTATTATTAATTTTTTTTTCAACTGAAAGTAACAATGCTATCTATTAATTAAAGGCAATCGGGAGTGCGTCCATAGCAAGAGAATTGTGCTACACGGCAAGGAAGGTCCACGCGAAGGAGGCGTTAGAGATTGGTCTGGTGGGAAAAGTTCTACCTGACAAAGACAGGTATGTAAAAAATTAAAAAATTTATCTTCAGACATTCACACCTATCAACTAGCCCATTTTAAGCAACTAATGCTGCTTGTGTTACGGATACTATATGACGGTTAAATATTTAATAGATAAATACACATAAACATTCAAAAAAAAATGAATAAAAAAAACGATTCTTTCTTTCTTTCAAAATATTGGGTCCTTACCTATGAAATTGGTGTTTTTATTCTGTCTTAGCAATTTGTCCGTAACTATTAAGTTTCAGAACATTCTTATAAAATAATTGCCTATATTTGAGCTCGTATTATTTAATTTCATAATTTTTTCTAAGTTTGATTGTGTTAAAATTAGACACAAAGACAATTATTTTTAACTGCCTCCCGAATACATCATTTGATTTGCATTAACATAAAAACGATGAATAATTTTTATCAAGCGTGTTCACACACATATTGCTAAAGCTTGTCTAATGATACATGCCAAATATTATTATCTCTGGATTTGTCGTTGTGAAGAAAACTGATAAAATGTTAGTATGTAAAATGCAGACATCCCCAAAATCTCCATACAAAACACCAATTTCATAGGTAAGGACCTAATATATACAATACATATAAACAACCAAGACTGGAGAACAAATGCCTGTATTCATCGCACATGCGCCCCCACTGGGGACCGAACCCTGAACCTCTGAGATGGCGACGCCTTGAGACTAGCGTACAGACCACTCGACCACGGAGGTCGTCAATATCAATCGTCAATCATACTAAAAACATTTATTTAAAAAAAGGTGCTTTCATATTTTTTTTTTGTTTTTGTAGAGCGTTTAAGACAACATTCTCTAACAGTTCGATACTGTCCACTATACCATAAATGACATTATTTAACATATTTTCTATTTTTTATACAATTTTATACATAACATCCTTATTGTCTATTCCAGCGCTCTACAGCACGCGTTGTCTATAGCCGAAGTCATCGCGTCCAAGAGCCCTGTAGCTGTTCAGGGCACCAAACAGAGCATCCTGTATTCTATGAACAAAACACCGAGGGAAGGCTTAGAACATATTGTAAGTGGGATTTTATATCTTGTGATGCTACATATAAGGGTCTAATCTGAACAAACGTTTTTTAATTTCGAGTAGATTATTTTTTTAGGAGCTTGGTGGAGTAGTGGTTAGTACGCTTTGGCTTTCGATATCGAAAACAAAGCTGCCTTCGCCATGGCTAGGCCTTAGATGGGTGACCAAAACTTTATGATCTCGAGCTCTTCCGTGCTTCGGAAGGCACCGACTCTACCCACCAACCCGCATTGGGCCAGCGTGGTGCCAGCAATTTTAGGCTCCTATGAACTTTGCTTCTAATAATAGAGTAGGAGTAAATTTTCAATTCCACCAATTCAGGCTACTGTTTCAATTTGAAATAATCTTTCAGTGTTGAATAGCCTTTTTATTGAAGAAGGCTATAGGCTACATACCATCACACTATCTCAAAGTAACTATTCTACGCGGACAAAGTCGCGGGCAAAAGCTAGTAGTTTAATAAAATTAATACAGTACTGGCTTTTTCATTTTTTCAGGCGCTCATCAACAAGTTGAATCTACAAAGTGAAGATTTAGTCAAAAGTGCTATGGCCGTCGCTTCCAAAGGAGAACCTCCAGAATTTGAGAACTATTAAAAGGTTTACAGTACTATTAATAATAAAAGATATAATAATACCAGACTAGAGCAAGATTCGATTTTGAATCAAAAACAATAAAGTTATGATAACTAAGGTTTTCAAATATTATAAATATTAGACTCTTTAGGAGCCATCCATAAATAATGTCACACTTTGGGAGGTCGACCAAATGTGACATTATGTGACAAGGGGTGATCTTTAACTTTGTGACGTCACATCCATCTATACATATAAAAAACTGTTGAGGTCGTAGTCTGTACATAAACATGCTTAAAATCATGTCAGGAGATGTAAAAAGAGGGAAAATACCAAAAAAAAAAAAGTTTTTATCTTTTTTTGTTTCTCTGTCTGTTTGTACGGGCTAATCTCCGAAATGGCTGGACCGATTTCAATGAAATTTTGCATGGTGATACCTTATATCCCTGGTCAACATCTTAAGTACTGTTTATTCCGGAGAATTAAAGGGTTCCCGTGGGATAATTAAAAAACCATAATAACCGCACACGAAATCGAGTGCAACAGCTAGTTATAAATATTAAGACTTTTTAGGAGCATCCATAAATTATGTCCCAAACATTATATGAAAGGGGGTGGGGGGGGGTCTTTAACTTTGTGATGTCACGTTTCAAAATATGGTTAAAATACAAACTTTGAAGAGAGAGAACAATTCCCGGAGACAAAATTACTCGTTGCCTCTCGCTTCCGCGCGAACGAAGAAACGAGAGGCAATGACGATTTTTGTCTCTGGGGACTTTTTCTCTCCGGCCCGTGCTAGACCTTCTGTTTTAATTCCATAATTTCTAGATGTAACATGATGAGGAAGGGGGAGTCTCGCAAATGTGGCAGCTGTGACATTGACGGCGACGGCGATTTCCCTTGGGTGTCGTAAAAGGCGACTAATGGACTAAGAACTGCACAAACATCCAATAGCTTATAGCGGCGACGGACTCACCACCTGTCACGCTGAGTGCAGTCACTTGCTGAAGCGCGGACTATGGCAGTGGACTGCTTTTGCGGTGCTTTTGCCTAGTCTCTGTCTAACCCTTAGGGGATAGTCGTGATTATGTATGTACAAATAAAAGAAACATGGCGGCTATATGATAATTATGAATGTTCATATTAAAAAAACGTTTTATCGTGGTTTTTTTTTTGGAGAATATATACAATTATGTAATTCACCGCTATTGACTACACTGAAATACATAAAATAAATATTCAATTCTAAAGATAAATATTAAATACAACATATAAATATTATTTATGTTATATTATTGACAGTTAAGAAAAATATATATATATAGAATTTATTTATTATTTAGTTTATATTAGTATGGAATTATTTGAAAGCTGTTTAAGTTATAGCATGGTTTTATATCATATTCTGTGGCCGTGCTCGGAGAGGAGAGCCGAGAACATTTAGCCCATTTATTCCCATCTTACTACATGTAAAAAGAAGTTTACAAAGCTAAATTATCATACATTGAAATTTCAACCGTATGTTTGTAGTAGTAAAATCTATTTTTGTTCAGTTATCATCCTATACAGACTTTTTGATTAAGCTCGTGGGCATGTTTGTATATGCTCTCGTATATTTCTTTTGTATGTTGCATCTCTTTTTCTCCTGTAGAGAATGAAAAGGCTCGCGCATTGTGTAAATGCAAATAGAAATAAACTCTGGCAAAGGAGTATTCGGAATATCCTAATTTGAGGCTTATTTTGTATAGAATAGAGAGCATTTTACAATGACGAAATCAAAACAATACGACTTTATCACTGATAGATGATACTCATTTGATATTATGCTGTAATCGATTATCGACTTTAATTGTATAAGGTTAAAGGTTATGTTTATATACTTCTACTAAGCGATTGCGTCCCTATTATATTGATAGAGAGAGAAAGAGATAATATAGTATTATTTGAGTGTTTGTTTTATCTGTCCATTGTTGTACAGCCACCAGCGAAAATATATGACGATTTATTTCCTTGTCATATTATCATATCACTAGAATCTAGTCCACAACAAATAAATTACTTTAAACCATAGAATGATAAGGTACTATAATCGTCATATTATTTTGCCAGTGACTGCACCATAGTTGTTAATAATGTTTTTACACCTGTGTTAAGAATAAATATGTTTGTTTTATAAAAGACTTATTTGTTTTATTACCATAATTATATTAGGTCCTTACCTATGAAATTGGTGTTTTGTATGGAGATTTTGGGGATGTCTGCATTTTACATACTTACATTTTATCAGTTTTCTTCACAACGACAAATCCAGAGATAATAATATTTGGCATGTGTCATTAGACAAGCTTTAGCAATATGTGTGTGAACACGCTTGATAAAAATTATTCATCGTTTTTATGTTAATGCAAATCAAATGATGTATTCGGGAGGCAGTTAAAAATAATTGTCTTTGTGTCTAATTTTAACACAATTAAACTTACAAAAAATTATCAAATTAAATAATGAGAGCTCAAATATATGGTCTATTTTTAGAAGAGGCAATTATTTTATAAGAATGTTCTGAAACTTAATAGTTACGGACAAATTGCTAAGATAGAATAAAAACACCAATTTCATAGGTAAGGATCCAATATTATTCAGTTCGGTTCGGTAAGTAGAAGATGACCTACCGACCTCCGTGGTCGAGTGGTCTGTACGCCCGCCGGTCTCAAGGTGTCGCCATGTCGACAGGTTCTGGTTTCGATCCCCGGTGGGGCAAATGTTTGGGTGATAAATTTTCAGGCATTTGTTCTCCAGTCTTGTATGTTTATAATATTTATATATATTCAGGATATTTATATGTATTTACCTATTAAATATATTTTCATCCCACCACCTCGGAAAGTGTAATTTTGCGCTTCGAAATCTGGCTGGAAAATTCTATTTTATTCGCTTGAGCGGCAAAGTAGATTTGAATTTAGAACATCACATATAATGAGTACTCAATATAATTGTAAATTCAAAACGTCATTAAACCTATTTAATGTAACCTCTATGGTGCCAAATTTATGATTAGAACTTTTTAAATTGTGAAATAGTTATTTATTATACAAGAGTGGAAAGTTCCTTTTTAACCGCGTGCTCGATTTGGATGACCGAGCAAGCGAAGGATTCTTAAGTTGAATCACGAGCGCAGCGAGTGATTCTAAATTAGAATCCTGAGCGTCAGCGAGGGAAACAAACGAGCACAAGGTGAAAAATCTTTCCACTCGAGTGCAATACGTAACTTTTCATCCCACCTCAGCGAGGAAATGACAAAATGAAAAAGAAAACAATTTATAATGACAAAATATTTTTTCACAATTTAAAAAGTTCTAATCATAAATTTGGCACCATAGAGGTTACATTAAATAGGTTTAATGACGTTTTGAATTTACAATTATATTGAGTACTCATTATATGTGATGTTCTAAATTCAAATCTACTTTGCCGCTCAAGCGAATAAAATAGAATTTTCCAGCCAGATTTCGAAGCGCAAAATTACACTTTCCGAGGTGGTGGGATGAAATAGTTATTTATTATACAAGAGTGGAAAGTTCCTTTTTAACCGCGTGCTCGATTTGGATGACCGAGCAAGCGAAGGATTCTTAAGTTGAATCACGAGCGCAGCGAGTGATTCTAAATTAGAATCCTGAGCGTCAGCGAGGGAAACAAACGAGCACAAGGTGAAAAATCTTTCCACTCGAGTGCAATACGTAACTTTTCATCCCACCTCAGCGAGGAAATGACAAAATGAAAAAGAAAACAATTTATAATGACAAAATATTTTTTCACAATTTAAAAAGTTCTAATCATAAATTTGGCACCATAGAGGTTACATTAAATAGGTTTAATGACGTTTTGAATTTACAATTATATTGAGTACTCATTATATGTGATGTTCTAAATTCAAATCTACTTTGCCGCTCAAGCGAATAAAATAGAATTTTCCAGCCAGATTTCGAAGCGCAAAATTACACTTTCCGAGGTGGTGGGATGAAAAAATATTTTGTCATTATAAATTGTTTTCTTTTTCATTTTGTCATTTCCTCGCTGAGGTGGGATGAAAAGTTACGTATTGCACTCGAGTGGAAAGATTTTTCACCTTGTGCTCGTTTGTTTCCCTCGCTGACGCTCAGGATTCTAATTTAGAATCACTCGCTGCGCTCGTGATTCAACTTAAGAATCCTTCGCTTGCTCGGTCATCCAAATCGAGCACGCGGTTAAAAAGGAACTTTCCACTCTTGTATAATAAATAACTATTATCCGTCATCTAGTGTCCGTAACACAAGCAGCATTATTTGCTTAAAATGGGGCTAGGTGTGAATGTTTGAAGATATTTATTTATTTTATCTGAAACCGCATCCACCCCTGTACAAAATTAGTAAGAAGTAATTACTTATTGATATTCTATTCTATTCACTTTATGTATAAAGACTGCCCACTACAACGGAGCATGCGTTTCAGGCAAAAAATATTTGTTTGAAAGTGAAGCGTGTAGGATAATGAGTCATAACACAAAGACGCTGACGAAATGAAGGTTGGTGGGTTGTTGCGGTAACGGTTGAGGAAATCAAAATATTGCGGAATTTCCGCATTAAGGTCACAGCACATATATCAATTCGGAAAGGGATCATTGCCGTATCACCTCGAGCCGTTCAGTATAGTTTTTTTTTTTAATAACACAGGTAAGCCTTTGGCCTTCATCTCACCTGATGGTAAGTGACGATAAGGCCGAAGGTGGCAGCGAGCTTCACCTGTAATCCTCAACAACTGAGGAACTGGCTATCTTACCTCTGATTGCCGGAACACAACAATGCTTATAACATCGTTATTATGGCGACAAATTTAGGTAAGACGGTGGTAGCTAGCCAGGCGGGCTTAGAAGCCCTACCACCAACCAAACCGAGCAGAAAAACCCCTGCCCCCGTGGGGAATTGAACCCCGGACCTTCCGATCTACACCCGATGGTGTCAACCACTAGACCAGAGAGGCGGTTGCAATGAAACTCCCTCCCTGTTTGTATGAAACTCCCAACTGTAACGCACACTAATCGGAATCGTAACGTAATCGCCTCGCCTCGGAACAGGCTTCAAACAGCGATGCGGTGCGTGGTCAACTTGCAGTCCCCGCGCAAACGTCTTTCCGTACGCGAGCTCAAGTCTCTTCGTCCGCCGTCTATTCAAACTGATGTTGCCAACGAGGTCAGCTAGCGGTCGACGAGCCGTGGTCGAGTTGACGTACAGGAGCTTCTGATACGCTTTGGTTTCGTTCATACGTTAGGTTGAAGCCGAGGCGAAAGGCGATACGGTGTCGATCCCTTTCCGAGTTGATATGTGTGCTGTGTCCTTTATGAGGAAGCGGAAGAGGTATCCTCAGCAACCCAATTAGTTACCCTGACGGCCGTAAGCTGCTTACTCTAGTTTAGGCTAATTGATATGTGTGAGTGTAAGAAACCTTATTATAATTACTAAGTTGGCTTCATTTTTAGCATAAAGTTCTTCGTCCACTACAACGCAGCATACCATGACCGTGATGGAACCGCTATAGACAAAAAATATCTTTGTATAGGTACAGAGTTATTTTTAATGCACCTACAACCTTGTAACGCTAAATAAAATAAATAAATCAATATCTTCAGACATTCACACCTCCCCATTTTAAGCAACTAATGCTGCTTGTGTTACGGACACTAGATGACGGATAAATAACGGGTGTCTCAGTAAGAGTGCACTTTTTCATTTTAAAATAAAAACATGTATGTTATGAGAAAGTTGTGATATTTGTATTGAATTGTAAAGAAGACATATTCCGATTAAGTATGGAACAAAATTTTCGGCAAAAGGCCCCCACGGCTCTGATGGCAGGCCATTTCTTTTCATGAAATTTTCTACAGAGATGTGGCGGTATCTCACCAATGACGCGTTGGATCTCTGATTTCAGCTCAGGAATGCAATGAACGCTGGCCCAATGCGGGTTGGTGGGTAGAAGCAGTCGGAATAGTGACCGGGCCCAATGGCTTAACGTGCCTCCCGAATCACGAATTAGCTCAAAATCATATTTCCTCCGATATTGCATCTGATTTCAAAAGCAAATGTCAATATCTCCCTTAAGGGATATATTGGGTCCTTACCTATGAAATTGGTGTTTTTATTCTGTCTTAGCAATTTGTCCGTAACTATTAAGTTTCAGACCATTCTTATAAAATAATTGCCTCTTCTAAAAATAGACCATATATTTGAACTCGCATTATTTAATTTGATAATTTTTTGTAAGTTTAATTGTGTTAAAATTAGACACAAAGACAATTATTTTTAACTGCCTCCCGAATACATCATTTGATTTGCATTAACATAAAAACGATGAATAATTTTTATCAAGCGTGTTCACACACATATTGCTAAAGCTTGTCTAATGATACATGCCAAATATTATTATCTCTGGATTTGTCGTTGTGAAGAAAACTGATAAAATGTTAGTATGTAAAATGCAGACATCCCCAAAATCTCCATACAAAACACCAATTTCATAGGTAAGGACCTAATACTTAAGACCCTCAAGGGGTCTACTCATGTACCGTTCCTAAAATCAGAGGCAATATTGGGGCAGTGGTGGGAAGCGCTCTAAGGCCCGGCGCACATTATCGGCATCGGCAAGGAATCCTTCGGCATCCCTACATGCAAGCGCACACTGTCGGCAACTATGCCTTGGCATGCTGCAACGTCCTTAGGGATAGCGAAGCGTCCTCAAGCATGCGGTACCGTCCAAACTACCCCCGAGAGTTGCCTTGTCGCGACGGCAACGTACTGAAGGATGCCGAAGTATCCGATGCAACCTCAAGGCCGCCGATGCAGCAACCTCAAGCATACCGAAGCGGTATTTTATTAATACGTCCATATATCATGGAAATTTCAACTTTGTTGCCATGAAGTTAATATATGATGTTATTTATCACCTAAAATCCTGAGTCGTGCCGATGCCGATAATGTGCGCCGCCTAATCGCCGCCAAATCGCCTCGTGTGTAGAGTAGCAGTCGATTTTAGGCCAATTTGTCCCAACTACTCCCTTGATATTGCCTCTGATTTTAGGGCTGAGGAGAGGAGGAGACTATTCTAGGGGTCCCCTAGAATAGTCTCCTACTAGACCCCTAGCTAGAATTTCCTCATTCAAACTTCTGATCGAATCGAGACTCGAACCTGGGACGATATCACTGACCATTCAATGGCGGGCCTATGTAGAGTCTATGTACAGAGGTATTTGATTTTCCTTTGTGCCATTGGTTAAAAATTAATGTTATGGGATTATTTCATAATTTAATTAATCGCATAATAGTAGTTTATGTAACTGTCACATTATAGGTTATTAAAACACGAGCGTGGTTATAAAAAATAAAACTGGCTGTCTGGAAATCATTTGCCATTTTGTGCGTTTAAAGAACAATAATTGTTGTATAATATGTCCAAACTGTTGCATAATGGTCATTATGTTACAGTTTCCATTTTTAAATTTTAGTTTTTATCATCTGTGTTACGTCATTATGAGTTTTAGTCTGAGTTCATAATTCGAAACTATAACATGAGTGTAGATAAAAAAAATACGCAATATAATTTATATATTTATTTATATAATATATTTATTAAAGAATAACAAACATTTTTGTAACATCGAACAATACAATAAAACTAACAGAAGTTTTTCTATGTACTGCCGATTCGTTTCTCACCTGCTATCATTCAAATTTTCAAATATGAGTTGTAGCTTAATCCAAAAAAGCACTACGAAAGTTTGTTATGTGATCTACGATATCTAACTTTTATCCAACCATATTACAGTCTTAATAATTTAATTGGAACATTTTGACAGATTAGCTTTATGGACCATTAACATTGGTATTGGAATCGATTAACCTCACTTCAAATAACTATCGAAATGCACCTATTAAATTATTCACATAAATACATATAATCACGACCACGTTCCCTTAAGGGTTAGTCAGAGACAAGGCAAAAGCACCGCAAACCAGTCCACTGCCATAGTCCGCGCTTCACCAAGCAGTGACTGCATTCAGCGTGACAGGTGGTGAGCCCGCTGCCGCTATAAGCTATTGAATGCTTGTGCATTTCTTAATCCATTAGTCGGCTTTTAGGATACTCAAGGGAAGAGATGGGTTGGTAGTCTTCTTTTAATGAGCCGCTTCCACACGACTTACTAAGTTATTCAGACTGTACTAATACAGTGTTTATTCTTTATCTATATATTTGTTTATTTGTTTGATAAGCTAAGCTTAGCATTTCAAATCGTCAACATTATACATAGTCGTGTAAAAATAAATTTTAATAATGAAATGACAAAACAAAAACTAATAAATCTCACTACATGAAGTCAGTGCTTCTTCTTCTTCTTGCCCTTTTCCCACTCTGGGTGGGGTCGGCACAACATGTCTTCTTCTTCCATTCTACTCTGTCACTCGTCAGCTCAGCATCCACTTCCTTTATTCTTATATCATTCATCACGCATTAAATCCTCCGTGGTCGAGTGGTCTGTATGCCGGTCTCAAGGCGTCGCCATCTCGAGAGGTTCTGGGTTCGATCCCCGGTGGGGGCAAATGTTTGGGTGATGAATTTTCAGGCATTTGTTCTCCAGTCTTGGATGTTTATATATATTTATCATATTTAAATGTATTTATCTATTAAATGTATTTATCCGTCATCTAGTGTCCGTAACACAAGCAGCATTAGTTGCTTAAAATGGGGCTAGTTGATAGGTGTGAATGTTAGAAGATATTTATTTATTTATTTAAATCCATCGCTTCTTTGGCCTTCCTCTCACTCTAGGTCTGTCCACATCCATGCTCAGCATCCTTCCTACATGAAGCCAGTGCTTAAAATCAGAAAATCCTAATCATCACAAAAACATCTGTCTCTACTAAAATTCGAACCCGAAACCTCATAGATAGCGACACATTGAAAATGCTCTACCACCGCTCTATCTAAATTTTTAATTATAGACAACTTTTATTTAAAACAAGATTTGTCTTATTTAAGCAAACTTCTCTTAGCAAAATTGTAATAATAATAATTGCATACCCTCATTTTTCAATTACAAACAATCGTCTCTACTTTTTAAAAATACTACAACGAACAAAGAAAAATTCTATACTTATTCAATGCCGTTTTTAACAATTTAAACTATTGTTTAAAACACATGCTCAAAAAAATTTTTTTTATGTCCAAGAATAAAACCATTTTATATATATATTGCGAAACTCTGACGTCACGTCTGCCTCGAACTACGTCATCGCTCAGGCTATTTAACAAAGAAAATCAGGTAACCTACTTATGGAGGCTTGCATTTACGTTCGCTGCGAATGACCTGCCCAAATATAGAGCAGCTATAAATAGAACTGGCTTGTATGCAAGCGCCTCCCGTGAATGGTGCAAGCCATCTAGGGCACACTGCAATGATTTGACCTATTTATTTTTCAATGGTTGGGTGCATGAACGGGCCACAGCGAGCCTTCATTCAGTAACGGGCGAGCCCCCGAGGCCGGCGTGACCTACATCCGTGATCCTACAATTTCCACCGGTTTTTAGCGATTTTCTACTAAAAATCCACTAAAAAAGCTGTTTTTCTACAGTGTTTGTGACTGTTTTCTCATAATTCATAAAGTTTCCAAAGTAAACGCGCGGCAAAGTGAGGGTGTGTCAAAAATATCTGAAAAACTCTACATTTTTCAAAAACCCCGCTCTTTCCGCACTTTATCAGTGAATTTACGTCATTGGTCAGTTGTCTGTAAGCTGCGCTGTGATTGGTTCGAGCGTTGTCGCTAGCTGGATGCGCCAATAGCGTTGCGTAGTGCTGAAAGTGCGCGCGACTGACACGCCACCTGTCGCGCGGTCATCCCGTGTTCATTGAAAAGCCCAGACTGTTTTATTGACGCACGCGCACTGAGGCCCAACAAAGGGCCGAATTAAGAACGGTTCGCAAGTGAAACTGATGTATTTATGTTATAAAAATGGTGAAATCTGTGAAGTGGCGAGTAGAAATTAGGATATTCGACGTGTCGAATCATGACCGAGGCATCTGAAAAGTAAGTACTGTGGGAGCGACTCAGTTTTTGCATTTTGTGCATCGCCCTTCTATGGGCAGGTAGGGCCTTACCCCGGCCATTTTCCATATATCACAGAATGTGTATTGTGATTTACGGTGTTTAATGGGGCTCTTTGAGGGTCTGGGATATTAAAGTATAGGTATATTTAACATTTACAAGCTAAGTGTTTCATAAAAACCGCAAATTGTACATACGACCGCCGCCCTTGGCTCACTGTGTCCCTGTATAGCTATAATCAATGAGTTGCCGTTCATTCACAATAATGTAGGCATCTTTCGGGGTCATTTCGAGCTAGGCTTATTCAACAGGAGTTAAAAGCTGAATGAATCTGCAGTTCGAGCTGGCGTTGTGTTTTTAGCGATTATAATTCTGGCAGCATACAAATCCTTAATTTGACAGATAGGAAAAGATAATCTTAGACCTAATACTTTTCGAAAATAATTACGCATGCACTGTAAAAATAATTAAAAATATATTTGATTTACGTCATATTAATAAATCTAATAGGTATTTCAATATAATCTAACTGCAGTACATTGAGAACGAGTTAAGACGATTCTAGAGACAGCTGATAGTGTTTTGTCCTTTTACTGTAAAGTAGTTCAAAATATAATTAAAACGTCGTTAAACGCAGCTTCATCATTAGTCTTGAGAAAGATAAAAAAATTTAGTCAGGATGTATATGACTCTACATAATATGACTCTACCTACATAATAATATATGTATATATGAAAATATATTTTTTAAATAAATTTTACTAGTGATCTATTCTTTTTATTTTGCTGTGCTTCAGTATAATAATTATATTTTCAATACAAAAAAAAATTATGTTATTAAGAAAATCTTTACCTACTGGATAATACACTTTTTGAGATTTTTTACTTTTCAATATTATTAAACCAAAATCAGAAAAATACAACCCAAAAACCTTGAAAAAAAAAACTTTAAATGTAGAGCTAAGAAAATATGATGAATTTTGATAGTTCTTTTATAGGTTTTTATCATGTGGTCGCTGGTTTTTATTGACCCCAACAATATAGGTTTATTATCATCATCTTTTTTAAAGTTGTACTTGACATCTAGATTAGATTCCACATCATTATTGATGATGATAGATATATAACACATCATTACTGGATATACACCCAGTTACAGAAACGAACTTTAAAATTTAATGTCGGCATTATCCCTAATGCTCCATTAAATTTATTTATTGAAGTGTCAAAAGAACACCTTAGCGTAGTTTTTACGTTGCACAAAACGACATTAGCAACCTATCAATGCTAAAGAGACATTAGCGAGAACTATTTTGTGTTCCAATTTTAAATTTAATGAACTTTAAAGTTTTAATGTCTCATTAACAAATGTCGTCTTTAAAAAATCTTTGTGCAACTGAGTGATAGGGTATCACCAAGGAACTCTACATTGATCAACTTGGATTTCCTGCTTGAATTGGTTTAATCACTCAATTATTTAAAATAATCATCATTATTTGCAAAATCATTGCGCAGTTAATACAGATTCTATAGTTTGGAAGTCCTCCAAGTTAATTAAAAAATATAAAATTTTTGTTTTTTTTTTAAATTTAATTTTATAATCTATTAACTTTGCCTAAACAAACAAAATAACTAATAACATAATAACTAAACTCAAACACATAGCTGGTCTGTTGACAAGTTGACAATTACAGCTTTGGATGACTCAACTATTAGCCACGAACCATTGACACTTATTGAATGGGAGCTGTGAATTAAACATCTTCTATAGTAATGTGAGCCGTTGATCCATATACTACTTAATTCATTATCCAAAATAGTCACTACGAGCTTGTTAATAAGGTTGATAATTGAAGTATTTTAATTAGAATAGGGTGATATTGTTTTTTAGAAAGTAAAGGTTTATATGAACATTGACAAATAGGGCTTAAAATACAGTCACAAGCATAATTATGTTACCATTTTAGTAGTTTCTCATTTTGACAAGCAAATATTGTACTAAAACCTTGGTATAACAAAGTACTAAGATAGGGCCAATAGACTGATATCTCTCTGGTGGTAGTTAGTGACATAATTGCAAGAATGTAAGGATTTCCCTACGCCCTATGTTGAAATTTCTAGGAAAAAACTTAGAGATAATAAAAAAAAGTGAGATAGGAAATAGTGGGAAAATTGAAAAAGTTTTTTTTTTCCTTGAAAAAGTTAGTGTTGCGCTTGTGGACTGTCTGATGTTACTGTCAGTGTCAGCTAAGTCTTGCTAATTTGTCAAGGCTGTGGGAGTCTCCCGGTCAATTTGTCGCACTGATTTGTCCCGTGTTGGTCCGGGACACAAAAGAATGTACCAACTGCTTTTCTTGCCAAGCGTGCCGTAAAAGGCGACTAAGGGCGTATTGGGTACTTGGTCTGTGATTGTGTAGGCGATGAGCTAGCCACTTGTTACTATTTCAAAATTTTTCATCTCACCAAACCCAATTTTTGTATGGCTAAATGTGTTCTTAAGGAACACAGTGCTCCTTGGACTCTGGCTACCCCTTCTGGGATTACAAGCGTGATTGTATGTACGAGTATAGTAGGACGTCAGCTGGCAGTCTTTTTTTGTCAAAGCTGTGGGCGTCTCCCCACTTAATAAAGAGTTAGGTGGTAGAGATAAGATTGTGAAGGTGGGGGAATGCATATGCCGCACCCTCAACGAAAAGGGAAGATCTTCCGCCGAGCCAGGTGTACGCTCGGGGACGGCAGTCCGACTGTTATTTGTCGGAACTTGTATATATATTAATCTGTCTTAGGAACTCTGTCATCGTGATTCAGACATTCAGACTCTGCCAATCTTATATGCTCCTTATTGCTGTAGATTTAAGTGCGTATGTATTGCAGTGCCTACTTGGTGCGGGTGCGAGCGCAAGTGATGTGCCGCGACGAAGGCACGGGCGGATGGGTGGCGCTGGGCGGCGGCGGCCTGGCCGACGTCATGGTCGGGCGCCGCGACCGCGTGCACCCAGGTAAGACGCACACACACACACACACACACACACGCACACGCACACACAGGCCTTCCTCATAGAGAAACACTTGAGCAGTATGTGCCGTAGCACCACGCTGGCCCAATGCGGGTTAGTGGGTAGAAACGGTCGCAATAGCCGGGACCAACGGCTTATGGTGCCTTCCGAAGCACGAGTAATTTTGATCACCCATCCACGGCCTGACCATGGCGAAGGTAGCTTTGTTTTCGATCGAAAGCCAAAGCGTACTAACCACCACGCCACCGAGCTCCTCGCCATAACCTAAATAAATTAAGTAGTATAGATCGCTATTCCCATACATGGGATTTTAGTTCGTCTTAAACTTATTTTTGCTGCTTATACCCTCTCGTTCGACTTATTGCGTTAGATGGCGCTACTATACTATCGGAATTACATAATTTATCTATGATTCCGCTAGTATAGTAGCGCTACCTAACGTAGTCGAACGAACCATGAAAAACCCATGTTTGGGAATAGCGATCTATACTAGGTACTTAATTTATCTTTGACCATACACACAACACACACACAGTGTTGTGGGCGGCTCCTGACGTCATGATCGGCCGTGCTCACCTAACTAACTGTATCTAGGATTCATGAAGTGAAGTCACAGGTGCTCAGGAGAATAGAGATGAAAGAGACTATTATAAGGCTTATAAAAAAGCCTAAACCCACTCATGCCGGACTCTACACTAAACTTACGTCTATAGCCGCCAACACAGCACGATACCGTGGTTCAGTTATATCTTTATTATTTAACTTTATTCTGAATCGTTTTAAATTATTGCTTGCTAAAGTAGTTTATGTAACTGTCACATAATATAGGTTATTAAAACAAGAGCGTGGTTTTTAAAAACGAGCGTTGGCGAGTTTTTTAATAGTATCACGCGAGTGTTCTAATACCGAGTTATGTGCAATTACATACACTACTTTATCTACACTCATTATTTAAATAAATAAAACAAAAAAAATAATCAATTTATTTATTGTTGGCTGTCTGGAAAACATGCCATAGTTTTGTGCGTTTTTAAGAAAAATAAGTGTTGCATAATGAGTCCAACCTGTTGCATAATGGCCATTATGTTACAGTTTCCATTTTTAAAATTTTCGCTTTATCATCTGTGTTAAAAAGTATGTCATTATGAGTTCGAGTCTGAGTTCATAATTCGAACACTATAACATGAGTGTAGATAATGGTAATTTATTAAAAGGAATATTATGTACAATAATAATTCATTAACGCTCATACAATAATGCGGTGGCTCCGGCTCCTGACTCCAATAGTTTTATCCAATTGAAATCTTAATCCTGATTGGCTGTGACCATTCTCTCTTAATTCTGATTGGTTGTTCCCAGGCGCATGTGATGTCAACGGCGACTCAACATCCACACCTGCGACCGCACCTACGCACGAATACTACATACACGGGAAGCGAATAAGCGATAATATGGTAAGGACTCTTATTTCCTGCTGGGAAGGTTGATAATCCTTTGAACGCCGTGTTCGTCTCTTTTCTTGTTGATGAGAAGGAATCTTTTTACTAACCTTCCGCATGACTGTTTGGGACTCTATTGGCACTACTTACTAAGGCCCATACTCCAGAATTCATCTCAAAATTAAATGTAGATATCTGTTTGATCACAGCTAGAAAAAGATGGCGTTATGTGGGGATGCATAGCGCCGTTTCTTTCTAACGGAGGTCGTCAATAATAACAATATAGTATTGCCGACCTCCGTAGCTGTGTGGTCTATGCCCGGTCTCAAGGCGTCGCCATCTCGAGAGGTTGTGTGAAGAATACAGGCATTTGTTCTCCAGCCTTGGATGTTTATATTGGGTCCTTACCTATGAAATTGGTGTTTTTATTTTGTCTTAGCAATTTGTCCGTAACTATTAAGTTTCAGAACATTCTTATAAAATAATTGCCTCTCCTAAAAATAGACCATATATTTGAGCTCGTATTATTTAATTTGATAATTTTTTGTAAGTTTAATTGTGTTAAAATGAGACACAATGACAATTATTTTTAACTGCCTCCCGAATACATCATTATACCTCAATAAAACTACCGTTTTATGTTCTTACATAAAATGGTAGGTTTTTGATTATCTTTAATGCATGAGATAAGTTATACATCTAATACATCCGTAACACAAGCAGCATTAGTTGCTTAAAATGGGGCTAGTTGATAGGTGTGAATGTCTGAGGATATTTATTTATTATAACGCCATTTCTTTCTAACGGTATGTATCCATTCGAACACTATGATGTATTCTACTATGGGTACATACATACTATGGGTATGATGTATTCGGGAGGCAGTTAAAAATAATTGTCTTTGTGTCTAATTTTAACACAATCAAACTTACAAAAAATTATCAAATTAAATAATACGAGCTCAAATATATGGTCTATTTTTAGAATGGGCAATTAGAATGTTCTGAAACTTAATAGTTACGGACAAATTGCTAAGACCTAAGACAGAATAAAAACACCAATTTCATAGGTAAGGACCCAATATATCTGTACATATTTAGTATTTCTCGCTCTAAATTTTCATTTAACATCATAAAAATTACACAGGATGAGTGGAGCAGTTTAAAGATTTTTTATTATTATTATCAAAACAATATTCATCTAATGACGAATTAGAGGTGAAAATTTCGGAATGTTTCCAAAACTTTGGAATATTTCAGGAAAACTACCGGAAGTATTTTTAATAACTTCCAAAATTATTAGCAAGTTTGGAAGTTTTTAATATAGATTATTGAATTAATAAACCGGGAATACTTTGAACATTACTGTGTTACTATTGCCAAATACTAAATATTACAAATTACCTTTTCTTTATAGTCATCAATCAAAATCAAGCAAAAGGCACTTTCCAGTTTTTTTTTTATTAAAAATTTCTACCTATTATAATTATTATAAGTAAATATGATATTATTTAACTAAATTATAAGTAAAACAAATATTTTGAAAACTTCTAAACTTGCCGGAAGTTTTGGAAGTTTTCGGGAATTCTTCCATAGAATAGGAAAATTTCGTGGATGTTTTCACCTCTTATTATAATCCATATTTATTTCGAATCGCTTCTTTTTTGACAGCGGCCTCTTAATGTTCTCTGACAAAATCGTGTATACATACTGGTAACATGCAATTTGACGTTTCACTTGTAAACTCACACATTTAAATTATATGCCGGCTAGAATGGTATACTTATGTCAGGTAGATTAATCAACGTATTTCCTCATTGGAGTATAAATAGAAAGATAAAGGATATATTGCGATACAAGGCTTCCGTCACACACACTCGACTGATCATTGGATGCTTTAATGTTTCCATTCACTTCCTGAACATCGGTAATCCATACTAATATTATAAATGCCAAACTAACTCTGTGTGTCAGTCTGTCTTGCTTTCACGACAATACTACTGAACCGATTCAATTTAAATTTGGTTCACAGATAGTTTAGAGCCTGGGAGAGGACATAGGCTACCTTTTATCCCGATATTCCCATGGGAACGGGTGCCATGCGGGTGAATGATAAAAAAAAATATATAAACGCCTCCCAGATATATCTCCTTTATCTATCTATATACAGGGTTACAGGTTAAGTCGACATAAATCCTTTAAGAGGTGGTAGTTTCCATCATTTCTGACTGATTTGACTATGGAACCTCATACGCCAGACTTGAACGTTCTTAAGTTATGGGACTTTGAAGATTTTTTAGAAAAAATCCAGATTTTTTGTCTATTGTCCCCTTTGTCCACTATATAACTCAAAGGTGACTGACTGACATAGTGATCTATCAACGCACAACCCAAACCACTGGACGGATCGGGCTCAAATTTAGCATGCAGGTAGATGTTATGACGTAGGCATCCACTATGAAAGGATTTTGATTAATTCTACCCCCAAGGGGATTAAATAGGGGACCAAAGTTTGTATGAAACACTCAATTTTAAACCGATCGGGCTGAGACTTTGAGAGACAATTAAAGGGTTCCCGTAGGATGGTTAAAAAACCATAGTTACCGCGGACGAAGTCGTGGACAACAGCTAGTAAGATATATAGATAGGTCTATTTCTCTTAGAATCGAATTCTCTCTCTTTGTCAACAAATCAAATATCTTCATACTTTTTCCACCCACATATATTTTGTTTATCTGTTCCCTTAGGTGGTCCTCGAATGCACGATAAAGAAGGACTTCCAGTATAACAAGGTGATGCCGACGTTCCACCACTGGGTGACGGACGAGAAGCGCTTCGGGCTGACCTTCCAGACGGCGGCCGACGCGAGGGCCTTCGACAAGGGAGTGAGGACGGCTATTGAGGAGCTGCTCGACGGTAGGTGTAGTTTGTAGATGATCGACTGTATGATGACAACCTCGTAGCAGCGACACCGAACCTTTTTTAACGAAAAATCAATTTTGGCCAATAAGAAGACCATATAACAAGAAGATTCACCAGAAATGATGTCACTGAGCCACTAAAACTCCCCGATACCATATGACAAGAACACTCACCAGAAATTATGACACTAAGCCACTAAAACTCCCCGATACCTTAAAACGAAGAGTTTCCAGAAATTCTGGCATAGGATACAAAATCTCCCCGATATACCCATTTGAATCCTGCCGCGCAACGCCGAGGCGTTCAGCCGAAGTAATTCTCCAAGCCGGTCTTTTGGGATCTCCAGATGTAGTCAGGGGTTTGCGCCATTGAGGAGGGTTTTTTCGGGATCTGAAAATCCTCAGTCGTGGCAATCGGTGGAATGCGGGCTTGGTTGCCATCCAATACTTGACGTTTACATATCAAGCACTGTAATAGGCTAGTTGACTCATATCAAAAGTACTGAAAATAATGTGTCATTCACATAGTATACACAAGGGTCCGAAATATATCAAGGTCGATAACTATAAACAAGGGATTGCTGTAGAAATTCAATTTAAATATGTTTTATTTTTACCTATGCCAAAAACGCTATCCACCATGTTCGTGAAATTAGTTGAGTAATGCTTCATGTAAACAATTACTGCGCATGGTCAAAATCCGACAAACGCCAGTCGCAACCAATTAAGCATAACTATCGGCTATGTCACGCATGCGTATTGAATTGTTTACAGTAATCGTGACGCTACGGCACAGATAATTCATAGACCATCAGGACCGAAGGTCCTGATGGTCTATGAAACGGTCTATGAAAACGTAATTTATAATTTAAAATTTATTGTGTTATAGGCTTCAGAAAAATATTGTATTATTTTTTATGGTGATTGGTATCAGTGATGAATCATTTGGGGCTCAATAAAAAATAGGTCAACTAGCCTATTGAACCTATTGGATAAGCATCAACTATCGTACAAACGTCAATGTGTAAACTTCCACCAGTAAGGCTGACTGTCCATTGAAGCGGAGAGGAGAAACGGAGCTCGAGCTGTGTCAAAATTAACCAATAGCATCGCTTCAAATCTCCGCTTTACTGATCATTTATCTTGATTAACCAATAGCGTCGCTTGAAACCTCCTCTTCGCTCTCTCGCTCCGCGTTGGTGGACAGGCAGCCTAAGGGACGGTTTGTAGGAATTATAATGAAACACCCCGTCTTGAGGAGCTAGTGGAGCTCGGCGTAGTGGTCAGTACGCTTTGGCTTTCGATTAAAAACAAAGCTGCCTTCGCAATGGTCAAACTTTGTGATATCGACCTTCTCCATGCTTCGGCACGTTAAGGCGTTGGTCCCGCTCGCTATTGCGACTGTTTATACCTTCTGAAATTTCTTTAGGAAACCCAAAAAGTTCAGCCGAGGGATGTACGGGCAACCTTGTCCCCACTGTGTCTGAATGGCTTGAAGGTATCGCCATTTGCAACATGGTGCAATTAAACAGTATAGACTTTGATGAGCTTAAAAGGATGTGTTGATATTAAGTTAATTTCAGTACCTAAGCCATCATAAATTTTTTTGTACTTTTAGGGTGGTTTCATGGGTACATTGAGCTACTATACCATAGTTACACTGCGACACGCGCGCGCTTATACGTCAAAATGTATGGAAATCTCGCCGGCGCTGTTGGCCATCGTACCGATGAAACGTCCCTTATAGAAAAATATTAGACAGTTGTCTTATAAATATTATTAATAAAGCTTCGAGAATGCCCCATCATTGGAAGGATTCGGAATTTCAATGCACGTTCTAATGACAATTTGAGATTTATATTGAGATCAAGAAATATTTAGTTTTTGGTAGCATTTGAGCCGCTTCGAAGCCTGTGAACTAATTTATCTAATGTGCTTTCTCTTTGCCTCCCCTCTACCGTATACTGGATTCCTTCATGGTGAGTAATATACTCCAATAACTAAATATCTTTATTCTGTCACATGTCTACCTGGCAGCAGCCATGAAAGTTAAAACGCAGATTAATAATATAATTATACCTACCTACTGAAATGAGTAAAATTTCACATTAAAAAATGAGGAGCTCGGTGGCGTGGTGGTAAGTACGCTTTGGCTTTCGATATTGAAAACAAAGCTACCTTCGCCATGGTCAGGCCGTGGATGGGTGACAAACTCCTCCGCGCTAAGGACGTTAAGCCGTTGACTCCAGTTACTATTGCAGTCAACCGTGATAGTATTACGGCCATACTCCTCATATTTTCCACGAGGGAGACCTGTGATGGCGTAACATTTTTTCATAACGCTCTCAATAAAAGTTCTTAGACGTTTCATTATCGTTTGTAATAATTATTACGTTTTAGCTTCTAAGGTGGGCTAGAGTAAGCTTCCTGGTCATAATCCTGGTTGTTTAGCATTCGTTTTGACTTACCATCTGCATTGGAACAGCATCCTAGAACTGGCACACAAAGACGTCGCGTTACAAACAATATAATATATTATCACGCCACGCACATTTCGCCAGTATGTTAGGTCCCCATGTAACAGGTGGCGAGCTTGTTGCCATGCACCGGGCACAATGTGAGGCAAGCGATATTCACAATGAACTGTACATAAGTTTTATTCAACCTCAGTAGTACAGGCGGTGGGATCGAACACGCGATTCCCGCGGCCTCTCGAATGAGTAGTGCCCCGTCCGTCGCAACTCGGCTCCTCGCTCGCTAAATAATATTCGTATAAAAAAATAACGAAAATGAATGTATTGCACGCTTTTCATGTATCTGTTCCGTTTAAGAAGACCTACGCCCAGCAGTTTAAATTGTTTCATTATCATTTCAGAAACACCCGCCTCAGAAATGATAATGAAACAATTTAAACTGCCATTCTCAAACTATTTTGGAATCTTATTTCAAGCATATTAAGGTTGAAAATCTAAGTAAACTGTTTTTAATTACAGGTTTGGGCGGGGCGTGGCCGTCACTGCACGCATACAAAAAACTGTATCCAGGCCCGAAGGAAGATGATGAGGAGCAGAATATATTTGAGGTAAGAATTTAGACTCACACATACGCCTCTAACCTGTACGGCCCCACGTTGGGCGCCAGTGGGACGTGGTGAAGCCGGGGACAAATAAAAAGGCCTTCCTTGTCGTCACTTATGTATTTATTTATTTATAAACTTAGGCGTTCTCGAATAAATTAAAATAAAAGGTAAATAACAAAAACACGGAACATAAAACTTAACAGATAATTATAAAAGGTAGGGCTACTTACAAGCCTTTGGTAAGATTATTTAGGTACTTTTCAAAAACTGCTTACATATAATCTGGACATATAACTAATATATTATTATATAATCTTCAAAATTATAATTCAAAATATACCTTATTCCTTGTAATATTTTTGGATCGAAAGATGGAGACAGAACAGACAGACAGTGAATTAAAAACCAGAAACAAAGAGAAAGTGGCCAGGGAAGGGCGCAATAACAGCAAAGAATCGCTAATATTGGTATAGCGCCACGCATGCGCCTCGTTACAGGCAGAGGTGCTGACACCCACATTTCGCCAGATACCTATAACTTTGGTGTTGACCGTTAGCCAATCAGCGCTCAGCATCTCATCCGTGATCGGCGGCGCCGATTGGCTCTCCAGGCATTCCGTCTTCCTCGTTGGTGCCTCGTACCCCTTGCGCAGCTATTGGCTCCACGTAAAGGTCACGCCTACTTTTCAAAATAGGGTCTATTACATTTTTATATTGCACAAGTTGAATTGATGATGTACGAAGCGAAGAATATGGACTGATGTCACAAGACGAGAACTTACACACCTGTGATGGGTTGGCTAGCATCTCTACAAGACATATGTCCTGCCTAACATACCTTTGTTTTTAACTGTATTTTACAATTTCTGTGCAATAAAGGATATTTTATTGTGATGATTATACCTATTTATAATTTAGACCTTATCATCAATCAACGCTCGTTTTTTTTTGATAGTTGTGTCATGTGACAGTTAGTCACCGTCCCGGTCGGTCTTGAGCTTCGAGCTTTATTTCGCTCCAAGCCTTCCCAAGCCGTGTGTTAGCGGCTCATTAAAAGAATACTACCAACCCATCTCTTCCCTTGGGTGTCGTAAAAGGCGACTAATGGACTTGGAACTGCACAACGTCCTATAGCTTTTAGCGGTGACGGGCTCACTGCCTGTCACGCTGAGTGCAGTCACTGCTGAAGCGCGGACTATGGCAATGGACTGCTTTTGCGATGCTTTTGCCTAGTCTCTGACTAACCCTTAGGGCATAATAGTCGTAATTATATGTATGTATAAAAGTCTTCCCAATTTTTTAAACCCCATATTTTAAGTGTACATACAAACATACATACAATCACGCCTGTAATCCCCGAAGGGGTCGGCAGAGTCCTAGGAGCACTGTGTTTCTTAAGACCACATTTAGCCCTACAAAAATTGGGTTTGGTCAGATGGAAAATCGTGAAAGAGTAGTAACAAGTGGCTAGCTCGTCGCCTGCACAATCACAGACCCAGTACCCAATACGCTCTTAGTCGCCTTTTACGACATGCTGGGTAAGAAAAGCAGTTGCACATTATATTTGCATTCCGGACCAACACGGCTTTTAAGTGTAGTATGATATATTTTTCTTTTTTTTAAATAGTTGTGAATGTAACAGTGTCTGAACCTGCCGTCGGACTCGCGCTCCAGCTCCGAGAACTCGACGGCCAGCCGCCCGCGCGCGCGCCGCGACGAGCTCTCCCAGACGCCCATCCTGTCCGCCATCACGCTGCCGAGGCACCCGCTCACCGGTAACATACACATACTACACTAGCTGTTGCCCGCGACGAGCTCTCCCAGACGCCCATCCTGTCCGCCATCACGCTGCCGAGGCACCCGCTCACCGGTAACATACACATACTACACTAGCTGTTGCCCGCGACGAGCTCTCCCAGACGCCCATCCTGTCCGCCATCACGCTGCCGAGGCACCCGCTCACCGGTAACATACACATACTACACTAGCTGTTGCCCGCGACGAGCTCTCCCAGACGCCCATCCTGTCCGCCATCACGCTGCCGAGGCACCCGCTCACCGGTAACATACACATACTACACTAGCTGTTGCCCGCGACGAGCTCTCCCAGACGCCCATCCTGTCCGCCATCACGCTGCCGAGGCACCCGCTCACCGGTAACATACACATACTACACTAGCTGTTGCCCGCGACGAGCTCTCCCAGACGCCCATCCTGTCCGCCATCACGCTGCCGAGGCACCCGCTCACCGGTAACATACACATACTACACTAGCTGTTGCCCGCGACGAGCTCTCCCAGACGCCCATCCTGTCCGCCATCACGCTGCCGAGGCACCCGCTCACCGGTAACATACACATACTACACTAGCTGTTGCCCGCGACGAGCTCTCCCAGACGCCCATCCTGTCCGCCATCACGCTGCCGAGGCACCCGCTCACCGGTAACATACACATACTACACTAGCTGTTGCCCGCGACGAGCTCTCCCAGACGCCCATCCTGTCCGCCATCACGCTGCCGAGGCACCCGCTCACCGGTAACATACACATACTACACTAGCTGTTGCCCGCGACGAGCTCTCCCAGACGCCCATCCTGTCCGCCATCACGCTGCCGAGGCACCCGCTCACCGGTAACATACACATACTACACTAGCTGTTGCCCGCGACGAGCTCTCCCAGACGCCCATCCTGTCCGCCATCACGCTGCCGAGGCACCCGCTCACCGGTAACATACACATACTACACTAGCTGTTGCCCGCGACGAGCTCTCCCAGACGCCCATCCTGTCCGCCATCACGCTGCCGAGGCACCCGCTCACCGGTAACATACACATACTACACTAGCTGTTGCCCGTGACGAGCTCTCCCAGACGCCCATCCTGTCCGCCATCACGCTGCCTGAAGGCCAAATATGAAGGAGTTTTTGGCGGCATTTGACTAATGGCGGCCGTGATTTTTATTTCGATGATTGTAATATTGTTTCCGAGTGGATATTGTTACGTAAAATCAGCGTAGTTTTGTGTAATAAGTGTCTGTGTTGACGAGCAATGTGGAGGATCATTGATATAAGCGTCAAGTGGTGTGAAAAACGATGGGATTTTTATCGTGGTAATCCACCTCATCGAAGTAACACCACAGCGTCTGCCATCGATCGTTTGACGCCAAACTCTCCCAAGATGCATTGAAATGCATTTCACTAGCATTTCAATGTAAATTACTGAAGAAACAAAATACTGAAGACTTGGCTGTATGGGCTTCGTGCCCTTTGCCTTCCCTACATGGGAGAATTTTACAACAAAAAATATGAAGCTAAAACTTGGCTAAAACATACTAACCCATAAAGTGATAAACTATAGTAAACATACGTGTGTTTTTTTACAGAATCGTTGAAACAGTACGAGGCGCAATACGAAGAGAAGGGATTGGAGGAGGCCGACCCAGATCGGTGTCCCTACGTACACCTGTCAGCGGTGAGAATCACAATGACTGATATTTATTTATTTAACTATTTATTATATACAAAAAATATGAGAAGCTCCGTGACGTAGTGGTTAGTACGCTTGGCTTTCGATATCGAAAACAAAGCTAATTTCGCCATGGTCAGGCCTTAATAATAATAATAATAAAACTTTATTTGCCAAAACATGGATACATAGGATGTTAATTTATGAAGGGCCGACATGTTCTACCGATTCGTGTCGGTGCGCAAATGTTTTACATAATTATATGGATAAAATATTTTTTTTTCATAATATTTCTCAATTTCCATTCATCTAAAAACAAGTCAAATTTAAATATAATTCACTAGATATTAATTAAAGCCTTGGATGGGTGACCGCAACTTTGTAATCTCGAACTTCTCCGCGCTTCGGAAGGCACGAAAATTACAACCGTTTCTACTAACATAATAGGTTGGGGAAAAAGTTTCTTCGCATTTTTTAAGAAAATTCAAAACATTTTTTAATATAGTTTATTTACATTTAACTAAAGTATGTAGGTACCATTTTGTTCGATAACTTTTTGCCATCTTGTAGGTAGGGACATGATCCCATTGCTATAGAAATTTTGGGACTTCTGGTCAAAATACCGCGACAAGTGGTTTTGGCAGTCCTCTCGTGATGTTAACCTGACACTGCCTAAAGAATTCTGAAGAGACCGAAACAGGTGGAAATCTGAAGGTGCAAGGTCAGGACTATACGGCGGATGCATTAACACCTCCCAGCCAAACTCTCTTAATTTTTGCTGAGTGGCTAAAGATGTGTGAGGTCTAGCGTTATCATGATGAAAAACCACACCCCTTCTGTTGATTAATTCCGGCCGCTTTCTTTCCACTTCTTGCTTTAATCTCATCAGTTGTTCGCAGTAGAGTTCAGAATCGATGGTCCTGCCTGGTGGTAACAGCTCATAATGAATAATGCCCTTCCAATCCCACCACCCACACACAGCATCACCTTGTTGCGAGTTAACCCGGGTTTCGCCACAGTCTGTGAAGCCTGACCGGCCTTTGACCACGACCTTTTTCGCACGTTCTTGTCGTACGTGATCCACTTTTCATCACCAGTTATCAGCTTCTTCAAAAATGGTTCGGTTTCATTACGTCGTAATAAAGAATCACAAATGAGTACACGGTTCATTAGGTTTCTTTCAGTGAGCTCGTGAGGTACCCAAATGTCGAGCTTTTTTGTGTACCCAGTTTTTTTCAAATGCGCCAAAACTGTTTTGTGGTCAATTCCCAGTTCTTCAGCTACGTCGTAACTACTGACATGCCGATCTTGCTCCACTTTTTCAAAAATGGCATCCATTTTATCTGTAATAGGGCGACCAGAGCGACGTGCATCTTTGACATCAAAATTTCCGGATTGAAAACGCTTAAACCAAATTTGTGCTACTCTCACAGACACTGCACTAGGTCCATAAACATCGCAAATTTTTTTCGCGGCTTGCGTTGCATTTTTACCTTTTTTGTAGTAAAATTTTAAAATGTATCGAATTTCTTCATTAGATTCACTCATCTTGGCGGTACGAAAAACAAATGAAAATCACACATTTTCCTAATTTGAATTTGGAATTATGTTCTTTAAAATTTCAACTTTCAATGGTACCAAAACCAGCCAGATACAAATAGTATAGCCAAAGAGATTTTATTACAAGTTTATACATACTATAATGCGAAAAGACTTTTTCCCCAACCTAATATAACAATGTTCCCATTTCATACGTTGATAAAATGATAAAAATAATTTTAACGTACATTTTTTGTTAGTTCATGGCAACAGGCTCTCCACCTGTTAAATACTTAACATACACTAAATAAATACTATAAGAATTTAAACATTTTGTTACTTCAATGTTGGCATTTTAAAAAGTATCATGAAAATAAGAGTGGTTGGGAAATAAAAAAAAATATAATAAAGTCGTTAATGATTATTTAGGACATTTAAAATCAAAACGTTTTTCGACGTAAAGGCAGAGAACTCAGTACAAACGTGAACATTATTGTTTCTTTCAACTCTAAATTGCTACAACATATCACCCGAAATGTTGGTTGGGATGTGGTCGGACCTAGAGTTAGAGGAAGACCAAAGAAGCGATGGATTGAATGCGTGAAGAATGATATGAGGATAAAAGTAGTGGATGCTGAGCTGACGAGTGACAGAGGAGAATGGAAGAAGAAGACATGTTGTGCCGACCCCACCTAGAGTGGGAAAAGGGCAAGAAGAAGAAGAAGATCACCCGAAATGTTGATGTATAACACCCCTGCCTACCTCTTCGGAGATATAGGCGTGATTTTATGTTATGTTATTATAAATTGCGATAGTTTTTACATACATACAATCACGACTATCCCCTAAGGGTAAGTCAGAGACTAGGCAATAGCACCGCAAAAGCAGTCCACTGCCATAATAATAATAATAATAAACGTTTATTTCAGACTAAGTCCATAATTAGGCACAAACAAAGATACATCAAGGAATATAGACAAAATAACAAACATAAACTAAATACATAATCAAAAATAAAAGTATCAAAACATAAAACAAATTTATAAACTAAATACATATACAGATGACATAAAACAAAACATACATACAACTATAGACATGAAATGAAATCTTCAGCAAGTGACTGCACTCAGCGTGACAGGTGGTGAGCCCGTCGCCGCTATAAGCTATTAGATGTTGTACAGTTCTAAGTCCATTAGTCGCCTTTTACGACACCCAAGGGAAGAGATGGGTTGGTATTATTTTAATGAGCCGCTCACACGACACGAGTTTTTAAGGTTCCTATATTTTATCCCCCAGATTCACGAGTACACGTATCCCGGAGTGGGCGGTTCGGAGAAATCGTCTCCCAACACCAAGCCGATCAACACCGATGCTGGTAATATACTCATTCTTGATTACATTATATATTATGTTGTTATTACATATACCTATTGCGTGGTAACGGTTGATGGTGAATATCGAATATCTTGCCTCACATTGTGCATGTCAACAGGCTGGCCATCTATTAAATGGGGACTTAACATATTGGGCACTTACCTATGAAATTGGTGTTTTTTTTCTCTCTTAGTATTTTGTCTGTAACTATCAAGATTCAGAGTATTCCTAAAAAATAATTACCTCGTCTAAAAATAGACTATATTTTTGAGC